>OZ005740.1:189991527-190616527 GCA_963930735.1 Dioctria linearis
GATATATCTGCTGTGGACTACAATCATGCTGAAGAGGTCTGGCAGACATTTGAAATCCAGACACTTGCCGAATATTCCGATCTATACATGAAAACTGATGTCCTCCTATTGGCTGATGTCTTCGAGAACTTTCGAGAAGTATGTATGAAGACGTACAATTTAGATCCAGCACATTATTACACCATGCCAGGTCTATCATGGGATGCTATGCTAAAATACACCAAAGTGAAACTAGAGCTGATGACCGACGTAGATATAGTGCTATTCACAGAGAGAGGCATTCGAGGTGGTATAAGTCAATGCTCGAACAGATATAGTAAAGCAAATAATAAATATATGGATGATTTTAAGCCTGAGGAGAAAGAGAAATACCTGATGTATTATGATGTGAATGACCTTTATCGATGGGCCATGTCACAGCATTTACTAACCGGAGGATTCAAATGGGTTTATGTTCCCAGTATTGACGTTTTCAAAATTTCTGATGATACTCCAATTGGATACATATTCGAAGTCGACTTGGATTATCCTCAACATCTACATGATAAGCATAAGGACATACCGTTGTGCTCTGAGCATGCAGCACCACCTGGAGCAAAATTAGAAAAGCTTTTGGCAACAATACATCCTAAAACTAAATATGTTATACACTACCAAAATTTCAAGCAATGCTTATCACATGGCCTCGTCCTAAAAAAAGTGCACCGGGTTCTTCAATTCATCCAATCAGCTTGGCTTAAACCATATATTTACTTAAATACCACCAAACGGCAGCAGGCTACCAGTGATCGTGAGAAGGATAGCTATAAGAAGATGAATAATGCAGCTTTTGGTAAGACCATGGCAAATGTTCGCAAGTATAGCGATATAAAACTTTGCGTAAAGTGGGAAGGTCGCTATGGTGCAAAAGCTCGGATTGCAGCACCCAACTTCCACAGTGCAACGATATTTGATGAGAATTTAGTTGCTGTGGAATTAAGGCGACTCAAAATCTTATTCAATAAGCCTCTCTATATAGGAATGGCAGTTTTGGAAATTTCAAAGATATGCCTCTATGATTTCCACTACAGTTTTATGCAGCGTGAATTTGGAGATAAATGTAAAGTCATGTATACAGACACAGATTCTCTAATATATGAACTTCAAGAGAAAGATGCATATGAGTTTATGGCCGAAAATATAAGCAAACAATTGTGTGTGTGTGTGTGTGTGAGAGAGAGAGAGAGAGAGAGAGTGTGTGTGTGTGTTTCTACCCTCGAAAAAGTGTCCTGATGCCTCTGTCCCACAACTCTAAGCGTATATAGCAAGTTTCAAGAGCATTCACCCAACTCCTCCATGGTCTCATGGTAGAGCGCCTCGGATTTTACAAAACCAAGGGTTCTCGGTTCGATTCCAGCAAAAGCCAGCCAGATGACGTCATCCCGGGGTCAGGCAGACGGTAGGAAAGGAATACTAGACGGAATCACCTCAGAGGCCCAGAACCCAGTCCAGAACCATCAAAATAGTTGGAATCTACCTTGCACTTTTTGTATGGAAAAAGTGTGCCAGAACTCTTATAGCGTAACTTCTGATGTAAACAGAGCCTTATATGAATATTCTTTACGACTTTCGACCGTAGGCTTTAGTAGGTTTGTTGTATCCTTAGAGCTCATGTTTAAATTATTACGTAATTAGCGGTCTGTTTGGGTAAAGAGCAAAACATCAACTGAAAAACAAGTTATGAAATTATTATTTATATGTATTTGACACGTGGTCTTGGAGGCGGCAATTTGTCCTTGACTTCTGACGTCACCTTAACTTTTTATTAACTTTTTAAACCGAAAGTGTCTGCTCTTGGGTAACGTTCTGAAAGCAGCAGTGTCGAGTCTTAGAGGCTACAATTTGACAGTGATTCAGCTTCAATATCTAAAAAATAGTTCACACGAAACTGATAAGAATATGGTAATTTGATCTTCGTAATATTGGTGTGGTGGGCATAGTTTTTCTTACTATTAATGAAAGTGTATCATACAGTAAATAAACAAGTCTTGTCAATAAATCACTTGGATGATGAGTAGTGCAAGTTGTATGGGAGATTATAATTAACTATGAGCAAACAGTAAAGAAGAAGATTTCTGTAACTGTATGTTCCATACATAATCTTACATGTGGATGACAATTTTTTAAGAATCTGGTAACCGCATTTCCTTATAAACCCTATATAAATTGATATGTGTCCAGAACGAGCTGTAGGATTTTGTTCTAGATGAAATCACATTCTATAATATCTGAAAATAGATAGCAGCAAAATGAAAGGCTATAGGAATTTGGTGGCAGTTTGTTCTATATAAAATCTAATAACCAGAAGAAGATTATATCTGGTAACATGTTTAGTTCACAATTTAAAAAGTAGAAGAAAATTGTATCAGAATCTGGTAATAGTATGTTCCCTATAAAATCTAACAGACGGAAGAAAATTTATAAGAATCTGGTAAGAGTCCGGTAACAGTATGTTCCATACAAAATCTAACAGACAGAAGAAAATTTTATTAGAATCTGGTAACAGTATGTTCCAAACAAAAATCAAAGATTTTTGGCATTTCCTGATGTATAAGCTTTATATAAATCCACATTTTCTATATAAAAAATCGGGATATAAATTTCTGTTAAAAAAATTAGCTAGAGTATATAGTGATTTTAAAAATTTATATCTCCAAAATGAAAGATAGATGAAAGCATATCCTATAATATATAAAAATATATAATGGCAAACAAAATTTTATACGAATTTGGTAACAGTATATTCTATCCAAAAATCTACCAGGTAGGAGGCAATTTTATAAGAATCTGGTATGTTCTAAACAAAATCTAAAAAGGGAAAAGAAAATTGCATGAGAATTTGGTTAGTGGTTAGTGTCTTCCCGAATGTTGGACGATCAAAATGGATATTGAGGAGTTTTTAAGAGATTATAATAACATCTTACTCGATGAGCATAAGAAACAAATCCACCAATGCTATAACTTTTTAAAATTATATGAAAATATTGAAAAAGTTGACTCAAAATTTGGTGAGCATTATATAGCTGCCCTTGGTCAAGTGATGATTCAATGGATGGACAAGATACATGTGAATGTTGTGGTCTTGCTAGATGCCTAAAAGAAGTTGTGAAGATATATAAATTCTACCTAACATTGACACAAAGTAATTGCGAGGCATGTCTTAAGAAGTGAGATTTAAATTAACACTAGAAAATTTTTATTTTGTATACTTGGAGAGCTCATAAATTTTCCTGGAAACTTACGCTGTGTTGATTTCAATGACAGATTCATCAAACAGAGGAAATTTTGATTACATCTAACATCAAGATTACAGCTCTGTACCATAGGATTATAAGAGGTGAAGTAGAATGATACACTAAGAATTATATGTTAATACTTTTTAATTTTAATTATATTATATTTGATACATATGGCCTTCTTTTTATTCAACTTCTCATACTAAGTCCGGAACTCCCGAATAATATTTGACCACTACAACGGGTGGCGATGGTGGCGGTTGTGGTGGTGGGTACCTGGTCTTGGATGGATGGCGCTTCGAAAAAGATATTTGGCGCGTGGCTTTGAAGGCTACAATTTGACCCTGGTCTCTGTCATCACTTAGACCTTTGAGACCAACTGAAAGTGAGGTCAGATAATTGCTAAATAGCTTTTCATACAGGTCTGATACTAGGTGAAAAGCTTTTCAAACAGCTCTAATAACAGCTTAACAGCTTTTCAAACAATTCTGATAACGGCATATAATCCTATGGTACCGAGCTGTAATCTTGATGTTAGATGTAATCAAAATTTCCTCTGTTTGATGAATCTGTCATTGAAATCAACATCTGCCTACAGCGTAAGTTTCCATGATCCTTTATGAGCTCTCCAAGTATACAAAATGAGAATTTCTAGTGCTAAGTTAAATCGCACTTCTTAAGGCATGCCTCGGAATTACTTTGTGTCAATGTTTGGTAGAATTTATATATCTTCACAGCTTCTTTAGGCATCTAGCAACACCACAACATTCACATGTATCTGCTCCATCCGTTGAATCATCACTTGACCAAGGGCAGCTTATATAGTGCTCACCAAATTTTGAGTCAACTTTTTAAATATTTTCATATAATTTAAAAAAAGTTATAGCATTCTTGGGTTTGTTTCTTATGCTCATCGAGTAAGATGTTATTATATTCTCTTAAAAAACTCCTCAATATCCTTCTTAACAGTCCAACATTCGGGAAGAAACTAACCACTAACCAAATTCTCATGCAATTTTCTTTTCCCTTTTTAGATTTTGTATAGAACATACCAGATTCTTATAAAATTGCCTCCTACCTGGTAGATTTTTGGATAGAATATACTGTTACCAAATTCTTATAAAATTTTGTTTGCCAGTACCTATTTTTATATATTATAGGATATGCTTTCATCTACAACAGATTACAGAAAATGGTTCGCGGCTTCGTTTTGGAGATATAAATTTTTAAAATCACTGTATACTCTAGCAATTTTTTTTGACAGAAATTTATATTCAGGAAATGCGTAAAATCGTGGATTTTTGTAATATGCTCCAATGCCCTGATACGATTTGGCATATTCCATAATTTGGATTCGAGTGCAAACACCACTTCTTGAGTAAGATTCTCAAGCGACATTAGCTGGTACTACATATGTTGTTCATCTCGGGCTTGGGGATACGAAATCACTTTCAACACTCTCCAGTATAGGGAAATAGCATAGGATTTCGTTATGTTTCTGGAGTTCTCTTATTTTCCATCTCGAGTTTTTGAGATACGAGATCACTTTTGGGATACGAGATCACTTTCAGCACTCTTCTGCATAGGGAAATAGCATAGGTTTTCATTTTTTTTTGAGTTCGCTTATTTTTCATTTCGGACTCGTAGCCTCTAAGTTGATAACAACATTGTTCGTTTCGAGTTTTGCGGGTACTAGATCACTTTCAGTACTCTACAGCATAGGGAAATAGCATCGGTGTTATGTTTTGTTTTTGGAGTTTGCTAATTTTACAGCTCGAGTTTTGGGATACGAGATAACTTTCAGCACTCTTCAACATTTTACATCTCGAGTTTTGGGGATACGAGATCACTTTCAGCACTCTCCAGCATAGGGAAAAGGCATGGGTTTTAGATTTTGTTTTTGGAGTTTGCTTATTTTGCATCTCGAGTTTTGGGGATACGAGATCACTTTCAGCACTCTCCAGCATAGGGAAATAGCATAGGATTTCGATTTTATTCCTAGAATTCGCGTATTTTTCATCTCGAGTTTTGGAGATACGAGATCACTTTGGGGATACGAGATCATTTTCAGCGCTCTTCAGCATTGGAAAAAGGCATGGGTTTTAGATTTTGGTTTTGGAGTTTGCTTATTTTGCATCTCGAGTTTTGGGGATACGGGATCACTTTCAGAACTCTCCAGCATAGGGAAATAGCATAGGATTTCGATTTTATTTCTAGAGTTCGCTTATTTTTCATCTCGAGTTTTGGAGATACGAGATCACTTTGGGGATACGAGAACATTTTCAGCGCGCTTCAGCATAGGGAAATAGCATAGATTTTCAATTTTGTTTCTGGAGTTCGCTTAGTTTTTATCTCGAACTCGTAGCCTCTAAGTTGACATCAACATTTTTCATCTCGAGTTTTGGGGATAGAAGATCACTTGCACTTGAACTTTCAGGGAAATAGCATATGTTTTTGATTTATTTTGTTTCTGGAGTTCATTTATTTTTCATCTCGGATATCGTAGCTTTAAAATGAATTCAACATTTGTGAAGGGGTGGGAACCTTTATTGATGGAGGTTGCTGGTTAAGTTTGACCTGGTTTCTAGGCTACAATTTGACGTTATGGTGCCCCCTACTGTGTCTGCGTACTGGAGGTTGGCTGAGAGGTTTAGTGCCAATGTCTGATACTATGTATAGGACTGCCTGGGGTATGTAGGACTGGGCTACGTTACCTGTACCAAGGCTTGGGTAGAATGTGTGTGGCTTATTTGTATTAAGTAATGATGTGAAATACCCTATGCGAATTTATATCGGGTTTGTATACTTGTCAGCTTGAGTTTGGTGTTAGTTGTTTACTACAGTATGAGTGACTGTGGAAGAAGAAAATTTTATGAGAATGTGGTAGCATGTTCAGTTAACAATTTAAAATTAATTGATTAATTACCTGTGTGCCAATTTAGCGGGAACATTCTGAAAAGGAAAACATGTGTGCATTTCCAGTTTAAAAATTTCCTTGCTTAATTACCTGCGTGCCCATTTAGCAGAAACATCCCGGAAAAGAAAAATGTGTGAATTTCCATTTTAAAAGGTTTTCATTGGTTAATTACCTGCGTGCAAATTTGGCAGGAAAGAGTGGGAATTTCTAGTTCAAAAATTTCATTATGTAACGTTTCCTCAGCCAACAAGTAGCCCAGCCCAACATGCCTCAGACACTCATATTAAAGTAAGCAATTAACACCAAACTCAAGCTGGCAAGTATATAACCCCGATATAAATTCGGATAGGGTATTTCACATCATTACTTAAAACACATAAGCCGCACGAATTCTACCTAGGCCTTGGCACAGGTAACGTTCCCAGTACAACACAGCCCCAGGCAATCCTAGTCATAGTATCAAATATTTCCACTAAAGCTCTCAGCCAACCTCCAGTACCCAGACACAAGAAAGGGCCCTTCGAAGTCAAAGTGTAGCCTCCAAGACCAGATCAAACTTAACCAGCAACCTCCACCAATAAAGCTTCCCAAACCTTCACAGATATTTAGAGGTGCGATCTCCGAGATGAAAAATAAGTGAATTCCAGAAACAAAATCGAAAACCTTCGCTATTTCCCTATGTTGGAGAGAGCTGAAAGTGATCTCGTATTCCCAAAGTGATCTCTTATCCCCAAGACTCGAGATGAAAAACAAACGAGCTCCAGAAACAAAATCCAAAACCTGTGCTATTTTCCTATGCTGGAGAGTCCAAAAAGTGATCTCGTATCCACAAAGTGATCTCGTATCCCCAAGACTCGAGATGAAAAATAAACTAGCTCCAGAAACAAAATCGAAATCCTATGCTATTTCCTAAGTGATCAAGTGATCTCATATCCCCAAAGTGATATCTTATCCCCAAGTGCGAGATGAACAACTTATGTAGTACCGGCTAATGCCGCTAGGGAACCTTACTCAAGAAATGGTGTTTGCACTCGAAAAATCAGTACACGCATCCCCTAAACCCAATTATAATAATAATAATTTGCTAAGAAAACATCAAACCAAGGTGATGTCATGTTATGAAATTTGAATGATGCTGATATCTACAACTTCCCCGCTAATAAAACTTATTTAGGTGTAGCACCTGTAAACAGCAAGAACCAAGATGACGTCATACGTGATATCTATATCTTCTTCTCTAATAAAAGAAAACAGGAAAACCAAGGCATGGTGGTAGTACCGAATAATGCCACTAGGGAACCTTACTCAAGAAATGGTGTCTGCACTCGAATCCTGTAAAAGCCTAGGCTCATGCTGATATCTAGAACTTCTCCGCTAATAAAAGAAAACAGCAAAAGCAAGTCATGCTGGTAGAACCGGCTAATGTCGCTAGGGAACTTTACTCAAGAAATGGCGTTTGAACTCGAATCCAAATTATGAAATATGATAAATCGTATCAGGGCAGTGGATAGGAAACATATTACTTACCATTAAATGCCTGTAGTACCGACTAATGCCACTAGGGAATCGTACTCAAGAAATGGCATCTGCACTCGCACCCTGTAAAAGCCTAGGCGCATGCTGATATCTACAACTTCCCCGCTAATAAAAGAAAACAGCAAAAGCAAGGCATGTCGGTAGTACCACCTAATGCCGCTAGGTAACCTTACTCAAGAAATGGCGTTTGCACTAGAATGCTGTAAAGGCCTAGGCGCAACATTTAATGTTTGACACCCAGACCCCCACTTCTAGAATCTGTTCATGGTGATGTCATGTTTTGAAATTCGAATGATGCTGATATCTGCAACTTCCTTGCTAAGAAAACTTATTAAGGTGCAGCTTTTGAAATCCGCAAAACCAAGATGCCGTCATGCTGATATCTAGCACTTCCCCACTAGAATCAAGTAAAATCGCTAATATGGCGAAAACCATAACCCGTAGAGGATTTCTGATGAAAATGTTATCTCCCCTTTAACCTCCTTCCCACACAGACACCTTCTCGAATCCATTGGCATGAACAAAAATTTCCTAGTGTTAACTTTAATTATTACTAATATTTATTCAAAAGAAATCCTAAATTTAGGCGCAACGCTTGAAAACAGCAAAATCATAAGAAAAAAGCCTCCATTTAAGCGCACCACATATCTATCCAAGAAAACCGTAGTACCGGAGCATGCTGTTGGTACCGGCTAATGCCGCTAGGGCGCAGTCAAGACCAGATGACACATCCAAGATATAAGCCAGTCAAGACTCAATATATGAATATATATTTTTATATATACACAATATATCCGCAATATTCCAAGATGCACGCTGATTCCCGATAGGCACTAAAGATACGCTGTGCTGTTTACTGTTTAGTCTCCGCGGTTATCAGACAAAAATTGATCGTAAGTAAATGATGTCGTGATAACAGACGACTAACAAAGCGACGACGCAGCTGTTCATGATCATTTTTGGTGCAGCCTATGCTTACGGGTAATGGATCGATTGACCAAATGAATTAATAAATTTAGACTGTTGCTGAATTGTTAAAATATTTGTGGATTTGCTTACAAAAATTATCATTGTCTACCGATAATAGTCAAATTAGCCCATTGCCAGCTCGGTTTGATAGCGGCGCTTTATTATACACAACACAAAGGTCTTGCTTTGTTCATCAGATGATGATGATTTAGGGTCACTGATCGCTTGGTTATGACTATATGGGAAATGGAAATATTTCTTGCCCTCCCGTCGGTCTTGTTCCCATCTACGGTTCCTATCGCATAGATTGATAAAGCTCGAGTTAATAGAAATTGGCCCAGAAGGTTTCAGAGGTTTTATTTGGGTTTATTCTCCTTTCACCTTAGTTAAGCATCCCCACATGAATGAATCCCCTTCGTGGCCGTTACAGCACTATTGTAGTGCAACTGAGACAACGAGTTAGATACAAAAATCGGGAGAATGTAGTATTACCCGAACGACAAAATCTTATTGAATTCCTCAAAATCCTATCAAGCTATTCATAATTATGTCCTTCAGGTCACACTATCTCACATTTTTAAGAAAAAATAAATTTCACTCCGGCCAAATCCTGAAAGGAGATGTAAAGCTCCTCTCAAATAAAATTCTCATTTTTCCCAAAAATATTGTTATGGTCGCATGTGGGCACGGTGGCGGCAGGGTAATGCCAAGTGTAAACATAACATGCTGCTCGTATGAAATCACCTTGGCCTCTACCCGTCAGAGCCGTCAGTGGAACGGCACGCACCATGTGGGGGAACAGAAAGGAATCGAGCTGACGAAGAGGCCGGGAGAAGTGACAGAAGCGATGAATGAATCAAGTGCGAAGTGTTGAGGGAGGAGTCGTGGGAGGAGGTCGACAAGAAACGCCCGAAAAGTTAAAAAGAAGGAAAAGGATTAGTGTGAAGCTTTCCTTTATTAAATCAAACAAGAACACAAACACCACAATAAGGAAGGCTTAAATAACATAAAACTACACTGTGCAAACAAGCACAAGAAAATAACCAAAACTCCAAGCGGGGAGGATATCGGTAATCCATCGTGGAGAGCACCTATAATGAAAAACAAAACAAAAAGGAGAAGTAGATATAGTAAAAAAATAAAAATAAAAATTAGCAGTGGGAGGTAAGGAAATGATAAGGCCAACTTGTGGCTGATCATGATTAAAGTCCGCCACAGTACCTGAAATATTTCGGACGCATGGAGGTCACATAACCACACATAACTCTTGAGAGATACGCGGTACGTACTGAGTGCTGTCCAGGCACGGGAGCACCTAAAAAGAAGAGAAATTATTGAATTTTCCCGATCCATGATGCTTTAATAATTAACGTTTTACGCTTGTGTATAAACCTATATAGTGGTTGCGAAACGCAATTTGACTTAGTACTTTATTGTGTTGTAGAGGCGCTACTACTGCACAGCAGACGTAACCGAACGGTAAGCCAGCAATCCCTCGCTCCAAGGTAAAATCAGCGATCTCTGGACCTGATGTAGGTATAGCCGCAATATTTTCTTAGCAATTTACTGGAAGCTTTTTCCATAGAATTCTTATGCATTGGAGGCCGACAAAGGCACGGGACACATTGTATTTTGGATCCGAAAATTACTCCAGTCGGCCACCAGACTGAATAGAAATTCTCCCGAGACATTTTCTGCAAATTTCTAAGAAGAAATGAATACTATTTGCTCATATACGAGTCTATGCTCAATATTGTTAGTGGCCCAAGCAACCGTAGTCGGCCTCCAACAATACATAACAATTCGAAGGAAAAAATTCCAGTAAATTTCTAAGAAAAAATTGCCGCCTTCCCTACATCAGGTCCAGCCATCGTGGATTTTATATTCTATCGAGGAGATACCTACTTCCCAGGCGTTGTATGTTTTCTAGTTTGGCTATGCTCTTACGGCTTATCCCTTGCGTCCCTTGTCCTACTTCAGTTGCAAAGCTTTTTGTTTTGCGAAGCGTGAGCAAAACTCAGAAAACTCAAATAATATATATTGTTGCGAGCGTGGCCTTTGATTCGTTATTTAAAACACAATATTAAATATTTAATATATAAGTTCTTTATTTCACTCAAATCATCTAAATTTCACAAACCTTCAATTAATCAACTCAACTTGAATTATCGCTAATACTGTAATTTAAATTATCGCAATCTAATTAGAACACTTTCGCTTGTTAACACTGTAACTTCTAAGACAAAACTCTTTTCTTGGCGCTTCCAACTGTTACATTTATTATCTAGAAACTCTCCAGTTTCTTCTTGAGTGTTCCATTCCAGAATGGTTTGACTATTCTATTCCTGAACCTTCCCGAAGATTCCATCATCGCTAGTAGATGTCACCAGTTGTCCCTTTCTGTCGCACGTAACACTGCCCCTTCTTAAAATTGTTCGTCTCGAACTATAGGTGGTCCACGATCCTAATGCTCGTAGTATTGACACAAGCGATCCAAATGAACAATTTTACAGTTGCCTCTTTTGCCACGCTGAATCTTGTATACCACGTCATTAATTCTAGTTACTATTCAATACGGTCCCTCCTTATGTCGTTTTGGTTGTACAACCAAACATAATCACCATCGTTAAATCCTGAGGAATTAGCACGTAAGTCATAACGGGTCTTCATCCGATCAGTTTTTTCTGCCAATTTTGATCTCGAGGCCTCGTGCACATCAGCTGATTGTTGCTTGAGCTCCGATACGTAGTCTTCTGGAAAATTTTGTTCACATCTGGGCGTACCAAATTTGAGGTCGCTAGGTAAACGAATCTCCCATCCGAATATGATCTTAGCTGGGGTTGTCCGGTAGTGTTACGCATTGGGAATATAGGAATATGTCGATCCCAGTCGCGTTGATGATAGTCAACTACTTTCTTTAGATGCTCGATCAATGTTCTGTTGAAGCGCTCTACCATGCCATCAGATTGTGAGTGTAGAGGAGTTGTTCTGGTTTTTCTTATTCCCAACATTTTACGCATCTCCTGGAAAGTCCGCGATTCAAAGTTCTGTCCTTGGTCCGAATGAAGTTCGTGGGGCACACCAATCTACTGACCCAATTCGTTATTATTTGTTCCGCAACTGTGGTTGCCTCTTGATTAGGGATTGCATACGCTTCAGGCCATTTACTGAAATAGTCAATGGCAACTACTATATAACGGTTACCGTCATCCGTTTCTGGAAAAGGTCCAGCTATGTCTACAGCTATCCTTTCAAAGGGGGCTCCGACATTATACTTATGCATTTCTCCTCTGCTTCTGTGTTGCGGCCCCTTGCACGCAGCACAGACAGTGCATCTGCTGCACCACTACTCCACATCTTCTCGCATATGTAGCCAATAAAACTTTTCATGTATTTTGAAAATTGTTTAGTTCACTCCCAAATGTCCTCCAGAGGTTCCACCGTGCATTCCTTCTAGAACATTTTTGATGCTGGCACGAATATCTGCATTCGAAATGATTCGCCGCTAGGTGCTTCCCACTTGCGTTTTAATATACCACATTCAACATGAAGAGAGTTCCATTGAGCCCATTAACTTTTCAGCTTCTCACTCCGTTCCGAAATATCCTTCCAGTCTGATTTTTCCATGTCTTCTTTTCAAGCAGGAATAGGTGAAATGTCCGAATCTTCTCGTTGTGCGGTTCGTAGGTCCTGGTTGTCCAAACCTGTAGATTCCAACGGTTACCAACTATATAGTTGCTGTTGTTTCTTTTTCTTCCACCCGGGCGCAATGTTTGCATTCAAGTTTGCATGGACGTTCTAAACTGCAGAAGCCATTTAAGTTACTGGGACTTCTTAACCATTCTCCTCCTGCGAAAGCACTGCATAAATACCTTCATTGATAGCATCCGTGTCTAATATAAATGTTTTTCCCAGTTTTTGGATAGTGAAGTGCTGGAGCTTTACAGAGCTGTTGCTTCAAATTTTCGAAACTTTCGTCGCATTTATCCGACCATATGAACGGCTTTCCCTTTTCTGTAAAATGATGTAGGCTCCTTGCTAGATCTGCAAAACCTTTCACCAATCGCATATAGTAGCTTGCTAGACGGCCATCTTCTCTGGATCGGTTCCTACTCCTTGTGATGAAACTATGTGCCCTAAATATTAAACTTCATTTTTGAATAGAGCATATTTACTCGCACCGAGTTTCAATTTTGCATCTTTGAGTTTTTGAAGTACGTCCCGTAAGATGTTTTTATGTTCCTTGAATATCCGATTAACATTATGTCATCCAAGTAGACAAGTCATGTTTTCTAGGTTAAACCATGTAGAACACATTCCATTAGTCGTTCGAATGTGGTTGGAGCATTACATAACCCAAATGGCATTACTTTGAACTGCCATAAGCCAGTGCCAGCTGAGAAAGCAGTTTTCTCTTGGTCCTTGGGATGTATTTCCACTTCCCAGTAACCAATCTTCAAATCCAGCGCGGAGCACCATTGCGTTCCGGAAAGGGTATCTAACGTGTCATCAATCCTTAGTAAGCGATAGCTATCTTTTCTCGTCACGGTTGGCGGTAGTCTATACAGAATCGGGTGCTGCCATCCTTTTTCCTGACCAGAACAACCGGCGATGTCCAAGGGCTGTTAGATTCCACTATTATGCTTTGTTTTTTCATGGAGTTCATCATATCTGTAACTTCTGGTTGTTTGGCTAATGGCAATCTTCGTGGTGTCTGTCGAATGGGCCTGGAATCTCCTGTATCGATCCGATGCTGTACAAGAATTGTTTTACCATATTCATCATCATTTATTGCAAATAATTCCGAAAATGCATCGATCACCTCTTTGGCATCGTTGTATTGTTGTTCACTTAAGGTGTTATCATGATCGAAATTGAAAACACCGAACTTCTTGAATACTCAACTAGTAATGACTTTATTCATTTAAAATCTTTCTTACAAAACTTATCTCTACTTAAAGAATTCGTTTATTCAGCGAAAACACTCGCTTGATACTTTAGATTCTAATTTGTGATGCTCTAGCATCAGCACAAAGTTAAGAGTAAATAAAGTGCCCAGAGGAGTCTGTGGGCGACAAGCTAAGCGTTGTTTATATAAACAACGAATAATATCTTAAGGGATATACATTGATATGATTACATATTGTTAGGGCTATATATTGTTAGTGTTATATTTTGAAGTGTACATAACAAAGGCATTGGACGAAAGAAGTTTCTGAACCTGTTGGGTAGTAGCTGTTATAGGCTTTGTATCCTTGACATTACTACCATTATCCAAATTGACGATTTGGTAAACGGGTTCACAATTTCCAATTATAGCATCTTCTTTTAGTTGTACCTCATTTTCGGATGTGTTAAGTACTCTGACTGGAATTAATGTTGCACTTTCTGCCTTCACTAAAGTCTTGCCAACAATGATGTTCGATGTAACTTTTGTTGGGTTAGCTCTGTTGTGACTCAGGTACCAAATGCCCCGAATCACAACCATAAGGTAAATACATCAATATATTGCCCTATGCAGTATATTGATGTATTACAAGATGCCCCTGAAAATGAAAAATTATATCATTTTAAAATCTCAATCAAAATTTAAAATGCATTTAAAAATGCATTCCCATGTTATAACAAAATGCAATTTAGCATAAATTGCATTTTGTTATCAGACACACATTCCACTCACACGGTATGCACTCTTACCTACATACAGTGTCTTCTTACTTTTTTTCCGTATGTACTATGTACATACGTACATTTACTACTTAATCCAATCTAAATGTATGTACATACATACATACATTTATCAAAATTATTCGCGCCCTCTTAAAATTAATATTTCAAGACGGGCGCACAAGTGCATATCGGATTACAGTTTTGTATTGATGCATATAGCTCGGACGAAAAAACTTTCGCATTTTCTATAGTACGTTTTTTCAACGTCGTGAGAAAACAACAAAAATGCAAAAAAGAGCTTTAAAGCGATCATGGGTACCTGGGCGCAATTTGCCCAAACCTCGAGGAGTTGGATTTTAAAAACGGTCGAGATAAGTGAAAGTGCCGATATTGTGGAAATCTTAAAAAATTAAAATTGTTAGATGGAAATAGTGAAAATTATTAAGATTATAAAAAAACCAATAATTATAAAAGGAAAATAGTGAAAATTATTAAGATTATCAAAAAACCAATAATTATTAAAGGAAAATAGTGAAAATTATTAAGATTATAAAAAACCAATAATTATTAAAGGAAAATAGTGAAAATTATTAAGATTATAAAAAACCGATAATTATAAAAGGAAAATAGTGAAAATTATTAAGATTATCAAAAAACCAATAATTATTAAAGGAAAATAGTGAAAATTATTAAGATTCAAAAAAACCGATAATTGTTAAAGAAAGTTAGGGAAAATTGTTAAAACTCTCAAAACCGAGGATTGTTAAAGTTCTGGGTTGAAATAAAGAAAAAAAGGGGAAAGTATTTCGTTTTGTTAATCGAACTTTCGATTAAACCCTTCCATCTGGCCACTTCTCCCCCTTACTCGGGAAGCACGAGCGGCTAAGAGACAACAAACTGGTGGCAGCGGTGTTTCTACCCCATATCGAATCAGTGCTAACATTTTTTTTAATTTGAATTACGTAATTTAAACAAACAAAAAATTGAAAAAAAATAATAAAAATAAGTAATAAAAATCTATATAACAACGGGTGGCAGCAATTATTTAAAAACAAAACTTCAGTGCCTTTACAAAAAAAAAAGTAATTAAATAGTAATTCATCAAATAAATAAATAACCAAAAAGTAAACTGCTGTATAAAAATAATAAAAACCAGTAAAAGGAAACTTATAGAAAAAAGTTATAATACTTATATGTATTTATAAAAAAAAAACCCGGGTACCCAACAAAAGGGACTTAGAGGAAATTAAGTAAGTTTAAGCGCCAGAGCGCTCAACGAGGGAATTTAGCGAGGCTTCATCCCTGCCTCAACAAAGACGTTTTACAACCCAGAAGGAAGACTTCAAGAAGACGTTGACCGGGATACCCGACACATGACACCAATAACAACAACAATTATCAACAGGATCATCAAAAACCAGGTAAAAACTTGAAGAAATCATCAGCCCGGACGCCCAACGGAACCAACATTCATCAACAACAAATTAGCAAACTCACGGATTAATACGCAAGGTAGAAATATAAAATATTATACTTTTTATTTATTAATCATATCATTAACAAAAGTAGTGTGAATGTACTGTGAACTGATGAATATAATTTAAACTTGATCGATTGCTATCTGATAATCAATTCAATTTTTATTAATTTGATTCGCTTATTTATACAATAATTACTATACATATATACATAGGATGACAATAAAAGAAAAACAAATATAACAAAAATTTATGTCAATGAAACACAAATCACAAGATCAGCATAAATTTACTTCGTAGGCAAAGTCACCGACCGTAATTTCACTTGTACTTCCGTGCAATTGCTGACATAGAACTTTGGCGAATGTAAGAATTGCATAGCTAAGTGAAGGTAGAAATTGCATATTAAAGAATGAAATTATGGTCGTTGACTTATTGATATTGTTCTTTAATAAGTTATGACTAACTATGGATTTGGTATCTCTACATTCTCCCGCCTCGCATTATCAAATCGGGGTACCTCCAAGATGATACCGAGTTGCTCTTCTGACCTGGACCCTGCTCGTCTTGGGGTTGGTTGAGGTAGGTTTAGTTGTGGCATCATGTTGTTTCGTCGCTTTTTCCACAAGAAATAGGACGCCACACTGATGATTATGATAGCTGCCAATGAATAGAATCCAACATAATGATGTATGTGGTGACGGTGAAGGTGAAGAATTCCCGCGCTGTTGGGTTTTAATTGCCTTATGGAGCTCTTCAATATCATCAGCCTTGATCTCTTTAATTAGCAAGGGAATGGAAGTGTTGGTTGTATTTTGACTTGCCAAATATTCGCCAATGTGAGTAGAGATAATTTCTTGCTCCGGTATAAATGAGGAGTTCAAGGTTCCTGGTTGTTGATTGTTTGCACTTATGAATAATGTTGGATGCTTTATCATACAGGTAGGCTGTATTTGTATAATCCCACTTTCTTCAAGGATTATAGGGTGGATCGTTGTTCCACATATGATGTCGAAATGAGTTACTGCATCCATTATATAGATCCAGGTACTTGGTGTGTGTAGCTTATACCACATTTTCTTCAATGGTATACTTCGCAATTTACAGAAGGATGACAATTTTCCCTGGTGGTTAAGCAGTTCTATCTCACATCTGCTTTGATTCGATTGCGCACTGTATATAGGCTGTTTCAGATTGCAAATTAATTGGGCCTCTGATAATTGTATGCATTCCTTGATATCTTCCCCTTTTAATGGTGTAAAGCGGTCCTTATGGATGTTTACAGCCAGGTATTGTGTTGAGGGTTGAATGTGGATGAACTGATCTGCATGTTTCACAGTTATAGGCGTAAGTTTGAATAGCCGATATATTTCTGCATTGAGCAATGGAATTCGAACGTCAAATAATACATTCCTTTGCGTGATGCGCATCTTAACATGCATTGAATTATATATTGGCAGTAATGATTTCGAAGTTTCATCTCCTGGTACTCTAAGATGTTTTGGTAAGTGCTCTTTAATTATGCTTAGTTGTTCACGAAGCTGAATGGGTGTGAGCAGTAGTGTGTTGAGCCTTCCGTGTTTTGTGTCGGTTACTACAGCTAATAAGCTCCTTTGCATATGTTGAAAGTTTATCAGATTTAGGGTTACTAGTAATACTGCCGACGTAAAGGCTTGCGTAGTTTTTAAGACTTCGTCAGCTTTATTAAGTCCATTTGCAATTGTCTCTATATGATGTTCCAAGATAGTGATTTGATGATTTAACGTCTCACTATTCTTCTTTATGACATTAATTGTGTGTTCAGCAATGGATGTTTGATTCATTAGCAGTTCTTTCAATAGATCTTCATTTTCCTTGATGTTCTGAATTTGCTCTTCGTATCTTTTTGCAAACCCTTGATCAAGGATACCAAATAAACTGTTTGCGATTGAGCCCACTATTTCAAGAGGAGCTCGTTTGATTCTAAATCTTTCATTTTCATTTTGTTGTTGTAATATACTATTGATTTGAAAGGATTCACCATACTGATGTTGTAACTGTAAAATTGTTGCGTTACATAGTTCTTTTGGTATTGTTAGATGGGTGTTTTGTTGGCAGATTTCTGTAAGGCTTTGCACTGATTTTCTTATCCCTGTGAACTCCTTCCAATATGATGACAAGTCATAGTAAATGATAAGATTCCATTCGCTTGAATATAGCTGGATCTCTGATACGTCTTCAAAATAGATTCCTTCTTGTTCTTTAAACCTGGTTATACTATATGGTTTATCAGGTTGCTGGCCTATAACTAATATAGTGAGCAATGCCAATATCATGAAGGTTATCCATGATTTACTCAGTGAGCTTGAGTTATGAGGTGGAATTGTATTTGGCTGTCGGGTGCGTTTAACATTTCTATTTTCATGTAGTGAGTTTGAGCACCTCCGCCTTTTGTTCGAGCTTTGAATGCAATGCGAATTAATTATTTTGCCCTCGGAGATAGGATTTGGAACCGTCTCTATCGTAGTAGTTTCTTCATTTGTTTGATGCAGGAGTCTCTTTGGATCAACCGATTCATTCATGTGATTGTCGATTATAGGAAGCAGCGACACTTTAGTGACTGGTCGTTTGATCCTTGATCCCTTTGTTTGGAGTGTTACTACTCTAGTTAGCTCATCGAGTCCAGGGTGCGTTTCTATCACTCGGCCAAGTGCCCATTTTGTTGGTGGAAGCTGTTCGTCTTTAATTAGTACCAGATTTCCAATTCGTAGGTTCGGTTGTCGTTGAGTCCATTTAGGACGTTGCTGTAGCCTTGAGAGGTATTCGGATGACCACTTTCTCCAGAAATCCTGATGCATCCGTCCTACCCGTTGCCACTTATCAAGAGTATTTGGATTATTTTCAAGATGATTTCTTTCAGGTACGGCAAGTAATGAAGAGCCAGTCAAGAAGTGACCTGGAGTAAGCACTTCCAAGCTTTCAGGATCTTCAGATATTGGGCACAGCGGTCGCGAATTTAAGCATGCTTCAATTTGAGTCATGAGTGTACACATTTCCTCATATGTCAGCCTGCTACAGCGACTACACGGCGCATATGATGTTTCATAGCTTTGACACCCGCTTCCCATAAGCCACCGAAATGAGGAGAGGCTGGAGGAATGAAGTGCCATTGTGTGCCGATTTCTTGTAGTGCATTCTGCACGTCATCTTTATACGACTTCTGTGTGTGTAATTTGCTAAGTATGTTGTTAGCGCCAACGAAATTAGTTGCATTATCGCTGTAAATATGAGCGATGTGTCCTCTTCTCGCGACAAATCGCTTGAAGGCAGCTATAAATGCCTGAGATGTGAGGTCGGTTACTACCTCCAAGTGAATCGCTTTTGTCGTTAAACAGACGAATATTGCCACATAGCCCTTGTGCGATTTGTTTCCTCTTCCTCTGGCCAGTAAAAGTTCGAATGGTCCAGCATAATCTACCCCCGACTGGCTGAAGGGTCGAGTAGAGATCACTCTTGCCTTAGGTAACATTCCCATCATTTGTTCGGTCATTTGAGCTTTGTTTCTATGACAGCTTATACATTGATGTATGAACCCTTTAACTGCTTTCAGGCCATTTAATATCTAGAATTGCTGTCTTGTGACTTCCAAAGTCAAGGTGTTTCCTCCATGTAAGGTAAGTTTATGCATTTTGTCCATCACTAGTGTTGTCAGCCGGCTTTTGTAGGTCAGTATAATAGGATGCTTGCGATCGTATGATAGTTCTGCTTGATGTAATCTTCCGCCTACTCGTAATATCCCCTTAGAGTCTATAAACGGTGATAGAGGAAGTAATCTGCTCTTCTTATTTAGTGGTTGTTCTATTGAACACTGGGCTATTTCATCTTTAAAGACTTGCTGTTGGGTAGTCTTCACTAGTGGTACTAGTGCTTCTTCGATTTCATTTACTGTCAAGTACCCAGACGTACGGTTCGCCTTGCTTACCTTCATATTTTGCACAAACCTTTTAATGTATGCTGTTACTCTTTGTAATCTTCCTAATGTTGAAAATCTTTCGAGCAACTCTTGATACAAGTTTAGTTCTTGAAAATCATCTTTCTCATGTTCGGCTTTGGAATCATAACAAGAATGTGCCGTCAACACTTTCTTCTCTAGGTCAGTTGTCTCCTTTGGGTTTGATGGAAACGATATTTCCTTGGAGCTAAGCCAAGAAGGTCCATGCCACCAAAGAGTATGATCTTTGAGCAGTGATGGCGATATTCTTCTAGAGGCGATGTCGGCAGGGTTCTCGGATGATCGCACGTAAAACCATGTATTTCTGTTTGATAATCCATGTATTTGTGCAACTCGATTCCCCACAAATGTTTGCCACTTATGCGCATCTTCTTGTATCCATGACAGAACTATCATTGAATCGGTCCAGGCATAGCACCTTAAGTCATCGATTTCTAGACTTTTTCTAGTCTCGTTTATCAGCCTAGCGAGTAGTGTTGCTCCACATAATTCTAATCTTGGAATTGTCAGCTTTGTTTTCAGTGGGGCTACCTTAGTTTTGGCGGTTATTAAGTTTGTCTGAACATGCGATTTTCGTGTAATTCGCAGATATATTACTGCACTGTAGCCCTTTTCTGACGCATCTGAAAACCCGTGAAGCTCGCAGCTAGTGTCTTTTCCTGTGAACCCAATCCATCGTGGAATCTCAATTTCTTCTAATTTTGGGAGTTCAGACTTTATTTGTAACCATCTAGTTAATAATGTACTTGATAATGGTTCATCCCAGGACGAGTTCTCTTGCCAAATATTCTGTAGAAGAATTTTGATTGACATTACTACCGGCGATAGTAATCCAACAGGATCAAAGATTTTCGCCGCCTCGGATGCTACATTCCGCTTTGTTGTGGGGTTGTCGTACATGCTTATTGAAACGTGTATTTTGAAATTGTCGGTTATAGGGTTCAAGTGTACTCCAAGTGCCTTAATAGTCTGTTCTTTCTGGAAATCTATAAAGCGAGGTTGTTCTCGAAACTCATAGGGTATATCCTTAACAACCTTGAATTTATTGCTTGTCCACTTGCGAAGCTTGAAACCTCCGCCCTTTAGCATGTTTATTAACTGCTGACAAGATTGCTTCATCCATGGAAGCGCCTCCTGAGACTACGTCGTCTACATAAGTATCGCTCAGTATGATTCTGGATGCGATAGGGTATTGTTTTTCTTCATCTTGCGCGAGTTGCTGCAGAGTGCGTATTGCGAGAAATGGTGCTGAGGTTGTGCCGTAAGTAACGGTCGTCAGCTTATATTCCTTCATAGGGTGATTTGGAGACTCTCGCCAAAGAATACATTGATACTGCTGATCTCTCACATCCACTTTTATCTGGCGGTACATTTTTTCTATGTCCGCCGTGAATACTATTTTATGTTTTCTCCATCTTAATAGAATGGAGATTAGGCTTCCTTGCAGTTGAGGACCGGTCATCATGATATCATTTAGACATCTGGTGTTGTTTCTTTTGGCCGAAGAGTCGAAGACTACACGTAATTTGGTTGTTGTACTGTCTTGTTTGAAAACCGCATGATGAGGTAGGTAGTATTTTATCTCACCATCATCTTCGGCTGGAACCATATGACTTAAGCTTTGGTATTCCTTCATAAAATCCTTATACATGGTTTCAAATACTTTGTCTTGGTTAAATTTTCGCTCCATTTGGAACAGTCGGGCAAGCGCTAGTTCTCTTGATCTGCTCAAATTGGCTTCTTTAGGATTTTGTTTAAATGGAAGGCGAACGATATATCGACCACTCTCGTCCCGTCTGTGCGTTTGTTGGTAGTAACTTTCACAAGCAATGTCTTCTGGTGTGGTAATAGTTTCGGCTGCCAGTTCTTCGCATTCCCAAAATCTCTGCAGCTCGCTGGTTATATCTATTTCTGATACCATGCAAATAAGTTTATTCTCGTTGTTGCTGTTACTAATAGCTCCAGATAATATCCACCCCAGCTCTGTTTGTTGGGCAACGGGAGCATCTTCGGTTCCACGCAGAAGATTGCCTAGTATTACCTTCCCGAACACTTCTGCTCCTAATATGATGTCAATCCTTCCCGGCTTATGGAATGTTGGTTCGGCCAAAACCAGGTTTTCGGTATGCGTCCAGTTAGTTGGAATGATTTTATTTGTAGGCAATTTTCTTGTGAGATTTTTTAATACGAGGGCTGTGGTTATGAGAGAGAATGTTGATTTAAATCGTGGCGTTACTGTAATCTCTATACTGGATTTTGTGATTCCTGGACTGGAGCACCCAAGACCGGAAACTGTGGCTTCAATTTTTCTTCTAGGTAATCTTAATTGCTGAGCTGCATTCTCAGTAATGAACGTTGCTTGAGACCCTTGGTCAAGTAATGCCCTGAGTAGCACAGCATCTCCTGATTTATTGATTACTTGTATGAGAGCGGTTGCCAGTAATACGTCATACCCCTTTGATTTCTTCGCAAAGTGGGCTGCAACCGCTTCGTTTGGTGAGCTATCATCTCGAATTGCTTCCTTTCTTGGATAATTACTTTGTTGATAAGATGGTGCCTGCTGGTTTTGATAATGTAAAAGAGTGTGGTGCTTTTTCTGGCATAACTTGCAGGTGTACCGGCTTTTACATTGTAGTATATTGTGGCCTTTTACTAGGCAGTTCTGGCAAAGGTTTGCCTTTTTTACAGCTTTTAGTCGTTGTTGTACGCTTAGCTTACTAAATGTTTCGCAATGATATATTCTGTGATTTTCTCCACAGATAGCGCAATGCTTTGAAATCATTCCCAGGTATACTTTTGTATTTTTCCCATTTCTTTCGGGTTGTTTTGGTTTCGATGGATCTACTGCTTCAAGACCTCGAAATCGATTTTCTAGGTATTCAAGAAATTTGCTTAGTTCTTGAACTTCTCTTGGTGTGGCCACTGATTGTTCATAAATTCGGTGAGTTTCTTTATCCAATTTTGTTATGATTATGTGTATGATCAATGGATCCCAATTTTTCGTATCTATGCCTAGATTTTTGATACCCTCTAGACATTCAATTGTCACGTCATGTAACTTCTTCAAGCCTTCCGATGATTCTTTGAACAGTGAAGGTTGTTTTAGAAGTATATTTAATTGCGCTGTCAAGAGAGTCCTCTTATTGTTATATCTTTTTTCAAGAATTTCCCAGGCCGTCTCAAAGTTTTCGTTTGTTATTTGTAGATGCTGTATGAGTTCACTTGGGTCACCTATGAGATTGCCTTTGAGATAGAATAATTTTTGAGCTCCAGACATCTTGTCATCTTTATAGATGAGTTCCATGAACAAATTTCTAAATGATTGCCACTTGATATAGTCACCGTTAAATGACGGAATATCGACTCTTGGTCTTGAGGATTTAATTTATTCAATACTTCTTGTAGTTGAATTGATAGGTATCCTCAATGCTTGAGAATATATCATTCTCCATATATTCGTGTTTTGTTCTACCCATCGACATGATCTCTCCATGGTTTCGGACAAGGTGCTCCCAATAGTTATTCACCAACTTGATTTTTTGCATACAGTAAGCTGCAGATACCTCTTGTTTAATCTCTTCTTTAATTGAAACCGATGCCTTTTGTAGAGTTTCTATAATGGCATATTGCTTCTTTATTACCTTCAGTTGATCTTGCAATACTTCAGTGATTTTCGCTCTTGACATTAAATCCGCCAAGGAATTTTCTAACATATCCCGTGTTTCTTCATACAATTTTTCCAAGGTGTCATAAAAATTCTCTTTAAAGTATGGCTGTTCTGAATTAGTTTCACGGTATAGCTCCAGATCATCATTTCTTTTGTCAAAACTTTCCCATAGCTTGCTTATTTTAATCAAACGGGTTTCAAAATAATCCCTTGTTTTACGTATGTCAGAATCTTTGGTGTGGTTTGTTATAAATTTCTGAAGTTTTACAGCATCTGCCTTGTTTGCTTTAATTAACTGCTCCATAGTAGTATATATTCGTTGAATTTTCGAGTAGCTGATGTTACTAGATTGAACGGACTTCTTCGCTTCTCGCCAATATTGCTTTAGGTATTAGGACTGGAAAAAATATTTATTATTAGTAAATAAATTGCCTGAGGACACTAGGTTCAACAGGAATTTCTGCGCTGAATAACAATTAACTGCAGACACTAAGTTCTGCAGAAATTTTGTACTGCTTTGAAGAGACTAAGTTCAACAAAGCAAGCTCGAAGGACCAATGAATGTACTGTGAACTGATGAATATAATTTAAACTTGATCGATTGCTATCTGATAATCAATTCAATTTTTATTAATTTGATTCGCTTATTTATACAATAATTACTATACATATATACATAGGATGACAATAAAAGAAAAACAAATATAACAAAAATTTATGTCAATGAAACACAAATCACAAGATCAGCATAAATTTACTTCGTAGGCAAAGTCACCGACCGTAATTTCACTTGTACTTCCGTGCAATTGCTGACATAGAACTTTGGTGAATGTAAGAATTGCATAGCTAAGTGAAGGTAGAAATTGCATATTAAAGAATGAAATTACGGTCGTTGACTGATTGATATTGTTCTTTAATAAGTTATGACTAACTATGGATTTTGTATCTCTACATAGTGAATAACTATAAGATCAGTTTTTCCTAGAAGCGACCTCTGCGGCAAGACTTCGTGAGCTTGTTGGTCAGAGGACTTCGAATAAAATCAATAATCCGTCCCCTGCGATAAGACTTCGGGAGTCTATCGCCCAGGAGTCAGATATTTGTTTGAGGGAGCGATCTTGAATTTTTCCTTCTCATATATTGGGTACACATATATGCAATATTTCAGAATTAATTTTTTTTGTTCTCTCTCGATTAGCTGCCCAGCAATTGAAATATATGCAGCTGAGTGATTTTTTTCCCTTCTTTTCAATAATTGTTTAAAAAAAAAAAAAAAAATTAAATTTACCGTATTAACGATTGCAACGAATTATATTGTGTTTTACTTACATTTAATTCCCAATTTTCATTTTTAGCAAATATCTAAATACAAACAACGTACATCCTTCATCCCTTTGTTGAGAGTGCTAACCATTATATCTTGAGGTTTTTTTTAAATCGAAACAAATTTAATCCCAATTTTTTTTCATCCCTTGAATAAAACTGCTGCGTAGCAGATATATTCATATCTATATAGAGCACAATTTTAATAATCAATCTTTATTTTTACAAAGAAAATTTCATCTGTTTAAAAAAATTTTATTGTTCGTCGCTTCACCTCCTTCTGAATTTTAACGCGTTTGCATAACTATTAGACATGACTGAAGAAAACATATCTTTTGACGACCTTTGCTTGTCACAAATACAAAAAAGCAAAGAAATCAGAAAAATATTAAAGGAATACGACAGTACTAACAAAAAATACAGAGCTCCAGAATTAGTTTCCGAAAAGATCAAAAAATTAGAAGAGTACTGGGCAGACTTTGAAGAAACAGAATCCATTATCCAAAAACATAAAGATTTCGAAGAAACTCATGAATATTTTAAACAATCATGCTCTGATAAGACAGAGAATTGGTACAACCTAATCAAAGCAACACTGACTGATAGGTTGAAATCCATTTCAATTCATGAGGATAACACAAATAACCCATTTTACATCGCACCTCCCGAAAATTCACAAAAACACAGCATCGATAGATAATCACGACAACGCAGACCAAGACCAAGAAAATATAATACGATTTCGGCTGCAGGAGGACAGCCAAAAAACAATATCACATATTATCCAGTGTATCAATCTTATTTCACTTTCAACTGCAAGCCGGACATACTTAACGCCAAAACTAAATTCGTTGCATGAGTATTGGGATGATTTCAAAACAACTCATACTGAAATAATTTCAAATGCTGGCCCTAAGGACAAAGGCAGCGATTACTTCACGAAAAATGTCTATATAAATATGGAAATATCATATTCAGATACTATAATTGCACTTCAGGAACAGCTATATTCACGATTTCAAGAGTTATCAAATACTACAAATGATTTAACAAATCATCACCATAATGCCTCTTTTAGAGAACAGTCGCATTTCTCCTTATCAGACGCAATGTAATTAATCCCAAATTTTAGTGGAAATTCTAAGGATTTCCACAAATTTATTTCAAGTTGCGATGACATGTACGCAACAGCATCGAGGGTGAGCGAAAAACACTCCCTCCTTATCTTAATAAGGAGTAAATTATCTGCAGAGGCGTATGATGTATATAGGTACAATCAAATAGATTGGTCTGAATTAAAATCTCTGTTAACTTAATCCTTCGAAATCAAAACCTCTAGATCCACCCTACAGTCTCAATTAAATAATTCAAGTCAAGGTAGAGAGGAAAGTGTAAAAGACTTTCTTTAAAGATTAAATACAACACTGTCCAAGCTAAATGAAGCAACACATTCCTATACAACGGACAAGGTGCTTCTACGGTCTTTGTTAAAAGATAATGAGTGTCAGGATGTGAGAGCAGTTGAAGATGGATTATCCAATCCACAATTACAGACCTTGGCTAAGGTACATTCCGATAAATCCTTCTCTGCACTAAAATCACATATTCTAGATCACTCATTACGTATAGAGCAGAAGCAACCCAACCTTCAAACATATAACAAGGTAAATCAAAATTCCTTTCAAAGTATAAATAACAACCTACGTTGCTTCAAATGTAATAGACTGGGGCATGCTGCTTCAAAATGCCCAGTCATACAACGATCTATGGAAAATTTTAACACCATCCAAAGAACACATTCACAATTGCAACGTCCTCCAGATTTTAAGAATGCTACATCTCTGTCACAGGTCCCTAGTTGTCGATATTGCCATCGGATGGGCCATTCTATTGAAAAATGCAGGACAAGAGCTGCAAATAATTCCCGATTTAACGACAATCAAGGAAATCGAAATAATTTCCAAAAAGTAAACAGAGCTCCGCAAACAAGCACGGCTGATAGACAGCCACAAAACAGGAACTGGCAGCAGCCAGTACTCCAAGAGAATCGAACTCCACCGAGATATAAAAATGCAGATATCTCAGATAGATCACCGTCTCCAAATAGGAAGGACAGCAAAAGTCCATCGGCATTCAGGCAGGGAAACTGGATGCAGCGGGGGTCTCATTTGGCAACCCCTCGCACATACAAACTACAGCACAAGTCCACAGGATTCCCGAGACAATATCGACACAGGCAACAATAAATTAATCCGTATCCCCGTCCAAATAAATAAAAATTCACTAACGCTTTCCTTGCCTGTCGACATCTGTTCTGCTCCGAAGCTTACCTTTTTGATTGATACAGGAGCAGAGATCAGTTTAATAAAACTCCATCCATTAAAGCCAGATAGCATCTGCTACAGAGATGCTGTCTGCAATATAAAAACATTATTCGCAGAGTCCACTTCTACGGAAGGGCTCATCTTTGCTAAGTTGAAATTAGAATCTTCGAATAATAATAACTCCATCTTAGAACACCCATTTCAAATAGTGGGAAATAACTCCATCTTCTCATACGATGGGCTACTTGGTCATGACTTTTTATCTCGATACAATGCTAGTATCAATTATAAAAATAAATACATTTCTTTAGAAATAAACGATTCAAACGAATTCTACCCGTATGAAGAATATTACACTAACTACCCATATGTTTATTTGAAAAGCGAAGACCCAGAAAACAGGTCTCAAACAAAGAGTCGGTTATATACAGGGATAACAGTCTCCAATAACGATATTAATTTAATTCCATCTCCATCAAGTCATCAAAAAAGTCTATTATATACGGAGATAACATTCCCCGACATAAATACTAATACAAATCTATCTCCATCAATTGCGTCGAAAAGCAATGCAAATCGATCGCCAGAAAATGCTTCACAAGAAATGAAGCATAAAGGTAAAAATCTATCTCCATCTATATTCTATAGCCAGAAAAAAGGCTGAATTAAATATAAATCAATCTCCATCCAAAGCTTCACAAGATATGAAGCAAGAACGTAAAAGTATATCTCCATCTACAGTAGCACAAAAAGCCGCCTCTAGTAAAATTCTATCTCCTTCATCAATAGATTCACAAAAAGTGAATTCCGAGATAAAATCAAAGAAGTCAAAGAATTTCAATAATGTTTTATCTCCTTCAAATTCTATCGAGTCGAAATAATCGAATAACTCCTTCCAAATTCCACAAATGTTGGAATCATATCTCTTTCCTTATAAAAATCCGAAAGAATCGGATAAATTAAATAAAATTAAAATTCCGGCTCGATCAGAATTCATCATTGAAATTCCAACTACTTCTATTCAAAATCAATCGGTCTGTTTCTAGAAGGAAATAAGGCCAGGTTTATTTCTCGGAAACTCGATCGTCGAACCAGTCAACGGTATGGCAAAAGTCCTAATCCTCAACACAAATGAGGAGGACGCCGATCTGGCACCTTACGAGGTGAACCCAGTTTACCAAGACTTGGACGACTTTGTGGTCATCTCCACAGACTCTGAAAGAGATCCAATGAAGGGCAGAATAATTAAGCTGGAAAACCTTATAAAATTGGATCACTGTAATGCAGAGGAATCTGAGAGTGTTCGCAATACTTGTAGGGAATTCAACGATCCCTTCTTCATACAAGGGGATTTCCTTTCATATACAATGCGATTACCCACAAAATCGAGACACTCCAAGACAAACCGCCCATCTCTACCAAGCCTTATTAACTTCCTGAAGCAAGCCGAACGGAAATAAACCGGCAACTACAAGAAATGCTTGAGTCAGACATTATCAGACCTTCACATGGTCCCTGGAATTCTCCACTTCTCCTGGTTCCTAAAAAACCAGATGAGAATGGAAACAAAAAGTGGCGAGTAGTGGTAGATTTTCGTCGTATTAACGACATTACTATTGGCGATGCGTACCCACTGCCTAATATCACTGATATATTAGACCAGTTGGGGAAGTCGAAATAGTTTACCACACTCGACTTAGCCAGTGGATTTCACCAGATAAAAATGGACTCGAAAGACACGGAGAAAACTGCCTTTAGCACACCCTATGGCCACTACGAATACAATCGTATGCCATTTGGTTTAAAAGGAGCCCCTGCTACATTTCAACGAGCCATGAATAATGTCTTATCTGGCCTTCAAGGCATGTATGTATTGCTTCGTATACATGGACGATATCGTAGTCCATGGATACAATCTCAAAGATCACAATTCCAGACTCACAGCAGTATTTAGTCGTCTCCGCAATTTCAATTTGAAACTTCAACCCGACAAGTGCCATTTCTTAAGGAAAGAAATTACGTATTTGGGGCAAATAATTATAGAAAATGGAGTCAAACGAGACCCAGCAAAGATTAAGTCAGTTTAGTCCTATCCCAGACCGAAGAAGGAAAAATATATCAAGGCTTTCCTTGGTTTCGTCTGCTACTATCGCCGCTTTATACCAAACTTTTCAAAACTAGCTAAACCACTTTCAAATCTTTTGAAAAAAAAATACGCCTTTCAAGTTCGACGCAATTTGTGATGAAGCATTTTGCGAATTACGCAATAAACTTATTTCAGCACCAATTTTATCATATCCCGATTTTAACAAAGAGTTTTTTGTCACCTCCGATGCCAGTGACTACGCCATCGGAGCTGTTCTTTCATAAGTTGATGATGAAGGAGATCATCCAATCGCCTATGTGAGCCGAGTTCTCAATGGTGCAGAGACTCGTTACTCAACAATAGAAAAGGAGCTCTTAGCTATCGTTTTCGCAGTTGAGAAATTTAGACCATACGTTTATGGCAGACAGTTTACAATTATAACTGACCATAAACCATTAGTATGGCTCATGAATCTGAAAGACCACTCCTCAAGACTAATGACATGGAGAATACGTCTTGAGGAATATGACTACAAGATAGTCCATAAATCAGGAAAGCTCAACACAAATGCAGTTGTCGCGAGTTTTATTTAGCGAATTTTCATCGATATCGTATTAAGGTTGAGCACCTTCAATACTTACAACTGTTTTTCTATTGAGGTTGAGTACCTCAATACACTTCGCCACTAGAAACACCGCTTTAAGGTTGAGCACCTTAAGGCACAAATTGTATTAAGGTTGAGTACCTTAATATACCACATTAAGGAAGTCGCAGGCAAGCAAAGTAGCTTGATCGCAATATAAACATAATTTGGTGACCCCGACGTGATTTCACGTCACATTAATCGCACCAATCAACTGGAAGACAATCTATCATCATGGAACAGCTGCTAAAGCAACAAACGGCAACAGAAGATGAGATAGAAAGAATTATCTCTAATCATAAAAAGCAGCGTATTGCTGACAGAGATCTGAGATTTTACAAGAACAGTTTAAGCCGCCTGGATGAGCAATGGGCGAAGTACGACAAGACCGATAGTGAGCTTCGAGAAAAATTTGACAATCAAGTCAACCAAGAATACTTCCATCATTATGAGGAATTCAAGGATGGTTATGAAACCATAAGAGAACAAATTTCTAACACGATTCATGAACTGCTTCAAGAGGAGGTTCAGCAATCTTTACCATCTCAAAATACGGACTTGAATCTCAATAAAGATGTTCATCATCAAGATGAGCCGCAAACGCGACAAGCAACAGATGAGGTGTCAAAGGGTGCCAAGCCCAAAAACTCAATTGCATCAAAAATTCATGTTGATAACATCAAGAGTTCGTCATCAGATGCATTACGAGGACTTGTCCGCAAACAGCTGGCAATTATGGCTGCACTGAAAAGAGTACTGGAAGGTGTCAATACACAAGAATCATCAGGGGCATATTACAATGTTAAAAGCAATACAATCAATGAGTACTGGACACAACTAAGGACTATCAACCAATCCATTTGGGAAGCTGCAGAAGACATTTATGACTGCTATGAATATGACCCAGAAGAATATTATAGAGTTGAGGAAGCCACGCAAAACATGCTGGCGAAGTTACTGCAAAGGTCCGAAGAGATTTTAAACTCAAATATGGATCAACCCAGATCAACAATATCAACACAGATGAAATTGCCAAAGATCTCTCTACCACAATTTGATGGCGACTACCTCAAATGGAAACAATTTCATGACATGTTTTCACAAATGGTTCACGAACAAGACATTGTAGGGGCTCAGAAAATGTAGTTTCCCAAAACCAATTTAACTGGTGAAGCCGAACGCCTAATCAGACATTTGCCAATATCAGATGCAAACTACTCAACGGCTTGGGATACCCTTACAAAACGATACAACGACAAAAGGTTGCTGACCAGAACATTGTTGGAAAAATTGTTAGGTCAACAAGTAACCACACCAGACTCTTCTACATCAATAAAGAGGCTACATGACACTACAAGGGAATGCATCTTGGCATTGAATAATCTTGAAATCCAGACAGACACATGGGATCCAATATTGCTACACTTGCTTCTAAAAAAGGTAGACAAATCAAGCCATGTTCTATATGAGCAAGGATTGCAGGCACCCAGAGATCTACAATCAGTAGAAGAGTTCCTGAAGTTCTTGGAACTTCGGTTCCAGGCTCTGGAAACACTAGGCTCACAGAAGGCAGACGGTAGACTCATCAACAAATCATCAGTACTGGTCACAGGAGCCAGCCCTACGCTTTGCAAAGCTTGTCAGAAGCAACATGGATTATTTGCATGCCCTAAGTTCTTAAAACTTTCACCTATAGAACGTCGCAAGATGGCATACCAATTAAAAGTGTGCACAAATTGCCTGAAGAGTTCCCACCAAGTAGCAGATTGTCCGGCAAGAGGGTGCTTAAAATGTAATCAGAAGCACAATACATTACTTTATCAACAAATTCAATCTAAGAGATCTGACGATCAGGCAATTAAGGGCGTCATCGTTCAACCAACAACAAGTTCCAAAGAGCCATCAGCAAGCTTGGCAGCAAGAACGAAAACACTCAAGAGAAATTATGTTCTGCTTGGAACCGTATTAATAATGATACCAAATGGCAAGGGCGAAACAATCCGATGTAGAGCAATTCTTGACTCAGGTTCGCAACTAAACTTCATAACAGAACGTTTGTCAAGCAAACTTGGTCTACGAAAATCATCAGAAACGATGCTCATACAAGGCATAGGAGAAATAAAGCAACGCACCCAACATAGAATAAATGTACAAGTGATGTCACGGATCAACAACTTCACAGCACGAATTGAAGCATTCGTTCTTCCGGAAATAACTTCCGCACAGCCAACTTACGAAATAGATGCGGAGTCCTGGTCTATTCCTCGCAACATGGAATTAGCGGACCCAAGTTTCAACTGTCCAGGCAAGATATATCTGCTCATCGGCGCGGAGCTTTATTATCAACTTCTTTCGGTTGGTCAAATAAGGCTTGGAACTGACTTTCCTATTTTACAGAACACTGTTTTTGGTTGGGTAGCTGCAGGAACAACACCCCAGTTATCACAACAAACTTTAACTTGTGGCACTTCTACAACAGAAGATATCAATCTAGAGACACAAGTGGAAAAATTTTGGCAATTAGAAGAAACACAGTCAGTTTCTCCTAAACTCACAGCAAAACAAGCTAGATGTGAACATCATTTTCAAACCACCATCAAGCGTGATAACACTGGGCGTTTTATTGTCAAACTACCCTTTGATTGAGACACCAAGGAATTAGGCGAATCAAAAGATGTAGCTCTGCGCCGATTTCTAGCTATCGAACGAAAATTCGAAAGAAATCCATCATTACATACACAATATATGGACTTCATGAAGGAATACATTGAACTCGACCACATGAGAGAGATTGACTTTAACATTGTCACTAAGCCGTATTATTTCTTGCCACACCATGCTGTGGTAAAACCAGACAGCACAACAACGAAATTAAGAGTAGTGTTTGACGGCTCCTGCAAATAGTCATCAAACACTTCGTTGAACGATATATTGTCAACTGGCGCTACCATACAAAACGATTTATTTTCAATATTGCTTCGTTTCCGCATCCCACGGTTTGTCTTCACAGCCGACATAGAAAAGATGTACAGACAAATATTAGTGGATCCAGAGGACCAGAAGTTTCAATTAATCTGGTGGAGAGACAACAGCACCAAACCTATAAAATGTTTCAACCTGCGCACTGTTACATATGGCACCACATCAGCGCCATACCTTGCGACTAGATGTCTTCAACAACTAGGAAAGGAGCTCAAGGCGATTTATCCACTGGCGTCTGAAACAATTGAAAGAGACTTTTATGTGGACGACGTAATGACGGGGTCAAATAGTTTGGTTGAAGCATTACAGTTACAGAGGCAGTTGCAAGAAGCTCTAAGGAGTGGCGGATTCAAGCTCAGGAAATGGTGCGCCAATCATCCCCAATTATTGAAATCTTTCTCAAGAGAGGACAAGGCTCTGCAATTCGACATTTACGAGTCCGAACTAGGCATAAAAACATTGGGCCTGACATGGATACCTCACTCAGATGAATTTTGCATCAAAACATTGTGCACTGAGCGTAGAAGGGTGACAAAGAGAACAGTTTTATCGGACATTGCACATTTGTTCGATCCGCTGGGCATCTTAAGTCCTGTGATAGTTTCTGCAAAGATTTCCCTTCAAACCCTATGGCGTCTTAAACTTGACTGGGATGCAGCGCTCCCTATGGAACTACACACATTTTGGACAAAATTTCATCAAGAACAGCCATCAGTCACTAGAATCAAATTTCCAAGACATATGTTTTCTGCAGCAGTTCCAGTATCAGTACAACCGCATACCTTCGCTGACGCATCTGAGAAGGCCTATGGTTCTGCAATATACTTACGTTCCATAAACCAGGAAGGAGTTATAATCGTGCGACTCCTATGCTCTAAATCAAGAGTAGCTCCAGCCAAACCATGCACTCTTCCACGACTAGAGTTGTGCGCAGCAAAACTTACTGCAGAATTAGCTAGCCGAGTCAAATCCGATCTAAACTTGAAGGACGTCCAATGCTATTACTGGACTGATTCAAAAATCACATTGGACTGGATCAATTCGGATCCGGCATTATATCATACATTCATCGCCAACCGGATCGTGTCTATTCAAGAAATATCATCACCAGACCAATGGAGGCATGTAAGCTCAAAACGGAATCCGGCCGACCTGGTATCGCGGGGAGTACATCCAGAAAAACTAGCTTCTCAGAACATTTGGTTTATGGTCCTCTATTCCTTCATGGCACAGAAACCCACTGGCCTCCACAATACATCAAATCAGATACGGACCTGGAAAAAAAGGCGCCCGAAAACTATTCTGACAGTCTTTAGTGAAGATTCACACTTTGTAAACACCATTGAACATCACAATAACGTCAGTCGATGGCAACAAATTGTTGGTTATGTTTTGAGATTCACACGAAATTGTCGACCTGTCCATCACTGTCGCAACAGAAACCCACAATTAACAACAAAGGAACTTGACGAGGCTACCACAATCATCATCAAATCAATTCAACAAAGGGAATTCAGGGAAGAATTATCACAATTACATCATACTGGGAATGTCCATAACAGCAGTCCTATGAGCAGTTTGTCTCCAGTCATAGACAACCAAGGCTTAATCAGAGTAGGAGGGCGATTGGAAGCAGCTAATTTACCCTTGGATGCAAATCACCCAATACTACTTCCATACGCACATACCTTTACTAAGCTATTGATGACACATCTTCATGAAAGCAATCTACACTGTGCACCACAGACACTCCTGGCTACAACGCGCCAAAGATATTGGCCCATCAAGGGTAAAACTATCGCTCGATCAATGGTTGGGAAGTGCATCCGATGCGCCAAGGCCAAAACAAAACTCCTCAACCAATTCATGGGGAACCTTCCTGCACACAGAATACAACCAGCACGACCTTTTACAAGGCTGGAGTAGACTTCTTAGGGCCTATTTGGATTCATTTTAATCTGAGAGGCAAACGTCCTCAGAAGGCATATATTGCAGTCTTTTGCTGCTTTGCAACGAAGGCAGTACACTTCGAAGTTGCAAGTGATCTGAGTACAGCAGCATTTATAGGATGCCTTAAGCATTTCGTTGGAAGAAGAGGAAGTTGCAGCAATCTGTACTGCGACAATGCTACTAGCTTTGTAGGAGCAAAGAACCAGCTCAAGGAACTTGAAGAAAACCTTCACCATGGAGACTCACAACACCTCATATTGCACAGCTAAAGGAATTCAGTTTCATTTCATTCCACCTAGAGCTCCACATTTTGGCGGCTTGTGGGAGGCCGCAGTGAAGTCAGCCAAATATTTCCTGCAACGAAACATCGGATCAGCCTCATTGACATATGTGGAAATTGAAACACTTATGATCGAAATTGAGGCCATTCTGAACTCTCGGCCATTAACGCCATTATCTAATGACCCAAACGATCTAACCGCTCTCACTCCTGGACATTTTTTAATCGGAGAGCCACTCACGACCGCTGCAGATCCAAATGCACAACCTTCAAGGAGCAGTCTTTCACAGCGATGGAAACAAGTGTTCATTCTAAAACTCAGTTCTGGCAAAGATGGTCCAAGGAATACCTTAGCCAGTTATAACATCGTTACAAGTGGAAAAAACAATCAAATAATGCTCGTCCAGGAATGATGGTGGTCATAAAGGAAGAAAATCTTCCCACAACCCAATGGCAGCTAGGTCGAATCATAGAAACAGTCAGGGGACAAGATGGGTTGGTGAAAGAAGCAGACGTGAGAACGTCATCAGGCATATTACGAAGACCCATACATAAACTAGCACCATTGCCCGTTGAAGATGGCAGTGATTCTACTCATCAAATGCTAGGCAACTCTTTGACCATCGAAGACTCTAAAGAACAAACGTCGCAATCAAAACACACGCAGAAACGCAAAACTTCGCCAAACGCTTCTTCAACAACAACAGCATCTACCTCAGAAGGTGCAACAGCATTTGCCTCAGAAGGTCCAATGGCATCTATCTCAGAAGGTGCAAGATCTCATAAAAGAAGACACCGTCAGAATGGTGCAACAAGCTTGTTGCTATTTACCTGCTTAATCTTGCCAGTATTCAGTCAAGTACGAATTAACGAATTCAAATCTAAACCAGGAATATATTTTGAGCCCATGGGCAACGCTCACCTCATATCCAACGAATGGATGCTCGTAGTGCACTACAACATGAGCCCAGTTTGGGAAGAATACGAAGCTATACGTTGTGGCATAAGCAATTTGAGTAATCTTTGCAACATAATTACTGACAAGATATCCTGCGAGCCTATCCTAAACCAATTTCAAGGTTTCCTAACCGAAATGCAGAATGGTAATGAGCTCCTACTTCATAGTCATAAAAAGGTGCGATCGAGAACAAAAAGAGCTCCCTTAAACATTATAGGCAGTCGGGCCAACTCCTTATTTGGGGTTTTAGATTCAGAATATGCCAACCAGATGTCTGAAGTAATTGAAAATATCAAGAGCAATGATCACTATCTTCAGTAATTGACTCAACTGCCAATGTAATCAAAAGGTTACAAGAAAGGACAGAGAGCCAGTTCATGGAGTTTCACAAATATTTCAATACAACCATCTCTCAACTCAACAACCTAACACATGAAGCCCACCAGATAAGAATAACACAAATATTTACAACACTTTCGCTCCGGTTAGTAATGGCTATCAATAATTATCAACGGATCCAATCAACTCTGTGGGACGTACTAATTGATACTCATCAACGGAAAATAAATCCTTAACTATTGGCGCCAAGACAGTTCAACAAGGAGCTCAGTCATATTCAAGAGCATCTCACATCATCACTGAGATTGCCGGCGAAACCTGAGGACTTGATAAAATTGTACAGCATCATGTCAGTCGAAGGACGAGCCAGTCCTAGCCACATGATCTTTCGGTTAACTCAACCATTATTTACATCTGAACAATTTGAAATGATGCACTTGGTGTCAATACTATTTTTAAGGAACAACAGTCTCATGATGATTCAACCATCAACAGAATTCTTGATAATCAATCTCCATAGAGATCAGTATTATCCTCTACAAGAGAACGAACTAAGATCATGCCGAGTAGGCGAATCAGGATTCATCTGCTAGCAACATCATCCGATCTATAACAAGCAGTCCAATCATAGCCTGTGCGAGATCAGTCTGCTGACACAATCAACACCAAGAAACTGTTTTCTTACATCAGCTCACTCCCTTCGATGGATACAATCAGCCACCCCCAATCATTGGATATACTTGATGCCAACACGAACAACCATCAATATTGTTTGTGAAGGGTCAGTTCATCAAGAAGTCCTCGAAGGTTCTGGTATATTAGAATTAAGCCCACAATGCTCTGTCCGAGATGAATCTACCACTATAAGGGGCCACAACATTATCTCCAGCCACTCAGAAGGTCAATTTATTACCACACCAAGATTCACCGACTTTATCCGTACACTAAACAACACCAAAACCGACCTCGCATTGAAGGTCTCCCCAGCACAAGGCATCAAGCAAGACATCCAAGAACTTCAAATGAGAATCAACTCACTCAAGGAAAGGGAAAGACTAGCTCCCAAGGACATCAACTTTCATGATACTCATCAATACACCATTGGATACACAAGTTTGCTATTAATATTGGCTCTTATCGTATATGTGACATGGAGATATAAACAACATACGTTTGGACATCAAACAATACAACCTAGACCACCCGTACCATTGCCAAGAACCACTTCCCTGAACCTATTACAATCAGAAGATCTTGAGCCAGCTCAACGCGGGGAGAATGTTCAAGCCTAGCCATATGCATAGTATTGTAGCACATTCCTTAGCTTTACATACCAAAAACTTAAATTTCATTAATTGTAAATCTGCTTACAATTAATTTCTCACCGCTGCCCATCACAATTCTCATGAAATTGTCTGCACTATGCAAGTAAACAAGATCATATTGCATGAGCATTGTGATAACAGAAGGCGCAGTGACAATTATTTTGTAGGTAGGTAAGCAAAATATATATATCTGATTTCATGTGACTATGGGAAGAAAATAATTTAGAATTGTTGCTGAATTTGATATTTTGGATTTTCAGTGGATAATTTGTATAAAAAAAGGAAGTTTTGAGAAAATAAATTATTAGTTGTTCGTCGTCGCGAGTTTTATTTAGCGAATTTTCATCGATATCGTATTAAGGTTGAGCACCTTCAATACTTACAACTGTTTTTCTATTGAGGTTGAGTACCTCAATACACTTCGCCACTAGAAACACCGCTTTAAGGTTGAGCACCTTAAGGCACAAATTATATTAAGGTTGAGTACCTTAATGTACCACATTAAGGAAGTCGCGGGCAAGCAAAGGAGCTTGATCGCAATATAAACAGAAAGACTCCACAGTAATCATTTCAAAAGCCAATCTTCCTTGCCGAGCTCAAAGAGATAGATTAGACATTGAAACAATTTTAACTGAGATCTGGTCATACACAGAAGCAAATCAGTTAAGTCAGGTAAATATCTCCTTCCCATTATTAGACAAGCACAATTTATCAACTATTAAAACAGTTTTACCAAGGTCTTCGTTAACCAAAAAATAAATATAAAACTTCATCAAGATTCGATAAAGTATTTCTCCAACAGCAGTGATATTGAGCAAGTTCTGAAAGATTTCCACTCTCTACCAACAGGAGGCCATCAAGGTGTCTCCCGTACAATTAAAAGAATTAAAAAGCAATTTTATTGGCCTGGTATGTCAGACGAAGTTGTAAGATATGTAAGGAAATGTAAACCTTGTCAAGTAAACAAAGTATCCAGAAATCCCCAGATTCCTATGAAAATCTCAAGCATAAGCTCAAAACCTTTTGAATGAGTGTACCTAGATGTTGTAGGACCTCTCCCAATTTCCCCTTCTTGAAATAAATACATCCTTACATTTCAAGACGACCTTTCCAAATTCTCTGAGGCTATTCCCATAGTCAACACTGAATCTAAGATACTAGCGGAAGCCTTCACGACAACAATAGTCTGTCGACATGGCATTCCAGAAAGTAGCCTAACAGATCAGAGATCTAACCTCATAGGTGGCATGTTCGCCGAGGTATCTAAACTGCTGAAGATCAAAAGGCTCAAAACTACTCCATATCACCCTCAAACGAACGGTGCATCGGAGAGAAGCCATAGAACTCTAGCAGAATACCTCAGATCTTATGTAGCGAAAGATCCTCAAGACTGGGATACATGGATCCCATATGCCATGTTTGTCTACAACACAACCCCTCACTCGAGTACAAATTATACTCCCCGCGAACTCCTATACGGATTCCCAGCCGAAATCCCAAATAACCTGAAATCATCTCCAACCGTTTGTTATAATTACGACAACTACGCAAACGACTTAAAAGCACGTCTACAGCACAGCTTCAAAATAGCGAAAGACATGGCCATGGCCAACAAAGAAAAGTCAAAGCTCCAATATGATAAGAACGCGGCACAAAAATCTTTCAATATCGGAGACAAAGTCCTGCTAAAAAGCAGGATAAGAGATAACAAATTCTCACCACTGTGGACAGGTCCGCATGTGATTGCAGAAATCAATTCTCCTGAAAACTCCACGGTGAAAATAAATAATAAAAATAAAAGAGTCCATAACAATGACTTAAAACTTTTCTCGGACTAATACTAAATTTCACCTACTAAAAAATCAGCGCAAATGAATAAAACAATATAATCTTCCAGGTCCTCACAATGATGCAAGCGGCATTTTTCCTAATCTGTATCCCGTTCATCTCAGGCTCGGGGATAAAAATAAATCAAATAAATGCCAGCGCAGGCATTTATTTCAAGGAAATCGGCAGAGCCAATTTCTATACAAACGAATGGAAAATCGTAACCTACTACGATTTAGAAAACTTCAAATCTGAGTTCAGGAACATCAGATTCATCACGCAACAAATTACAACTACTTGTCAGAAACTGGACGGAAATTCAGCAATGGCGCATCATTGTAGCGGTACGTTACTACAGATAAACCTTATTATAGCAAATAAGGAATACAAAAATATGCTCCTAGTAACTCAAAATACGAAACAAAGAGCTTTCTTCAATGCTATAGGCTCCATTTCCAAAGCTCTTTTCGGCACATTAGATGAAGATTATGCCAAGCTGTATGATGAACAAATTCACAACCTCACTTTAAACCAAAACTGCCTCCTCTCCCTTATGAAAAGCCAAACCAAAATTGAAGAGATTTTATCAAAGATTAAACAGGAATTGCCAAATTCTATGATACTGCCCATAAATCCCAGAGACAATTTATTTTCACAAATCTACAAATTAAGCACAATATCTGCAAATATTTTTAACAACAAAATAATTATAGAACTTCGAATCCCACTTCCTTTTAAAGAATGCCATTACCGACAATCCTAAACGGTTCATTCATATATATTGAACCATTAAAGGAATATATATTAATTGATTACAATCGTGATCACTACATCGAATTACTACAGGAAATCCACAATTGCGCAACGTTGGACCATACTCACTTTTATTGTAAAATTTCATCATCCATCCTTAATACAAACAATAGAGTAAATCAATGTGAAATCAACTTAATAAAAAAGGAACCTATTACATCAAAATGTAAAATTTTGACTTTAAAACAGAACTACTATATGACACAATTATCGTAGCAAAATGCATGGCTTTTCTCCCTCAAAAACCTTTCCATATAGATATCGTTTGTGAAGATTCAATTAGTTCAGAGACCCTGCAGGGAACAGGAACAATATTTATCTACCCAGGTTGTTATGTCCGCAGAAAAGAATTTATCTTGCACGGACATAACGTAAAAATATCAAAATTTAACTCCCATTTCATCCCAACAACAAACATTTCCAACATAATCGAAAATATGACGCTTCCCTCTTTGGAAACGTACAGAAGAACAAATCCTTTAAATATCAAAAACAACATGGACGTTGATGAAATTTTAAAATTCATTCATCTTCAAGAAGAACGGGAAGCAAATCCACTAAACCTAATTAACAAGCATCATATGCATCACTATGCGCTATCATATTTAACATTAGCATTAGTGATGACTATTCTATTTATCTACATGTACATGAAATACAAATCGAAAACCCGCAAAGGTAAAAATATACCTCCGGAACATATACTTGAAGATGTTCCTGCGGCGGCACCAAGGAGACCTAATTTCAATATAACCACTGCTCCCAATAGAAGAACTGCAGATAATTCCCCCAACTAATTCTAATATATTTAAATATATAAAACATATGTTAGCATATACATATCCCGTGGACTCATGCTTCCAATCGGAAAGTACAAGATACTCAAACTATAACGAACAAAGCCTAACACAATAACCTTTTCCATCCTCTATATTTTCAACACCTACATCTCCCAAAAATGAAATATAAAAGAAAGACTTCTAAACAAAATTTTAAGAAAGAAAAGAATAAATGGAATTGCGAAGTAGATATTTAAGTTACTGAAAGGACAAAATATATATATAAATCCATAATATATATACATATATACCATATAAATAAAAAGGAAAGTGCCAAATCATTCCTTTTTTTGTTTTACTTAATAACAATAAATATTTGTCGTTTCTGGCAGAAACTAATAAATAAATGAAAATTAAAATAAATAATAATAGAAAATAATTTTATAAGTATAACTAAAATTAAAAGGAAAAATCATAACAATTTTTTTTTGTGAAGTGATTCTTACATTAAGGATTAATGTTAATTGTTTCTGCTAGAAATGATCCAATAAAAATAAATTAATATATGATAAATGTAGATAAAATTTTAAACAATTCCAAACAAGTATATCGTTAGTATTATACATTTCTTTTATACCTAGAGGAGATAAAAAAAAAATCAATAAAAAGAAAAAAGGCCAATGTTGTGGCTAATTTATACTACAAATGATATCCGTGAAAGACTGTTTTTTTTGTCAATATACTACAAATTATTATTACTATTACTAAATATATAAAAAGACTAAAAAAGTTATGAAAACGTACATTTGCATATATAACCAGCCTTTTTTTTTGTACATGGAATTTTGAAATTTTATTCTTCCTTTTAACCAAATAAAAACATTGAAACAAATCCTTTTACAAATTAGTTATATAATAAATAAAAATAATAAAATAATAAAAAGTTATGTAAATAATAAAGAAATATAATAAATGTAAATACCTCTACTACTAATCATATGTAAATTTATAAACTTAGTAATATTCATTTAATTTTAACTAGCTTTGAAAGTATAAATGTAACATACAAATGTACATACAGGTAACATGTATAATGAGAAAATCCGAAAGATATTGCTATCGAATTCTAATTATATCAAAATAATTTTTTTTAAAATGTTTTACCTATTATAAAGTTATTATAATTTTGCATGTAAATAGGTATACCTATAAAAGTACTATTAGAATTGCGTGAAAAATCTATTACTGTTAGAGAAAGAGAGTTTTCTTCTCGAAAGAATAAAACTTTCTTTTCCCCAGGGGGACGGATGTTGTGACCCGGGTGCCTATAGACCAGAATCACAACCATAAAACAAATACGCCAATATCTTGCCCTATGCAATATATTGGCGTACTACAATTTGACCCTGAAAACAAAAATATTTTCCAATTTAATTTAAATTTTATTTGCATTTAAAAATGCATTTACGTACTGCAACAAAATGCAATTTAGCATAAATTGCATTTTGTTATCAGTCATACATTCCGTTCACACGTCATGTATACTTACCTACATGCAGTTCCAGGTACATACCTACATACAGCTTTTCCGCTTAATTTCTAAAACTTAATCGCATGTACTATACATACGTACAATTATTCCCATCGGTCGTATTAAAAATATTATTGTTACAAGACACAGTGCATATCAGATTTCATGCATATGCACTGGGTCTAAAATTTTTGTACTTTCCCAATAATAATATTTTTTCTTAAGTGATCTATCTGAATATTTATGTGACAATTTTTAAATTTTGTAAAATTATTTCTAAAGTGCCCAGTTGGAATAGTGTTAAGAATCTGTGAAAAACATAACAGAACCTAAATAAAAAGCACTCTCAATATATGGTTTTCTTTGATTTTTATTAAACATGAATTTTGAACGTTAGGTGCCCTCTTTTTAGAGCACGGCACCCAACGGATTACATTTTCGAGCTATGGTAGTTTCTTCAGTTTATATAATATATCTAGAAGTTTTATAAGGGTCAGTCAGTTTATATAATAGAGACAGAGTTTATATAAAACTATTTGAAGTTTTATAATGGTAATTAGTTCATTTAAGTACAAGTCGCCATTTTTTCATCTGCAGATATATGGCTTCCGATATATTTTTATATGAAGAAACACATATTTTTAGGTATATAATATATCTAAATTATGTTATGTTATTTTTATGAATTAATATCACCTAAGTGAACATTTTAAATTTTGTCATATTTAATTAAAATTATTTAAAATTGCTTATTTTGGAGGGGTCTGAATTTTTTAGAAGTATCTATGATGATATTCACAGTAAAATTTCAATTGCAGTGAATTTCACCACATATATGCCGAAAAATTGTAATTCTAAAATGTAAAAGTATTAAGCCCTTACATTACAAAAATGCAATACAAAAAAAATCGAAATTCTATGTCAAGATAGGTTTCGTAAATATTTGCATATTATTGTTTTATAAAGGTAAAAAAAATAATTTCCCTATCATTTCAATCACTGATAGTAATCATCTGAGAATTCCAAGCGTTGTGGAAACGTTACCATCACCATTATAAACAAAGTTTATAAAGGTATCCGAAATATTACCGCAACCACTGCTATGACCAAAATAAATTAATCGAGAGCACCTTGGGTTATATAATGGTTATATTAGAAGTTATATTAAGGTACCAGAATATTTTGGTTACTAATTTTATAAAACTTTTAGTTATATAACGTTACCTAAATCAAGCCACGGTAACCTTTCTATAAACCTCCATTTAAGCTCTGTAAGGGATTTATAGTGGTTACAACGAGGTTTCGAGCACTAGTCTATATAACTCAAATTATATAATTTGGTAACGGTTACTACCATATAAAAAAAATTGTTTCTTGGTTATTTTCCATCTCGAGTTTTGGAAATTCGAGATCACTTTCAGCACTCTTCTGCATAGCGAAATATATTAGGTTTTCATTTTTGATTTCGCTAATTTTTCATATCGAACTCGTAGCCTCTAAATTGATAACAACATTGTTCATATCGAGTTTTGCGGATACGAGATCACTTTCAGCACTCTTCAGCATAGAGAAATAGCATAGATTTTCAATTTTGTTTCTAGAGTTCGCTTATTTTTCATCTCAGACTCGTAGCCTCTAAGTCGCCATCAACATTTTTCATCTCGAGTTTTGGGGATACGAGATCACTTTCAGCACTCTCCAGCATAATTTCCCTATGGTTTTAGATTTTGTTTTTGGAGTTCGATTATTTTGCATCTCGAGTTTTTGGGGATACGAGATCACTTTAAGCACTTTCAAGCATAGGGAAATAGCATAGGATTTGAATTTTGTTTCTGGAGTTCGCTTTGTTTTCATCTCGGACTCGTAGGCTTTAAGTTGACATCAACATTTTTCATCTCGACTTTTGGGGATACAAGATCAATTGCAGCACTTTCAGGGAAATAGCATAGGTTTTCGATTTTGTTTCTGCAGTTCACTTATTTTTCATCTCGGAAATCGTAGCTCTAAATTGACGTCAACATTTGTGAAGGGGTGGGAAGCTTTTTTGGTGGAGGTTGCTGGTTAAGTTTGACCTGGTCTTCTAGGCTACAATTTGACCTTATGGTGCCCCCTACTGTGTCTGGGTACTGCAGGTTGGCTGAGAGGTTTAGTGCCAATGTCTGATACTATGACTAGGACTGCCTGGGGTGGGTTGGACTGGGCTATGTTACCTGTACCAAGGCTTGGGTAGAATGTGTGTGGCTTATTTGTATTAAATAATGATGTGAAATACCCAATGCGAATTTATATTGGGGTTATATACTTGTCAGCTTGAGTTTGGTGTTAGTTGTTTACTTTAGTATGAGTGCCTGAGGAAGAAGAAAATTTTATGAGAATCTGGTAGCATGTTCAGTTAACTATTTAAATCGATTGATTAATTACCTGTGCGCCAATTTAGCGGAAACATTCTGAAAAGGAAAACACGTGTGCATTTCCAGTTTAAAAATTTCATTGATTAATTACCTGCGTGCCCATTTAGCACAAACATCCCTTAAAAGAAAAATGTGTGTAAAAGGTTTTCATTGGTTAATTACCTGCGTGCAAATTTAGCAGAAACATTCTGCAAAAGGAAAATGTGTGGATTTCTATATAAACAAAAAGTTCCATTTATTACTTACCTGTGTGCAAGAAAATTTAGCAGGAAAATTCTGCATAGGAAAGAGTGTGAATCTCTAGTTCAAAAAATGTCATTATGTAACGTTTCCTCAGCCACCAAGTAGCCCAGCCCAACATGCCTCAGGCACTCATACTAAAGTAAGCAATTAACACCAAACTCAAGCTAACAAGTATACAAACCCCGATATAAATTCGCATAGGGTATTTCACAACATTACTTACTCCAAATAAGCCACACACATTCTACCCAAGCCTTGGTACAGGTAACACGTAGCCGAGTCCAACACACCGCAGGAAGTCCCAGTCATAGTATCAGATATTACCACTTAAGCTCTCAACAGTCAAGAGACAATCGTGCATACAAGACATAAACCAGTACAGTCAAGACAAAAACCGATATTTAGTATGGACGCTAACTACCTAGCGACGGTAGCGCCATCCGTGGCGAAATCCTGGAAGCAAAAACACAGACCTGGTACCTGTATAGCTTAGCTACTCTTTTCCACGGCGCTGGTCGCGAAATTCGTAGAATTTTCCACAATGATTCGCTCAAAAATTATATTTTAGATAGTTTTCACCACAACTTAAAAGATTTTCGCACCGTGCTATATGTATTAATAAAAGACGCGCACGGGCCAACTACTTCACAACGGATCGAATTTCTGACGTTCACCCAACAACATCCAACAACGAACTCCCTGACTCCCGCGCAGTGTAGCGTATACCCCCCTTACGCTACCTTTTTTTCTGTTTGGCTTCTCTACTTTTGTAGAGAAACCACCATAATTCTCCCAGGATACCTGAAAAGGGGTGAAAAAGTACATTTTCGAGAAGTAGCCCTATGCTACTTTTCCATATTACAATTCCTGAAAAAAAGAAAAATTTAAACATCTCCTAGAAGTAGCCCTATGCTACTTCTCCACATTATAAATTCCTGGAAAAGATAAAATATAAACATTTTCGAGAAGTAGCCCTATGCTACTTCTCCATATCATAAAATTCCCGAAACCCTGCAGAATAAAAACAAAAAATAAAAAAATTACTCCTCAACGAAAAATCCCGATTCGTGCAGAATTCGCACAAATTGGAATCTTACTTATAAAAACCTGAAAAGAAAGAAAAATTATATCTTTGCAATTTTCCGTTCGAAACAGACATTCCGCAACGGTAATTCGCCTAGCTGTAAAGCATCACGTGATACCATCGTGCCATGCATTACAGCAGGCCCGCCCGAAATTCCTAGAAAATTTCGGTTCGAATGTGCACCAGCTGTGGCGTGAATTCGTGGTAGAATCAAAAAAAGACGTTCGTCGGTCGGTCGGAATGGATAGAGAACGGCGGCTATGTAGGCAGACGGCAGTTAGTTAAGAGTTGGTCTTGGGCAATGATTAAGTGTGGTGCTCGGTACTAAGTGTCGGCGTGATAAGAGTTTTTTTTTCTGGTTTTCCTGAAACAGAAGGAAAATTAAGTTTGATTAGCTTTTACGGATAATTACTTACCTGTGCGGGAAGAATATTTCTATCTTTCATGCAGTCCCTGGAATGAACAAAATTGAGTGCGATCGTGATTTTTATGTTACTGATATTTACCTGTGCTGGAAGTACATTTTGGGATTTTCACGCAGTTTTCCTAGAACAAACGGAACTTAGTGTGATAGTGATTTTTATTCTATTAATACTTACCTGCGACGGCGGCAGAAGATTTGTGCTTAATTTGTCAATTTTCCTAGAACAAACGGAAATTAGTGTGATAGTGATTTTTATTCTATTAATACTTACCTGCGACGGCAGAAGATTTGTGATTAATTTGTCAGTTTTCCTAGAAAAAACGGAAATTGAGAGCTATTAGTGATTTTTGTTCGATTAATACTTACCTGCGACGGCAGAAGGTTTGTGCTTAGTTTGTCAATTTCCCTGGAATAAACAAAATTTAGTGCTATTGTGACTTTTACGTTACTACTACTGCGCTGGCAGTACGTTTCGAATTTTCATGCAGTTTCCTGGAATAAACGAAATTGAGTGCTATTAGTGATTTCTATCCAATTAATACTTACCTGCCACAGCCGAATATTTATGATTAAATTGGTCGAATAGTAGCTTTCCTGAAACAGAATGTGAGTCAATTTTAATTAGTTTCTACGATAATTATTTACCTGCGCTGGCGGAACATATCGGATTTTCACGCAGTTTCCCTGGAATAAACGGGAATTAGTGCTATTAGTGATTTTGTCTGTTTGTTTTAGTTTATTCTACTACGTACCGGCGCCAATAATGAACTTTAAGGGCACGTTTATATTTTGGTTTTCATAAGTGAAAATACTGGCAGTTTCGTCTTGCCGTGACAAGGTCATTTCCCTGGTATCAAAATAAGCACGAGCTGTTCCCGTCGCTCACCGTGGTAGTTCAACTAACTTGCCTTAACAAACCCAATATATATAACTGTACCGCTATTTGTATTGTAAGTTAAACAGAAGGGAATTCAGTATGAAAAAAAGAGGTCAATGCACCCGAATGCAAAAAAAAAATTATAAATAAAATTCGAAAGCACCCAAAAGAGGTGAAAAGAATAATAAAAAAGAGGTCAATGCACCCACCAAACATATCTTAAACATCATTCAACGACACAGCGTTAGAGTGCTCTCTTCCAGACATCGAGGGACTCCGTCAGCCTCTTTCAACGCCCGAAACGAGGTCCCAGGTTTAGTAGTACAAGAAAATTGATATTTGCATTTCCGATAACATTGTTTAGATGTAAGATCTAGATACTTATTTTCTTTCCTTTTTTTTTGTTTTTTTTTCTTTATTTTCCTGTTTTTTATTAATTTTTGTTTTGGTCGTACTTTAATTAGCAGTATGTATAGCTAGCAGGGTGCAGGATAGTATAAGGAAAGTAGTGTAACGAATAATCCCATTGTAAGTGAATCACGGGAACAGAGCCAAGAGTTTTTCTATGTGTTTAGTGGATTCTGTGGATTTTGTAGGAGTTGCAAAGTGCCTTCTGCACTAAGAAAACCCTGTATTAAAAGTTTCATGAATTGAACACCTGAGCGTTCGTTATTTAGTCAATGGTCCCCTGCCCAATTGGTGCTACTTTGTTTTTTTTCTTTCCGAGTTGTGATACTGTTACATCACTGATTGTTTTTTTATTATTTTACCAGTGAATTTCTTTTTTTTGGGCTTCGATGCTTTCTCCTCGTTGGCCTGGCTACGGTAAGATGGACTAATTGAACATAGGTGGATGGCATGACGGAGCGGCAGGATGACATGACTTGATAGCGCACGACAATGGGGGCTGAGCATTTTGATGCGGCTCTGGAGGCTTAGCAAGGGTGGGTGGGGGCAATTGGGCCCAACATTACCCAAAGCCGGGGTCTCAACAACATCTGAGACTCCTCTCTGTTCTCTCTCTCTCTCGCTAGATCATTCGTCTTTCCAGCGTTGCAGGCTCTCCGGGTGAACCAAGTCTTGTTCGGCGTTGCTGTGGTCTTTCGCTTTCTTGAATAACTTTTCTCCTTTTCAGGCTTTTAGGTTCTTCAAGGAGGCCGAAGGCATATAGATCTTTTTTTTACTGTCCGTCTGTCCGTCTGCAGTCACGACTACAATTTCTTTTTTTTTACTGTCCGTCCGTCTGTCTGATCAGTTATGTTGACGATTTTGCACAGCTTTACAAGCATTGAAGGGATGTGGGTGGCAAGAACCACCCCAAGCCGGCTGATCGCTAGCGGCATACTCGCTGTGCAGCCACCAACACATATCCCGGACATGACTTTTTGTAACAAGGGGTGTCGGATGCGGTATGTATCTACATCCAGGTACAAGTGAATGCAGGTAGATCTGTCGCCTGACACGCTTGTCGTTTCAAATGGCGCCCAATCGATTTTTTTCAACCTTTAGTCAAGCTTCTCTTGATTAAAGTACAAATACTATTTCAACTATATTTCTGGTTGCTCAATTGCGTTACAAATGGCGCCCAAGTTAGGTTTTTCTTCCGCATTTAGTCAAGCTTCAAGCTTCTCTTGACTAAATTGTAATTACTATTGTCGTAAATAATTTCTGGTCAAACTTTGACTTAAATCTTAGTTTTCTTTGTTGTTTTTCTGATCGCCCATTTCCGTTACAAATGGCGCCCAAATGGTTTTTTTTTTGCTTTAAGATCTTATTTTGATTTGTTATTTTTCTGGTCTCCCATTTGTTGTTACAAATGGCGCCCAAACTAGGTTTTCTTTTTGCCTTTAGTCAAGCTTCTCTTGACTAGAATGCAATTGCTATTTCAATGATATTTCGTAATTTTTTTTTTATTATCAATATTACAACTTTTCTTTGTTTTGTAAGACCTCCGTATGTTTTAGGCTGACGCAAGTGATTTCCCGGCCTTTGTATCGCGGCTGGGTCACTCGACCATGGTTGTGGCTGCATGTGCGATGGTAAATTGCCTTCGGTCAAGTCTAAGTCAATTTCTACCCTAAATTTAACAGTTTCCTTTTGTTTAAGTGCTCATCTCCTCGGCAACAAGCGAGTTGACAGTTTTACGTGCATGAGGAGCTGGTCAGCTGACCCAAACCTTGCAAGTTGTTGAACGATGTTGTTCTTTTGATTCTGTCCTTGTCTGGGCATTGGTGTCAGCTTACAGGTTCCAGTGTGCAACCTCGCACCAGATTTTTTTTGTTCAAAACCTTCTTCCCTAACTTCTAGTGATGGGAGGCTAAATCGATTAGTGGTTATGAACGTTGTATGCGATGCATACTATTTGAGTGCGTTCCGTTCACTTCTGCTGGTTCCGAGAAGAAGCCCGTATTATCTCTTTTCTAGTTTTAGTTGGGTTGTCCCGTATAGATTTTTAGTTTTAGTTGGGTTGTCCAGTACAGATATTTAGTTTTAGTTGGGTTGTCCTGCACAGATATTTAGTTTTAGTTTGGTTGTCCCGTTTAGATTTATCTTCTTATATAAATCACCATCCCTCTCTGATTTTTTTTTATCCTTGGTAAAAGAGTGTTCGGCCTGATCACCCTAACATGGGATGGTAGCCCTTCAGGCTCCAGCCCCACAATTTCAGTTTCCTCTACAATTGTTAGCCCACAATATGGACTGACCGAATTGAATCGTTGAGCAATATTCTGCGAAGAGAGAGAGAGAGAGAGAGAGAGAGAGTTTTAAATCCAGCTGGGCTGGAGAAGAAGAAGTTTTTGTGTGTACTGTCCTCGCAGAACCGTCATGCCATCACCCCTCCTTACAAATGATAAACGCGTAGTATGAAAGCATTTTCGTATATAAATAGATATTTGGCACAATTTTCTTTGAAATTATTGCTGACACTGGCATAAACGCATTTTCTTGTATTTATATATTTGGAACAATTTTCGGTTGGACCAACTTCGACATTAGTATAATCGCATTTCGTTTTTGTTTTGTATTATTTAACCATACCTGGCAAAACTATCGGCTGAATTATCCTTCATAGTGACATCAGGATATTATCTACTACGCTTATTTGGCACAATTTTTGTTTGAACTATTGTTGGCATTAGTATAGGCACGCTTTTTTATTAGTTTTGTTTGGCACAATTTCCGTTTGAGTTATCGCGACATTAGTATAGACGCATTTTCTTTTTATGTTAGGTTTACTTGGCACAATTCTCAGCTGAATTAGCTTCAGCACTAGTATAAACGCATTTATTTACAATTTCATTTTTATTTATATATACATTTTTCTTGGAATTAATGGTGACATTAGTATAAACGCATTTATTTACTATTTCATTTTTATTTATATATACATTTGAGAAAATTTTTTTTGCAATTAATGGTGGCATTGGTTATATATACCTGGTGCAATCTTATCCTGAATTATTTTCAGCATTAACTTAAACACAGGTTCCTTTGGTACATATCTGGCACATTTCCGGCTGCAGTATCTTTGATATTCGTTAAAGGCACTTTGGCTGTTTGTAGATTATACTTCGCGGAATTTTCGGTTGAATTATCGTGAATAGTCACATCATTGTTTCCCTATCGTATTTGGTATAATCTTCAGTTGAACTATTCTCGGCATTACTATAGACGCGTCCTTTTTCTTTCATTATTTAGTATAATTCTCGGCGGAATTTTTCTTTTGATAGCAACACCAGAGCATTACCTCGGGGGGTTTTTTTTTCTTCTTCTTCGTTTTATTTGACGGGAGATTCAGACCAAGATGGACTTCTCCTTCTTATCACCGTGTTAGGGAGTTATTATTAAAACGACTTAACTTCACGACAATTTGAATCAAACTCTATTAACTTCTTTCTTTTACATGAAATTACATTTATTTCTTAAGTAAAATTATTTCGTAATGGGGTCATTCTTGCATTATTGCTTCTTGTTATTCATTGAAATGATCGACAAATGTTTATTAAGCGCTTTATTGTCTTATTGGAAAATTTGACATAATTTACACAATAAAGCCAAAGTAAGTTTATTACGTTGGTGCTCTAATTGAGCTCTTTCATAATAAATAACTTTTGTCTGATCATTTCGATGAATAACAATTTCTTGTTTCCTAACATGCCTCCCCCTTTACAGATTCTATGTATTATTCTAATTTTATTTTAACGTCGTTTTTTTTTCACTTTACTTATTTATTAATTTTTGTGTCTTTTTGTGTTGGTAATATAATAACATAAAAAGAATTTAAAAACCATTTGCAAATGTCGGATTTTGTATATACCTCATATTAACTTTTGTTCTAAACTCCCTAAATTATTAATTATTTTAGATTATTTGTAACTCTTCTTTAACTGCTAATTAATTAATTTATTCTTGTTGCTAGATTATAATATCATTATATGTATACTTATTTTTATAATATTACCATAAATTTATTATTTATTTCATTTATTATTTATATATACTATATATACATATATATTTTTTTTTGTTTTTTTTTTTTTAGTCTTGGGTAGTAATTTTTTTTTTTTTTAATACTTAGTTATTGGATATATATATATTACTGTTAACTAATTAATCTTATTCCCATTTTCTTTTTAATTGTTAGTATCAGTAGTTGCAGGCTGGCATGTTTCAATGCAAACATCATAGTTTTGTGGCGAGTTATGTATGGGAACAATGATTTGTTCTCTTCTGGGAATTATTATAGGTTGAGAAATGAATTCACTCTTCCGTTTTACCTCTGGCGGATGACTGGATTTTTTACATCGTTTTTTTATTATGATTATAATAAGAAGAGAAGAGGAAACTATTATCAGAATAGTACCAAGAGAAGAAGTTAAAATATTAAACTTCTTGTGTAAGTAAGCAGTTGATTTACTTGCTTCGCTTTGAGCCATGTCGTACTCTAAATGCTCAATAGTCTTGCTACTTTCCTTAAGAATGGAACGTAACGATGATGGTTCTAGTACCTTTAACCTTTTTAAGTCGCCCTTATTAATCTTCTGCATTCTTAAAATTGGTTTGTATTTATCCAGTATTGGTATTTCTGGATTTTCTGGTTGGGTGAACGATAAATTATACAACACATTTGTTTTAAAAGGAATAATAAAGTCTTCCAGTCTGAATGTACAAGGTTGTAAAAGTCTAAATATACCTACACCTTGTAAATGCACAGTGGATAAGCCATCTGGACACTGACAATATAGTGGACTACGGTTATGCATCCAATATAACCAAGCATTTTCATGCTGCATGGGAACTAAAAGATTGTCAAAATGTTTGAGTATTCGATGAGCACAGGTAGGTGATTCGGAGAAGGGATTTTTGAACAAATTTTTGATGCAATCTCCTTCCTTTGGGATGATACGCATGGGCTCTACTGATTCACAAGTGAAGAATGTAGTGTTTAATGGGATGCAACGTGATTTGAATTTTTCTTCACTTAATTCAAAGTTTTTATGTAAAAATGAACTATGAAATAAGTAGTCCGGTATATCGTCAAAAATGGAATAAATACCATCTTTTATTGGTGTGGGAATTAGGTAGATCTTATTTACACTGAAATAAGGACTTTCAAGAATAGGTATAAGGATTTTAATGAGGATTCTATCACCTAAACATTGAGAATATGTTTTAGTGATAAGCTTTGTTATGGAAAAATCAGATTCTATATCATGTTGAGTTGATGTTATTTCATCATATAGTGATTTAAATTCTTTAGCGGGAAGCATTAATGGACTTAATTCCTGGCGTTGAATTGATTCCAAAACAAAAAATGTTGTTGTAAGTTGTTCCGAAATTTTTTGTAATTCATTTAACATGAATAAAGCGACTTCGTTCATTTCTGTCATTACGTGAATCAGTCGTACTTCAGTTGTGGTATTCTTTAAAGTATCTTCCACAAACTTATTGAAACGATTAGTTTTTTCAACTAGTAAATTATGTTGAGATGTGAGGTTTAAAAGTGAACTTCCCATAACTTCTGTATTTGTTTTTATGAGTGTTAATTGTTGTTTGGTAAGGCTTATACTCTTTTTGTTACTACCCTCTAATTCTTCCAATCTAGCATAGATTTGATCTGAGTCCTCGTGATCCATTGTTCCGAAAAGGTACTTTGCCACTGAACCACCTAAATTAACTAAACCTCTCTTCTTTCTTGATGTGTTACACTGCGTATAAATACTGATTTCATTAATTTTTTCCTCAATTTTCAAAATTCTTAAATTTATTTCTTTCCTCCAATGTTTACAATTACTCTCACCTGGGCCATAATTTATACCACTACATAGATATTCCAAAGTTTTTTCGCAGGATCGTACAAAACCCAGAGTGTCGTTCCACAAAGGGAATTTTATTTGCGTTAAGAATGTCCAATGTTGTCGATATGTGAGAGCCCGTCCAACTTCTTCGAATATAATCCCCGTTTGCCTTACGGGATGTAGTTCCACGGGTTCTGTTCCGATCATGACTGGTAACCATGCCAAAATGAGGAGTGTGCGAGACATTCTGGAAAAGAATGTTTATATAAATAACTTCAGTCTATTGTTGTGTACACGGCGCTTTCGTTTTCTAATAAGTATAGTGCTATTTACAGGACTATTTATGTTGAGAACTGGAAAAGGTCCTGTCCAGTAAGGGGACATAGAACCTCATCTCCTACATGAAATTTTACTGGATGAATTTTTTTATCATAGTACTGTTTTGATATATTCTTGCTTTGGAGTAAATTTTCTCTTGCGAGCTTATGCGCTACTTGAATTTTATTTCTAAGGTATAAAAAGTAGTTCTCATGGTCATATATAGGCAATGGTTCTCTTTTCAGGTTATCAGGAATTCTGGCCGTAAAACCGAATAGGCAATCATTCGGCGTTAGTTTGGTACCTGCGTGAACACTATTGTTCCGTACGAACATGGCAGGTCTCAGGTGTTCATCCCATGTATTCAAATTTTCATCAACAAAACCTCTTAGATATTCTATTAATGGTCGATGCGATCTTTCCAATGAACCATTTGACTGAGGATGGTAAGCAGTTGTTTCTAGTTTTTTGATTTTTAGAAATTTGCACAAAGCTCGGAACATCTCAGAGGTAAAATTTGAACCCTGATCTGTAACCAAAATTTTAGGAATACGATATCTGCTAATTATTTCATTGAAAAATGCCTTAGCTACTGTTGTTGTTTCCATATTGGAAATAGCAACAACATCCATGAATTTTGTAAGATCGTCTTCGAAAGTGAGGATGTATTTATTTCCGTTAGTAGTTTCAGGCAGCGGACCTACAATATCCATGTATGTCTTATCAAAAGGTTTAAATGGAGTATCCGTTATCTCCATTGGCATTTTATGGTCTTTCCCTATTTTATTCTTTTGACAAACTTCGCATGCTTTTATGTAACTTTTAATGTCTTTTAACATGTTCTTCCATTTAAATCGGTTTCTAATTTTTTTGTATGTTTTAAAAGTACCCTGGTGACCGCCAAGGGGAAGATCATGGTAGTCACGTAAAATAGTTTTGATGTCTTTGGGGTCTGAAAGAATTACTGCTTCTGGATTAGATTCATTATCCTGTGTATATTTGATATTCAAATTTGACTCTCCTGTTTCATTAGTTGTGTTTTTTTCATGTTTGTGCTTATTACTTGTTTTTCCTCACTTACTTTGTTTCTATCAGCAATTTGTTTCGTTTTCGATCTAGTGATTGCCAAGCACGCACTTTCAGTTGATTTTCCGGAAAAGGGTTCATTAACTTCGGGAATTCTACTTAACGCATCCGCATTTGTGTTATATCTTCCGGCTTTGTATTCAATACTATAGTCATATTCAGCCAGTTTATGTCTGAGACGGAGTATTCTACTTGTAGGATCTTTTATATTTACTTCACCGCGTAAAGGTTTATGATCTGTGTATACTGTAAAGCGACGTCCGTAAAGGTAACATCTAAAATTTTTTACTGCCCACACAATCGCAAGTAACTCTTTTTCAATCGTTGAATATCGTTTTTCGGCATCGTTGAGCGATCTGCTTGCATAGGCTATGGGTCTATCGTGCCCCATTGGACCTTGTGATAATACAGCCCCTAAAGCATCATTACTGGCGTCAGTGATTAAGCTGAAAGATTTGGCGAAATCAGGATATATTAACACAGGTGGACTCACAAGTGCTTGTTTTAGAGTCTCAAAAGCATTTTGACAATCAGGATCCCAGTTAAATTTTACATTTTTCCTGAGCAGTCTATTTATTGGTGCGGCAATTTTAGAGAAATTGCTGATGAACTTCCTATAATAATTTGCTAAACCTAAAAATGATTGTACTTGTCGGATTGTCTTTGGCACTGGGAAATTTTGGACACATTTACTTCTGCTTGGATCGGGGAGAACACCTTCAGTAGTACACTTGTGACCCAAATATACAATTTCCTTTTGCAAAAAACTACATTTCTCGGGTTGAAGCTTCAAGTTATGAGCTCGAAGCCTATTGAAAACTTCTCTCAATTTATCTTCATGATTTATTAGGTTACTAGCAAATATAAGAACATCATCAAGGTACGCCCATGACTTGAACTCGCATGTACCCGAAAGCACATGATTCATTAGTCTCTGAAAGGTTGCCGGCGCCCCCTTAAGCCCAAAAGGCATACGTTTAAATTGGAAATGCCCATGAGGAGTGCTAAATGCAGTCTTCTCTCTGTCATTTTCACTTACTTCTATCTGATGGTAGCCGCTAGCAAGATCTAATGTGGAAAAATATCGGGCGTGACCCAACTGGTCTAGAATATCTTCTATTCTAGGCAGTGGATAGGCGTCCCCCACAGTAACTTCATTGAGCTTGCGATAATCGACTACAATACGCCAGCGCTTCTCCCCATCAGGTCCCGGCTTTTTCGGGACTACTAGAAGTGGCGAATTCCAGGGACTTTTACTCAGTTCAACTATTCCCTCGTTTAACATTTTATTCACTTGGCTATTTATTACTTCGCGTTGTGTTTGAGGAAGACGATACATTCTTTGATTTATAGGGGCTTGATTTGATTGAGTCGGAATGTCATGTTGGATACTTTTAGTATAAGTAAGTGCATCTCCCGGTAAATAAAAAATGTCTTCATACTCATAAAGAAGGTTGTAAATAGAATTTTCTTCCACTACATTAATATTTTCTCCTAACTGAACCATATTCATTATTTTATTAATACGTTTCTTTTTATAACTTTTTAAATTAGAGCTTTGAGTGCAAAAAATGTTTCTTATATCACATTCCACTTCATTGCTATTTTCAATATTTTCATACTGTTTAAAGGAATTTATATTTAGATTAATAATTTCATAATTATCAAGCGATTTCAACTGAGGTGAGTAATCTTTTATTTTCACACTGTACTCGTTTACATTAATAACACTTAAAGCGGCTGTATCATCCAAAGGCTTTATTAAACAATTACCAATGTACACACCTTTCTCAATCTCAGCAGCCAAACAGAGCAGTTCTGCTTTACTGTTTAATTTAATTGGCACCAATACCTCCGATCTAGATGGTAATTCAAAATTAATTTTTCCTTCGAATGTTATCAATTGCTTGGGATCTATGCTCCCTTTTGTATCACTTTTTAGCACACCAACTTTCTTAGCTTGCGAGTTAAGATTCGTGGCTTGTTGTGTTTCAATGCATACACTTGAGAGCAATCCTGTATCGATTGACTTTTGAGACATGTGTCTATCATTAGGCATCAAATCAACTCCCTTAGAGCGTGATCTAAGATTGATTTTTGCCAGTGTTGGAGTGTCAACATTCGAAGTATTTTTGACAAAGGGTACAAAAATATCTTCAGCGTTCGCTTCCGTGCGAGGAAACTTGAGACGCTGAGATGGTCCATCAACAACGCAGTGTGAGGACAAAAAATTGTTGCCTAAAATTCCATCACTTAAAATGTTATCATTATCAGAGATAATGTGAAATTTATAAATGTAATTTGAACCGACCAACAAATTACCATCACAAGTTCCCACAGTTGAACTTTGACCATTTATCGTTTTAAGCTTAACTTTTTCATGTTTGTTGATTTCTATATTATCTTTTAATTTGCTTTCTTTTATTAAACTCACTTCTGAACCGGTGTCAACTATCAAGTTAACGTTTTCATTTTTTGTAATGTTCAGTGGGATATTTACCACTGGAACATCACTCTCAGCGGAGCACCCTTTTACGGTGTTTTTAATTAGAGACGTGCCGGGGTGTCGGCGGACGTCTCCAAATCGTTTCCCGTTTCCAATCTTCTTAGTTTTTCTTGTAGCTGTCGCTTCTCCCATCTTTCTTTAGCTATGCAGAAATTTTCGTCATGTCCAGGTTGTAAACAAAAGTTGCATAGAACAGGAGGTTGTTCACTATAACCGGAACGGTCGACATGACTCATATTCACCTTTTTATATGAATTCCCCTGCTCATTCTTAATGAATTTATTATTATTATTTCTAAAATTGTTTTGCTTTCGTTGGCAATTTTGATAAGCATGACCATATGCCTTACAAAAAGTACAATACGGTGTCGACTTACGAGTTCGACATTCGTAATATGTATGGCCTAGGCGATTACAAAAACCACACTTGACCTGATTTTGCTTTTTGTGTTCAGGAGTTAACCTTGAGCTGTTTTCTGTAAGTTGGTTCATGGTAAAATTTTTATTCAAATTAAAATTATTATTGGCATTTATGGGATTGGGGTTTGTTAAAAGATTTGAATAAGCTGTTGTACAATTTAGTGTACCAAAATTTGGATAGAGCATGAATTGCTCTGCTTGTTCGAGTCGTTTAACTTTTGAAGTCAATGCCTCTAGTGTTGTTTCTGGATCTTGCCAAAGATAGAACTTTTGAGTTGGGTTAAATATTCCCATTTTAAAACTGTTAACCGCAAGTTCCTCTAACTCTGTATTAAGAATATGTGCACCCGCAGGGTATTGTTCCTTAGCTTTCAATTTACACTTTTCTAATTGTCTTTTTACACGATTTAGAAACGTTAACAGACTTTCACCAGGCACTTGTTGCATTAAACGAAGTTCATTATTAAGTAACATATAGGATTTTTCATCCGAAAAATTATCTTTAAAGGAAGTGAAAAACTCTTCAATGGTTTGGAAAGTCTTATCGTGAAACAATTCTAATGCCCGACCACGCAAACGAGTGGGAATTAATTTCAATAAAAGAAGTTTTTCTTCGGGGGTCTCTAAAGATTCATATGCCAGCCGACAACAAGTCATAAACATACATATGTCATTCGACAATTTGGAATTATCTTCTCCAGAAAAAAGGGCAATAAGATTTAAAACAGTACTATTTACTGTCTCCATTTTTCTAATTTTAAGTAAATTTTTCGAATGCGAATTCGTCTTATTATTACTAAGAAAATTTCTATTACTAGGTTCTAAATCTACACACCTTTGTATTCCTATACTGGATGGCGCTGAGTTGAACCTTGGTCTCAAGTATTTCCTTCCGTGACGTAGCTGTATAATAGTCACGTCTCTCGTTTCATTTACTTTCTCCGCTTCTGGTTGCTGTTCGGCTATTTCTCCCACAGCTGCGTCGCTTGTTTCTTCTATGCTTACTATTTTTTCCGCTGCGTGAACTTCAACTATTATTTGTTCCCTTGTTGTTGTGATTGGAACCTCAGTTGGATTGTTGTTTTGGAGCTCAGAACTTGCAATTTCTGAGATCTTACTTCCGGATGTTGACGTAGAAAAGGTTGGGCTACTCTCCTCGAAACTGAAGGAATCTATTCTCCTTATAAATCTTTCCAACCTGTTGTCCAAAGGTAATTTCGGCGTGCTAGTCGTCCCAGACATGAAAACTAGTATCGTCTTTCATACACATGTATGTACATAACTGCCCCACATTTCTTTTTGTTTACTTATTCACATGAAAACTAAAATGTTAGGGAGTTATTATTAAAACGACTTAACTTCACGACAATTTGAATCAAACTCTATTAACTTCTTTCTTTTACATGAAATTACATTTATTTCTTAAGTAAAATTATTTCGTAATGGGGTCATTCTTGCATTATTGCTTCTTGTTATTCATTGAAATGATCGACAAATGTTTATTAAGCGCTTTATTGTCTTATTGGAAAATTTGACATAATTTACACAATAAAGCCAAAGTAAGTTTATTACGTTGGTGCTCTAATTGAGCTCTTTCATAATAAATAACTTTTGTCTGATCATTTCGATGAATAACAATTTCTTGTTTCCTAACAACCGGATGAGCTGGAGGTCGAATTCGCTGTACGCAACCTTAGATCTGCTGACGCTAACACTCGCCGTAAGCTCATAGAAGTGTACGAGGCCGAGAAGTTGGAATCCGGCAGAGCACCCTTTGAGTCTCACGCTCATAAAAATCCATCGCGCGAATTAGACTATATTATCAGTCGAGTCGACGCTCTGAATCGTGATTTGAGCTCGGATCCCATCCGAACCAACGAAGATCGTACGCGCTATATTAGTCAGGTGCTCCATGTACTCCATAGAGTCCGGCGGTTGTACAATACGTCACCCTCTGTCCAGTCTGATGCGCAATCTTATGTCCACACCTTGGAGGATATCCTGAGCTGTGTCGAATCTTCCCAGCCTACGACAGAGTCTGTGGCTGAAGGCGCTGGAGGCGTAACGCTCACAGTTCCTGTAACTAGCACAGACAGTCAAGGGTCCAACCCGTTGACAGGTGCTAAGCCGAAAACAGTTTTGACCACGGAAGGCGCTGCGTTGGGCTTACCAGGATCTAACTTGGGGATCGTCCACACCAATCCTGCCGAGCCGTACCTGGGCTTTTCAATATTCGAAGAGCAGAGGGCTCAAGCAGCTCCCACTGACTTACCACACACGTTTGCTGACCCAATTCCGGGAAGGTCACGTATTCCGTCGATCAACGATCGGTTGGAAAGTTTGAATAGAAGTCCAGTCACTGGAGTACCTCCGCTGCCGAGACAAAGTAATACTGGGTCTCGTGTACCACCCTTACCAGGTTCGTTCGTTTCTCCGCGTAACAATCCAACTCATACTCGACAGCCAGCAGCGAGGGACCGTAACAGCGTATTCACAGTACTGTCTTCCGCTGGAAGTTAAATTTTGATGGCATATCCGGCTTGGATGTGACAGAGTTCATATTTCGGGTAGAATCTCTGGCAATACTAGAACAAGTATCCGCCTCCGAACTGTGTGCTGGGTTTCATACACTCGTTACCGGGAAAGCTGCCAACTGGTACTGGCTATACTTGCGAAATCAGCGTACGCACACGTGGCAAGCGTTGTATTCAGCACTCCTACGCGAATTCCGCAGTCAGGAAACTGACTACGAAATTCGCAAGCTAGTTGAGTCAAGGAGGCATGGAGTTAACGAGTCCTTCAGTGATTTTCGATTAGTGGTTCACGCGTTAGTCCGAAATGAGCATACCGATTCCAGAAGCGGAGCTGGTGGAAATACTGCGACGTAACATGAAAACCGCCTTATAGGAGGCGTTACTCCTTTATCAGACTGATAACGTGCTCGATTTGAGGGACTTGTGTAACCGATTTGAAAAATTATGGTCCGATATAGGCTCTCCGCGAGCGGTCACACCGCGCCGAGCAGTGCATGTAATTTATTCAGATACGCCGTATTTGAATCACACTTTGTGCAGTGAAATAGACGCCATTGAAGTGCCACCGCGAGGCGTTCAATTTAATGCTCCGAGAGACGTCCACCGACCCGATAGATCTCGAGTGACATGTTGGAACTGTTCGGCCGAAGGTCACGTCTACATCAACTGTCCACTAGGTCCACAGATGGTTTTCTGCTATGGATGCGGTGCAGTGGGGGTAATTAAAACACAATGCAGAGCTTGCTTGTCGAGAAACCGAGGCAGGGTCAAAATTTTATGGGTGGCCAGCGCCGTTTGACCCCAAGCCAAACCTTCAGGCGCACGATTGATGAAGCGGCTACCAACATCGACCCCGACCGCTTCCGTTAACTCCACGGCGTAGAGCTGTCAGCGATGCCGCATTGCTCCCAAAACACAAAACTCACGAACCCAGATTGAATTTTAAACCAGTTGACAGTCTTAAAGTAAACATGTCTAACTCTTCCACCCAGACAGAGAATTCCAGCGCGCAAAGCACGTCACATTTTACCACCTACTCGGAACCCTGTCCTTCAGAAAGTTGTAGTTGCACGTTCTCGGGTGAAAGCTCGTCAATCTCTACCGCGGATATAGAGAATGCATCGTTTTTTGTCGGCGAGTTCCCATCGGCTTCGGGGTCCATTTCCTCCAGGACTGTTCCACGCACGCATAGGTACCTCAGCCTGCGTAGAGTCATAAAGGCTGCCACTGCCGAAACAGTAGTATCTGATAAAGAGGATCCTTGGGATCCTTGTCCTTACGCCGATGTCTACATTCAGGGACGAAAGATACGAGGTTTATTGGATAGCGGTGCAAATGTGAGCGTGCTCGGGGCTGGAGCAGAGAGTTTCCTGGGTAGGATGGGGATTTCGTTCCACTCAATGCCGTCTTCAGTTTCGACCGCTGATGGGCGGCAGCAAAAGGTCCTGGGCCACATACGGGTCCTCGTGAGATATGGCGAAAAGACGCATATGATGAGACTGCACATAGTTCCCTCTCTTCAGCAACACCTGTACCTGAGAATCGATTTCTGGAAAGCGTTCGGTTTAAGACCTGTCATGGTAAGTGAGCTTCATTCCTTGCCAAAAGCCTCACCTTCTCTTTCGCAACAGCACGATCTTTCAGAGTACGATTCGCAACGTTTGCAGGAGGTGATCACCTCCTTTCCATCATTCAGCCAGCAAGGCTTTGGTCTCACCACGTTGGTAGAGCATGAGATAGACATTGGTCTGGCGAAACCCATTAAACAGCGTTTCTATTCATGTCTCCGGCAGTGCAGAAATAAATCCTTCTATGCTGAGCTCGACCGAATGTTGTCGCTAGGAGTCATTGAGGAGAGCCAAACTTCGTGGTCGTCACCAGTAACTTTGGTTAAGAAAGCTGACGGTAAAGTGCGCCTCTGTCTGGACGCCCGAAAATTAAACTCCGTAACAGTTCCAGATGCCTTTCCGTTGCCTCTTATAGATGGCCTCCTCAGTAGACTCCAGGAGACAAAGTTCATCTCTGTCATAGACTTAAAGGATGCGTTCTGGCAGATTCCTCTCGCTGTGGGATCAAGAGACAAAACGGCTTTCGCAGTGCTGGGAAGACCCCTATACCAGTTCAAGGTGCTTCCGTTTGGAGTTTGCAATGCTCCGCAAACAATGTGCAAGCTGATGTGCAAGGTCATCCCTCACCAACTGCATGACCGAGTGTCTGTGTACCTTGACGACCTACTCATTAATTCCTCCACGTTTGACGAACACCTAAGGCTTCTGGCGGAGGTCGCGTCGTTGCTTCGCGCTGCCGGCCTGACAATCAACGTGGAGAAAAGTAGGTTTTGTATGAGAGAGGTCAGATATCTTGACTTTGTGGTTGGGGATGGGTGCTTGAGGGCTGATCCCGAAAAGGTCACTGCTATTCAGAGCTTGCCAACGCCAACAACTGTCAAGAAAATTCGAAGCTTTCTCGGAGTATGCGGCTGGTATAGGAGGTTCATCCCACATTTCGCTACAATCGCTAGTCCTCTGACTGATCTTCTAAAGAAAAATATTAAGTTTGAGTGTAACGAAGAAGCTGAACTGGCATTCCAACAACTAAAACAGTGTCTGATGACCGCACTCGTGCTCGCGAATCCGGACTTCTCCAAGCCTTTCTTCATTCAGTGCGATGCTAGCACTACAGGAGTCGGAAGCGTCTTGTTTCAGCGTTCTGTGAATGGGGACGAGCATCCCATCGCTTACATGTCACAGAAGCTGAACGCTGCTCAACGCAACTACAGCATAACCGAGATAGAGTGTCTGGCCGCCGTATTGAGTATAAAAAGGTTTAAGCCGTATGTGGAAGGACTGGAGTTTACGGTCATTACTGGCCACGCTAGCCTCAAATGGCTCATGGACCAAAGGGATCTATGTGGCAGGCTGGCTCGGTGGAGCCTCAAACTCCAGGCCTTCAAATTCCACATCGAATACAGAAAAGGCAAAGACAATGTGGTGGCCGATGCTCTTTCAAGGTCATTTGCTGATGAGGCAGTAGAACACCACACTGACGAGCTAGTTTATCCGGCTCAAATCAGCTCGCTCGATCTGAGTTCACCTGCATTCCAAGAAAAAACGTACGTTGAGAGAATCCAGCGCATCACATCGAATCCCAGCGGATTCCGGAACTTACGAATGAGCGGTGGTAAAGTATATATCTCATTTTCGCTTCCAAATAACAACGTCTCAGGGGAGCAGGTTCAGTGGAAGCTATGGGTTCCTGATAATATAGCGGGCGATTTAATCAAATCAGAGCATAGTCCTCCTATGGCAGCGCACTTCGGTTTCGCAAAAACTCTAGAAAAGCTACGCCGTCAGTACTATTGGCCGAGCATGGCATCTGAGGTACGTCAGTTCATAAATACCTGTGAAACTTGTAAGCTGGTCAAGCCGACTAATGTGCCTTCAAGACCTCCTCTGGGCACGATACGGTCTACCGATCTGCCTTGGCAACGTACCTTCTGCGATTTTCTAGGTCCTTATCCGCGCAGCCGAGGTGGTAATAGGTATAACTTCATCGCACTGGACCACTTATCTAAGTTCGTGCTGTTGAAAGCAATGCCAGAGGCCACAGCCTCGCGGGTCGTCAAATTTCTGGAGCAAGAAGTCTTCTTAATGTTTTGGGGTTCCGGAAATGGTACATTCAGACAATGGTAGCCAGTTCATTGCAAAACTATTCGCTCAACTGTTAGACCGTTACGGGGTGAAACACATCTTCTCCCCAGCCTACTCTCCTCAGTCAAATGCCTCAGAGCGTGTCAACCAGTCGGTCCTGGCAGCGATCCGCGCCTATGTCGGGACGGAGCATCGGAATTGGGACGAACATTTGAGCGAGATCGGCTTCGCCGTCCGCAACGTCGTGCATGAGTCATCTAAGTGCTCACCATATTTCCTGCTCTTCGGTCGACATCCGGTAACAAGCGGGGGCTCATATCAACTCCTCCGAGAATTAAAGGCTGACTCCAACGGGGTCGTCCAGTGTGTGCCTGTCAACCAAAGGCTTCAGCTTCTGCTCGACGAAGTAAAGTTCCATCTTACAGAGGCGTATCGTAAGTACGCAGCTGGTTACAACCTGCGAACGCGGGAAAGAGCCTTTGTACCTGGACAAACTGTGTATGTCAGAAATTTTGTGCAAAGGAGCGCAATCGATCGCTTTGTGGCCAAATTGGCACCTAAGTTCATAAAAGAGACTGTTAAAGAACGAATCGGGCGTGTTTCGTACCGTTTGCAGAATGCTAAGCATCTCTCAATCGGAATTTTCCATGCTCAGGATATTAAGTCTTGATCAAAGTTGATTAGATCTCGGTAGCCCTAAGAAGGCATCCGGCAAGCTTCACTTGTGAACTACAGGTTGTCGCAAACCCTCTTACTACTTCCTCAGTGGTGGGTGATAAACCTCTTTCATTTTGTTACTAGCCCCTTCTGGGTTAGCCTTCATCCGAAGGATTTTACTTTCCTGTCTTTCTTCAATCTGCTTCCAACCAAAAGTTTTCCGAGTGGTGGTTGGTGTGGCTGAAGTCTCAGTGGAGTGTAGTTTTTGCGTATTATCTCTAAACTATCAAGTTTAGATGGTCTCAGTCTTTGTTACTAACCCCTTCTGGGTTAGCCTGCACCCGAAGGATTTTACTTTCCTGTCCTTTCTTCAATTTCTTCCTTCAATCAAGAATGTCACAGCGTCAGCGAATGCGGATGGAGTCTCAGCGATTTTTTTTTATATTGTGTAGTATATATGGTCCCAGTCTTTGTTACTAACCCCTTCTGGGTTAGCCTTCATCTGAAGGATTTTTCTTTCCTGTCCTTTCTTCAATTTCCTTAGAGCTTGATGGGGGGATGCAGCAAGCGTCCCGCGGGATTTCCGTCATCCTGAGTGCGTTGATAGATGAATTCTATCTGTTACGAAGCGATTTCCTCTCTTGGGATTGGGGGGAATTTCCGGGGTATTGCGACTGGATTCAGCAGAACACAGAACGATAAGTAGCGGCATTTCACCGACGAAGTCGTAATCTCGAGCCGAATATTCCCGTACCCAATAACTCAATCGCTGCTCCTCTTCCTGGTCAGTTCATTGGGCGAGGCGAGTTGGTAGACGACGTCTATTGGTAGATCAGTCCTCCCTCGTCCAAGACGAATTGGGATCATGGCCGCAGATGGGATCTTAGGTCTCAACAACCCAGCGTCTAGAATATGCCCTGCCTGAGACTCTTGTGGGTCGTCCCCACGTTGGGCGCGGCTGCAAAGATATCATTCATAGTTCACCTCCCAAGCAAACCCTTTTGTTTTTTTTCTTCTTTCTCTCTTTTCTCTCTCCTTCCTCGTTTTGCCCGGCATGAGACTCTATTCTCGGTGGGTCGTCCCCACGCTGTACCGTATACCCCCCCCCTTACGCTACCTTTTTTTTCTGTTTGGCTTCTCTACGTTTTGTAGAGAAACCCCCATAATTCTCTCAGGATACCTGAAAAGGGGTGAAAAAGTACATTTTCGAGAAGTAGCCTTATGCTACTTCCCCATATATAAATTCCTGAAAAAACAAACTATAAACACACTTTCGAGAAGTAGCCCTATGCTACTTCTCCATACTACAATTCCTGAAAAGAAGAAAAACTTAAACATCTCCAAGAAGTAGCCCTATGCTACTTCTCCACATTATAAATTCCTGGAAAAGATAAAATATAAACATTTTAGAGAAGTAGCCCTATGATAATTCTCCATATCATAAAATTCCCGAAATCCTGCAGAATACAAAAAAAAAAGGTAAAAAAATTACTCCTCAACGAAAAATCCCGATTCGTGCAGAACTCGAACAAATTGGAATCTTACTTATAAAAACTTGAAAAGAAAGAAAAATTATATCTTTTGCCCAAACGAAAAATTCCAATTCACGCAAGACTAGCACAAATTGCAATTTTCCGTTCGAAACAGACATTCCGCAACGGTAATTCGCCTAGCTGTAAAGCATCACACGATACCATCACGCCATGAATTACAGCAGGCCCGCCCGAAATTCCTAGAAAATTTCGGTTCGAATGGGCACCAGCTGTGGGGTGAATTCGTGGTAGAATCAAAAAAAGACGTTCGTCGGTCGGTCGGAATGAATAGAGAACGGCGGCGATGTAGGCAGACGGCAGTTAGTTGAGAGTTGGTCTTGAGCAATGATTAAGTGTGGTGCTCGTTACTAAGCGTTGGCGTGATAAGAGTTTTTTTTTCTGGTTTTCCTGAAACAGAAGGGAAATTAAGTTTGATTAGTTTTTACGGATAATTACTTACCTGTGCGGGAAGAATATTTCGATCTTTCATGCAGTCCCTGGAATGAACAAAATTGAGTGCGATCGTGATTTTTATGTTACTGATATTTATTTATTTGGGATTTTCACGCAGTTTTCCTAGAACAAACGGAACTTAGTGTGTTAGTGATTTTTATTCTATTAATACTTACCTGCGACGGCAGAAGATTTGTGCTTAATTTGTCAGTTTTCCTAGCACAAACGGAAATTTAGAGCTATTAGTGATTTTCGTTCGATTAATACTTACCTGCGACGGCAGAAGATTTGTGCTTGGTTTGTCAATTTCCCTGGAATAAACAAAATTTAGTGATATTGTGACTTTTACATTACTGATATTTACCTGCGCTGGCAGTACGTTTCGAATTTTCTGCAGATTACTGGAATAAACGAAATTGAGAGCTATTAGTGATTTTTGTTCGATTAATACTTACCTACGACGGCAGACGATTTGTGCTTAGTTTGTCAATTTCCCTGGAACAAACAAAATTTAGTGCTATTGTGACTTTTACGTTACTGATATTTACCTGCGCTGGCAGTACGTTTCGAATTTTCATGCAGTTTCCTGGAATAAACGAAATTGAGTGCTATTAGTGATTTCTATCCAATTAATACTTACCTGCGACAGCCGAATATTTATGATTAAATTGGTCGAATAGTAGCTTTCCTGAAACAGAATGTGAGTCAATTTTAATTAGTTTCTATGATAATTATTTACCTGCGCTGGCGGAACATATCTGATTTTCACGCAGTTTCCCTGGAATAAACGGGAATTAGTGCTATTAGTGATTTTGTCTGTTTGTTTTAGTTTATTCTACTACGTACAGGCGCCAATAAGTGCACGTTTATATTTTGGTTTTCATGAGTGAAAATACTGGCAGTTTCGTCTTGCCGTGACAAGGTCATTTCCCTGGGGAAATAAGTAGTCGTATATATTGTTTTTATATTTGTATATTCATACCTACAAAACCTGCCGGAAATCTTTACTGGTATCAAAAGAACCACGAGCTGTTCCCGTCGCTCACCGTGGTAGTTCAACTAACTTGCCTTAACGAACCCAATATATATAAGTGTACCGCTATTTGTATTGTAAGGGAATTTAAGTAAGAAAAAAAAGAGGTCAACGCACCCGAATGCAAAAAAAAAAAAAAATTCGAAAGCACCCAAAAGAGGTGAAAAGAATAATAAAAAAGAGGTCAATGCACCCACCGAACATACCTTAAACATCATTCAACGACACAGCGTTAGAGTGCACTCTTCCAGACATCGAGGGACTCCGTCAGCCTCTTTCAACGCCCGAAACGAGGTCCCAGGTTTAGTAGTACAAGCAAATTGATATTTGCATTTCTGATAACATTGTTTAGATGTAAGATCTAGATACTTATTTTCTTTCCTTTTTTTTGTTTTTTTTCTTTATTTTCCTTTTTTTTATTAATTTTTGTTTTAGTCGTACTTTAATTAGCAGTAAGTATAGCTATCAGGGTGCAGGATAGTATAAGGAAAGTATTGTAACGAATAATCTCATTGTAAGTGACTCACGGGAACAGAGCCAAGAGTTTTTCCATGTGTTTAGTGGATTCTGCGGATTTTGTAGGAGTTGCAAAGTGCCTTCTGCACTAAGAAAACCCTCTATTAAAAGTTTCATGAATTGAACACCTCAGCGTTCGTTATTTAGACAATGGCCCCCTGCCCCCTGCTACTTTTTTTTTCTTTCCAAGTTGTGATACTGTTACATCACTGATTGTTTTTTTATTATTTTACCAGTGAATTTCTTTTTTTTTGGGCTTCGATGCTTTCTCCTCGTTGGCCTGGCTACGGTAAGATGGACCAATTGAACATAGGTGGATGGCATGACGGAGCGACAGGATGACATGACTTGATAGCGCACGACAATGGGGGCTGAGCATTTTGATGCGGCTCTGGAGGCTTAGCCAGGGTGGATGGGGGCGATTGGGCCCAACATTACCCAAAGCCGGGGTCTCAGCAACATCTGAGACTCCTCTCTGTTCTCTCTCTCTCTCGCTAGATCATTCGTCTTTCCAGCGTTGCAGGCTCTCCGGGTGAACCAAGTCTTGTTCGTCGTTGCTGAGGTCGTTCGCTTTCTTGAATAACTTTTTTTTTATTAAATAACTTTTCTTCTTTTCAGGCTTTTAGGTTGTACCAGGAGGCCAAAGGCGTTATAGATCTTTTGCTTACTGTCCGTCTGTCCGTCTGCAGTCACGACTACAATTTCTTTTTTTTTTACTGTTCGTCCGTCTGTCTGCTCGGTTATGTTGACGATTTTGCACAGCTTTACAAGCATTGAAGGGATGTCGGTGGCAAGAACCACCCCAAGCCGGCTGATCGCTAGCGGCTTATTCGCTGTGCAGCCACCCACACATATCCCGGACATGATTTTTTGTAACAAGGGGTTTCGGATGCGGTATGTATCTACATCCAGGTACAAGTAAATGTAGGTAGATCTGTCGCCTGACACGCTTGTCGTTACAGCAGTCTGCGTACATCTCAGTCGTTGTTTGCTTGCCAACGGCAGGCGAGCATTTTCTTTCCAATGAAATTTGGATGATTCGCCAGCATTTGTGCTGCTGTGAGGACAACATTTTCTAAACGTTTTGAGGCAGGCCTGCTGTTGACCGTTTTCGTCGCTGGGATGTTGGTGAGTAGCTGTACGATTCGAACGAAAATTGTAATTTGTGCGCGTTCTGCACAAGTTAGAATTTTTCGTGTGGAAATGTTTTTGCTGTTGTTGTTTCCTCTTCAAGCCTTTTACGATTTCATTTTTCTTCTTTTTAGAGCTTATGCGAAAGGTTAAAATTTGTGCCCGTTCAGCAGAAATTACAATCTTTCCTTTTGGATATATATTTTTTCCTCTTTTTCAGGAGGGTTACTAAATTTTCGCTGCGTCGCCAATGCAGAATACCTTTTTAGGTTTTGCCGGTTTGTCTGAGTCTTTAATAATACGTAAGAAAGTAGCGTGAGGGCAGGACTCTACAACTGGACCCATAATTTGTACAAATCTTTTTATATATACACTAACAATTAAAATTATCTGCCCAATCAAGGCGCAGTGCAAATACATATAACATTCGTCGGCCCCTGGAGGCATCATGTCTATATATCCATTTTATATATACATTAACAATTTAAAATATCGACCTAATAAAGGCACCGTGCAAATATATATAGACTTTCATGGGCCACTAGAAGCATCATATTTATATATATATTAACAATTAAAATATCGGCCTAATCAAAGGCATAGTGCAAATATATATAGACATTTCGGCCGCTGGAGGCATCATGTGCATAAATCTTTTTATATATATACATATTACTTATCAACATATCGGCCTAATCGAAAGTGCAATATTAAGACTATCCGTCGACCGCTGGAGGCCTTTTCTATATAAATCCTTTTATTATATATATTACAAATTAATATATCAATAAGTTTGAGTATCCAACTTGAAGATTTACATGCTAGCGCTAAGTAGGCTATAGAATTGTGCAGAGCGCAACCCAGGGGATGGCTATACCGTTATTGTATTCTCCTTCTAAGGAGGACTTTCCTAGTCATTAGTTGGGAATCTATCAATATGGAATCAACTAAGTTTACATATCGTGAGTCCAATTGGGTTGACTCTACGTGCATATATAAATAATTATTCAAGGTCTGCTGTGCGATACCTCATACCACAGACGGACAGTTTATTTGAATGATGATCATCACTGTGTTAATGGAAACGGAGTACCTATAGATCTAGCTCAAAAGTAGACAAAGGCACGTAATTGACTTGTTAGTTCAACTATTTCCTAAGTCTTAACTACTGCGAGGCTATAGAATTTTCAAAGGTGTATCCTTTGCTAACCTCTTATCAAATTATAGCTATTTTTCTTTTCTGGCTTCTTTTAGGGGCTTTCGGCAAGCACTGTCTTAGTGAGACAACTAAGACAAAACTGTGAGCAACGGGCTCAGTTGTTTCAGTTCAAACCAATCAGCATAATACAAATTCTTTCAAAAAGAAAAATAAGAAAGGAAAAATAAAGAAAAAAAACACGAAAACGCATAGATCAATTCTTAGAAAATAGCAGCTTCGGGGATAAATTTAAGTGCACACAAACAATGTATTTATTTAAGGTATAATAAGAAAGGAATAACATTTTGAACATGAATCAGTGAGAGTCAGGTTTCCTTTCTCTTTCCTCCATCCGGGGTTATTCTCTCTTCCACAGTTGCATTGCATAAGTGATATCGCGAAACATATGCCAGCGGTGTCATAGGTGGCCGAGGACGGCATAAGGATCTCAACATCCGATCCCTACAATAGTCTTCAGATGAGTGGTGTACGCTGTCCCCTCATAGCCAGTGTGGGGTGCTCTTTTTTTCGTGGATCTTCGCTTTTTCCTTCAGGATGATATCTTTTAGTTTGTGGTGACGTGGCAGTCAGGTTTTTTTTTATCCCACCCCGCACTCTCCGCAATAAGACAGAGGTGCTAGCGTGCCGTCCTGACCCAGTTGCCACGACGTGAACCGTCAGCTCATGCTGGCAGACGGGACGTTGCGTCCTCAGTACTTCAAACTTTCCCTAGAACGCTAACAAATTGAAAGAAATTTAATTATCATATTAAAGTCATAAGTTTAGTTATCATGTATTTGAATTTTTCATTCATTAGAAAATAATATTCATGATTTGCAAGGGAAAGAGTCTTCGAGCTTAAAAAAGAAGGTTCGTCTTGAGCGAAAGCTGTACTCTCATTTCAAAGCGAATTGGATAAAGTTTAATCAAATGCAGAGATCTTCGTAATTTTGTTGAAAACTCACAATTAATTTTTTTTTCTTAAAAGTAAACATCTTAACCTATAAATAGGTGCTAGAATTATCGTCCCTGGAAGCGTTGTTTATTCTATATAAATTTTTAAACATGAAACGTGTTTGCTTTTCCATAATGCGCAATGCTAAAGGTCTGCTAAAAGCTTTCAAACGACAAGTTTCTCATACATATGCATTCTATAATGCCATGGCAAAGGTAACTTAACAACAAGTTAAGAAGCATGCGAGATTTCCAAGTGTTTTACATTTAAAATGCACATGTAAGAAAAGGAAGAAAAAAAGAAAAAAAAGAAAAAAGATCAAACTCTCTTAAAACTTTTATGAATAAAGGCCGTGACACATTAAAAGCAGAAAGCAGCGACAGAAGCAGAACTTTTTCTGAAAATATGCAACTGTTCGAGCACTAAAAAATTGAAAGCAGATGCAGCGACAGTAGCAGAAGCAGAACTTGAAAGTTGATCAAATCTCAAAAATTCTGCTTCTGCTCAGCACTGCCAATATAAAGAAGGCTAACATTTTTACTTCATTGTTAGTCCATCTTTTAGAAGTGTTAAAGACGTTTGATGCGAAAAAAAGAAAATAGCTATGGAGGAAAAATGAATTAATTTTGTTCGAAATAACAAATTAATTCACAATTTACATCAACTTTTTAAAAATGATATGTGTAATTGACAAGTAGCTGTTTTCTGCTTCTGCTTTAATGTGGTTGACAAAGCAGAAATGTCGGATTTCTGCTTCTATTTCTGCCTCTGTGTAATGAGTAGCGGCCCCAAAACACCCCTTTTTCATACTAACAGTATACCAAGGCCACTCATTACTTTCCCTTAGAAAGGATACGTACTTTCCCTAGAAGACAGACATAACAACAAAAGACTAAAAGACACACATGTACCATGCAAGACATTAAAACACGAGCCAAGCCAATTTACAAAAGAATATTCAAAAGGCGGCCGTGAACAAATCTTAGAAATTCTGTCATGAAGCAACACAAAACATTTAAATTCAATCGTGTGCCATGAAGCAACCAAATGGTCTATTTCCTCAAGATAACGAAATACCAACGCTTAATTGCAAACAATCGAGCGTATCAAATTGTATAACAAATGAGTGCAGTAAACAATTACTCTTCCTCAGTCAAAAACCCCAACATATGGTCAACTGGGCCACTGAGATACTATGTACATACATGAAATTGTTTGCATGAGAATATTTCAAGCATCTCGGAGCGGAATGTCTTACGAAAGCATTAAGTACTCAAGAACTTTTTTCAAACGTTCTCAGTGGGGAAAGCTTGAAAACTGATAGGAACAAACATAAATTAAGAACAAGTATCGAAGAGATACTCGCTAATTCCCATAAGAATTTCCCGAAGGGGAAAACTCAAAATGTTTTTCTGCGTCTACGATTCGCTGGAAACCTAGTAAAGGGGCGTGGTTTCTTGTAAATAGGAAATACTCAGCTACTGATCATGAACCCTTTATTATAAATTTCCGATCATTTGTACGATCGAGGCAGTCTATTTTTAAAAATAAAAACGTTGATAACTACTGCTAAGAGTCCCCCGACCAACGGTAAGGAATCTTAACAGCTCATAAAAATAAAATATAACTTACTGAAAGCGCAGACTCTATAACTTATCAGACTATTCATATGAGCAGATTGGATTAAATTTTCAAGTCCCAAATATGTAACACTTCAGAGTACTGCTTTCCATTGGAAGTAGAAGATAAAGCGAATCGACGAAAAATAACCAGCCGCCACACAGCATGTGCTTGCGGACGGTGCTGTGCATGATGGGATCACAACAATTTACAATGCGACTGCGTTAGAATAGTTTTCGCTATTATCTTTTTTATTCTTTGCTTTCTAACAGTCGGTGCTGAGCTGAGTAGAATTTTATGATATATCTCATTACTGTGAAAACCGCCCGTGTAGTAACAAGCGTTTTTGATTTTATGACTGCGTTGATTTAGAAATTTAATTGGATTTGCTTTGCGTTGGGTTTAGGAATTTCGTTGGATCTTCATTATAAAAAATGTCGACTAGTTATTCAACTGGATTTAATACTGTCAAACGTTGTTGTGTTCCAAATTGTAGGAATACTAGGCAACAACATGTTAGTTTATTTAAATTCCCAATACAAAATATTAATATTTGTAAGAAATGGGTAGAGAACTGCCATGTAAATAAAGAAGAATCTGTTATGAATAAATTTGTTTGTAGTGCCCATTTCGTTGATGTTTGTAAGGGCAAAAAGGGAAACAAGCTTTCTAAAAATGCTATTCCCACAATATTTGAATGGGAACCGAACCATCTTTTGATAGAAAAACAATCAAAAAAACGTGTATGTGTCCGAACATGCGTACTAGAACAATGCTCCGCAAAAAGCCCCCCACGCAGAATGTTCTTATTTCCTAGAAATTCCGATTTGTTAAAGAAATGGAAAGATGCATGCCTGTTAGATGACAAATTTGTCACTAAAAATAAATTTATATGTGATCGCCATTTTCTAAGTAAACATATCTTGAAGAGATGTTTACCAAAAGATACCATTCCTTCCCTAAACCTCGATTCACGTTGTATTTACGAATTTAATGATGTCGAGGATGACGTATCCGATTCTAATGCTCTGAATCCAAGAAGTACGGATTGTCTCACTACAAAGCCTTCGAACTGCAATAGTGAATCTACAGAAGAGCTCCATCTATCAGACCTTGAAAATATGGAAACTCCTCCAAGAAAGCGAGCTAGGGCAATGTTTGGAGAGGACGATGATTTTCTTTGCTCCAAATGTCCAAAATATATTAAAAGTAACTCCTTTTATATTATGGAAAATGAAAAAATGAGGAAAAAAATAGAGGAATGTGAGAGAAAAATTGACGAATTAAACCAAAAAGTTGACAAGTATGAAATGGACTTGGAAAATATTTCTGAGCACATAGACAGAGTTGAAGTTTCTGAAAATGCGAAGGTGATGTGCAAAATGCTTTTGGGTCCTAAAAAGAAAAGTTATGAAGAGAATCAAAAAACTTTGGCACAAGCTTTGAACTACTCCTCAACTTCTGGGTACAATTTTATGAAAAATTCATTGAACTTTAAACTTCCAAGTCAAAGCTCTATATGGAGGTGGGCACCAATTAAAAAACTAAGCCCTGGTCTTAACAATTCCTTGATATTAAATTTAAAGGATCAGGTTTCCAAAATGAATAAAATGGAGAAGGAAGCTTGCATAGCTTTTGATGAAATAAAAATTCGGAAAGATTTAGTATTTAATGAATGCTCAGATCAAGTGGATGGATTTGTCGATCTCGGAGGTGGAAAACGAAAATATGTAGTGGGTGATCACATTTGCTTGTTTATGATTCGCGGGTTGCATTATAATTGGAAATATGTCTTGAGCTATTTTGTTTCAAATACCGCTATTTTAAGTGAGGACTTAAAATTAATTTTATTGCAAAACATCCAAATAAGCTTCGAAATAGGCTTGAATATAAGAAGTGTCACTTGTGACCAGGGCGCAAATAATAGAAAATGTTTACGACTGTTGGGTGTCAGAGAACTACATCCATTTTTACTTTTGAATTTGAAAATGCGGTTAAAAAATTTTTTACTTTGTATGATATTCCTCATTTATTTAAAAGCATTCGGAATACTATGCTTACTAATGACATTATTACACCTGATGGCATAGTCAGTTGGTGTATAATCGAAAAATTATATGAGTTCGAATCTAGCCAAACTGTTAAATTGTGTCCCAAATTGACGGATAAATACATTAACCCAAATACATTTGATAGACAAAAAGTTCGTTTTGCAACCCAAGTGCTTAGTCAAACAGTGGCTTCTGGAATAAATACCTGCTTGGAACTCAAGAAATTCCAAGCTGATTCCAAAAAAATTGCTTTAAGTACAAGAGAATTTATTTTAAAAGTAAACAGAACTTTTGACTGCTTAAATAGTAGACATTTAAAAGCAAGAAATATATATCAGAAGCCATTAGAAAGAGACAATGCAGTGAAAATTCAATTACAGGAAATGACTGAATATTTTTCCAATGCAAGCTAATAAATAGGAACAATATTACGAAAAAAACAAGAAACTACTGTTTGGATGGTACAATTTTTACTATAAAATCCTTACTCTTTTTATCGGAAAACATATTCAACGAAAATTCGTCTATAAAATTTATTTTCACCCAAGGTTCAACCAAGATTCGATTGAAAATCTTTTCGCACAAGTCAGGGCAAAGAATGGGAATAATAGGAACCCATCGGTATCAATTTTCAATATATCGGTAGCTAAGCTAATGTCTGCAAAAATTACTAAAATGAAATGCAGTGGGAAAAATTGTGAGGATGATGACGATACGCTCTTAGATTTGAATACAAATTTCATAATTCCAATTGAAAATTATGATAACAATAAAATTGATAGCTTCGAAATAACGCCTTTAAACGAAAAAGATGAAAACGAATTAGTTCAGGAAAAGATTATTGAAAGTACTTTAGATAGATATTTAGAAAAGGAATTTAAAGTCTCTGATGCAGCAAAACGATACTTTACAGGTTACGCTATTTTCAAAACCATGAAAAAGAAAATTAATTGCGATATTTGTAAAAAAATAATGGTAAAGCAATCTTCAGAAAAACTTAAATTACCTTCAGAATTTATGATTATCAGCAAAGATTATGGAACTGCCATCAATTCCTGTGCCCTTCAACCGCCATCAATTCCTGTGCCCTTCAACCGCCAACGGATTATTTTTTTAAAATATGCAAAAGATTTTTCAATGTATACGAGCAAGTTTTCGATAAATATTTACATATTACGAACATAAAAAAGACAATTATCGAAAAGTGTATAGCGGAAACTAATAAAGACTTTCCTGATTGGTTTCGTGAATATAATTCCTGCTATCAGCACAAAGTAGATATTTTAGATTTTATCATTTTAGTACTTTTGCGAAAGAATTGTGCATGGATGGCAAAGGCTAAATCAACTTCTTCATCTAGTGCGAAATATTCAATCCTAAAGCAATAAATTTTACAAGGGGACTCTTTTAAATACTTGCGGTCGATTTTTTTTACCAACATAGAGTTCCCATCTCACACAGCTAATTTTCAAAATTTCCAAAGAACTTAAATTTCCAGTACAAAAAAATTTCCCCCTTCTGAAGTATGTTAGCAGGATCCTGGCCTTATCGTTACAAACGTTGGATAAAATGCATAATGCCCTTGAATTTTCATCTAGGGTATAATTACAGTCCGTCCGCCGACAGAATTTCTAAATAATTCTAACATCATACAGAGCAAAATAACCAGCCACGAAAATCCCATCAGCATTACTATCACAACACATTACCCAAGCATATATGTACTCTGGAGGTCAATCATTGATTTGCTTTATCTTCTTCGCATTGTAATTTGTTGTGATCCCATCACGCACAGCACCGTCCGCAAGCACATGCTGTGTGGGGGCTGGTTATTTTTCGTCGATTCGCTTTATCTTCTACTTCCAATGGAAAGCAGTACTCTGAAGTGATACATATTTGGGACTTGAAAATTTAATCGAATCTGCTCATATGAATAGTCTGATAAGCTATAGAGTCTGTGGTTGAACTAAGATTTCAGGTACATATACACCCGGAGAGATTATTTTTATATGTATTATCACCTGATTTGGATGTTGGAACGGAATGCTTAATACTTTTTCACACCGTGCAGGTAGCCGTATTTGATTCAAATTTCCAGTTTCTGGGAATATTTCAATTTCATCAGGTACTTGCACTGTATTTCCAGACCTGAGATTTTCAATATGGCGATTTGAAAGTTTTTGCTTTGATTTTTGACATGTTTGACTGACGGGATCTTTAATAGGATTTGTTTCAATTACTAAAATATTTTGATCGTAATCTATTATCACGTTATATTTTCGCAAAAAATCATTACCTATTATTCCATCGTATCTAAGACTTATATCTGGATTCAAAATATAAAAAATGTGTTTCAATTGGAAAGGTATATTATTGCTAGATAAATCTAGGTATACTTTCTACAAACGCCCTTGCGACAGTAACTGCTTCCGCGTTAGCTAGGATTAATGCCTCAGAAAACTTTGTAAGATCCACTTGAAACGTCAAAAAATATTTGTTTCCTTCATAGCTGACTGGTAATGGACCTACAATGTCCAGAGCTATTCGCTCGAAAGGCCTAGAACTTGCTCCAGTTATTTTCATTGGCGTTGGAGCATTTCTTTGAAGTTTATTTTTTTGGCAAGGTTCGCACTTTCTTATGAAATCTTTTACATCTTTAAGTATGTAGGGTCAATAATATTTCAGTTTCAGTCTTTTAACTGTGCGGGATATTCCCTGATGACCTCCAAAGTGAGATATGTGATATTCGGTGATATCATTTTCTATATCTGTGGGCTTATTTAAATAAATTGTCAAGTCTGCGAAGAGTTTGATTGTAATATTTGATGTTTTGAAGATCTCATTAAAATACGATTTTATTTCATTAAGAGAAGATTTATAGAAATGTGGAGCCGATAGGCCGAAAAGTGTTGTTCGAATTTTGTTGAAGTACTCTGCAATTAGTTTTATAGCATCGTGCAGCTTGGTATTGTCGGCTATAGCTCTGAATGGAAGCATGGTTTTGATTATCACGGAATTTTTGTCCGTATCTTTGTGAAAGAAGCGGTTAAGCTCATTAATTTTTATTGTATCGAAGGGCACCGTAACCGTATTTGATTCAGATTTCCAGTTTCGTGAAATATTTCAATTTCATCAGGTACTTCTACTGTATTTCCAGACCTGAGATTTTCAATGTGGCGATTTGAAAGATTTTGCTTTGATTTTTGACATGTTTGACTGACGGGATCTTTAATAGGATTTGTTTCAATTACTAAAATATGTTGATCGTAATCTATTATCGCGTTATATTTTCGCAAAAAATCATTACCGATTATTCCACCGTATCTAAGACTTATGTCTGGATTCAAAATATAAAAATTGTATTGCAATTGGAGAGGTATATTATTGCTAGATAAATCTAGGGTAGCAAGTATTGTTCCTAGTGTTGTTATAGGTGCACCAGATAAAGTGGAGATAGGGTTTGTAAGTTTGTGAACCTTGTTTTCGTGAAGAGCTTGAGACTTCAGCAGACTAACGTCTGCTCCAGTGTCTATTAGGAAAGTAGCGTGTTTTTGTGAGGATGGTGTACGCAAGCAATTAGCTTCAGATTTCAAAAGTGAAATTGTTGTTTTGTTTAAGACTTTATCTTCTATGGTTCTTGTGTCCGGTAGACTTCGGCTGTGTGCCAGATTCGGGATGGAACGCCGATTTCTTCCTCCAGGGTGTTCCCGTTTCCCGACGGCGAGCTGTCTTGTCTACCGTTTAATCTATTTTTCTACATAGTGTAATTTTTGTGGAGGGTTATTGCTGTTGGATGGTGTACGGTGACCTCCTGATAGAGGGGGAGTTGAATTAAAATTTGTTCTAGAAAAGCGACTGTTCTTTTATAGTCTCAATCTGCAGTCGTTAATGTGGTGATTGGCCTTTACACAGTAGGCACAAATCAGATAGTTAACCTCTCGCTTTGCAGTTCGAGGAGGAAAGTTTGGAATAGTATTGTTCTTAAAACAACTATCGCGAGTGTGTCCTTCTCGGTTGCAAATATTGCAGAAAGTATTTCTTATAGAGGGGTTTTTGGAAACGTATGTAGGGTTAGGAAAACTTCGTTCCAGACGTGTTGCTTGTCCAGTAGCATAATTAATGGATTTTATTAAATCTTCTTCACAGCGTGCTTTCACCAGGATCTTTAAGCTGTAGTTTCTCAAACCATCTTCAAATGTTTGCGTTGCTAGTTTCGTATTTTCTATCATAAGATACTCTCGCACATTTGCGTCGGTCACTTCGGAATAAGCAGCAGAGTTCAAAGAGGATAGAGCTAACAGTATTCTATCTCCAAACTCTTTAATACTTTCTCTACCGTTCTGTTCAATGGACATTAGGTGGTTTTCGCACTCGCTTGCGACCTTTTTTCTTTAAAATGGGATTTTAAATCTTGAGTTTAACTATTCCAGCTTGTATAAGATGTGTATTGGACAACTTCAAAGGCTGGACCTCTCAGCTTAGTTTTGACGATGTCCAGAAAGAGTTGCTGCTGAGGGGCAGTTTCAGTGGAGGAGTATAATAGATTCCCACAAGCTGGGAGCTTATCCAAATCTTGGGGGGATCCGTCAAATTCTGGCACCAACCTATATACATCAGTAAGGCTAATCTCAGCTTGAGATACGCCGTTATTGCGAGGCTGCTGAGCATTGTCGTTGTCTGGCATTTCCGTTGAGAGGTCAAAAGGTAACTCTCGGAAAAGCTCAAGTACACCAGCTTGACTACGAGTGACAATATTGTACAGGAATTAAATCAACGTACGTTTCACTAATTAAAATATAGTAAGGCCACCGGCACTGATTAAGATAAATGCGGTCAAATCAATCACAAGCTTTGTCGTACTACTCGCAAAGAGTAACTAAACTTGAAAGCCGACTATACGTTTACCAATCAAGCATTAATAACCATGCCGTGCGATGTAAATAATTAAAAGAATAAAAGTGGAACAATGGTTTTCGCCTTATTAATTAACTCTTCTGAGTTTTGCGGCGATTCCAATTACTATTTAAACCCTAAAAGTTTCAAATATAAGAACGCGGAGGGAGAGGTAAAGAAATGAATCAAATCGTTACAATTACAACACATTCGTTGATAAAAGGGATTTGTTGTTCATAAGAAACTGTCAAACTAGCAGGAAACTTCAGGAGCCAATCATTTAAACACAATCAACAGGAGGAAAAAAAAATAATTTTCACTCAATTTAGTGATATAAATAACGAACGAGAATTCTTCTCAGGAGTACTTCTCGCTAACTATATTTTTGTCAATTATGTATTTTTTTTCATTTAAATTTAAAGAGGAGAATCCTTCTGAATATGAATTAAACACTTTTTAATAATTATATATTTTCTCACTTAACAAATTTTACGAATATCTATTTATTTAAAGACAAATTCTTTCTATGCAGGATGTATCAAGCACTTTCTATTATTTATAGATTTTTTTCACTTGAAAATTATCAATTTTGTTTTATTGATTCCTATTATTTATAGTTTTTTTTTCACTTAATTTTCCAAATTCAATTTTGTTATAATAGCATGATTATACAATTACAAAAATTCAGACAACATTAAATCTATATACGTTTAGTATACTACGGTTGATTAGCAATTATTTTTCCTGATAAAGTAAGTGATTATCACAAAGTTGGTGAGATGATTCCTTCCTTTAGGCTGCTGTTCTTGTAATCAAATACAGGAGAAGTTGCTCGTTACCAATGTATCGGCTGTCGTCTGCTGATGAAGTAATTAAGCCCAGAAGAATTTGTTTATCTTATCCAAATTTTATAGCTATAGTAGAGTCGCCGGTTCGGAAAAAAGTTGGAGTTGGTCCAATGGATGATGATAATATGGAATCCCAAATTCTATCACCATCAGCACCGCTGCCACCAGTGTTGTATCGCCGCCTCTCGTGCTTTCCTCTCGGAGAAGAAGGGGAAGCGGGAGCTCGAAAGAAATTTAAATGCCAAAAGTATTGAAATAAAAAGAGATCACTTTCACTTTTAACGTCTTTAATTATTCGTATTTTTATCATTTTATTATTTTACTCTAGTTACAGGCGTTTTCTGTTATCACGGCTACTTTAACTAATTATTAAATTTACCCGACAGGATAAAATGTTCACGCGAACCGACTCGTACAAACGGAAATTTGCAACTCAACTTTATTCGATTTGATTTTTAAAAGGTGGCCTCTCAGACTCTCGCGTTATGGGCTAAAAAAACGGCACTTGTATATGCTCAAGAAATATGATGCCGAGCTCGTGTATATGTATATAAGTGAAGACGAGCTCGGTCAATAAAAATAAGAAATTTATATTGAGGTTTGCAAGAACGTTGCAAGAAAATATTACTAGGCACTTGTGCTCGTTGAAATTTTACAAGGCATTTTTGAAAAGAAATTTGATGCAAATGTAAATGAGTGCATGAAATTAGGAATTTTCGTGAAGTGCCACGTGAATTATGGTGACATTGCGATAATTGCGGTGTCATTATAACACACTTATTGGCAGAATAGTTGCAATATAAAATCGTCAAGAGCGTAATACATATAAATATATGTATATATGTAAAATTAATATAGAATAAAGTTAAATTATAATATTTAATAAATATGCACAGGAAGTGTATAATATGTAAATATATATGAGTCAATATATAATAAAATAGATATATGAATAAATATTAATTTATTACAAGTGACTGGTACTCACCGATTTACAACATGACGCTTGAGGGGTTGGCTTTAAGCTAATGTTAAGACCCTTCGTCCCAAGAAAACAAATTCTTTATTCTCGTGGAGACCAGAAATAAAGTGTTAATGTTAGTAATGTACTATCTCAGTCGAGATTCGAGATAATATTCTTTAAGGCAGTTGTTCAGACTTTAATACATTATAGATTCATCATATTTCATTATATAGATATAATAATTAGAATTTCAATATAAGATAATAAATATACCTACCTACATACATATGAAAAAAGATAAATTCATATTTCATTTTTTCCATTCTCACCGAATGGGAATCTCACGCAAATTATGCTGAGTATGCACATGTGCCCGTCGCCACCAGACGAAATACGATATGCACATTTGTGTCATATTATGAAGGCATGCATGGGAATCCGAATTTGTGTGAAATTCTTATTCTTATTATCTGCAAAAAAAAATAGAAACTAGCTTAGTAAACATTTTTTTTTGAGTGTTATAAATTAAGTTTTATGAAAATATAATTTTGAGTCTCGTTTCAATCATCAAATGAGAAGTTTCATTTAAAATTCTACGTAGTGTCTATTATGAATTGGCGTTGCGGTACAAGCACCGTTAACATAACATATTGTTAAAATCAAGGTACAAGCACTTTGATTAAGCAGCACAAGATTCAATGTAGAATTCGTTACATTCTTTTGGCGTTGCGGTACAAGCACCGTTAACGCAGCCATTACATCGAGGTACAAGCACCTTGACCTAGTAGAATAAAAGAATTCTATACAGCAGTCGAGACCCGGCTTAAAGTGTCATCTTATCTTAAGTCGAGACCAGATACATATGATTGTTAGTAAAATATTATCTCAGTCGAGACCAGATATAATATTCTTTAAGTCAGTCGAGACCCGGCTTAAAGTTTTATATTATCTTCAGTCTCTATCACGTGGAGAAGAAATTCCCGTTCGATGATACTTGTAATGCTGATAATGATAGAGTTGCAAATTGATCCGCTTGATCGGATTGTTTTTGTGCCATGCATTGTTGTCCCTATTTTTGGGAAAATTTTAATTAGATTGAATACACTTTCTTTTCAGAACTCAATTTTAGCATGGTATTTTTGTAATATGCTCCCTTTTCAGGAATTGTTTTTAGCATGAATCTAACGGTTCAAACATATGATAATGATTTTAATTTGATCTGCTCGATGAGGCTATACTTTTGTATTGTATTTGTATAATATGTTACGTAGATGACAAATACATGGCTTTGTTGGGTTGTGTACCTGTTTTCTGATTAGGAGTAATCCGATTAGATTTAATTTTATCAAAATTTTGATGCTTTGTTTTCAGGATGTTTTCTTTTCAGAAGTTTGCGGTTATTAATAAAAATATATTCGAATCGATTTGGTTCGAACAATTAATGCAACATGGATTGCGAAAATTCAATAAGTTCTCTTCTTTTTAGGGGCTCCCGTGCCTGGACAGCACGCAGTAAGTCTATCACTAAGTTATGTATTCCTTTATTAATTGAATTATAAATATATATGTAAAACGTTAATTATTAAAGCACTATGGAATTCGAAAATTCAATAATTTCTCTTCCTGTTAGGTGTTCCCGTACCTGGGCAGCACTCTGTAAGTCTATTTCTAAGTTATGTATGTTTCAGTAATTGAATTATAAATATATATGTCAAACGTTAATTATTAAAGCTCCCGTGCTGGACAGCACTCAGTAGGTCTATCACTAAATTATGTATTCATTTAGTAATTGAATTATAAATATATATGTAAAACCCTTGTGTATAGCACTATATAGTGATTGCGAAACGTAATTTGACTTGGTACCTTGTTGTGTTGTATATGCGCTACTACTGCAGAGCAGACGTAACCAAAGGCTAAGCAAGCAATGCCTCGCTTCAAATAAAATCATAGATGTCTGGACCTGATGTAGGGAAAGCAGAATTTTTTTCTTAGAAATTTACTGGAAACTTTTTCCTTATAATTCTTATGCATTGGAGGCCGACAACGGCACGGCACACATTGTATAGCCTAGTACTAAGGTCGGCGTTAAGCTAAATTTTGTATGAAAATTTAGCAAGCTAAAAGATATTGGCGAAAATTTATCCTGAATTTTAGCGAGAGCGGTACTAAGGAAAACGCGCTAAATTTGTCTTTGGGTTTTGATTAGAGATGGTACCACCAGTAAGTCTCCAAAAAATTTAGCTTGAATTTATCCGCCCGGGCCGTTCTTTAGCGCACTAAAAATATTTATTTTCAGAGATCTGAGATTTGATAAATTTATTGACCGGATTTTTGTAGTTACCGTAGTTTTGTACGTCTTTGCTGTAAGTACGGATGAATTGAATTTCCTCTCGTGGCCATATTTTCAATATAATTGTTAATTTTTTTTATTGTATACATTATGCATATTATTTTAATATTTGTAATATTTCTAAATATCTTTAACTAGATATGTACATATTTTTAGAAATATTATGACCGCGCGTTGTATTTCCATGAAAAAATACAAAATCCTTCTTCTTGTTTTTTATATATCCTTTCTCTGAGTCTCCGCTGTCATATTTTAGCTGCTAAAGAACGGCCCGATATTGGAGACCCGCTAAGCGCGGACCTTAGTACTAGGCTTATGATTGGATCTAGAAATAACTCCAATCGGCCACCAGACTGAATACAAAATTCTCCCGAAACATTTTCTGTAAATTTCATCTACAAGTCTATAGCTACATTTACACGGCGAAAGTAGCTTTCGTAAGTAAATTTCATGACAAGTACTTTCATGAAATTTCTGTTTACACGTTTGCTACCATTTGTTACGCAAGTAGTGTTCAGCACAATGGATGCAAATAAAATTTGGTCCTGCGCTCTCGATGTTGTTATCGAAATATTTATTATGGAAATTGAGCGATACAAAAGAAATCATAGGAAAATAACCAGGAGGCCATGGGTGCGCAATTGGATTTTATGACGCTTTGACCTGGGAGCTTCTAATAGGTTTTTGAGGGAAGTTGCTATTGAGGATCCAGAAACATACAGGAATCATTTAAGGGTCGATCGGTGCCAGTTTGAGTTCATATTGCGGAAAGTATACCCGCTCATAAAAAAAACAGATACCAATATAAGAGAAGCATTGTCCCCTTCGATAAAACTAGAGATCTCTTTGAGATATCTTGCCACTGGAGACAGTTTTGGCACATTAGAATCGCTATACAGAGTGCCAAAACCAACAATATCAATGTTTTTGCCACACGTATGCGATGCAGTATATTTAGTTTTGAAGGAATTTATAAAGGTAATTAAAATTCAAATATTTTTAAATATATACATTTATTCGCCGCCTACTACATCTACTTCTACAAAATCTCCAATTGACTCCGGGCTGAAGAGAAAAATAGAGTCATCAGTCGATAACGGCGTTGAAACACGGTCAATGCTGGAGGAACTGCCCGCTATCATCCGTAAAGCCTCAATTTTTTTTTGAGACAAAATTTTTTGGATATTTCTTTGCACTTCGTATGCCATTTCCAAAGGCAATTTGTCGAGTTGGTCAACGACACTTCTTCCAAATGAGTCGAATTCACTCTCCTTCTTGCTGGACTTGAGTTCACGGAGCGCAGATATAGCAGTATTTAAATGAGTAAAATCTTCGCCAGACGACCCTTGCCTCTTCCGCTTTATTGATGGTGGTGTTTGTATATTTGTTGTCTTTGATGTTGCTGCTGCTGCAGCTGTTATCGTTTCTGTGGCTTTGACTTCCCTTTCATTCAATGAACTCGTGTCAAATGTTGCTACATTGTATGTTTCATCCTCTAATGAATGAATTGAAGTTTGGCACTCAGCCTCCACGTCACTGCTCTCGAAGGATTCAAAAATATCCTAAATTGAACAAAGAAACGGGTTATGTACGTAATAAATGCAATCAATTTTTATTTCAATAGGTTCCACAGGACAAAAAGGAATGGAAGGAAGTAGAAAGAGGATTTAACGTCAGATGGAACTTTCCTAATTGCGCAGGTGCACTAGACGGGAAACACGTTAATATAAACTGTCCTGCTGGATCTGGTAGTGAATTCTACAACTATAAAGGAACGTACAGCATTGTACTTTTCGCAGTAGTTGACAGTGATTTATGCTTCCTTTATATTGATGTTGGAAAAGCAGGGCGGTCTTCTGATGGGGGAATATTTATAAATTCTTCTCTAAAGCAAGCAATGGATTCAGATGCACTAGATTTACCAAACGACTACATTTTTGTTGCCGATGACGCATTTGCACTTTCCAATAAAATAATGAAACCTTTTTCTCGAAATAGACCATTAACGTTCAAGGAAAAAATATTTAATTATAGGCTGTCGCGAGCACGCCGAACCGTAGAAAATGCATTTGGTGTTTTAGCAGCAGTTTTCCGAGTATTTGTCAAACCTATACCTTTAAAAATATCTACAGTGGATAAGGTAGTGAAGGCAACTTGCGCCCTGCATAACTGGCTTCGAAAACAGCAGCAGATTTAAGAGGAAATTATGCAGAGTATTTTATAGGAAAAGGTGCTGTTCCATGGCAGGACAAAATGATTTAAAAATGTATGTTTAAAAAAAAAGAATAAACGCTCTCTTACCAAATTTGTTTCGCTTTTTCTAGTTTGCACTATTTTATTCAAAAAAGCATCCGCAATAGCAAACCAAGGCAATTTGGGAACGTATAATATATCCTCTACTCCACTTCCCGACTTCTTGCATTTGGCGACTTTCCTTTTTTCTGCCATATACGTATTCCTCAGCGAATGTATTTTGTTCTGAGCTTCCTTCGCTTTAAAACCATGTATATTCATACTTTCCGCCAGCTCTTCTAACGCAGCAAGCCTTTTGTTGCGGTTTCTTAATCTTTATGGTTGTAGTCCCACAAACAAATTTGTTTCCCATATGTCTCAAGGAACTTTATGGTTTGCTTGGTAACCACTTATCCATATCTAAAAACAATTATTAATTAATTATCACTTCACTCTATGATAAAAAACTATATTAGCACACACTGTACCCACCTTATCAATACTTTTTCCCAATTTTCACGTTCTTACTTTCAATTTTGCTTGTTCTTTGACACGAATCACGTTCTTACTTTCAACTTTCATGAAATTTACTTCCATGGGCCCAGAAAGTGGAAAGTTACTTTCGTAAGTAGACAATTTGTATGGAGACGTCAAAGTGAACCTACTTACGAAAGTTACTTACGAAAGCTACTTTCGCCGTGTAAATGTAGCTTATGCTCATCAAAATTGTTAGTGGGCTAAGGAAAAAATTTCCAGTAAATTTCTAAGAAAAAATTGCGGCCTTCCCTACATTAGGTCCAGCCATTGTGGATTTTATCGAGGCATTTTCTACTTCCCAGCCTTTGTATTGACTTATGGTGAATTCTTTTCAGCAAAACCGAGCAGGAACTGAACTGAACCAGAACCTGTCAGATCTACACCGAACTTAAGCCCTGTCCTGAGCGGGGACAAGGTGAAAAGAATGCAAGAAAGTAAAATACCTGAACCAGGCCGGTTTTGTGGTGAAAAGAACAGGTAGAGAGTTGGAACCTGTTTTATTAGAATTAAAAAAAAAAAATCACTTAATAAAATAATTCCGCACATCTATACTTTTAATGCCTTTTTAAAATGTTCGTCGTTTATAATTTGAATAAAAAAATAAATCACTTTGACAAAATAATTTCACTTCCAAATGTTTGCACATACTGATAATTTTGATTTGACGTTTAGTTCGGAACCGTAACCACAAATTTTCATGGAACAAGAAAGTTCAAAACCGGAGCAGAAACCGAACATGAACCGCTGTGAAAAGAACATACGTTCTGAACCAGTTCTGTGTCAGTGCGGTGAAGAAAACACTTTGGGTGTAGAAACCGAACGAGTTATGGTTCAGTTCAGGTGAAAAGAATTCACCATTAGTTTGACTATGCTCTTACGGCTTATCCCTTGAACCCCTTGTCCATACTTCAGTTGCACAGCTTTGCCTTTAGCATTGATTTTATTCATACGTTTTTACGTATACCGTGAAAGCGATCAGTCGTAGCAAAACCCTCGAGAACACTTCCCAAGCCATGAAACAGAAATCTCTATGCATGCGTTGTGAGTCCGTTTTCTAAAATGTTCTATATTGATACTTATGGAAAAGTGTCAAACATTGACTTTATATACGCTATAGAGCCTAAACTACTATCCAATACAGGAATACAGGAAAATAGTCTTGTAGTAATTCAAAGCTTGGTTCCTTACCTCTCCAAAGGTTACACTTCCTATATACCTTACTTAGCAAAATAATAAAATAGTTTTAATTACAAAGTAACCTTACCATTTTTCGCTCAATACCTCTCAGCTGAGTAATAATTGCATGTGTGTATGTGCAGCCGGAGTCCGAATCTGTAGGCAGCTACATTCGAATCATCCAGCCCACGGCATCCCATGACGGCACAGCGACATTACAATGATTACTCAGCTGAGAATTTTTGTTTGAGCAATCGTAGTCATTTGGTTAAGATAAATTTTGTTAACTAATTTTGTCAGGAAAGGTATGAACATTTTATTATGGTTCGGAAGATAAGAAAGCAAGCTCAAGATTATTAGAACACCATTTTTCTGTATGAATAGTAGTTTAGAGCGGGGGAGCTATTCAAATCAAACTTTTGTCAGTTTTACATAAGAACACGGCAAATATTTTAGAATGTAAGGACTACGCTGGGCCTCGCATGGGGTAGGGAGGGAGTCTGTTTCATGGCTTGTGAAGTATTCTCGAGGGTTTTGGTCGTAGACGTTTTTATTGTACTGGAAATAGAATATGAAATCCTATAAGGTTGGTTATAATCATATTTGTTGTTCGACGAACCGTTCTAGAGATATATTCAAAAACCACTTCAAAGCTGAAACGTACAGATGGGTGACTATACGAAATTACAAACGAGACCAATTCTAGCTATTTTACTTGTTCTTATAAATTACTGGAAATTTTTCTTCAGAATTCTTATGCATTATTGGTTGCCGAGAACGATCTAATAAAGTTAAATTGATTCGGGTGCTCGCAGCGCCTGAGCCTAGATAGAACATTCTTTTGATTTGCGGATAGCTCTAAAACAAATGAGGGATTTGGGCAGGAGTTCTAGCACGTATCGTTTCCTGTTCTAAGTAATATACCTACGTAGGGTGTATTTGCGAAGCGCCCAAACCAGATAAAAACGGGTGTAGGTATTTGCGAAGCGCATAAGTCACTGGCTTATATTTATTTGCGTGTATTTGCGAAGCTCACAAGGCAATTAAAAACACTCCAGCTAGCGCGCTTTTATACAATAAACGGAATTTAAAGCCATCCACTATTTTCAGCGGCTTACCATTTCGGCTAAACATAGAATATACATGTTTGCAGAAATGTTCAGAATTTAGAACACCAAATAAAAATGCTGACGAACTCTTGAAGAATTATTTTTTAATCGACGTGCATCAAACTAGGTGGATAAGCTGATAATGCTGAAAATTTCAATCCAGTCATTTAAATCTATACCTATATATAGGTATATATATATATATATATATATATATATATATATATATATTACACATATCAGGTATAGATTTTTAAATCTATATGTATAATACAGAAATCAGTTAAAGATACGTGCTAGAATAATGCGTTGTCCTTAACCATAGTCGCGCGCTTCCAAAACAATGCGTAATCCCATAACAATAGGTGTGCGCTTCTCAAACTCCTGCTTGTGCACTAGGAGAAGTATTTTTATATGGCTTGTGCGCTTCGCAAATACACCCAAAAGTAAATTAGGAAAAATATCAAAAGAACCCACAGGAACAATAATATTTATAATATCTTTTCTGACTGAAGAGCTGCATTACTGACTCTTCTATCAAATAGATTCAACTCCACACTGATTTGGGACTACCAGCTGGAGTTAATTAAATTAACGCACTCCAATTAATTTGCACTAATATGGGTGCCTTTACACAGCAATATCGCAGACAACGGAATAGGGGCCAATTAGTCAGGAAAAGATCCGAAATGGAATTCTTACAGGCTATACCCTTCAGTTACCTGTGCCCTTTCTGTGACACAGCTGAAAAAAGTAGTTTTTAAAATGATTTTAGTCTGATTTTTTTTTTCATTTATTTTCATAAATATCGAACAATATAAATTTACTATTTCCAGACAGCTTCCTCGTTTATGGCACCGTGCTAGACGATTTTTTCGTTAAAACCCAACGTCCTGTCGGCGTACTCTTACACATTTATTCCTTATCACACTCCAATCGATTTGGCTATTGACAACAGACCGAATTTCTGCCTGACAAATTAATTTCATGTTGTTCCTTCGATAACTAAACCAGCTCGTATCAAAATTACAGCCATAATCAAATCATTTTTTCTAAATCTTTTTTTATCGAAAAAAAGCGTCTGGCACATACTAGCAGTAAAGAAACTGTCTGGGAATAATGAAATTATATTATTCAATGTTTATATGTTTATAAAAGCTAATACAAAAGAAAAAAAATCGAATTAAAATCATTTTGAAAACTGCTTTGTTACCTGTGGAACGGAATGGACACAGGTAAACGCAACCCCTCTCACCAAACAGATGGGTCGCATGCCTATTGAGATGATGACGCTGCTAGCTCTCGTACCATACAGGGTGTTTTGCGACCAACTGGCTTTTTTTCTTAACCACTCTATAACTCCTAAACGATTGATATGCCCCCCCCCCCCCCGTGCCATATAATTGTTGGTTCGTCTAGGTGTGTACTATCAGCTCCCGCTCTATTGACCTCCTAGCGGGAAACACCCTGTATGTAAGAATTTTTAATGATCTGTAACTGGCTGCTGCCAAACGAAGCTGTTGACGCGCTGGCTGAAAGGAAGCATTGCAAAATTTACGCGATTTTTAAGAATAAACCATTCCTAATTTGAAAATAATTTATTTATTTACCTAAGGTACCTATAATATATATAAGTTACTGAAATAATGTGTCAAATGAAATATCTATTAAATGACATATGCATTAGTTTAAATAATAATTTCTTGTAGAACAGAAGGAATACAAAATTCAACACACAAATCTCTTACGAAGTACTTCTCTATATATATATATATATATCTCATAAAGAGCAAATTTATTACGAAAAAATCTGAAATTTCTTTGAATTCCTTTATTACATTTGTTCCACATTCCAATACATTGTTAGATAGCGAATTTTAGGTATTTTTTCAGGAAAACACCGATCGTTTTTGTTTTGAAGATAGATTATTTATTTCATTTGCTCGACGTTTCGGGTCCAGGTGCGGCTCTTCTTCAGGAGTTCTACATAAATAAAATTGCACAAAAGTCAGTTTTCTTGAGAAATTTTTGACATATCTTTTTTGTCTGCGCGTATAAATGATTTTCTTAAAAGTAGTAATAGTAAATAACAATTACACAGAATAGAAGATCTGATTACATTAAAATAAAAATAAAATAAAATACCTACATTGTTAATAAATTAAAATAGACTTCAAACAAAAAATAGTTTACATGCTCCGAGGACAATATGAAAGTGAGCGGTTGTCGAGAAGAAAACGTTTATATAGGTGACTAATAATACCATCGTTTTAATTTCCTCAGTATGTGTAAACAGAAGTACGGTCTAGCGATCGGGAATCCACTCTCAGGTATCTTAGCAGAAATGGCATTAGATTTTATAATTGATGAAGCCTTAAAACAAACGGAAATAGAACCAACTTTTTTAAGAAAATAAGTGGACGACATTATTTGCGCTATACCCAAGGACTCAGTACTTAATTTTGTTAATAGCTTCAGTAGCATACACCATAGATTTAAATTCACAATAGAAAAAGAAATTAACAATAGCATCCCCTTTCTTGACATGCGATTACATAGAACAAGGAATCAGCCCATTATAACAGACTGGTATTGCAAACCTTGTAGCTCTAGTAGGATTTTAAACTATTATTCAAACCACCCGCATAACACTAAGATAAACACAGCACAATCCCTCGCCATCAAATCATTTAGACTAGCAAAATATAACTTAATGACACTGGAAAATCGGAGAATCTACTTGGATAGTACGTTTCTATACAAGATCTTAAATGGTAAAGTATATTGTGATGCATTTGTGTCTAATATTGATTTACATGTCCCTTCGCGTAACTCGAGATCCCAGACCATCTTCAAATTATCCACTTGCAGAACAAACATTAAGGAAAAGTCACCTATCTACAGAATTACAAAATCATACAATATAAGATTTAACAATATAGACACTATTAACGCTAGCCCTCTGACATTTAAAAAGCTAATCCTCCGCGAGATCGTTCAGTAACACTCTCCTTCATTCTACTGCTTCTCTTTGCCCCTTTTCCCAACTCATTAACAGCATTGTTGGCCTCCGCTCTTTCGATGAATTTTAGTCTTAATTACTTTTTGCTTGTCTAATCTTCTAGTTTTAAGTTCACGCATGTATCTATGCATGCTTTAGATTTAGTATATGTATTTTTGTACTTTTTTTTTCTATTATATAGCTCCTTTTTGCTCTTAATTTTATTTCTTTAGTTATAATTTATTTTTTGTAGTTATACCTCAACATTCCTTTTACTTTTTGTTTTTTAATTATTCTTTAATTCTTCTTTTTTTTTGTTTATGTAAATCTATTAGCTCGTTGAATTATATGTTAGGTAGTCTGTTATTGGAAAGCTTTCTGTTTACTATATTTATAACCTTCAAAGTAAATAAATATATCAATAAATAAAACAAAATCTTTAAAGTAAGCCACAAAAAAACAGTGGAATCGTTACAGACATCCTAATAAAAAACAACTATCCATCACATATAATCCACACAATAATACGAAGAGCTATAAGAAACAACCATTTCAACAATTTCAACAATTCGATACCCACACCGAACAACGCAATAATATTAGATAATACCAATCCTATTTATACATCAATCCCGTTTATATACCCATTTTTTGTTTGAAGTCTATTTTAATTTATTGACAATGTATTTCATTTTATTTTTATTTTAATGAAATCAGTTCTTCTATTCTGTGTAATTGTTATTTATTATTACTACTTTGAAGAAAATCATTTATACGCGGAGCCAAAAAAGGTATGTCAAGAATTTCTCAAGAAAACTGACTAATGTGCAATTTTATTTATGCAGAGCTCCTGAAGAAGGGATGCACCTGGACCGGAAACGTCGAGCAAATGAAATAAAAAATCTATCTTCAAAATATATCATCTATATCAACCCGATCAAAAAACGTAAAAAATCAGCTGTAAACTCATTGCTAGATAGGGAAGAAAAAACATTTGTTATCGAACATAACTTAATATCCTCATATTTTACAATTTTTTTCTAATAGATTGGGCCATCTGTAAACATGATTTCAGTCATTCGTGAAAAATTTCGTCTCTGTTTTCTAATTTGGTACATGTAAGGCCATCTATCGAGCAGAAGTACCAGATTTGGTGGCATATCTATATGTGTAAAATCAATGCTTTTAGTGAATCGTAAGCAAAACTGCTCAAAATGGTACAAGTGGTGCCATCTGACATTGTAACAAGGAAGCATTTTCGCAACCACTATGTAGTTCTATATACAAGGGTAAAACCATTGTATATACTACTATATAGTGGTTGCGAGAATGCTTCCTTGTTATAATGTCGGATGTCCCACTTGTACCATCTGTCGAGCAGAAGTACCAGATTTGGTGGCATATCTATATGTGTAAAATCAATGCTTTTAGTGAATCGTAAGCAAAACTGCTCAAAATGGTACAAGTGGTGCCATCTGACATTGTAACAAGGAAGCATTTTCGCAACCACTATGTAGTTCTATATACAAGGATAAAACCATTGTATATACAACTATATAGTGGTTGCGAGAATGCTTCCTTGTTATAATGTCGGATGTCCTACTTGTACCATTATGAAACAGTTTTGATCGCGCTCAATCGCTAAAAGTTCTGCAACTGATGTATGGACAAGTGGTTCAAGGGATAAGCCGTAAGATCCTTTAAAATTGCCTGAACGATTGTTTGTCTAAAAGCGCTTGTGTTTTTTATGGTAGATATATATATTGTTACGTGCAACAGAAAGAGACAACTGGTGACATCTAGTAGAAATTAAGAGTAAGCAACTTCAGGTTTGGAGAATCGATGATGGAATCTTCGGGAAGGTTCAGGAATAGAATAGTCAAGACGATTCTGGAATAGAACACTCAAGAAGAAACTGGAGGGTTTCTAGGGTATAAATATAACAGTTGTCACCGCCAAGAAAAGAGTCTTGTCTTAGACGTTGCAGTGTTAACAAGCGAAAGTGTTGTAATTAGATTGCGATAATTGAAGGTTTGTGAATTTTATATGATTAGAGTGAAATAAAGAACTTGTATATTAAATATTTAATATTGTGTTTTAAATAACGAACAGAAGGACACGCACGCAACTACTGGTGTCAGAAGTGAAATAAAATTTGCAAAATAAAGTGGTGGCAATTGACTGAAAAATTCAGAGTGTGATTAATTTTGATATCGTGAAAGTAATGTTACGTGCAACAGAAAGAGACAACTGGTGGCATCTACTGGCAATGGAGAGTAAACAGCTTCAGGTTCGGAGAATCGATGATGGAATCTTCCGGAAGGTTCAGGAATATAATGAATAGAGTAGTCAAGAAGCTCCTGGAATAGAACACTCCAGAATAATCTGGAGAGTTTCTAGGGTATAAATATAACAGTTGTCACCGCCAGAAAAGCAGTCTAGTCTTAGACGTTGCAGTGTTAACCAGCGAAAGTAATAAACGACCAAAAAAGGCCTGTAATTGGATTGCGATAATTGAAAGTACAGTATTAGCTATAATTAAAGTTGAGTTTATTAATTGAAAGTTTATGATTTGTATAAGATTAGAAGTGAAATAAAGAACTTGTATATTAAATATTCAATATTGTGTTTTAAAAAACGAACAAAAGGCCAAGCCCGCAACAACTGGTGTCAAAAGTGAAATAAATTTGAGAAATGAAGTGGTGGCAATTGACTTAAAAATTCAAAGTGCGATTAATTTTGTGAAATTGTGTTAAATTTTGAAAGTTTTGGAAAATAATTTATATTCAACCGTATGTGAATTACTAAAGTCATGGGGCTCAAAGTTGAGGAGCTTCGAATACAGGATTTGAAAGTGGAGTTAAGGAACCGGTTATTACAAACGACAGATGCAAAGAAAGTTCTGGTGGAGCGACTTAGACAAGCTTTGATAGAGGAAGGAAAGAATCCTGAGATATTTGTTTTCGAAGAGAACTTAGAAGAAGCTGAAGTTGAAGAAGATGCGATGAAAATGGAACAGCTTTTGAGTACTTTAATGAGCAAAATGGAAGCCCGTTTTGATGAACAAAAGAATTCTCTAGAGGAACAAAAGAGTTCACTGGAATCCCGTTTAGATGAGCAGAAGAAATCTCTGGAAGCCCGTTTGGAGAAATCCTAGATGCTCGTTTGGAGGAACAGAAGAATTTTCTGATAGGTTCATTAGACGAACAAAATGTAAAAATTAAAGAAATCCAGCAGGATTAGTTGGAAGTTCGACAATAAGTATCGGGAGTACAACAAAATGTCACAGAACAGCTTGCTAACTTTAAAGCAGATCTGGAAAGAATAAAGCATCGTCAGCCTCTAAACGTAGCAGCTAAAATATCCGGCGCTGGTAGAATGAAACGTCCAATATTTGATGGACAAAATTCGCGGCATACCTTCGAGAGACAATTCGAGGCAGCTTCAGAGGTAAATGGATGGAATGATGAAGACAAAGCTGTAACTCTGGTGTTAGCACTTCGAGGTCCTGCGTCAGAGCTCTTACAAACTGTACCGATTGAAAAGAAACGTGATTACACTTCATTAGTACAGACGATAAAATTACGTTACGGAGATGAACACACGCAGCAAGTATATCGCCTACAGTTGCGCAACAGGATTCAAAAACATGGCGAATCACCACAACAATACGCCAGACAAGCTTCACGGAGTGCAGTACGAGTGAGAGGAATTTCAGTGAAAGAATGTACTTGTAACAGAGTGCAATCATCACAGAGCCCGCCTTCACGTGGTGTCCTTCGATGCTGGAATTGTAATAGACCAGGGCACCTTCAAAGAGACTGCAGAAAACGTCGCCGAGTGGAATTGCCAGAAGAAGAAGGGAAAGAAGAATGCCAAAGATATCGAGCCAGGGAACAAGCTATTCGTGGAAAGAATAGAAATCAAGCAGCGACTAGTCGCATTAGCTCTCCGGTTGACCAGTCGGAAAACTAGTAAAAGCCAACTTTGTGGGGCAGAAGTTGGTTGGGGGAATCAACAGCCCCGAAGTTATCATGCAAGCAGGCTAGTTGCAGAGAAATAATAGCAGTCTTGTTATATATGGTAGTGTAGGAAAATACGAGTGCGCGGTCACTATCGATACTGGAGCTTCGAGATCAATTATTAGAGTAGATCTTGTTAAGAACAAATGGCTTCACAACACCACAAAATCTCTACTAAGAACAGCAACTGGAGCAGCAGCACAGGTGTTTGGAGAAATAACCTTAGATGTTCAACTAGGCGAACTATTATTTCCGCACACTTTCCTGGTTTCAGACATAATGGATGAATGCATGTGTGAGGAAGAGTTGTTGGATTTATTAAAAACTCACGTATTCTCGACAACTTAATATATATATTCAAAGGATACTTCATTACGATACAACTTAAAAATAGAACACAAACTTGGTTTATTATAATCTGGTGAATTTCGTGATGCGAACTCTACGGAACCTTCCTTTACCGTCCTCAGTTGAAGAGTGCTCTTTCTACCAGTTCTACGTGATGCGATTGAATGCGTGAGTGGGCGTGCGTACTTTATTTCGGCAATATTAAGGCAGCATTGCCAGGATTAATTATTTATTTATTGCAGCATTTTATTTTCTTTCAGGGTTGGTATTACTTTGCGCGTATTATATTTAGAGTCACTACAATCTCCCCCTCCAGTGTAGCGTTCATGGGTTACGTGTAGAAAATATTTTAGAGTATTTTAAACCTGACGTTACTTTTCTTTTTGTTTTTGGTGGCTGTATGTTTCCGGCATGACGTATGCGGGCTTTAGTCTATCTATTGATATAGACACGTTTTTTCCTTTGATGTTCAGGATGAATTGTTTCCTGAGGTGTTCGATTATTTTGTAAGGTCCTTCATAAGGTGCTAGTAAGGCTGTTCTTACTTTGTCAACTCTGACAAAAACAAAATTTGAGTTCATTAGGGTTTTAGGTATGTAGACATTTTGGTTTTGGACGGTTCGTGTGTCTATACATTTTGTAGTTCGAAAGTTTTTCGAAGCTGCTCTACGATATCTTTGGGATCTGGAGGTGTGCAGGGAGATTTTTCCACGAAAATTTCACCTGGTACTTTTAGAGGTTGGCCATAAACAAGTTCTGAGGGCGTACAACTTAAATCTTCTTTGATCGCAGACCGGATACCAAGTAGAACAAACAGTGGATCTTCTGCCCAAGATAATGTATTTCTTCGAGCCATAATTGCACAATTCATGATTCGATGAAATCTCTCAATCATCCCGTTTGCTTGAGGCTGATATGCAGTCGTTCGTATGTGGTGAGATCCCAACAGGTTGGTGATCTCTTTGAAGAGTTTGGACTGGAATTGGGCTCCTTGATCTGTTCTGATCTCACTTGGAATGCCAAATCGGCAAATGTAGTTGTAGACAAATTCTTTAGATACAGTTACTGCACTAATGTCTTTGATTGGTATGTCTTCAGGCCATCTGGTAAACCTGTCGATTATTGTTAGAAGATATGAATATCCGTTCGAAGGTGGCAGTGGACCTACGAGATCTATATGAATGTGTTCGAAGCGTCCTGATACAATAGGGAATCGACCGTACTCTGACTTGACATGACGAGTGATTTTGTTTTTTTGACATGAAATGCATGTTTTGGACCATTCATTGCTGTCTTTATTTATAGAGGGCCCAAAACACTTGGAAGTCAGTTTCTTCCATGTGGCTCGGACACCAGAATGAGACAAATTATGAATAGCTTCCAAGGCAGATTTTCGAAGTGAATCGGGTACAAAAGGTCGAATGTTTTTGGTACTGGTTTCACACCCAATTCGCTCTTCTGACATTGGTATTTTGATTAATTCAAGTTTGGCTTTTGTGTCGGACTTTTATGCGTTTGATAGTAGTTGGCATAGTTCATCATCATACTTTTGAGCATGAACTAAGCTTTTTATGTCAAATGAGACTTTATCTACTGATTTTATGTCGATTGGAAGAGATAAGAAATCGGCTACCGTATTATTTTTCCCTGAGATATGCTGTATGTCACAAGTGAATTGCGAAATGTAGTCCAGATGTCGAGCTTGATGAGGGGTGCGTTCGGTTTTGGCTGCCATCGCTTGTGTGAGTGGTCGATGATCCGTGTACACACAAAAGTTTCTTCCTTCAACTATGTGGCGAAAGTGTTGAATGGCTAAGTAAATGGCTAATAGTTCGCGATCAAACGCGGAATATTTTTGCTCCGTAGGGGTAAGTTTTTTTTAAAAGAAGCTCAGAGGCTCAGAATATCTCGCATGATGTTGCTGCAAGACTGCGCCTACTGCTAAATTTGATGCGTCTATGGTTATACTGTAGCTCGCATCTTCTATTGGGTGAGCCAATAGTGTAGCCTGTGCTAATGCATCCTTTGTGGTTTGAAATGCATTATTGCAGGCATTGGGCCATGTAAATGGTTGTTTACTTTTTAAATTTTTTTGCATTTCTGCTAAGTGGGAATAGATAGGTGCAAACAGTTTAGACAACTTTGGTATAAATCTATTATCAAAGATCACTATTCCCAAGGGTTGTTGAATTTGTCGTACCGACGTTGGTGGAGCTATGTCGAGAATTGCATCGACGCGATTCTTAAGAGGTGTAATACCTTGGAGAGATATTGTATGCACTAAAAACTCTAAAGAGGATGCGCCAAATACGCATTTGGATAGTTTGATTGTAAGTCCATATTCAGCTAGTCTTTTGAAAAATTTTCTTAAATGTTGTTTGTGCTCGTCTTGATTTACATTGGCGATCAGGATATCGCCTATGGACGCATAAGCAAAGTCGAGATCTCTTACCACTTGATTGATGAATCGTTAAAACGGTGTCGTTATGGCTGTTTTATATATATCTTCTGGAGCCACAGGGATTTGATGGTATGTTCTAAGAAAATTGTGAATGTGTGCAATTGGATACCTGTCAGGTATGTATTGAGTCGTCGATAATCGCCACAGGGTCTCCAGTCTTCACTGTCCTTCTTTGTCACCATATGAAGTGGGGACGATACAGATGAAGACGATGGTCTGCATATACCAAGGTCAACCATGTGTTGAAATTCCATTAAGGCGGCCTGTGCCTTAGTGGGTCTAAACGCCGCGCCTTGGATACCGGAAGCTGACCTTTGGTTAAGATATGATGTTATACAGTGTTACGTACAGGTAAATTGAAATTTGTTGGTTGTGTAACTGTAGGAAAATCTCGGAGGATTTTTCCGTATTCACTTTCTACCGAGAGATTGCGTATGGATGCAGTATTTGCGGAGACGCTTAGGGCGTTGACGGAGAACTTTGTCGTAGAGTCTATAAGAAGTTTCTTTCTTAAGTCGACTAGGAGATTGAATTTGTCTAAGAAGCCTGCCCCTATGATTGGTTTATTTACTGCGGCCAGTATGAACGGATGAATGAAGTTTCTGCGTAACCCTAGATTTACGTATAGGAGTTTGGTTCCATAAGTCTCGATACGTGTACCATTGGCTGCTGTTAATGAGAAACACGATGTTGGTTTTGACGTTGCAAAGAATGCGTGAGGCAGAATGGACAAGTCTGCTCCCGTATCAATCAGAAATGTTAGGTTGTTGTTGGTGTCGCGAAGAAATAGGCGGCGAGATATGTTTTGCATTCTACTGTTTGCCGCAAGAATAGTAGATGATCTTAGTTTTTTGGTGTATTATGCTTTACTAGGGATGTGTTAGAATTCTGTTGAAAGAAACTACATGGCTGTTGACAATTCTTTGCTTTGGAGCCGAAAGTTGATGTTGTTGAGTGCGATTTGATTTTTCCACCGTTAGAGATTTCATGAGTTGTTTCATCTCTTGAATTTCTCTTTCTACCTTGCGGAATTGTGAAGATTGTTGTTGAGGATTGTAATTGGGATTGTTTGAACTAAACGCCTGTGATTGTGCTGATGCAATGCATTTGGAAGCATCCGAAGCTTTCCAAATCTGCTACAGAGGTAATTTCTTCTTCGCTTTTTATCAGCCAGTGGAATCAACGCAATGTTTATTATCTGTGGGAGTCGCCTCAACCACAGTTTCTTAACTAACGCGTCACCTATTGTACTGGAGGTGCCTGCTAATTGTTTTAGCATTCTTAGAAAGTCGGATGGCTTTCTGTCACCTATCTCGTCACTAGACAGCAGCTTTTCCAATCGCCGTTCTTCGCTAAGAGAGTGACGTTCTATTAATTTTGATTTTAGTTTTTCATATAAATCTGATTGGGGTGAGTATTGCACGATATCCAGAACTGAGTCTAATACCTCCTGAGGTAATGCTCCTAGTACATAATTATAACGTAAAAAATCTCTTTGCACTTTGCCAACCGCGAATTGTGCCTCGGCATGAACGAACCACGTATTTGGGAAATTTACCCAGAAATTTACCCAGAAATTCTGTAGTTTTATTGACACCTTTGTAGCATGAACTTCGCTGGAGTGAGAGTTATTATCATGTGATTTGTTATCTCCTTGGTCGTTCGTAGTTAGTAGTAGTAGTATTTATTTATTGCTTAAAAAAAGAAATACATATATAATATATAAAAAAGTATATCTTCTAAGCTATGCCTCTCACATAAACATAATGCTCGTGTGTGAGGGCAGACCTGCAGTGAATATTGTAGTTATCTATATTATATTATTATAGCGTACTTATCTACATACATAATATCTAATTAACTTCAATGATTTTTTTTTTTTTTTTAACTTATGAGTACAATGTGCCAGGTACTATTTCAATAAAAGTATTTTGTTATTAATGATCGTGTTTAGTTCGAAATCCTACTCAACAAATTAGAGTTTTCACGAACGAAGCGTTTTAGAGTTAGTTTATAATTCACAATGTTCAAATTCAACTTAACCTGTGTTGGTATATTATTAAATAATTTTGGCCCTAGTACACTTGCATGGCTTTGCGTTAGCGATTTGTTACACCTAGTTACATTTAAAGGGATGGTTAACTGGTTTCGAGTAATGTAATTAGAAATACGGACTGGGAAACTTTTAATATTCTTATATATGATTTTAAGTAACGTGACCATATGGATTTGTCGAATGTTCATTACATTGAAATCAGAAAAAGCTTTAGTTGTTGAGTAATATTTTGATTTTTTTAGGCATAGCTTGATTACTTTACTTTGCAAGTTGTTTAAAGGAGTTAAAGTACTTGTATATGTAGCTCCCCATGCTATTATACCATACTGGATGAGTGACTGGATAATAGCGTAATAAACTAATTTCAATGTATCCCTATCTAAAATGTTGCGCAACATAAGAAATTTATATGTGGTTTTCCGTATTCTATTGCATACGTGTAAAATGTGTTTCTTCCATTTTAGATCACTATCTATAATTACCCCCAAGTATTTAATCTCATTAGTGTGGTTTATCTGAAAGTTATTTAGTAGGACGCTATGTAGCCGTATGTTATAATTTCGTTTGTTACCGAAAGTCATATAATATGTCTTATTTAAGTTTAAGACCAGCTTACTATTACACAACCAATCATAAATCCTTTCAAGCCCCTTGTTTGCTAAAAACATTACTTCTGTCCAACTTTTTGCTTTGAAGAGCAGTACAGTATCATCGGCGAAAGCAACTAGATTACCATCAAATTCTCTATCTTTTAGCGTACACAAATCATTTACATAAATTAGGTATAGCAGTGGACCCAGTACAGTGCCTTGCGGTACACCGTATTTCACTATAATTGGTTCACTAATAGTATTGTCTATTTTAACACGCTGTGTTCTGTTCTCAAGATAAGAATTTAATAGATCCAGGGCCTTACTACGAATGCCAACTTTCCGTAACTTTTGAATCAGGAGTTTATGGTTTACGGTGTCAAACGCTTTCTTCAAATCTAAGAATATCGCAACAGCACATTCATTGTTATCAGTGGCATGGCTTATATATTTAGTGATTTCATAAAGAGCGTCTGAAGTGCTAGTGCTCGCTTTAAATCCGTATTGGTTTGGTGCTAGGATATTATTCGCGTTTAGATATTCTAATAATCTTTGCTTGATACATTTTTCGTAAATCTTACTAATATTTGATAACAGCGAAATAGGTCTGTAATTATTTGGGTCAAGTTTTTCCTTATCCTTATATATGGGTGTAATTATCGCCTCTTTCAAACAACTCGGAAAAATACCTTGTGATAGCGATAAGTTGAAAATGTAACAGAGGGGCTCAGTAATTTCACTGGCAACACCTCGAATTATATTTGTAGTATAATTATCACTACCGGCCGCCGTATTATTCTTTAGACCGGCTATGTGGAATAACAATTCATCTCGAGTAATAGTCCTGATTTCAGAAAGATTTGGACTTTCAGACTGGATCCAAAGATCATCTTGTCCGGAGCCCTGAACTGAGTTAGATATAGTTTCTCCAATGCTTGTCAAGTGTGTGTTGAATTCTGCAGCTATCTGTGCTGGGTTATTAATTAGAACACCTGAACTGTTGCGAATTTGTGAAAGAGGTGCCTTATACGCTTGATTAAAGGTTATTTCATTTATTCTTTTCCACAGTCTTTTCGGGTCATTTTTAACCTCTAAAATTTTTGCTTTATAGTAAGATATTTTAGCCTGCTTTATAATAATATTTAACTTATTCCTATATGTTTTATATCTGTTTACTAGGTTTTCGGAAAATGGTTGCTGCTTAACTACATTTGCTAGTCTGTTTCGGTACCTAATCGAAGCGATTATACCTGGAGTAGCCCACTCTTTCACAGGTTTTAAATTTGATTTATAATTTGTATGTTTTTCCTTGGTACATTCAGATAAAGCTTTGTCAACAATGTTATAGAATAGCTCAAAACTGCTATTAACGTTATTGCAAGAGTAAATACTCTCCCAACTTTCATTCTGTAATTTACTGGCCAATCCACGTATATTAATATGCATATAAGGTTGTTTCTCAGATCTGTAGTTTGTTTTACTTGTATTTATGAAAACCAATTTAGCCATAGTACAGTATTGGTCTGTGATGTAAGATTCGTAAATGGCAGGTGAAAAGTTTACTTCACCAGCCTGCTTTAAGAATACATGATCTATACATGACGGATTATGAGATGATGAGATGATTATGAGAGATTATGGATAAGTAATCACTATAACCTAGATTCATTAGTGTATCTTTATATTCATGTGATATGGGCGAAGCTCTATTATCCAGGATATTTATATTTATATCGCCTATTATTAAGTGGTTTAATACATTTCTTTTACTTTTTAAATACTCTTCAAGCGACTTTGTATAATTAAAAGGATTTAAGCTAGGAGATCTATATATACAAGTAATATTAAGGTTTCTATCGCATGGTAAATAAACTTCCAATTCAAGTGCTGTTAAGTCCCAATATGGGCTTAGCATAAAAAGGGGCAGGTGCCGGGTTTTAAATGATAAGACAGGATGTTTTTTTTCAAATAACAAAATATTCACTGTTTATTTCATCACAAAATATTCTTAACCTAAAAAATTCAATTTCATTAATTCACTTGTTTTTCTTAATATAAATTGACTATAAGTACTAACTCTAAGCGTTTTACGTTATCCACCTTTGTGTCGTGTAAGTAAACCTTTACTGGTTATTATTTCTTGATCTGTAATAGAAAGAAATAATTATTAATTTTTGATTAACCGAGGTTCGGCTGTTAGAATGAGCGTCAACGAACTGCTCATGTAGGTCAGGGCTGGGGTCAAACGAATCTCCCAGTAAGAATGCTGAAAAAATAAGATATTTTCAATACTAATAAATCTGGTTAGTAATCAGGATGCAATACTTCCCTTAGTTTGGTTTAATCAAAGCTTAATGTGGCTTCAATACTGTCGATCTGCTTTGTCGCTTGGTCAAATCGCAAGTGATTTTCTATTCCCAATCGCTCACTATTTATAGGCAGAAACACAATGGGAATTGTGTCTGCCGGTAGCGTTGCCATGACGCCAGCGTCGTTTGTGAGATTTCATGTATTTGGTCCAAAAATGGCGTCATCGTGTGAATTTTTATGTGTTTGGTCCCAAAATGGCGTTATCATAATTTTAATCGGAATAATTGTCGCTGTGCTATGAGCTGCCATTTGATTATGTCAACTTGTTGGTGGCAGCTGATGTAAGTGTTTATTTTGATTTTTGATTTGTTTTGAATTTTGTTAGTGATTTGTTTTTTCTTTTAATTTTAGGTGTTGGCGAAATGACTGTGGCGCGGGATTCGGATCTATTTGATGTGTAAGTATTGTCTTGTGGTAAAGTCTCAGATTGTTTAAATTTTTAAATGATCTGAGATTTTACCATTTGTTGATTTTTTTATAAATGCCAGTATTTGTATTTCTTTTTAGATTCTGCTGGTCACTTCGTGGGATTATTTTATACATCGCGGGAATTATTTATTGTAAGTGTTAGTTTATTAAGTAAATTTATCTTTTTAGTTTTTTGTTCCGAGACGGAACATCCTCCCGCCTCTCAAAAAATGAGGAATTGTGTTTTGTTATATTAGATTGAGTAAATTAATAAATTAATTGTGTGCAAACTTACGTTACTGTTTTTTATTTGTAAGCGAACCCTGATTTGTCCTGTTGCTAACTTTAGAAAACGAAGTGTATCTCCGTCCTCTGTTGGGATTCGGTAGCACTTTCTAGCAGCCATAATCTTTAGCCATGGAATGTTTTGGTGTTGGATCTGTTCCCATAGCCGAGGATCTACAACAAAATTGGCCGGCGGCTTTATAAACGCCTTTGGTGGTGCTGGAGTCGGGTGTTGCTTTTGAGGCATTATAAATGCCTTTGGTGATGCCTCCACTGGTGCTGTTGATGGTGCCATCAATGCTGGCTTCTTGTGTGGAATGTCATGTGCTGTGTCGTGAAGCGTTGTCGCTGCTGCCGTTGTTGGCGTAGTAAAGGCCGTCAGTGCTGACCTTTTGCGATTTATATTGTTATGTGGTGTTGTGCCAGCCACAAGTTCAAGAGGCCGTTCTGCTCTTTGAAGACTCTGTTTGCGTGCCCCTGTAGGAGGTCTAGCTGGCCTTGTCGGTTTTCTGGTGGATATTTCCTCAGCCAGATTTCTGATTTTTGGGCGCACCTGTATGGCTTCGAAGGGCGGTGAGTACGTCTTCGGGCGCCTGGGCATGTCTGTTGTACGGAGCTTGTCCTTCAAAGAATTTTCAAGCTCCGGAACGTCGTCGATGTCTAGGCAGTCGTCTAGGTCGGGTAGACAGTTCATTTTCCTAGTGATCATGATAAAAACAACAACAAAAAGGATAAAAATAATAAATAATAACAAAGCAAAAGAAAAAATTTGTAAGTTGTGCAAAAAAAAATTAAAAGGCAAATAAAAAGAAAAAAATGAAAATTAAGCGATAGAACTTACGAGTTTGTTAAAAAAATAAAGAAAATAAAAATAGATAATTGCAAATGAAATGAAAAAATAAAAAATGGTTAGTTCTTTTGTCGCTGCTGTTTTCTTGTGAGGTTGTCAAATTTTTGGCGCATTTGGTTAGCGTTGAAGTTTGGCTTGTTTCTTGCTGGTGTACTGTATTATCGGCATTTTTATTTTATCATGATTTGAATAGATGGCGCTGCAATTCCTTCTGTTGCGCCGTGTGGGCAATACGGTAGTAAATTACTCGTGGCTTTCGTTGCTGTTTGTTTGTTCTTCTGCTATTGGTAATCTAAATAATTTTGTGATCGGACGACAGTATTCTTGTGATGCAGTTTTTTACTGTGGCGACTCTAACGTGGTTGTCCGCCCCTGTATGGATCTTTGTGATTCTTCCTAATAACCATTTTGTCGGTGGGCAATGTTGGTTTTGAATTAAAACCAAGTCATTGATCTTTAAATTGGTTTTCGCAATTCTCCATTTTGTGCGTTGTTGCATATTGTGGATGTATTCGATAGACCATTTCTTCCAAAACTGTTCTGTCAAAATTTGTGCGTATTGCCATCGTTTAAGTAGATTGCAATTTTCTAATATAGATGGCTCTGGAACAGCTTTGATATTCCGGCCTGTCAAGAAATGACCGGGTGTCAGCACGTTGTAGTCATTAGGGTCATTTGAGAGTGGTGTCAATGGTCGAGAATTTACACATGCTTCTATCTGGCATAAGACCGTAGATAGTTCTTCGTATGTGAGTGTCGAATTCTGTAGTGTTCTCTTTAGATGCGTTTTTATTGATTTCACGCCGGCCTCCCACAGCCCTCCGAAGTGAGGAGCCGCTGGTGGATTGAAGTGCCAAGTTATTCCTGTCAATGTGATGTCATTGGAGATGTCATGTGGGAGCTGACATGACAGTTTTTGCAACTGGCATGACAGTTCTTTGCTAGCTCCGATGAAGTTTGTACCACAATCGGAGTATAAGTGTCTGCATAGTCCTCTTCTACTGGTAAAGCGTTTGAGTGCTGCGAGAAATGCTGTTGTTGTCAGTTCTGTCACAATCTCAATGTGTATGGCTTTGGTGGCCATACATACAAATATACTGAGATATGCCTTTGCGATTTTGGCATTTCGTATTTTTGATGTTTTGATGTCGATTGGACCCGCATAGTCTACTCCCGTGTGTTCGAATGCCATAGATGGCGTTGTTCTTGGGGAGGGTAAATTCCCCATTAATTGATTTGATGTTTTTGGCTTAGTTCGAAAACATGTCATGCACTGGTAAATTCGTTGTCGGATAGTGTTTCTGGAATTTATTAGCCAATACTTATTTCTTAAGGTGTTGAGCACAAGTTGTGTACCTCCGTGCAACGTGTATAAATGGATGTAATCGATGATTATTTTGGACACGTGATGATTGTTAGGTAGAATCATGGGGTGTTTTTGATCGTAAGTTAGGATGGCATTTTCAAGTCTGCCACCTACTCGAATGATTTGATTGGTGTCCAAAAATGGGTCTAAGCTTAATAATCGACTTTTGGTTGGAATTGGCTTCTGTTTGACTAAACTTTCATATTCGTCAGCAAATGTTTGCTTTTGGATTAGTGTGATAATTTTTGCTTCTGCCTGTCGAAGTTCATCACATGTTAGATATCCATTCTTGTGATTTGTTGAGGTTGTCTGACAATTGAAGTAGAATCTTCTACAATATGCAATGATGCGTATGAGTTTGGGAAATGATGAATACTTGTTTAACCAGTCGATATGGTTATCTGTGCAAATCAGAGCCTTGACTTTTCGCGACTCAAGTTCAAGACACTTGTTCGTTATGTGTTGTTGTGGCCACCTGTCAGCATGTTGCTGAAGCCAAGAGGGGCCGTTCCACCAGAGCTCGTAGTTACTGAGCTCGGTGGGGTATAAACCTCGAGTGGCGACATCTGCGGGATTATCCTTTGATGGCACAAAACGCCATAGCTGTGGCTGGATGTTCTCTTGGATTTCCGCCACTCTATTAGCGACGAATGTTTTCCATCGCGTCGGATGGCTTTGTATCCACGCCAGCGTGATCTCAGAATCACACCATGCGATGGTTGCTATATCTTGTAGTTTCATGTCGTGTTGGATCTGTTTTAGAAGGCGTGATAAAATGAGAGCTCCACACAATTCCAATTTGGGGAGTGATGTTGTCTTTGTGGGAGCGACTCGCGTTTTGGATGTCAGCAGCTGTGTCGTGACCGAGTCGTTTTCATCGATGATTCGCATGAAGACGACGCTAGCGTAGGCCTTTGTTGACGCGTCACAGAATCCATGTAGCTGCATGTTTTTTATTTTTGGTGCATATTTTATCCATCTAGGTATTTTTATGAATTTGACATCTTGGAGTCCCCTTTGATATTTCGTCCACTCTTGAATTAATATGGGTGGTAATGGTTCGTCCCAAGCATATCCACCTAGCCATAGCCTTTGAATGAAGATTTTCGCAAGTATCACGCATGGGGCTAGCCATCCTAGTGGGTCAAATAAAGCAGCTGTCTCTGACAGAATGCTTCGTTTGGTGTAGCTGTCTTGTGCTACTGGTGGCTTAATAGTGAAGCTAAATTCATCTGTCATGGGATCCCATTGTAGGCCGAGAGTTTTTATCGTATTTTTTTCTGATAGATTTAGGATGGGTTTGACTTCTTGATCTGTTATCGGAATGGTCGCTAATAATTCTGGACTATTTGCTGTCCACTTCCTGAGGTTAAACCCTCCTTTGCTTAGAGTACTGATGAGTTCCCTTTGCAGTGATAAGCCTGTATTGATATCGTGTGCTCCAGTTAGTAGGTCATCCACGTTGAATTCTGTTTTTATACTTTTGGCAGCGAGTGGAAAACTGTGCTCTTCATCGTTGGCCAGCTGATGGAGTGTTCGAATAGCCAGATATGGAGCTGCTGTTGTTCCAAATGTGACAGTTGTCAAACGAAAATCCTTTAATGGCTCGTCTGGGCTATCCCTCCATATAATCCTTTGGTATTCTTGATGGTTTGGATGCATGTGTATCATCCTGTACATTTTTTCAATGTCGGCTGTCAGTACATACTTATATAGCCGCCATTGTAGAATGATGGCCCACAATGTGGGTTGTATTGTTGGGCCTACTAACATTTGCTGGTTTAATGACTGACCGTTGGATGACCTGGCTGATGCGTTGAACACTACTCGCATCTTTGTGGTGGAGCTTTCTTTGGTGACTGCATGATGAGGTAAATAATAGTGCTGGATTTGGTTTGCTCTGGCCATGCTCTGTTCAGTTTTTATTTGACTTGGCGGGATTTCTTTCATGTGTCCCAATCGTTGATATTCCTTTATGCATGCCTTGTATTCGGCACACATTTCTGGATGTTTTTTCAAACGTTGTTCTAGCTGAAGAAACTGTTTTATTGCCATGGGTCTCGTCTGCCCTAGTTCTGGTCCGTTTTCGTTTTTGAAGGGTAGTTTAACTAGGTAAGCTCCATGGCTTAAACGTCGATGTGAGTTTTTGTATTTTTCCTCACATGATTGATCATCGGGATGGATCACTCTTTGTGGAATTTCCTCTAATTCCCAGAATTTCCTTAGTTGTTGACTCAACTTGTCATTGTCTGTCACTTGTACCGTGAGCGCGTTAATACTATCGGTGCTGTCACTTTTTCTAGTTTTACCCATTAGAATCCAACCTAGCTGAGTGTGCTGTGCTATGGGTTCTCCTGGTGCACCTTTAATAATTCCGTTTTCAATTATTTCCCCGTAGATGTCTGCTCCTAGTAAGATGTCAATTGGGCCGGGAGCGTAAAATTTAGGATCTGCAAGTAGTAGATGCTGCAGATAAGGCAATTTGCTGCTATTTATTGTGTCAGCTGGTATGAAATCAGTTATCTGTTTTAGTATGAATGCTTCTATATTTGTTTCGAAGCTTGTGTGGGGTGACCTTAATTTAAATGACGTTTGTGCCTTTATGGAAGCTGTTTGTGTTTTGCCTAACCCTGTTACCTTGATTTTGATAGGGTTTTTCGGGAGCCTCATTCGTCTACTTGCCGCTTCTGTTATGAATGAAATTTGAGAGCCTGAATCTATCAGTGCTCTCATTTCGTGTTTTTGTCCGTTCGGCCCCTCAATGTGAACGAGAGCTGTTGACAACAATGCACGGTTGACATTCGTTGTGAAAAGTGATGTTGGCTCATTGCTGCCACTAGGTTGGTTAAGCTTCATTTCTGCTTGTCTTTGGTCAATGTTTGTTATCTCGTTTTTTGTTTCAAGAGATTGGTTTACGTGTAGTAATGTGTTGTGTCGCTTGTGACACAGGAAGCAGGTTTTGTGGCTGGGACAATTATTGATGCTGTGTCCTGAGGCGAGACAATTTTTGCAAAGTTTAAACTGTTGCACAAATTGCAGCCTTGATGTTGGAGTTAATTTTTTGAACGCTGGGCAGTGGAACAGCGTGTGATTCTGTTTACACTTGACGCATGTATAAGATTTGTTCATAAATGCATATGCGCCTTTGTGCGTATGTTTTGTTGATGACGGGTGGTCATTTGTAGTTGTGGTTTTGTAACCACGACGATTTTCTAGCTGATTAGGAGACCTTGCTTGTCGTCCACAATCTAATGGTTTCAAGTTCTGACACACTTGAAGGGATTCTAGAGTACGGAAACGTGACTCTAGGAAAGTTGACAGATCGGCATATGTCGGTATGTCAGTTTTGCTGCCTTGGTCTTGCTCCCATAACTGATGCGTTTCTGATGGAAGGCGTTGAACCAAGTTGTAAATTAGTATTGCATCCCATTGCTCAATTGGTAGTTCTAAATATTTGAGCTCGTGTAAGCTCTCTTCTGTCTGGTCTAAGAGAGAGCGAATGGCATTGGCAGACTCTGTTCTTATTGGTGTCTGATTTAGTAAAGTTTTTAAGTGTGTGTTAACTTGAGCCCGCTTGTTGTTATATCGTTTTTGTAGTAGCTCCCATGCCTTTACATAATTTGCTTCTGTCACTTCAAACTGACGTAATAAGCGTTCAGCTTCGCCAGTGACGCTGAGTTTGAGGTAGTGTAGCTTTTGGACCTTGGATATATTTAGGTCTGTGTGAATTAATGAATTGAACAAATCATGGAATGTCCGCCATGATTTGTAATTACCGTCAAATGTCGGTATATGTATTGGTGGAAGCCGCGTTTCCGGCTTTGAAAGTCGTACTGACTGAATTCTGGGTTCATTTGTATTTGTGTTAGGAGGTAGTGCTGGGAATGACTCCTCTAATTCCTCTAGTAGAGTGGATAGGAGATTTATATATATGAGTTCGGTTTCCTCATATAGTTGTCCTTTGGCATACTCGCTTTGAGCGCCATCTTTGGTCGACCAGATTGCTACATGCAGATCTGTGAACGATTTCCAGAGTTTTTCTAATGAGTCTATGCGTGCTGCATAGTATTTCTTGCCTGCCTTTGTATCACTATTTGCTTTGGTGTGATTTATGGCAGCTTTTTTTATTTGATCGTTAAGGGCTATCAGTGATAATGTTAAACTAGCGATATCCGCCATTTTGAAAATCCTCCTGTCTTATCCGGCTTCGAAAGGACCAATGTTAAGTCCCAATATGGGCTTAGCATAAAAAGGGGCAGGTGCCGAGTTTTAAATGATAAGACAGGATGTTTTTTTTCAAATAACAAAATATTCACTGTTTATTTCATCACAAAATATTCTTAACCTAAAAAATTCAATTTCATTAATTCACTTGTTTTTCTTAATATAAATTGACTATAAGTACTAACTCTAAGCGTTTTACGTTATCCACCTTTGTGTCGTGTAAGTAAACCTTTACTGGTTATTATTTCTTGATCTGTAATAGAAAGAAATAATTATTAATTTTTGATTAACCGAGGTTTGGCTGTTAGAATGAGCGTCAACGAACTGCTCATGTAGGTCAGGGCTGGGGTCAAACGAATCTCCCAGTAAGAATGCTGAAAAAATAAGATATTTTCAATACTAATAAATCTGGTTAGTAATCAGGGTGCAATACTTCCCTTAGTTTGGTTTAATCAAAGCTTAATGTGGCTTCAATACTGCCGATCTGCTTTGTCGCTTGGTCAAATCGCAAGTGATTTTCTATTCCCAATCGCTCACTATTTATAGGCAGAAACACAATGGGAATTGTGTCTGCCGGTAGCGTTGCCATGACGCCAGCGTCGTTTGTGAGATTTCATGTATTTGGTCCAAAAATGGCGTCATCGTGTGAATTTTTATGTGTTTGGTCCCAAAATGGCGTTATCATAATTTTAATCGGAATAATTGTCGCTGTGCTATGAGCTGCCATTTGATTATGTCAACTTGTTGGTGGCAGCTGATGTAAGTGTTTATTTTGATTTTTGATTTGTTTTGAATTTTGTTAGTGATTTGTTTTTTCTTTTAATTTTAGGTGTTGGCGAAATGACTGTGGCGCGGGATTCGGATCTATTTGATGTGTAAGTATTGTCTTGTGGTAAAGTCTCAGATTGTTTAAATTTTTAAATGATCTGAGATTTTACCATTTGTTGATTTTTTTATAAATGCCAGTATTTGTATTTCTTTTTAGATTCTGCTGGTCACTTCGTGGGATTATTTTATACATCGCGGGAATTATTTATTGTAAGTGTTAGTTTATTAAGTAAATTTATCTTTTTAGTTTTTTGTTCCGAGACGGAACAAGTGCATTTGCCTCATTTAGATCACATTCTAATACCTTAGCTGAAAAAGTATCCCTTAAATATACCATAACGCCGTCACACTTGTTAAAGCAATTTGGCTTTTCATATTTTACGAAACCATCTAGTAAGTAACAATCAGTATCGCCAAGCCAGGTCTCGGTTAAAACTATGAGATCAAAATCCGTTTGCAGATTATTGAGTAAAATTGTTAATTCATCAAAGTGTTTAGGTAGGCTTCTTATATTCATGCTAAATACCCTGAAGTAGAAATCATTATTTACCTGAAAGAACATTTTAACTTCATTATCATTACTTAAGTATTGTGTCCTATTATTTAGCTGTTGCTCTATAACCTCAATTAAGTCAGTCATTATTAATATATATGTATATACAATTCGAAAAAAAAGGAAAAAAGAAAAAGAATATCTTAGAAAAGAAAAATTTAGTTCAAACAATCTAAGTCGTTCATATGCCTGATGACAATTGCTCTGGTACCTTCAGATTTTCTCGCATAAACTTTGCCGTTTCTGGTCCATATATATTTGTATTGTTTTCCCCTTAAGATTTTTTTCGCTTCCATCAGATGTGATACAGTAGCTGGTGTTAAGTGGTCTCCAACAAATATGCGTCCTTCTCCAAGAACATTGTTTACCGTGTTAGCGATGATGCCTGGGCCATTACGAATAGATCGAACTGTTTTCTTATATGCATCCATAAAAGCATCTCTTTTCACTCGCCTACAAAAGCGGACAATGATTGCTGCTGGTGCATCAGCTTTGCTTGGTTGACGAAATGCGTAATTTATGTCAAGTTCATCGACCTGCTCGTTTACGTTTGATGCTAGTGCCTTTACAATCGACAGTATATTTTCATTTTTTGTCTGCTTAACACCACTGATTTGTATGTTATCACGTCGTAATTCTTGTTGAGTCATATTGTTTTGTCGGACTAACCCATCCACTTCCCCTCTCAACTTTGTATTCTCTGATTTCAGTTCATGAAGTTCCGTTAAAATTTTGCTAATTTTGCTGTTGCATTCATCGAATTTTTCTGATAAAAACTCAACAGATTTTTTAATATCACACATTTCCATTAGAGGATTCTTAATTGAACTTTCTAGTTCTCTTTTAAACTTTTCAAATAATTTGTTGATCAGATCTTCAGTTTCATTAGTCAATTTGTTAGGTTTGCAAACTTCACACTTCCACTGTTCGCGCTTTTGCCCGAGTCTTCGAACATTTTCTGCGTTTTTTAAGTGTGTGCACTTAGCATGAAAATAATTTTTGCAATTCGAGCACATAATTACTTCTTTCGGTTCACTAAAGCTCTCCTGACATTTATGACACTCATTCACCATTTTATATCTATATTTACAGACTTTTCTTTCGGTTACACTAAAATACGTCCGACTGCAATCACTGTTCACTGCGTTATGACGCGTTTCTTTCTGTTTTTCCATTGCTACTTATTCGCGAGACGTGAAGAAAATTAATTAAATGCACGATGATCACGTTAAAATGATGCAATAAAAAACTGGTGCTTGGAACTGTCTTAATATCACTGATATAGTTTCGAATTTATGATATAGTGAATAATGTAAATCACTTAAGAGAGAATTTGTATTGCAATGTGATGAAAGCTTTGTCTTTGTTAGGATCCGTAGAGTTTGCTATCAAATCAAAATTTGTTTATTGCTTATTGTTGGGTTAAGGTAATTAAATTAATTAATTAATTAAAAGAAAAATAATTTTTAAAGAAATTTTAGGATAAATTTTGAAATATAGAATAAAAATAAAATATAAAACAATTAAAAAGAAAATGAGAAAATATTTTGACGTTTCTAAATTATATTTTCTGCTATGAACGGAAATTTTTGTCTGCACTGTAACCATTCTCCTCAAACTTCAATGCTGCGATTCCAGTGATGCAATGGTGAGCGATTGTGATTCGTGTTTATTGTCTGCTTCTGTATGTGCGTTGAATACTTCGAATTGCGAGCGTGATAATGCAATACCAAACTTATTAGTAATGTGTTTGTTGAATGTTTAATGTACAATATTCCTACTTGTTTGCAGATTTCCCACGCTATTTTAATTATGGTTTGCAGGATTGCTAATGCTGAATTTTGGTGAGGTTCTGAAGCGGTTCCTTTTATGCCTATGTACTGCATCGAATGATGAAGCGCTTTTTAATGTCGGGCGTCGGGGTCACCAATTGTGAGGACGAGTTGTTGGATTTATTAAAAACTCACGTATTCTCGACAACTTAATATATATTCAAAAGATACTTCATTACGATACAACTTAAATATAGAACGCAAACTTGATTTATTACAATCTGGTTAATTTCGTGATGCGAGCTCTACGTAACCTTCCTTTACCGTCCTCACTTGAAGAGTGCTCTTTCTACCGGTTTTTCACGTGATGCGATTGAATGCGTGAGTGCGCATGGGTACTTTATTTCGGCAATATTAAGGCAGCATTTCCAGGATTAATTATTTATTTATTGCAGCATTTTATTTTCTTTCAGGGTTGGTATTACTTCGCGCGTAAATATAATACATTATATATTATATAATATATTTAGAGTCACTACTCATTCTTGGAATAGACTTCATGACCAAATACAAAATAAATCTGGATGTCGGAAAGCGGATTCTCAAGTATGGGAATATATTAATTCCTATGAGACTAATATGGACAAAGCTTTACCCAACAAAAGTTACATCGAACATCATTGCTGGCAAGACTTTAGTGTAGGCAGAAAGTGCAACATTAATTCCATCCAGAGTACTTAACACATCCGAAAATGAGGTACAACTAAAAGAAGGTGCTATAATTGGAAATTGTGAACTCGTTTACCAAATCGTCAATTTGGATAATGGTAGTAATGTCAAGGATATAAAACCTATAGCAGCTACTTCCCAACAGGTTCAGAAACTTCTTTCGTCCAATGCCTTTGTTATGTACACTACAAAATATAACACTAACAATATATAGCCCTAACAATATGTAAGCATATTAATGTATATCCCTAAAGAAATTATTCGTTGTTTATATAAACAACGCTTAGCTTGTCGCCCACAGACTCCTCTGGGCACTTTATTTCCTCTTAACTTTGTGCTGATGCTAGAGCATCACAAATTAGAATCTAAAGTATCAAGCGAGTGTTTTCGCTGAATGAACGAGTTCTTTAAGTAGAAATAAGTTTTGTAAGAAAGATTTTAAATGAATAAATTCATTACTAGTTGAGTATTCAAGAAGTTTGGTGTTTTCAATTTCGATCATGATAACACCTTAAGTGAACAACAATACAACGATGCCAAAGAGGTGATCGATGCATTTTCGGAATTATTTGCAATAAATGATGATGACTATTGCAAAACAATTCTTGTACAGCATCGGATCGATACAGGAGATTCTAGGCCCATTCAACAGACACCACGAAGATTGCCATTATCCAAACAACCAGAAGTTACAGATATGTTGAACTCCATGAAAAAACAAGGCATAATAGAGGAATCTAACAGCCCTTGGACATCGCTGGTTGTTCTGGTCAGGAAAAAGGATGGCAGCACCCGATTCTGTAACGACTACCGCCAACTAAATAACGTGACGAGAAAAGATAGCTATCACTTACCAAGGATTGATGACACGTTGGATACCCTTTCCGGAGCGCAATGGTGTTCCACGCTGGATTTGAAGAGTGGTTACTGGGAAGTGGAAATACATCCCAAGGACCAAGAGAAGACTGCTTTCTCAGTTGGCACTGGCTTATGGCAGTTCAAAGTAATGCCACTTGGGTTATGTAATGCTCCAGCCACATTCGAACGACAAGGGGAATGTGTTCTACATGGTTTAACCTAGAAAACATGACTTGTCTACTTGGATGACATAATGTTAATCGGATATTCAAGTAACATAAAAACAACTAACGGGACGTACTTCAAAAACTCAAAGATGCAAAATTGAAGCTCGGTGCGAGTAAATGTGCTCTATTCAAAAATGAAGTTAAGTATTTAGGGCACATAGTTTCATCACAAGGAGTAGGAACCGATCCAGAGAAGATGGACGCCTAGCTAGCTACTATAGGCGATTCGTGAAAGGTTTTGCAGATCTAGCAAGGAGCCTACATCATTTTACAGAAAAGGGAAAGCCGTTCATATGGTCGGATAAATGCGACGAAAGTTTCGAAAATTTGAAGCAACAGCTCTGTGAAGCTCCAGCACTTCACTATCCAAAAACTGGGAAAAACATTTATATTAGACACGCATGCCATCAATGAAGGTATTGATGCAGTGCTTACGCAGGAGGAGAATGGTTAAGAAGTCCCAGTAGCTTAAATGGCTTCTGCAGTTTAGAACGTCCATGCAAACTTGAATGCGAACATTGCGCCCGGGTGGAAGAAAAAGAAACAACAGCAACTATATAGTTGGTAACCGTTGGAATCTACAGGTTTGGAGAACCAGGACCTACGAACCGCACAACGAGAAGATCCGGACATTTCACCTATTCTAGCTTGGAAAGAAGACATGGAAAGATCAGACCGGAAGGATATTTCGGAACGGAGTGAGAAGCTGAAAAGTTAATGAGCTCAATGGAACTCTCTTCATGTTGAATGTGGTATATTAAAACGCAAGTGGGAAGCACCTAGCGGCGAATCGTTCCGAATGCAGATATTCGTGCCAGCATCAAAAATGTTCTAGAAGGAATGCACGGTGGAACCTCTGGAGGACATTTGGGAGTGAACTAAACAATTTTCAAAATACAAGAAAGGTTTTATTGGCTACATATGCGAGAAGATGTGGAGTAGTGGTGCAGCCGATGCACTGTCTGTGCTGCGTGCAAAGGGCCGCAACACAGAAGCATAGAAGAAATGCATAAATATAATGTAGGAGCCCCCTTTGAAAGGATAGCTGTAGACATCGCTGGACCTTTTCCAGAAACGGATGGCGGTAACCCTTATATAGTAGTTGCCATTGACTATTTCAGTAATTGACCTGAAGCGTCCTAATCAAGAGGCAACCACAGTTGCGGAACAAATAATAACGAATGGGGTCAGTAGATTTGGTGTGCCTCACGAACTTCATTCGGACCAAGGACAGAACTTTGAATTGCGGACTTTCCAGGAGATGTGTAAAATGTTGGGAATAAGAAAAACCAGAACAACTCCTCTACACTCACAATCTGACGGCATGGTAGAGCGCTTCAACAGAACATTGATCGAGCATCTAAAGAAAGTAGTTGACTATCATCAACGCGACTGGGATCGGCATATTCCTATATTCCTAATGCTTATTGATCAGCTGTTCGTAACACTACCGGACAAACCCCAGCTAAGATCATATTCGGATGGGAGGTGCGTTTACCTAGCGACCTGAAATTTGGTACGCCCAGATGTGAACAAAATTTTCCAGAAGACTACGTATCGGAGCTCAAGCAACAATCAGCTGATGTGCACGAGGCCTCGAGATCAAAATTGGCAGCAAAAACTGATCGGATGAAGACCCGTTATGACTTACGTGCTAATTCCTCAGGATTTAACGATGGTGATCATGTTTGGTTGTACAACCAAAACGACATAAGGGACGTTCTCCAAAACTACAACAACACTTGGAGGGACCGTATTGAATAGTAACTAGAATTAATGACGTGGTATACAAGATGCAGCGTGGCAAAAGAGGCAACTGTAAAATTGTTCATTTGGATCGCTTGTGTCAATACTACGAGCATTAGGATCGTGGACCACCTATTGTTCGTGACGAACAATTTTAAGAAGGGGCAGTGTTACGTGCGACAGAAAGAGAAAACTGGTGACATCTACTACAAATAGTGAGAGAGAGAGAGAGGTTCGGAGAAGCGATGGTGGAATCTTCGGGAAGATTCAGGAATATAATAGTTAAACCATTCTGGAATAGAACACTCAAGAAGAAACTGGAGAGTTTCTAGGTAATAAATGTAACAGTTGTAAGCGCCAAGAAAAGAGTTTTGTCTTAGAAGTTACAGTGTTAACAAGCGAAAGTGTTCTAATTAGATTGCGATAATTGAAATTACAGTATTAGCGATAATTAAAGTTTAGTTGATTAATTGAAGGTTTGTGAAATTTAGATGATTTGAGTGAAATAAAGAACTTATATATTAAATATTTAATATTGTGTTTTAAATAACGAATCAAAGGCCACGCTCGCAACAATATTTATTATTTGAGTTATTTGAGTTTTGCGCACGCTTCGGAAAATACAAAGCTTTGCAACTGAAGTAGAACAAGGGACGCAAGGGATAAGCCGTAAGAGCATAGCTAAACTAGAAAACATACAAAGCCTGGGAAGTAGGCATCTCCTCGATAGAATATAAAATCCACGATGGCTGGACCAGAAGTAGGGAAGGCGGCAATTTTTTCTTAGAAATTTACTGGAAATTTTTTCCTTCGAATTGTTATGTATTGTTGGAGGCCGACTACGGTTGCTTGGGCCGCTAACAATATTGAGCATAGACTCGTATATGAGCAAATAGCATTCATTTCTTCTTAGAAATTTACAGAAAATATCTCGGGAGAATTTTTATTCAGTCTGGAGTAATTTTCGGATCCAATAATACAATGTGTCCCGTGCCTTTGTCGGCCTCCAATGCATAAGAATTCTATAGAAAAAGTTTCCAGTAAATTGCTAAGAAAAAATTGCGGCTATACCTACATCAAGTCCAGAGATCGCTGATTTTACCTTGGAGGGAGGGATTGCTGGCTTACCGTTCGGTTACGTCTGCTGTGCAGTAGTAGCGCCTCTACAACACAACAACGTACTAAGTCAAATTGCGTTTCGCAACCACTATATAGTTTTATACACAAGCGTAAAACGTTACACACTTCGCACTTGATTCATTCTTCGTGTTCAGTCAACATATATAATCCCGCGATGAGTCCTTGGTTCATCCCCAGATATATACCTAAAAAGATAAAAAACGAAACATAAAGAATCTTATCTTACAATAATTTAAACAAAAAAATACTTATCTGAGGATAGGGAACTTCCTCCCTTCAATCCAACGCCGTCCTAAAACTTCCTCCACTATTTTTTCACCTTAACATAAACAAAAACTCTTATAAATAACTAAGAAATAGAATAAATATAACAAACTTACCAAAAAGCTCCTACCGCAGTATATTTACACATTGACATATCAAAAATGTCAACATATCATCATATGTTCTCGCCTTCGCCGCAGTCAGAGTTCAGTGCAGCGTTATTGGTCCCACAATGACGTCAATGTGTGACGCCGCCGCCGCCAAAGTTTAACAAACCTTGAAAGCGAGCGTTGCCAAGGCAACCCATCATGAAGCCAAAACGTAGCAGTTCTCTGCGGCTATAAAAAGGCGACGAGCTGCAGCAGAATCACCCATTCCCAATTCAGAATTTGATCTGAAAACATCAAAATTTACTCTGATTTTCCAAATTATCCAAACCAAATCTTGTTTCCATCCCACACCTAAGTAGAAATTTACTCCTACTGCAGAAATTTAATTCTGCTAATTCCATCCCACACCTAAGTAGGAATTTACTCCTACTGCAGGAATTTAATTCTGCTAATTCCATCCCACACCTAAGTAGGAATTTACTCCTACTGCAGGAATTTAATTCTGCAATTCCATCCCACACCTAAGTAGGAATTTACTCCTACTGCAGAAATTTAATTCTGCTATTTCCATCCCACACCTAAGTAGGAATTTACTCCTACTGCAGAAATTTAATTCTGCTAATTCCATCCCACACCTGAGTAGGAATTTACTCCTACTGCAGAAATTTAATTCTGCTAATTCCATCCCACACCTGAGTAGGAATTTACTCCTACTGCAGAAATTTAATTCTGCTTCTTTTTTCATCTCCCACCTGAGTAGGAATTTACTCCTACTGCAGAAATTTAATTCTGCTTATTTTTTCATCTTTCACCTGAGTAGGAATTTACTCCTACTGCAGAAATTTACTTCTGCATTAATCTCTATCAGACATTTCAGTAGGAATTTACTCCTACTTATTTCATCTAAGCAGGAATCTACTCTTGCTGCAGAAATTTACTTCTGCCATTATAACTATTTTTGCATTACTGCTACCGTGCTTATACGTGTAGCACAAAACTTCTATTGTATTAATAGTGGATTTTCCCTCTCTTTTTTCAGAAATAAGGGGAGCAAATCTTTCTGGCAGTATTGTTTGAAATTAATGAATTTATGTTGAATTGTTAGCTTAAGATAGTATAAGTTTTTGAATTCTTAGAAGTATAGTAGTAAGTTAGGTTAGTTATAAGAAAATTGAATTTGTGATAATAGTTTGTAAGCAATATATCGAATTAAAATTTTTATATTTGAATTATTAAAGGTTGAGTTATCCTTCGACAACCAGCACCCCCCCTTTAGCTTGAGCACAGATCTCACACATCGCTTCTGTCACTTCTTCGGGCCTCTTCGTCAACTCGATTCCTTTCTGTTCCCCCCAATGGTGCGTGCCGTTCCACTGATGGCTCTGACGGGTAGAGGTCAAGGTGATTTCATACGAGCAGCATGCTTTGTTTACACCTGGCATTACCCTGCCTCCACCGTGCCCACATGCGACCATAACAATATTTTTGGGAAAAATGAGAATTTTATTTGAGAGGAACTTTACATCTCCTTTCAGCATCTTGGCCGGAGCGAAATTTATTTTTTCTTAAAAATGTGAGATAGTGTGACCTGCAGGACATAATTATGAATAGCCTGATAGGATTTTGAGGAATTCAATAAGATTTTGTCGTTCGGGTAATCCTACATTCTCTGGATTTTTGCTTCTAACTCGTTGTCTCAGTTGCACTACAATAGTGCTGTAACGGCCACGAAGGGGATTCGTTCATGTAGGGATGCTGAACTAAGGTGAAAGGAGAAGAAACACAAATAGAACCTCTGAAACCTTCTGGGCCAATTTCTGTTGACTCGAGCTTTATCAATCTATGCGATAGGAGCCGTAGATGGGAACAAGACCAACGGGAGGGCAAGAAATATTTCCTTTTCCCATATAGTCATAACCAAGCGATCCCCTAAATCATCATCATCTGATGAACAAAGCAAGACTTTTTGTGTTGCGTATAATAAAGCGCCGCTAGCAAACCGAGCTGGCAACGGGCTTATTTGGCTATTATCGGTAGACAATGATTATTTTTGTAAGCAAATCCACAAATATTTTAACAATTCAGCAACAGTCTAAATTTATTAATTCATTTGGTCAATCGATCCATTACTCGTAAGCATAGGCTGCAGCAAAAAGGATCATGACCAGCTGCGTCGTCGCTTGGTTAGTCGTCCGTTATCATGACATCATTTACTTACGATCAGTTGTTGTCTGATAACCGCGGAGACTAAACACTAAACAGTACAGCATATCTTTAGTGTCTATCGGGAATCAGCGTGGATCTTGGAATATTGCGGATATATTGTGTATATATAAAAATATATATTCATATATTGAAAGTAAAAGGTATTTCAGTACCGCAAGTTCCTAAGTGCAGTGTTGCTTAAATCTTCTAGTGAAAGTAGTTGGAGCAAGCCAAGTACCTGGTAGTAGTTGTTCTATGAGAGTACCAGGACACTGTTTTAGCTTCCAGGACTTCGCCACAGTCCATACTAAATATGGGTTTGTGTCTTGACTGAATTGGCTTATGTCTTGGATGCACCATTGGGTCTGGACTATACTGGTTTCTGTCTTGAATGCACCATTGAGCGTTTATGGCTCATGTCTTGGATACACCATTGAGTCTTGACTGGCTTATATCTTGGATGTGCCATCTGGTCTTGACATGCTCCGGTACTGCGGTTTTCTTGGATAGATATGTGGTCCGCCTAAATGGAGGCTTTTTCCTTATGATTTTGCTGTTTTCAAGTGTTGCGCCTAAATTTAGGCTTTGTTTTGAATAAATATTAGTAATAATTTAAGTTAATACTAGGAAATTTTTGTTCATGCCAATGGATTCGAGAAGGTGTCTGTGTGGGAAGGAGGTTAAAGGGGAGATAACATTTTCATCAGAAATCCTCTACAGGTTTTGGTTTTCGCCATATTAGCGATTTTACTTGGTTCTAGTGGGGAAGTGGTAGATATCAGCATGATACCATCTTGGTTTTGCTGTTTTCAAAAGCTGCACCTTAATAAGTTTTCTTAGCAAGGAAGTTGTAGATATCAGCATCATTCGAATTTCACAACATGACATCACCATGAACAGATTCTAGAAGTGGGGGTTCTGTGTCTCAAACATTAAATGTTGCGCCTAGGCTTTTAGAGGATTCTAGTGCAAACACCATTTCTTGAGTAAGGTTACCTAGCGGCATTAGTTGGTACTACCAACATGCCTTGCTTTTGCTGTTTTCTTTTATTAGCGGGGAAGTTGTAGATATCAGCATGCGCCTAGGCTTTTACAGGATACGAGTACAGATGCCATTTCTTCAGTAAGGTTCCCTAGTGGCATTAGTCGGTACTACAGGCATTTAATGATAAGTAATATGTTTCCTATCCACTGCCCTGATACGATTTGGCATATTTCATAATTTGGATTCGAGTGCAAACGCCATTTCTTGAGTAAAGTTCCCTAGCGACATTAGCCGGTTCTACCAGCATGCCTTGCTTTTGCTGCTTTCTTTTATTAGCGGAGAAGTTGTAGATATCAGCATGCGCCTAGGCTTTTACAGGATTCGAGTGCAGACACCATTTCTTGAGTAAGGTTCCCTAGTGACATTACTCGGTACTACCAGCATGCCTTGGTTTTCCGGTTTTCTTTTATTAGCGAAGAAGATATAGATATCACGTATCACGTCATCTTGGTTCTTGCTGTTTACAGGTGCTACACCTAAATAAGTTTAATTAGCGGGAAAGTTGTAGATATCAGCATCATTCAAATTTTATAACATGACATCACCTTGGTTTGATGTTTTCTTAGCAAATTATTGTTATTATAATTGGGTTTAGGGGGTGCGTGTACTGATCTTTCGAGTGCAAACACCATTTCTTGAGTAAGGTTCCCTAGCGGCATTAGCCGGTACTACATATGTTGTTCATCTCGGACTTGGGGATAAGATATCACTTTGGGGATATGAGATCACTTGATCACTTAGGAAATAGCATAGGATTTCGATTTTGTTTCTGGAGCTAGCTTATTTTTCATCTCGAGTCTTGGGGATACGAGATCACTTTGTGGATACGAGATCACTTTTTGGACTCTCCGGCATAGGAAAATTGCACAGGTTTTGGATTTGTTTCTGGAGCTCGTTTGTTTTTCATCTCGAGTCTTGCGGATACGAGATCACTTTCAGCTCTCTCAAACATACGGAAATAGCATAGGTTTTCGATTTTGTTTCTGGAGTTCACTTATTTTTCATCTCGGAGATCGTACCTCGAAATATCTGTCAAGGTTTGGGAAGCTTTATTGGTGTAGGTTGATGGTTAAGTTTGGTCTGGTCTTGGAGGCTACACTTTGACCTCGAAGGGCCCTTTCCTGTGTCTGGGTACTGGAGGTTGGCTGAGAGCTTTGGTGGAAATATTTGATACTATGACTAGGATTGCCTGGGGATGTGTTGTACTGCGCTATGTTACCTGTACCAAGGCCTAGGTATAATTCGTGCGGCTAATGTTTATTAAGTAATGATGTGAAATACCCTATGCCAAATTATATCGGGGTTATATACTTGCCAGCTTGAGTTTGGTGTTAATTGCTTACTTTAGTATGAGTGCCTGAGGCATGTTGGGCTGGGCTACTTGGTGGCTGAGGAAACGTTACATAATGAAATTTTTTGAACTAGAAATTCACACTCTTTCCTGCTAAATTTGCACGCAGGTAATTAACCAATGAAAACGTTTTAAAATGGAAATTCACACATTTTTCTTTTCCGGGATGTTTCTGCTAAATGGGCACGCAGGTAATTAATCAAAGAAAATTTTAAACTGGAAATGCACACATGTTTTCCTTTTCAGAATGTTCCCGCTAAATTGGCACGCAGGTAATTAATCAATCAGTTTTAAATTGTTAACTGAACATGCTACCACATTCCCATAAAATTTTCTTCTTCCACAGGCACTCATACTATAGTAAACAAGTAACACCAAACTCAAGCTGACAAGTATACAAACCCGATACAAATTTGCATAGGGTATTTCACATCATTACTTAATACAAATAAGCCACACACATTCTACCCAAGCCTTGGTACAGGTAACGTAGCCCAGTCCTACACACCGCAGGCAGTCCTATACATAGTATCAGACATTGGCACTAAACCTCTCAGCCAACCTCCAGTACGCAGACACAGTAGGGGGCACCATAACGTCACATTGAAGCCTAGAAGACCACGTCAAACTTAACCAGCAACCTCCATCAATGAAGCTTCCCACCATTTCAGAAATGTTGAAGTCAATTTAGAGCTACGATCTCCGAGATGAAAATAAGTGAACTCCAGAAACAAAATAAATCGAAAACATATGCTATTTCCCGGAAAGTGCTGCAAGTGATCTTGTATCCCCAAAACTCGAGATGAAAAATGTTGATGTCAACTTAGAGGCTAGGAGTCCGAGATAAAAACTAAGCGAACTCCAGAAACAAAATTGAAAATATATGCTATTTCCCTATGCTGAAGCGCGCTGAAAATGTTCTCGTATCCCCTAAGTGATCTCGTATCTCCAAAACTCGAGATGAAAAATAAGCGAACTCTAGAAATAAAATCGAAATCATATCCTATTTCCCTATGGAGAGTGCTGAAAGTGATCTCGTATCCCCAAAACTCGAGATGCAAAATAAGCAAACTCCAAAAACAAAATCTAAAACCCATGCCTTTTCGCTATGCTGGAGAGTGCTGAAAGTGATCTCGTATCCCCAAAACTCGAGATGAAAAATGTTGAAGAGTGCTGAAAGTTATCTCGTATCCCAAAACTCGAGATGTAAAATTAGCAAACTCCAAAAACAAAACATAACACCTATACTATTTCCCTATGCTGGAGAGTACTGAAAGTGATCTAGTATCCGCAAACCTTGATATGAAAAATGTTGTTGTCAAGTTAGAGGCTACGAGTCCGAGATGAAAAATAAGCGAACTCAAAAAAAATGAAAACCTATGCTATTTCCCTATGGAGAGTGCTGAAAGTGATCTCGTATCCCAAAACTCGAGATGCAAAATAAGCAAACTCCAAAAACAAAATCTAAAACCCATGCCTTTTCGCTATGCTGGAGAGTGCTGAAAGTGATCTCGTATCCCCAAAACTCGAGATGAAAAATGTTGAAGAGTGCTGAAAGTTATCTCGTATCCCAAAACTCGAGATGTAAAATTAGCAAACTCCAAAAACAAAACATAACACCTATGCTATTTCCCTATGCTGGAGAGTACTGAAAGTGATCTAGTATCCGCAAACCTTGATATGAAAAATGTTGTTGTCAAGTTAGAGGCTACGAGTCCGAGATGAAAAATAAGCGAACTCAAAAAAAATGAAAACCTATGCTATTTCCCTATGCAGAAGAGTGCTGAAAGTGATCTCGTATCTCAAAAACTCGAGATGGAAAATAAGAGAATTCCAGAAACAAAACGAAATCCTATGATATTTCCCTATGCTGGAGAGTGCTGAAATTGATCTCGTATCTCCGAGCCCGAGATGAACAACATATGTATGTAGTACCAGCTAATGTCGCTTGAGAATCTTACTCAAGAAGTGGTGTTTGCACTCGAATCCAAATTATGGAATATGCCAAATCGTATCAGGGCATTGGATGGGAAACATATTACAAAAATCCAAGATTTTATGCATTTCCTGAATATAAATTTCTGTTAAAAAAATTTGCTAGAGTATATAGTGATTTTAAAAATTTATATCTCCAAAACGCAGCCGAGAACCATTTTCTCCAATCTGTTCTAGATGAAAGCATATCCTATAATATATAAAAATAGATAACGGCAAACAAAATTTTATAAGAATTTGATAACAGTATATTCTATCCAAAAATCTAACAGGTGGGAGGCAATTTTATAAGAATCTGGTATGTTCTATATAAAATCTAAAAAGGGAAAAGAAAATTGCATGAGAATTTGGTTAGTGGTTAGTGTCTTCCCGAATGGTTTACGTGATATTAGCGATCATACCTTTACTGATGTAATTCATATTACTCATAATTCAAGTCTAGGCTATTTTTGTAAGCATTAAGTTGAGAATTGGTTCGTCTATTGGAAAGTCTTCCGCTCAGTAAAAATCTTATTAGCAATGCCGCTTCATATTTATATCCTCTAAAGTATCATCATCCGAAATGGTGTTGTATCAATAGTGCAATAGTGAAGACCGTGGTACTATAAGTTAAAAGCTTTGGTGGATGGTATTTAGCATCACATAATTCTAGTAGGATATAGAAGCTTTGGTGAAAACCGTGGCGATGGTCGAGAGTGGTTAGTGTTATTTACTTATTTTTAAATCTTGCCATGAAAGCATTAGTTTGGTTGGGGTGGATTAAATTAAAAGTTTTGATGAAAGAAGGTGGTATGATTATATTAATTTAGTTTTGGATGAGTGATGGAGTGCTGTAATATGTCTCGTTCTAACACATTAGGAAGCTTTAGTGAATACCGTACCTTGAAACCCTCTCGCTCTCCCAAAACATCTTTCTCTCTTTAGCACACATTTTTGAGGTGGACTTGATCATATACATGCTAGCTTGGAGCTTGCTTGTCTGCTTAATATACTATGAGTATAGTATAGTTGCCTGGAATTATCAGGCCTGTTGTTGAACGGGGCAATATAACTTGTTGGCTGAGATCTTTAGTGGCGGGGTGGGGTCACTGTACTGATCATGATTGTAGATCTTTGGTTGAATATGTATGTGTGCAGCTGAGGTGTATTAATAAGAATATTGTAAATTAAAATAAAAGCTTTCATGATTGGTATGAGCAAAACCCTCAAAAATAATTCACAAGCCATGAAACAGACTCCCTCACTACTACATGGGAGCCCCCAGCGGAGTCCTAATATTCTAAAATATTTGCAGTTTAACATAAGATAAACGGGCAAAAGGTGCAGCAGCAGGATCATTCATGTTTACAAACTGTTGCTATAACAGCCCAAGCAAACTCTTGGGGAGCATCAGTCAGTTTTCGTGAGTCTCAGTGATAGTTTAAAAACATACAAAAGAATTCAAAATGTCTTCGGTGTTAGTAAATAAAAGTTTTTCAATAATTGAAAATCTGCGAAAAGATGTGATGGAGTGTTTAAAAAATTCAGTGAATAAAGACTATATTGCTCAAAAGTGCAATATAAACATGCATAAATTTCAAGTTGCATTCCGAAAGTGCAATAAGAGTGCTAGGAAACGACATTTCGAGAGCTGTCTCGAGACAATTAAATCATTGAGAGCACTATTGAGAACTCCCCGTCGAGGTGGAGGAATTACTCGCGTAAGAAGAAGTGATTTTGTAAAGTGGGAGGAAATAAAGACAGCGTTCGCAGACAGAATTCGACAAGGTATTATTGCAAATTTAAAGCATATCGATCCGAAGCTATTTATGCAAGACACTGCCAAATTGTTTACGCGTCGTTTTGAAAATACCTTAAAACATTATTTTAATATTAAAGTTTCCACAACGTTTTACGGTGAATTTGTTAAAGAAACTGGTCATAATGAAATTATAAAAGACATTAAATATTTCCAAGCGAGAACTGCTCCAATTAGTGCAGATGGTAACTTAGAGGAGTGGTTTAAATCAAACATTTTAGATCCAATACACACCCAGCTGGAAGAGTTCCAGGAAAAAGATAGTGGCTGGGCACTGCACTCTATAATACATCTAGCAGTACACATCAACAAGTTTGAACAACTCCGGAGATCTTCATACATACCCCTGCCAAAGGAAATTGCATCAAAGATAGCATGCATTAATGTGAAAAATAATGATGAAGCATGCTTCGCGTGGGCAGTAACATCGGCGCTATATCCTACAGCAGGAAATGTTCGCTCCGATAGGACGTCATCGTATCCGCATTACTCTACAGTACTAAATTTAACTGGAGTAACATTTCCCATTACGCTTTACCAGATTAAACCATTTGAAGGACAGAACGATTTATCAGTTAACGTATTCATTCTAGAGAAAGAGCGTTACCTCACAACAGTTCCAGTTAGACTTACGAAACACAGGATGGAGCGGCATGTAAATCTCCTTATGATACAAAATGACTATGATAATACAAAGGATGAAGATCATATGGATGACGATGTTGATGAATGTGAATGTGAATGTGAGAATCAAAACGACTGCAGAATTATGTTTCTATCAGAGGAAAAGAAATGGTTGGAATATAAGAATTATAACCATAAGAATCCATTCCCGTTTTGTGTATATGCTGATCTTGATTCAATATTGAAGCCGATTCAGGGAAACGATCAAAATACACAGCGAATCCAGGAACATGAAGTTCGCAACATAGGATTTTATTTCCACTGTAAACATGATGCTAAGCTCTCATATTACAGAGCATATTTCGAGGCAAGAATTGCCAACAATGATTTGCATTAGAATTGCAAAAAATTGCATCTATAGCTGTACAGGAAAAGCTGAACATCAGGCAATGCAACCCCTGACCAAAGAGGAACGGCGATCTCATATGGAAACTACTTGCTGTCATATATGTGAAAAAACTTTTGCAACAGATGAGGAACGAGTTCGGGACCATTGCCACTTAACAGGTAAATACTGAGAATCATAATTTAATTAATTTTTTCATAATTTCTTTTAACAGGAAAATACCGAGGGCCAGCGCACAATTCATGTAATCTGATGTATCAAGATTGCACCATAGTTCCAGTCATTTTTCACAATTTATCTGGATATGATGCCCACTTCATTATTAAGGATATAGCTACAGCCTTTTCTGGGAAAGTGGATCTCCTACCAATAAATAAAGAAAGATACATTTCGTTCACCAAGCACGTTGAAGACAGTCATATCAAATTCAGATTCATCGATTCCTTCCGTTTTATAGCAGAATCCTTAGATAAGCTATCATCATTGCTGCCAATGGATAAGTTAAATATTACAAGACCTGTGTGGCAGGAATTGGATGATGACGACTTTAAACTACTTACGCGCAAAGGAGTCTTCCCATACGACTTCGTTGACGATTGGACTCAATTGGATTTCCAACAATTACCGGCGCAGGAACAATTCTATAATAAAATGACTGACAGTGATATATCTGCTGAGGACTACAATCATGCTGAAAAGGTCTGGCAGACATTTGAAATCCAGACACTTGGCGAATGTTCCGATCTATACCTGAAAACTGATGTCCTCCTATTGGCTGATGTCTTCGAGAACTTTCGAGAAGTATGTATGAAGACGTACAATTTAGATCCAGCACATTATTACACCATGCCAGGTCTAACATGGGATGCTATGTTAAAATACACCAACGTGAAACTAGAGCTGATGACCGACGTAGATATAGTGCTATTCATAGAGAGAGGCATTCCAGGTGGTATAAGTCAATGCTCGAACAGATATAGTAAAGCAAATTATAAATATATGGATGATTTTAAGCCTGAGGAGAAAGAGAAATACCTGATGTATTATGATGTGAATGACCTTTATCGATGGGCCATGTCACAGCATTTACCAACCGGAGGATTCAAATGGGTTTATGTTCCAAGTATTGACGTTTTCAAAATTCCTGATGATACTCCAGTTGGATACATATTTGAAGTCGACTTGGATTATCCTCAACATCTACATGATAAGCATAAGGACATACCGTTGTGCTCTGAGCATGCAGCACCACCTGGAGCAAAATTAGAAAAGCTTTTGGCAACATTACATCCTAAAACTAAATATGTTGACTTGGTTGACTTGGTACCTTGTTGTGTTGTATATGCGCTGCTACTGCAGAGCAGACGTAACCAAAGGCTAAGCAAGCAATGCCTCGCTTCAAATAAAATCATAGATGTCTGGACCTGATGTAGGGAAAGCAGAAGTTTTTTCTTAGAAATTTACTGGTAAATTTTTCCTTATAATTCTTATGCATTGGAGGCCGACAACGGCACGGCACACATTGTATAGCCTAGTACTAAGGTCGGCGTTAAGCTAAATTTTGTATGAAAATTTAGCAAGCTAAAAGATATTGGCGAAAATTTATCCTGAATTTTAACGAGAGCGGTACTAAGAAAACGCGCTAAATTTGTCTTTGGGTTTTGATTAGAGATGGCACCACCAGTAAGTCTCCAAAAAATTTAGCTTGAATTTATCCGCCCGGGCCGTTCTTTAGCGCACTAAAAATATTTATTTTCAGAGATCTGAGATTTGATAAATTTATTGACCGGATTTTTGTAGTTACCGTAGTTTTGTACGTCTTTGCTGTAAGTACGGATGAATTGAATTTCCTCTCGTGGCCATATTTTCAATATAATTGTTAATTTTTTTTATTGTATACATTATGCATATTATTTTAATATTTGTAATATTTCTAAATAATTTTAACTAGATATGTACATATTTTTAGAAATATTATGACCGCGCGTTGTATTTCCTGTATTTTACTGGAAATTTTTATTCAGAATTCTTATGCATTATTGGTTGCCGAGAACGATCTAATAAAGTTAAATTGATTCGGGTGCTCGCAGCGCCTGAGCCTAGATAGAACATTCTTTTGATTTACGGATAGCTCTAAAAAAAATGAGGGATTTGGGGCAGGAGCATATGGTTCAAGACCTCGGGTTGACATATATGTAATAAATGTAAGGGTATATTTGCGAAGCGCACAACTCAAAATTAATCTAACCGAAAGTACTTTGCGAAGCGTACACCTATTGTAAAAGGATTACGCATTGTTCTAGCACGTATCTTTTCCTGTTCTAAGTAATATACCTAAGTAGGGTGTATTTGCGAAGCGCCCAAACCAGATAAAAACGGGTGTAGGTATTTGCGAAACGCATAAACCACTGGCTTATATTTATTTGGGTGTGTTTGCGAAGCTCACAAGGCAGTTAAAAACACTCCAGCTAGCGCTCTTTTATACAATTAACGGAATTTAAAGCCAACCACTATTTTGAGCGGCTTACCTCTCGGCTAAACATAGAATATACATGTTTGCAGAAATGCTCAGAATTTAGCACACCGAATAAAAATACTGAAGAACTCTTGAAGAATTATTTTTTAATCGACGTGCATCAAACTACACTAAGAGAAAAAATAGGTAGCGGTTAGTTATCAACAAACATATAATGGTTATTTCGGTCTTATTCGCGCATAAATTCTTCCAGCTATTATACAAATATTTAGAATTATCATACAGGAATGACTGACATGCTTCTAAGATTCATATTATGAAAGCCTTTGCTGTAATTCATGATAGTTTGAACCACATAGATATCATGTTTGCAGGAATTATAATATTTACAACATGTAATGTTGAAATTGTTCACAACATCATAAAACTATGGCTATACTAAGCATTCTATGGTTGGATTTGTATTTGTGGCATCTATATTTCAGTCATCGAAATGATATTGTTATATTGAAATCATTAAAATTGTATTCATAATAATATTGTTACAGGAACAATACTTATATGATACCGTCAGGCAAACCGAAGTCGTAGTCTCAAACATATCTTCGGTAACTAGATAGTTCTAGCCACTCAATGTTTCCTAAAATTTGCCTTCAAATAGTTGAATGAAAGTTTGATTGAAGTCAAGCTAAAACTAAGAAAACGCAATAATTTGGTCTAAGACCAGTTTTGTCTTAACTTAGAGCTCAGATGAATGCTCCTAAATATTGGCACCCTCTTTTTTTTTTCTAGAGCGGTTCATCGGATTATGAAAACTCTTCGTTACTTCAAAAACATCTGGAATAGACGGTTTCCGACAATAACAAGATAATCAGAAAAAAATTGTTTTAATTGAGTGCAGCTTGATACTGATTAAATTGAAATAGTTTCAAACATTTAAAACTAAATTAAAATAAATCGTGTGAACTGGTTTAAAGTGAATATTTTATGTGACGTGAGTACGGATAATAAACATTCCTCTGTGTTGAAAAATATTGTTAATTGAAAATTGTTACTTTACGGGTGAGTATATTTTATTTATTACACTTAAAAGTTTTTTAGTAAATTCATGACAGCTGAGTTCGAATGTCACCGGTGTCCACCAATGTTTGAGTATTAAATAATACGAATAAAATAACATTTACAGCTTGTACATTTTAAAGACAAAACGGGCAAACTGTTTTTGAAAGCTTCATTCAATGGGAACCAGAAACTTCTTAAAGTTTTATATGAAAATGATGTAATTCTTGATGCCTTAAAGGAAGCCGTGACTAAAACTTTTGAAATAACAGAAAACCCTATATTTACTACAAATACAGGGATTACCATCGATGAGGAGGGTGTGATTGATTTTATAAATCAATTCAAAATAAATTTGGATTTTATCCTTTATATAAAAGGTATAAATGTATTACAGCATAAATATTTCAGTAAAATTGATTATGTACAGGGTGTCTCGGAATACTATGCTCCAGCATTTACCAACCGCTTCCTTGAATAACAAATTATTCCAGACCCCCCTTTCCCCCATAAAATCACTCCCACCTTCTAATTGGGGTTTGAAAATTTGAAGGGCGGTGCGCGCATTTAAATGCTAATAAGTCCTTTAAAGGTCGTCGGAGGACGTGAAGGACATTTCCAACGGTACCAGACATGTCATAATCCACTCATAAATGTTCGAGTTAGCCTCAAACTTGATTTTTTTTTAATTCTCACAAAAATTCAATCGCAAAATAGGGGTGGAAGGAGTTTGCGTTTGAATTTTAGTTTCTGCTCTTGAAAGGACGCATGAGCATTTAATTGCGCGCACCATTTTCAAACGCAAATTTGTGGGGAAGAAGTGACTTTAGGAGGGATTGAGCTTAGACATTTGTTGTTCAGGACACTCCAAGGAAACGATTGACATATACTGGAGAACACAATCCCGAGACAACCTGTACATCTAATTCAACCAAATGTTTGCTGAATAACTAGAAAACAAATTTTGCTAATTTCGTTTAGGAAACACACCGCCTGATAACTTACAGGCACAGACCTTTTCTGACGTTTCACCAGTACTTTCAACTCCTGAATTTTATCAGACACCAGCTGTGTTCAATTTGAGCGATGGAAGCCTGCTGCTTAATTTATTAATCAGCTTAACACTAAAGACGTTAATTTCTCTTTAAATTTTAATGAAATAGGAGATATGTATATTGCTTTTATTTTATAGGACTTACAGCAGTTTCTAGAATGCCACGAAAACTTATACTTTCCATCTATTACACACAAAAGTCATTTTCGAATTCGGAGCGTGTTGCGCTTAGCAAATTAATTATTAGATATTTGGTCGAACTTGACCCACAGAAGCAGTAGGCATCTTCTATCCTAAACTAGTTTCGAATGTCAATTCTTTGTTAATTTGAGACGTACTTCTGAGACAAACTCTAAAGTCTTTTCAAAGTGTGTTTTTAAATGTCCTTTACAGATTACAACGGCAAGAGTTTGAAAAATTATCTGCACTTATTGTGGAAGTTTTCCCTACTGAACTCGCCACTACGTATTACTCAAAATATTGTAATAATAAGTTAGCCACTGGAAAGTTATGGGATGCTAATAATAATTATAGGGCTCTCCTGTCTAAGGCTGGAATAATTCGCAGACGCTCCAAATCTAAATCATCAACACCAAACAGAAACTCTCCTTCAACATCTACAGAGCCAAATACGTCCACGGGATCCCCATCCACAAGTATTCTAGACCTAGATATTGAAGGTTAGAATTTATGACTTGTTATATCTTTATCTTATACAACATCTTTATTTTTTAATGAATTTTGTCGAATTATTCAAAATATTAAATTTTTTCATATACTTAGCTAATATTGAATCTGAAAGCAACGATCTACATGACTTGAAAACTCAAGTCTGTTCTGAAGATTTGCTAAAAGTGGAAAAACACTTTCAAACTTCGGCAAGATTTGTTACGAACTAATATCCCTACTGCAGAATATTTAAAAATATTTCCTGCACTGGTTCAAGCAGATGGGTATAAATTGGAATGAAATATCTTGAAGCATTATTTAGTTATTCATATAATATATAATATTCACATCCAGCTTTATGTTGACGTTGAGAGCCAATATTAAAAAAAAATTGAGTTTGCACAGGATGAAAAAGTGTTCAACGCAATTTTGCAGAGGGGAAAAAGATCTAAACATCCGAAAACAAAGGATATTACTGATTTAATTGGAAAAGAAACAAACTGTAAGCAAAAAACACAAAATTTTATATTCCAATTTTTTACAATTATTTCGTATTCTTGTTTCTGAAGATACTAATAAAGCTGTTCTGTGCTTGCTATTTTTGCCGTTTTTGCTGCCCAATACCAACACAAAGAGAAATCGAACAGGAACCGTCCGATATTCTAAAATCGAAATACAGGAATCATTTATAAGTCACTATAAGGTAAGAAATTAAACTAAGCTGAATACATAAAACTTTGTAAATTTTTCCTTTTCCAGAATATTACGGAAGCAGATAGCCTTGAGCGGCTTTATCTTAGTAAATATATACTACTATAAAGTGCATTTAAACCATCATATTATAAAATGTTCTGCATCCTCTCCTTCAGTTAATATTGAAACTTTACAAATAAATTTATCACAAAGCCTTGCTTATCATATGCAAGAAAAAGATTTTATTAGTGACAATAGTAGTGCATTAAAAAGTGATGATCATATATTAAACTTTAGAAAATTTATTATAAAATACTATGCAAAAAGTGAGATACCTCGGAAATATACCATAGATTCCATTCGAGAATTTTCTAACTTCATAAAACAATTTTTACAAAGTCAATTCGAGAAAATAGACAATGTTGAGCAGAAAGAAGATATATGTCATATTTTAAAGACCTTATTTGAAACAGAAATTCCTAAGACAGACTATAAATTTTTAAAATATTTAAAAAGTAAAGGCTATCATGTCGGATGTAATACTATTATTTTGCATACTTGTAACGAAGAATACATTGACGAACATAATGCACCAAATTCAAAAACTTTAGTCAATTCGTCTAAAATAGTTGCGTTGACAGACCTTTTTTTAAAACTTTTTAACAAAACTAATTTTCTGGTAGACATATTGAGCTATATAGATTATCTAAATGTGGAAAGTAAAGATTTCTTCTTTGATTTTATACAGTCACCATGTTTTAAGGAAAAAGTAGATAAAATTGATTTGTCGGATAATACATTATATTTGCCAATTTTTATTTATTTCGATGATTTCGAGGTGAACAACCCATTAGGGTCTCACGCAAATATTAGAAAAATAGGAGGGTTCTATATTAAAATACTATGTTTACCTACAAGATTGCAATCGAAATTATATTCAATATTCCTAGGTATGCTGTTCTATTCCGAAGATAGAAAAAGTTTAGGAAATGATAGAATTTTTAGGCCCTTTATTGATGAAATCAATAAACTGTACAATGTGGGTGTGACCATCAATATTCGGCATTATAAAAGTGCTAAATTTATACATTCCCTTATTCTGGGTGACAATTTAGGTTTGAATTCAATTCTTGGATTCTCTGAATCCTTTAGCGCACATTATTATTGCCGATTTTGCACCATAAGAAAAACTTCAACATCATTAACAGGTGTTAGCAACCCGATTGACGTAAATTTATACAACAACAGTAAAAATAATAATTTTTTAAATACTAGCATCAAGGAGGACTCGATTTGGAATTCAATGGATTTCTTCCATGTAACTAATAATTATTCCGTGGATATAATGCATGACCTTTTGGAAGGAGTATGCCGACATGACATTCTAGTTTTGCTTGAAATTTTCATACAAAAAAAACATTTCTTTTCATTAGAGCAACTTAATTACAGAATTCTAGCTTTTAATTACGGATTTTGAAATATTAATAAGCCACCATTGTTTAATGTAGACTCTTTAAAAAAAAAGAAATCAAAATGTCAGCTGCAGAAATGTTTTGTTTTATTGAAAATTTTGCTTTTTTCATTGGCGATTTGATTCCTGAAGATTATATTGAGTGGGATCTGTACCTTACTTTTTAATATACTAAACATTTGCTTTTGTGATGTAATTCACAAAGATCTATACGCATTCTTAGAGAATCTTGTTCGAGAGCATAACTCTTTGTATTTGCAAATTTCCGAATTGAACCTCACTGTGAAATTTCATTTACTGCTTCACTACGCTACTATAATGAAAAATTTTGGGCCTTTGAAACATATATCATCAATTCGTTTCGAGGCATTTCATTAACAATTGAAAAAGACAGCTTATAACAGCAAATGCAAAGTAAATATAATTGAAACGATAAGTATTAAAATTTCTATCAAATTGGCTAATTTTATTCTAAATTACGATGAATTAACAACCTTTCCCAAAATTCACGGCAGTTTAAAAAAGATAAATAAGGAAATTTTTGAAAAGTATAGCTTTAAATGCAATGGATTAGTGTATTCAACTAATTTCGTTAAGTTTGATGAATTTCACATCAAACCTGGTACTGTGCTTACTTTTAAGAACAGCTTTGCTCATATTGATTTCATATTAAAATATAAAAATAATTTTTATTTTTGTCTCTCTCTTTTCTCTGCTTTTATTCACATTATTGCGCTTATTTAGTTGAAAAAGAATATACTTACTTCACTGTTCCAATAGAATCGGTAAATTTAAGATTAATTTCATGCATTACAATTCCCACTAATAATATGCAAATGGTTAATTTCAATTCTATTCTATATAGTATTTTACAAGAATAATTATGTACTAATATATTATAATAGATAATAGTAAATTTTTATGTGTACACGCATTAAGTATAGTCCACCAATTCCTTTTGAAAAAATAATCAACATTATATTAGGTATGTCATTTAAACATATAAACTTTCTTTTCTACTTTTGCAACACTCGATTTGAGCAGCTGCACATTGTACTTACGCATTTATTTGATTTGGAAGGAAAATATAAATGCTCTTAATATATAGTTTAGTTAACGCAAATATTTGATATATCATACCAACCATATGAACATATTCCCCTCAACCATTACTAAGGTTACCTTTATTATGGGTTAAATTTATGAGAAACATTAGCCATGTTCACTACAAATAACAATGATGGAGAAGAAAATTGTGTTCATTTAACGCAACTGTTTAAAGGCTCTTTTGCCCTTATCGATGCAATTGTTATTCGTTGGTTGAGTCAATGGTACTTGGACCTTGACTTTGATGCGAGAGTCGTTGGTGCTTGTACCAAGACTCTTCAGTGATTAAAAATATTGGAGCTTGTTCTGATTGCCTTACCTTGGGTAGGGGGCAATTCAGAGCTTCGTGGTAGCTTGGATGTCGATGTACAATTAAAACAAAATCTCTCTATCAACTACGCTTTATTTCTTATTCGAATTAAATTTATATATAAAAATTGCTGACTTAAATAATATTTTGTACATTGCAATTCTATTCTACGTACCTACTCTTTTACTCACACCCACGAATTCTGCTGTCGTTCACAGTACCGAGAAAATTTCATATTGATAAGCTTGACCATGCACAAGCTACATATCCAATTACTTACTCTGTACCTTCGACTTTTACCGCGACGATTCTATGTACAATGCACACGCTGCTTATCAGGCAAATTCTATGCACAAGCTGCATAGCATGTACATTCCATGAACAAGCTGCATATCATGTTTCAATTTTTACCAGCAGAATTCGTGGGTGTCTGCATTTATTAAATTTTTATGAGAATTATTTCTTGCAAACTCGAACATCCTCCCCCACGTTGGACGGTAGTCCAACTATGGCTGGTTCTCGATGGTTATTTCAAAATCCCCGGCCGAACTTCGCCTTGGATGAGGGATTGGTTGTGGAAGGTCTGCAATGATCCGACTGGAATGAGGTTTTGGTTTTGGGCATTCATCCGGGTTTCGGTACCAATTCCAGCTATTAGCTTTACATTTCCATGTCAGACATACAGCGATAGTGCCTTCTAGTAACATCGCTATATATCCTACGGCATACTGATGAACATCATGTGCCTGGAGTCTATTGGGTAGCTCGCTGTTGGTGATTTGTTGATCGAGGCGTTGTTTGACTACCTCCAGTTCTCGAAACTGAGCCTTGTATGGTGATGCCTTGTGTATTACAGCCTCCAACTCCTCTGGTTTCACGATGTCTGTGATATTACTTATTGGAGTGTAGGACATCCCATTGACAGTTGGGTAGATATTGTGACCCTGAACCGTAACTTCGTTCTGTTTTATCATGCAATGCTCTTGTAGCTTCATAATACCCGATCCTTCCATTGTTGTTGTCGTGACGTTGGTGCCACAAACGACCTTCACCAATGCCCTTTCCTTGATCGCAAATATCCATTGGTTTGGATTGTTTAGTTGGATCCACTGGGGCTCATCTCCGATGTCAACGATGCGGCATGATGACGCTGGTGATAATCCATTTATCAAATTTACCTCACAGGAGCTTTTACTTGACCCTCGATTGTAAATTGGATGAGTTTGTTTACATAAATGATGACCTTCATTGATGGAGATGCACGATTGTACTTCTGGTTCAGTGAGAGGGAAGTATTGATCCCGATGTAGGTTGATGATCAAAAACTTAGATGATGGAGTAATTCTGATGAAGGTACCATTGATGAGTACTGGTATCGGTATTATCCGAAACAGTTCAAAATCCTCAGGTGAAAGCAATGGCAGACTGAGCTTAAAGATAATGTGTCTTGCTGTGACTCGTGCTGCTGCCTTCAGTAAGTTGTATAAGCTGCGAACATCATCTGGTCTCACTGGGAGTCTTAATGATGGTGATAAGTGGTTTCTGATGGTGAGCAATTCTTGTGTTAGTTGTTTGGGTGAGATCAATTGGGGACTAACTCGTCCGTTATGAGTGTCAGTAAGCGTATCTATGATAGCGAACTGAACTCTCTGTATATTTGACGCTACTAGAATTGTCTGTATGGACAGCGATGTAAACAGGAGGGTTAGTCTTTCTTGCTGAAGTTCCTCTGCAGTAAATTGACTGAAGTTGGCAAGTTGGGCTAACTCTGATTCTATTTCTTTATACTGGCTGGTATACTGTTCGTGATTTTTCCTAATGATGTTCACAGTCGAATCAATAATTGTTGTTTGGTTTTTCATCAGATTAAGAAAGTGGTTTTCATTTGACTTCACATCCTCAATCGTCTGAGACATCTTCTCAGCGTAATCAGCATCTAATACTCCAAACAATGCATTGGCGATGTTTCCGACAAAATTCACGGCTCCTCTCCTAGTTCGGCTTGTTTCGACATCCACTTGTGGCCTTAATAGTTCATTATTGCTGGACAGCTCTGCCTTTAGATGCTCCAGTTGTGTCACTATAGTTCTACATGATTTCTCTCTAGTGATTGAATTGCAGAGGTCATGTAACACACGACTTCCATTCAGCAGTCCTTCGAACTCTCTCCAATAGGGTGTCATATTACAATAGACAATGAGGTTCCATTCATTAGAAGTCACGCTCGCGGTGCCAAGGTTTTCAAAGTGGAGCCCTGGCTGAGACTTGAATGGCGTTATTTGAACAGGTGATCCTATACTTAATGGTAGGCACAAACAAACCACTAGTAGCATGCTGATTGCGGACTCTGCTGACAATCGTGCCTTCTTTCTTGGAATTTTATTTGCCGCCGTTAAACTAGACTGGGTTTGCCGTGTTGTTGCCGAGTTTGAAATGGTTGAGTCTATTTTAGTACTGGTACTAGTTTCCCTTAGTATTGATCCATCCGCCAAAGGTGTTTCCTCATTTAATATGGGAAGCGGTGCCAACCTATGTATAGGTCGACGCAGGACATTGTTTGCTACTCGGACATCAACCACCCGAGCGAAGCCGCCGTCACCTTTGATGACGCTAATTATTCTTCCTAGTGGACATTTAAGTGGAGGCAGGTTGTCCTCCTTAATGACGACCAACGTTCCTGTTTCGATATTTTGGCTTGACGTCTTCCATTTAGTGCGTTGTTGTAATTCATTCAGGTACTCTCTGGACCACCGCTTCCAAAATTCATTTTTCAGGTGGGCGACCAATTTCCATCTAGTGGGAAGATTGGCTTTTACTAGTTCTGATTTTGGATCAATTGTGCTGGTAAGCGGTTCCCCTATTAAGAAGTGTCCAGGAGTTAGTGCTGATAGATCATTGGGATCTGATGAGAGAGCCGTTATTGGCCTCGAGTACAAAATTGCCTCGATTTCGACAACAACGTTTTCTAACTCCTCGTAAGTCGTTAGCCGATTTAACGGCAGCCTTCCAGAGACCCCCAAAATGAGGGGCACGTGGAGGAATGAAATGAAAGTCAGTGCCCTTGGGTTCACATACTGCAGCAATTTTTGTCTTCGCCTTGTCAGAATATATGGTTTCCTTCAGCTCTTCTAGTTCATTTTTGGCGCCAATGAAATTCGTTGCGTTGTCGCAATAAATGTTTCGACAGTGGCCTCTCCTTGTCACGAATCGTTTAAGAGCTCCGAGAAATGCTTGTGTGGTCAAATCACTCACCACTTCCAGGTGAACTGCCTTGGTGGCAAAGCAACAGAACACTGCAATGTAGGTTTTTTGTGGGCGTTTTCCTCTAACCTTATAATGTGTCCACACTGGCCCACAAAAGTCCACACCAGCATTTGTAAATGGCCGTGCAGGTTGAACCCGGTGAGGAGGCAAATTGCCCATTACCTGTGACATCATTGTTGGTTTCGCTCTTGCACAGCGCACACAATTTTGAACGATGGATCTTGCAATCGTTTTGCCCTTTACTGGCCAAAACTGTTGTCTCGTGATTGCCAGGAGAGTCTGTGGACCAACGTGAAGATTTTCAACGTGAATTTTGGTCATAAAAAGCTTAGTGAACTGATGTGAATACGGCAGTAGTATTGGGTGCTTCGCCTCATAGGATACGTCGGCAGCTTGTAGTCGTCCTCCAACGCGTATGATGTCTCTTTCATCTAAGAAAGGTGCCATACTAATCAATGAGCTGCTTTTGTCTAGATGTTTAAATCGCCTTAGTTGATTAATCTCCCTGTCAAAACACTCTGCCTGCATTACCTTAACAATCACTATAAGGGCTTCATTGAGTTCTTCGGCCATGAGTGATTGTGTGTTAGTTGTGCTTATCTTTTTGCTTCTCTGTTTCAATCGGCTTATGAAACGTATTACATATGCTGTGATGCGGGTTAGTTTTTTGAACGAATTATGGTGATTTATCTTGTGAATGAAGTGTGTGGAATCCTGCTGTGTGGTTATGGGCAGTGCAGTTTGTTTCTTTTCTAAATCACACTCAATATTCCTTGAATATGGTTGCGGCCATGATGATTCACTGCCGTGCAAAAATAGAGGGCCATAAAACCACAAGTTACAAGATTTCAGCTTGTCCGGGTTTAATCCTCGGGTCAAAATATCAGCCGGATTTTCTTTGGAGCCGACATGACGCCAGTGTTCAGGATTGGATAGTTCCTGAATACTCGCCACTCGATTGGCCACAAATGTATGGAATGATGAAGATGATGAATTCAACCATGCCAAGACAATTTCCGAGTCCGTTTAGTAATAAATCGGCTCGTTTTTTAGATATAAATCTCTTTTGACACGAGTGGTGAGCTCAGCTGCTAGTTTAGCTGCACATAGTTCAAGTAAAGTAACTTGCTTAATTGGTGCCACCTTCGACTTGGCACAAAGCAGTCGTACTACGATCTGATTATTTTTGGTTAGAGATCTGACATACACTGCAGCTCCGTAGGCCTTCTGGGAGGCATCAGCAAACGTGTGTATCTGCGTGGATTTTGATAGTTCTTCAGGCAGTACATGTCTTGGAAATTTAATGTCGTTTAATGATTGTAGGTCATTACGAAACTTGACCCATTGTGTATGCATCTCCATTGGTATAGATGCGTCCCAATCTAATTTTAACGCCCATAGTCGTTGCAGGAATATCTTGGCAGTAACCACTACTGGAGACATGATTCCAAGTGGGTCAAATAGCCGTGCTATATCTGAACATGCTGTTCGTTTTGTGATTGCGTTCCTTTCAACCTTGGTGGTCTTGCCACAAAATGAGTCTGAGTTTGGTAACCAAGTGAGACCCAAAATTTTTATTTGCTCCTCAGTTTCACTGCCAAATGTGAGCTGTGGTTCTATATCCTTTGGTTGAATACTTTTCAGTAGTAGTGGGTGGTTTGCACACCACTTTCGGAGCGTGAATCCTGCCTTAGCCAGTGACGCTATCAGTTGTGTTTGCATTTCACAAGCAGTAGACAGACTATCTGATCCTGTGATCACATCATCCACGTAGAAATCTCTAGCCAGTACCTCTGCTCCCAGTGGATATGAAGCGGCATGTTCTTGAGATAATCTTTGCAGACATTTTGTCGCCAAATACGGAGCGGAGGTAGTTCCGTACGTAACCGTATTCAGTTGAAAGCATTTTAGAGGATGATTTGGGCTGATTCTCCAAAAAATTAGTTGGAATTTTCGGTCGTCGTCATTGACCTTTATTTGCCGATACATCTTCTCAATGTCGGCCGTGAAGACGAAGCATGGTACTCGAAATCGGAGCAATATTGAGAATAGTTCGTCTTGTATTGTTGGTCCTGCCGCAAGTATGTCATTCAATGCGACATTTGAGGATGTTTTGCAAGAGGCATCGAACACAACTCTCAATTTGGTTGTCGTACTCTCTGGATTGAGCACACAATGGTGTGGAATGAAATAATGTGGTGTTGTAATTGATTCAACATCGACCTCTTGCATGTGGCCTAGGTTTTGATATTCATTCATAAACCCAACATATTCGGAGCGGAGCTCACTATTCTTCATAAGTTTTCGCTCTATTGACAAGAACCACCGCAATGCGATGTCTCTAGACTCACCTAGTTGTTGTGGATTTTCCGTGAATGGTAATCTGACAATAAAACGACCTGTATCACTTCTTTTGACACTTTGGTTAAAATGCTCTTCACATCGCTTTTTGACGGTGTGAATGTTTTTCTTTCATCAGAAGCTTCCTCCAAAGTCCAAAACTTTTCTAGTTGTTGGTCCATTTCTTGGTCTCTGTTAAATACACAACAGAGGCTTTGATTTTGTGGCATCTGGTCTATTTTACCAGCCAACACCCAGCCGAGCACAGTGTTCTGTAATGTTGGCAGTCCTTCTCCTAATCTTATCTGCCCAACCGATAAAAGCTGGTAGTAGAATTCCGCTCCGATCAATAAGTCTACGTAGTCTGGCGTATTGAAATTAGGATCGGCCAGCTTGATATTGGATGGAATTTTCCACTTTGAAATATCAATTTCTCGGTTCGGCTGTGGTGCTAAGATTTGCTTGAGGATGAATGCTTCTAGTCTGGCAGAAAACCCACTTGTGCGTGATTGGATTAACACGCTTACTCGTTTATTTGCTTGTTGCTTCGATTGACCGATGCCTTGCACATGCATTAGGGCTGGAGTTCCCTTTAAACCTAGTTTCTTGATGATTCTTTCACTTATGAGATTCACCTGGGATCCGGAATCGAGAATCGCCCTACACATTATACCCTTTCCATCATGTGTAGTAAGATTTATTGCAACTGTGCTGAGCAATACATAGCCTTCCTGGTGGTTAACCTTTTGCGTTGCTAGTGTCATGGATTGGCTTGTAGATTCAGCTAATTTGGGTTGCTGAGGTTGAGATGTCATTGCTTGTGATGAACTCGATTTTTCTTGTGGTGTGCCTTGTAGATGCACTAATGTATTATGCCTTTTGGAGCAATGGGTACATCCCCTTAATGTGCAGTTGGTTGCATAATGTCCGGACCTCAGGCAGTTAATACACAAGTTGTTCTTCCGTAGCAATCTTAAGCGTTCAACAGGTGTATACTGCAGGAATTTACGACAGCTAAAAAGCTGATGGTTCTTCTTGCAAACTATGCATGTCGGTTGAGGTTGAGGTTGAGGTTGGTGGATACACATGAATTGACCCTACTGGGAACTTGGTTTAGTTTTCGCCGTGAGTCATCCGTTGGCTTGTCCTTCTGCCCCAGAGCTTCCAGGGACTGAAAGCGAGTTTCCAGAAAATTGAGGAATTTCTCTACTGATTGCAAGGCTCGAGGTTGTTCCAGCGACTGTTCATATAGATTATGTGTGGCTTTATCTAATTTTCTCACCCAAGTGTGCAATAATAATGGGTCCCAATTAACTGTGGGAACACCCAGATTTTCTAGGCCCATAAGGGATTCCCTCCTTGAGTCGTGGAATGCTTTAATAGTTGACGCACCTTCTGAGGTAAGTTTGGGCTGCGATATGCGATATGCGCTTTTATACAATAAACGGAATTTAAAGCCATCCACTATTTTCAGCGGCTTACCATTTCGGCTAAACATAGAATATACATGTTTGCAGAAATGTTCAGAATTTAGAACACCAAATAAAAATGCTGACGAACTCTTGAAGAATTATTTTTTAATCGACGTGCATCAAACTAGGTGGATAAGCTGATAATGCTGAAAATTTCAATCCAGTCATTTAAATCTATACCTATATATAGGTATATATATATATATATATATATATATATATATATTACACATATCAGGTATAGATTTTTAAATCTATATGTATAATACAGAAATCAGTTAAAGATACGTGCTAGAATAATGCGTTGTCCTTAACCATAGTCGCGCGCTTCCAAAACAATGCGTAATCCCATAACAATAGGTGTGCGCTTCTCAAACTCCTGCTTGTGCACTAGGAGAAGTATTTTTATATGGCTTGTGCGCTTCGCAAATACACCCAAAAGTAAATTAGGAAAAATATCAAGAGAACCCACAGGAACAATAATATTTATAATATCTTTTCTGACTGAAGAGCTGCATTACTGACTCTTCTATCAAATAGATTCAACTCCACACTGATTTGGGACTACCAGCTGGAGTTAATTAAATTAACGCACTCCAATTAATTTGCACTAATATGGGTGCCTTTACACAGCAATATCGCAGACAACGGAATAGGGGCCAATTAGTCAGGAAAAGATCCGAAATGGAATTCTTACAGGCTATACCCTTCAGTTACCTGTGCCCTTTCTGTGACACAGCTGAAAAAAGTAGTTTTTAAAATGATTTTAGTCTGATTTTTTTTTCATTTATTTTCATAAATATCGAACAATATAAATTTACTATTTCCAGACAGCTTCCTCGTTTATGGCACCGTGCTAGACGATTTTTTCGTTAAAACCCAACGTCCTGTCGGCGTACTCTTACACATTTATTCCTTATCACACTCCAATCGATTTGGCTATTGACAACAGACCGAATTTCTGCCTGACAAATTAATTTCATGTTGTTCCTTCGATAACTAAACCAGCTCGTATCAAAATTACAGCCATAATCAAATCATTTTTTCTAAATCTTTTTTTATCGAAAAAAAGCGTCTGGCACATACTAGCAGTAAAGAAACTGTCTGGGAATAATGAAATTATATTATTCAATGTTTATATGTTTATAAAAGCTAATACAAAAGAAAAAAAATCGAATTAAAATCATTTTGAAAACTGCTTTGTTACCTGTGGAACGGAATGGACACAGGTAAACGCAACCCCTCTCACCAAACAGATGGGTCGCATGCCTATTGAGATGATGACGCTGCTAGCTCTCGTACCATACAGGGTGTTTTGCGACCAACTGGCTTTTTTTCTTAACCACTCTATAACTCCTAAACGATTGATATGCCCCCCCCCCGTGCCATATAATTGTTGGTTCGTCTAGGTGTGTACTATCAGCTCCCGCTCTATTGACCTCCTAGCGGGAAGCACCCTGTAGGTAAGAATTTTTAATGATCTGTAACTGGCTGCTGCCAAACGAAGCTGTTGACGCGCTGGCTGAAAGGAAGCATTGCAAAATTTACGCGATTTTTAAGAATAAACCATTCCTAATTTGAAAATAATTTATTTATTTACCTAAGGTACCTATAATATATATAAGTTACTGAAATAATGTGTCAAATGAAATATCTATTAAATGACATATGCATTAGTTTAAATAATAATTTCTTGTAGAACAGAAGGAATACAAAATTCAACACACAAATCTCTTACGAAGTACTTCTCTATATATATATATATATATCTCATAAAGAGCAAATTTATTACGAAAAAATCTGAAATTTCTTTGAATTCCTTTATTACATTTGTTCCACATTCCAATACATTGTTAGATAGCGAATTTTAGGTATTTTTTCAGGAAAACACCGATCGTTTTTGTTTTGAAGATAGATTATTTATTTCATTTGCTCGACGTTTCGGGTCCAGGTGCGGCTCTTCTTCAGGAGTTCTACATAAATAAAATTGCACAAAAGTCAGTTTTCTTGAGAAATTTTTGACATACCTTTTTTGTCTGCGCGTATAAATGATTTTCTTAAAAGTAGTAATAGTAAATAACAATTACACAGAATAGAAGATCTGATTACATTAAAATAAAAATAAAATAAAATACCTACATTGTTAATAAATTAAAATAGACTTCAAACAAAAAATAGTTTACATGCTCCGAGGACAATATGAAAGTGAGCGGTTGTCGAGAAGAAAACGTTTATATAGGTGACTAATAATACCATCGTTTTAATTTCCTCAGTATGTGTAAACAGAAGTACGGTCTAGCGATCGGGAATCCACTTTCAGGTATCTTAGCAGAAATGGCATTAGATTTTATAACTGATGAAGCCTTAAAACAAACGTAAATAGAACCAACTTTTTTAAGAAAATAAGTGGACGACATTATTTGCGCTATACCCAAGGATTCAGTACTTAATTTTGTTAATAGCTTCAGTAGCATAAACCATAGATTTAAATTCACAATAGAAAAAGAAATTAACAATAGCATCCCCTTTCTTGACATGCGATTACATAGAACAAGGAATCAGCCCATTATAACAGACTTGTATTGCAAACCTTGTAGCTCTAATAGGATTTTAAACTATTATTCAAACCGCCCGCATAACACTAAGATAAACACAGCACAATCCCTCGCCATCAAATCATTTAGACTAGCAAAATATAACTTAATGACACTGGAAAATCGGAGAATCTACTTGGATAGTACGTTTCTATACAAGATCTTAAATGGTAAAGTATATTGTGATGCATTTGTGTCTAATATTGATTTACATGTCCCTTCGCGTAACTCGAGATCCCAGACCATCTTCAGATTATCCACTTGCAGAACAAACATTAAGGAAAAGTCACCTATCTACAGAATTACAAAATCATACAATATAAGATTTAACAATATAGACACTATTAACGCTAGCCCTCTGACATTTAAAAAGCTAATCCTCCGCGAGATCGTTCAGTAACACTCTCCTTCATTCTACTGCTTCTCTTTGCCCCTTTTCCCAACTCATTAACAGCATTGTTGGCCTCCGCTCTTTCGATGAATTTTAGTCTTAATTACTTTTTGCTTGTCTAATCTTCTAGTTTTAAATTCTCGCATGTATCTATGCATGCTTTAGATTTAATTTAAGTATTTTTGTACTTTTTTTTTTATTATATAGCTCCTTTTTGCTCTTAATTTTACTTCTTTAGTTATAATTTATTTTTTTGTAGTTATATCTCAACATTCCTTTTACTCTTTGTTTTTTAATTATTCTTTAATTATTCTTTTGTTTTGTTTATGTAAATCTATTAGCTCGTTAAATTACATGTTAGGTAGTATGTTATTGGAAAGCTTTCTGTTTACTATATTTATAACCTTCAAAGTAAATAAATATATCAATAAATAAAACAAAACCTTTAAAGTAAACCACAAAGAAACAGTGGAATCGTTACAGACATCCTAATAAAAAACAACTATCCATCACATATAATCCACACAATAATACGAAGAGCTATAAGAAACAACCATTTCAACAATTTCAACAATTCGATACCCACAACGAACAACGCAATAATATTAGATAATACCAATCCTATTTATACATCAATCCCGTTTATATACCCATTATCCCTAAAAATCGCAGAAATAATTAAAACCGGGAATAACCAGATAAAAATAGCCGTCAAATCAATAACTAACCTGAACAAGAAATACACGAAAACCAAGGATCCGATACTCACACAAGAAAAAAACAGCGTTGTATACAAGGTCGATTGCGAGAGCTGCAACGCTACATACATCGCACAACCATAAAAAAAGTTTAAAACTAGTCTATCACAACATAAAGCGTATATCAAAAAGGAAGCACCGCGATCAGCACTAGCATCCCATCCCACTCAATAGAAGCAGGGCATGTATTTTCTTCGATAATGCAAAAATAATAGACACGGAGAATAATAGGAAAAAACGAGACATAAAAGAAGCATGCCACATATACGTTAATAAAAACAGAGTTATAAACCTAAGACAGCACACAGAACTAATAAATAAAGAATATAAGTACATACTGAGCAAATAAAAACCATAGTATTAGTCACATATATAAACGTTTTCTTCTCGACAACCGCTCACTTTCATATTGTCCTCGTAGCATGTAAATTGTTTTTTGTTTGAAGTCTATTTTAATTTATTGACAATGTATTTAATTTTATTTTTATTTTAATGTAATCAGTTCTTCTATTGTGTAATTGTTATTTATTATTACTACTTTGAAGAAAATCATTTATACGCGCAGCCAAAAAAGGTATGTACCAAAAATTTCTCAAGAAAATTGACTCATGTGCAATTTTATTTATGTAGAGCTCCTGAAGAAGGGATGCACCTGGACCCGAAACGTCGAACAAAAGAAATAAAAAAAATATCTTCAAAATATATCATATTTATCAACCCGATCAAAAAACGTAAAAAATCAGCTGTAAACTCATTGTTAGATAGGGAAGAAGAAAAAACATTTGTTATCGAAGATAACTTAATATCCTCATGTTTTACAATTTTTTTCTAATAGATTGGGCCATCCGTAAACATGATTTCAGTCATTCGTGAAAAATTTCGTCTATGTTTTCTAATTTGCTACATGTAAGGCCATCTGTCGAGCAGAAGTAACAGATTTGGTGGCATATCTATATGTGTAAAATCAATGCTTTTAGTGAAGCGTAAGCAAAACTGCTCAAAATGGTACAAGTGGTGCCATCTGACATTGTAACAAGGAAACATTTTCGCAACCACTATGTAGTTCTATATACAAGGGTAAAACCATTGTATATACAACTATATAGTGGTTGCGAGAATGCTTCCTTGTTATAATGTCGGATGTCCCACTTGTACCATCTGTCGAGCAGAAGTAACAGATTTGGTGGCATATCTATATGTGTAAAATCAATGCTTTTAATGAAGCGTAAGCAAAACTGCTCAAAATGGTACAAGTGGTGCCATCTGACATTGTAACAAGGAAGCATTTTCGCAACCACTATGTAGTTCTATATACAAGGGTAAAACCATTGTATATACAACTATATAGTGGTTGCGAGAATGCTTCCTTGTTATAATGTCGGATGTCCCACTTGTACCATCTGTCGAGCAGAAGTAACAGATTTGGTGGCATATCTATATGTGTAAAATCAATGCTTTTAGTGAAGCGTAAGCAAAACTGCTCAAAATGGTACAAGTGGTGCCATCTGACATTGTAACAAGGAAGCATTTTCGCAACCACTATGTAGTTCTATATACAAGGGTAAAACCATTGTATATACAACTATATAGTGGTTGCGAGAATGTTTCCTTGTTATAATGTCGGATGTCCCACTTGTACCATTATGAAACAGTTTTGATCGCGCTCAATCGCTAAAAGTGCTGCAACTGATGTATGGACAAGTGGTTCAAGGGATAAGCCGTAAGATCCTTTAAAATTGCCTGAACGATTGTTTGTCTAAAAGCGCTTGTGTTTTTTCATGGTAGATATATATATTGTTACGTGCAACAGAAAGAGACAACTGGTGACATCTACTAGAAATGGAGAGTAAACAATTTCAGGTTTGGAGAATCGCGGATGGAATCTTCGGGAAGATTCAGGAATATAATGAATAGAGTAGTCAAGACGATTCTGGAATAGAACACTCAAGAAGAAACTGGAGAGTTTCTAGGGTATAAATATAACAGTTGTCACCGCCAAGAAAAGAGTCTTGTCTTAGACGTTGCAGTGTTAACAAGCGAAAGTGTTGTAATTATATTGCGATAATTGAAAGTACACTATTAGCGATAATTAAAGTTGAGTTGATTAATTGAAGGTTTGTGAATTTTATATGATTAGAGTAAAATAAAGAACTTGTATATTAAATATTCAGTATTGTGTTTTAAATAACGAACAAAAGGCCAAGCCCGCAACAACTGGTGTCAAAAGTGAAATAAATTTGAGAAATGAAGTGGTGGCAATTGACTTAAAAATTCAAAGTGCGATTAATTTTGTGAAATTGTGTTAAATTTTGAAAGTTTTGGAAAATAATTTATATTCAACCGTATGTGAATTACTAAAGTCATGGGGCTCAAAGTTGAGGAGCTTCGAATACAGGATTTGAAAGTGGAGTTAAGGAACCGGTTATTACAAACGACAGGTGCAAAGAAAGTTCTGGTGGAGCGACTTAGACAAGCTTTGATAGAGGAAGGAAAGAATCCTGAGATATTTGTTTTCGAAGAGAACTTAGAAGAAGCTGAAGATGAAGAGGAGCCTGCGATGAAAATGGAACAGCTTTTGAGTACTTTAATGAGCAAAATGGAAGGTTTATTAGACGAACAAAATGTAAAAATTAAAGAAATCCAGCAGGATGCGTTGGAACTTCGACAATAAGTATCGGGAGTACAACAAAATGTCATAGAACAGCTTGCTAACTTTAAAGCAGATCTGGAAAGAATAAAGCATCGTCAGCCTCTAAACTTAGCAGCTAAAATATTCGGCGCTGGTGGAATGAAACATCCAATATTTGATGGACAAAATTCGTGACATATCTTCAAGAGACAATTCGAGGCAGCTTCAGAGGTAAATGGATGGAATGATGAAGACAAAGCTATAGCTCTGGTGTTAGCACTTCGAGGTCCTGCGTCAGAGCTCTTACAAACTGTACCGATTGAAAAGCAACGTGATTACACTTCATTAGTACAGACGATAGAATTACGTTACGGAGATGAACAAACGGAGCAAGTATATCGCCTACAGTTGCGCAACAGGTTTCAAAAACATGGCGAATCACCACAACAATACGCCAGACAAGCCTCACGGAGTGCAGTACGAGTGAGAGAAATTTCAGTGGAAGAATTTACTTGTAACAGAGTGCAATCATCGCAGAGCCCGCCTTCACGTGGTGTCCTTCGATGCTGGAATTGTAATAGACCAGGGCACCTTCAAAGAGACTGCAGAAAACGTCGCCGAGTGGAATTGCCAGAAGAAGAAGGGAAAGAAGAATGCCAAAGATGTCGAGTCAGGGAACAAGCTATTCGTGGAAAGAATAGAATTCAAGCAGCGACTAGTCGCATTACCTCTCCGGTTGACCAGTCGGAAAACTAGTAAAAGCCAACTTTGTGGGGCAGAAGTTGGGTGGGGGAATCGACAGCCCCGAAGTTATCATTCAAGCAGGCCAGTTGCAGAGAAATAATAGCAGTCTTGTTATATATGGAAGTGTAGGTAAATATGAGTGCGCGGTCACTATCGATACTGGAGCTTCGAGATCAATTATAAGAGTAGATCTTGTTAAGAACAAATGGCTTCACAACACCACGAAATCTCTACTAAGAACAGCAACTGGAGCAGCAGCACAGGTGTTTGGAGAAATAACTTTAGATGTTCAACTAGGCGAACTATTATTTCCGCACACTTTCCTGGTTTCAGACATAATGGATGAATGCATGTGTGAGGATGAGTTGTTGGATTTATTAAAAACTCACGAATTCTCGACAACTTAGTATATCTTCAAAAGATACTTCATTACGATACAACTTAAAAATAGAACACAAACTTGGTTTATTATAATCTGGTGAATTTCGTGATGCGAACTCTACGGAACCTTCCTTTACCGTCCTCAGTTGAAGAGTGCTCTTTCTACCAGTTCTACGTGATGCGATTGAATGCGTGAGTGGGCGTGCGTACTTTATTTCGGCAATATTAAGGCAGCATTGCCAGGATTAATTATTTATTTATTGCAGCATTTTATTTTCTTTCAGGGTTGGTATTACTTTGCGCGTATTATATTTAGAGTCACTACAATCTCCCCCTCCAGTGTAGCGTTCATGGGTTACGTGTAGAAAATATTTTAGAGTATTTTAAACCTGACGTTACTTTTCTTTTTGTTTTTGGTGGCTGTATTTTTCTTCTGTTTCCGGCATGACGTATGCCGGCTTTAGTCTATCTATTGATATAGACACGTTTTTTCCTTTGATGTTCAGGATGAATTGTTTCCTGAGGTGTTCGATTATTTTGTAAGGTCCTTCATAAGGTGCTAGTAAGGCTGTTCTTACTTTGTCAACTCTGACAAAAACAAAATTTGAGTTCATTAGGGTTTTAGGTATGTAGACATTTTGGTTCGTATACATTTTGTAGTTCGAAAGTTTTTTCGAAGCTGCTCTACGATATCTTTGGGGTCTGGAGGTGTGCAGGGAGATTTTGCCACGAAAATTTCACCTGGTACTTTTAGAGGTTGGCCATAAACAAGTTCTGAGGGCGTACAACCTAAATCTTTTTTGATCGCAGACCGGATACCAAGTAGAACAAATGGTAGATCTTCTGCCCAAGATAACGTATTTCTTCGAGCCATAATTTCAGATTTCATGATTCTATGAAATCTCTCAATCATCCCGTTTGCTTGAGGGTGATATACAGTCGTTCGTATGTGAGATCCCAATAGGTTGGTGATCTCTTTGAAGAGTTTGGACTGGAATTGGGCTCCTTGATCTGTTCTGATCTCACTTGGAATGCCAAATCGGCAAATGTAGTTGTAGACAAATTCTTTAGATACAGTTACTGCACTAATGTCTTTGATGGGTATGTCTTCAGGCCATCTGGTAAACCTGTCGATTATTGTTAGAAGATATGAATATCCGTTCGAAGGTGGTAGTGGACCTACGAGATCTATATGAATGTGTTCGAAGCGTCCTGATACAATAGGGAATCGACCGTACTCTGACTTGATATGACGAGTGATTTTGTTATTTTGACATGAAATGCATGTTTTGGACCATTCATTGCTGTCTTTATTGATGGAGGGCCAAAAGCACTTGGAAGTTAGTTTCTGCCATGTGGCTCGGACACCAGAATGAGACAAACTATGAATAGTTTCCAAGGCAGATTTTCGAAGTGAATCGGGTACAAAAGGTCGAATGTTTTTGGTACTGGTTTCACACCCAATTCGCTCTTCTGACATTGGTATTTTAATTAATTCAAGTTTGATTTTTGTGTCTGACTTTTCTGCGTTTGATAGTAGTTGGCATAGTTCATCATCATGCTTTTGAGTATGAACTGAGCTTTTTATGTCAAATGAGACTTTATCTACTAATTTTATGTCGATTGGACGAGATTAGAAATCGGCTACCGTATTATTTTTCCCTGAGATATGCTGTATGTCACAAGTGAATTGCGAAATGTAGTCCAGATGTCGAGCTTGACGAGGGGTGCATTCGGTTTTGGTTGCCATCGCTTGTGTGAGTGGTCGATGATCCGTGTACATACAAAAGTTTCTTCTTTCAACTATGTGGCGAAAGTGTTGAATGGCTAAGTAAATGGCTAATAGTTCGCGTTCAAACGCTGAATATTTTTGCTCCGTAGAGGTAAGTTTTTTTTTAAAAGTAGCTCAGAGGCTAAGCGTATCTCGCATGATGCTGCTGCAAGACTGCGCCTACTAAATTTGATGCGTCCATGGTTATACTGTAGCTCGCATCTTCTATTGGGTGAGCCAATAGTGTAGCCTGTGCTAATGCATCCTTTGTGATTTGAAATGCATTATTGCAGGCATTGGGCCATGTAAATGGTTGCTTACTTTTTCAAATTTTTTGCATTTCTGCTAAGTGGGAATAGATAGGTGCCAACAGTTCAGACAACTTTGGTATAAATCTATTATAAAAGTTCACCATTCCCAAGAATTGTTGAACTTGTCGTACCGACGTTGGTGGAGCTATGTCGACAATTGCATCGACGCGATTCTTAAGAGGAGTAATACCTTGGAGAGATATTGTATGCCCTAAAAACTCTAAAGAGGATGCGCCAAACACGCATTTGGAGGGTTTGATTGTAAGTCCATATTCAGCTAGTCTTTTGAAAAGTTTTCTTAAATGTTGTTTGTGCTCGTCTTGATTTACACTGGCGATCAGGATATCGTCTATGTACGCATAAGCAAAGTCGAGATCTCTTACCACTTGATTGATGAATCGTTGAAATGTTTGGCTAGCATTGCGTAAGCCAAATGGCATCCGTGTAAATTCAAACAGGACAAACGGTGTCGTTATGGCTGTTTTATTTATATCTTCTGGAGCCACAGGGATTTGATGCTATGCTCTAACTAAATCGATACGCGAAAATATCTTACATCTTCGGAGTTGCATGGAGAAATTGTGAATGTGTGCGATTGGATACCTGTCAGGTATGTATTGAGTCGTCGATAATCGCCACAGGGTCTCCAGTCTTCACTGTCCTTCTTTGTCACCATATGAAGTAGGGACGATACAGATGAAGACGATGGTCTGCATATACCAAGGTCAATCATGTGTTGAAATTCCATTAAGGCGGCCTTGTGCCTTAGTGGGTCTAAACGCCGCGCCTTGGATACCGGAAGCTGACCTTTGGTTAAGATATGATGTTATACAGTGTTACGTACAGGTAAATTGAAATTTGTTGGTTGTGTAATTGTAGGAAAATCTCGGAGGATTTTTCCGTATTCACTTTCTATCGAGAGATTGCGTATGGATGCAGTATTTGCGGAGACGCTTAGGGCGTTGACGGAGAACTTTGTTTTAGAGTCTATAAGACGTTTCTTTCTTAAGTCGACTAGGATATTGAATTTGTCTAAGAAGTCTGCCCCTATGATTGGTTTATTTACTGCGGCCAGTATGAACGGATGAATGAAGTTTCTGCGTAACCCTAGATTTACGTTTAGGAGTTTGGTTCCATAAGTCTCGATACGTGTACCATTGGCTGCTGTTAATGAGAAACACGATGTTGGTTTTGACGTTGCAAAGAATGCGTGAGGCAGAATGGACAAGTCTGCTCTCGTATCAATCAGAAATGTTACGTTGTCGTTGGTGTCGCGAAGAAATAGACGGCGAGATATATTTTGCATTCTACTGTTTGCCGCAAGAACAGTAGATGATCTTAGTTTTTTGGTGTATTATGCTTTACTAGGGATGTGTTAGAATTCTGTTGAGAGAAACTACATGGCTGTTGACAATTCTTTGCTTTGGAGCCGAAAGTTGAATGATACCAACAGATATCTCTTCTAGAATTGCCGCCGTTGATGTTGTTGAGTGCGATTTGATTTTTCCACCGTTAGAGATTTCATGAGTTGTTTCATCTCTTGAATTTCTTTTTCTAGCTTGCGGAATTGTGAAGATTGTTGTTCAGGATTGTAATTGCGATTGTTTGAACTAAACGCCTGTGATTGTGCTGATGCAATGCATTTGGAAGCATTCGAAGCTTCCCAAATTTGATCTGCTACAGCCGTAATTTCTTCTTCACTTTTATCATCCAGTGGAATCAATGCAATGTTTATTATCTTTGGGAGTCGCCTCAACCACAGTTTCTTAACTAACGCGTTACCTATTGTACTGGAGGTGCCTGCTAATTGTTTTAGCATTCTTAACAAGTCGGATGGCTTTCTGTCACCTATCTCGTCACTAGACAGCAGCTTTTCTAATCGCCGTTCTTCGCTAAGAGAGTGACGTTCTATTAATTTTGATTTTAGTTTTTCATATAAATCTGATTGGGGTGAGTATTGCACGATATCCAGAACTGAGTCTAATACCTCCTGAGGTAATGCTCCTAGTACATAATTATAACGTAAAAAATCTCTTTGCACTTTGCCAACCGCGAATTGTGCCTCGGCATGAACGAACCACGTATTTGGGAAATTTACCCAGAAATTCTGTAGTTTTATTGACACCTTTGTAGCATGAACTTCGCTGGAGTGAGAGTTATTATCATGTGATTTGTTATCTCCTTGGTCGTTCGTAGTTTCTTTCTGTTTTTCCATTGCTACTTATTCGCGAGACGTGAAGAAAATTAATTAAATGCACGATGATCATGTTAAAATGATGCAATAAAAAACTGGTGCTTGGAACTGTCTTAATATCACTGATATAGTTTCGAATTTATGATATAGTGAATAATGTAAATCACTTAAGAGAGAATTTGTATTGCAATGTGATGAAAGCTTTGTCTCTGTTAGGATCCGTAGAGTTTGCTATCAAATCAAAATTTGTTTATTGCTTATTGTTGGGTTAAGGTAATTAAATTAATTAATTAATTAAAAGAAAAATAATTTTTAAAGAAATTTTAGGATAAATTTTGAAATATAGAATAAAAATAAAATATCAAACAATTAAAAAGAAAATGAGAAAATATTTTGAAGTTTCTAAATTATATTTTCTGCGATGAACGAAAATTTTTGTCTGCACTGTACTAGATGTACCATTCTCCTCAAACTTCAATGCTGCGATTCCAGTGATGCGATGGTGAGCGATTGTGATTTGTGTTTATTGTCTGCTTCTGTATGTGCGTTGAATACTTCGAATTGCGAGCGTGATAATGCAATACCAAACTTATTAATAATGTGTTTGTTGAATGTTTAATGTACAATATTCCTACTTGTTTGCAGATTTCCCACGCTGTTTCAATTATGGTTTGCAGGATTGCTAATGCTGAATTTTGGTGAGGTTCTGAAGCGGTTCCTTTTATGCCTATGTACTGCATCGAATGATGAAGCGCTTTTTAATGTCGGGTGTCGGGGTCACCAATTGTGAGGAAGAGTTGTTGGATTTATTAAAATCTCACGTATTCTCGACAACTTAATATATATTCAAAAGATACTTCATTACGATACAACTTAAATATAGAACACAAACTTGGTTTATTACAATCTGGTTAATTTCGTGATGAGAACTCTACGGAACCTTCCTTTACCATCCTCACTTGAAGAGTGCTCTTTCTACCAGTTTTTCACGTGATGCGATTGAATGCGTGAAAGCGCGTGCGTACTTTATTTCGGCAATATTAAGGCAGCGTTGCCAGGATTAATTATTTATTTATTGCAGCATTTTATTTTCTTTCAGGGTTGGTATTACTTCGCGCGTATTATATGTAGAGTCACTACACATTCTTGGAATAGACTTCATGACCACATACAAAATAAATCTGGATGTCGGGAAGCGGATTCTCAAATATGGCAATATAGAAATTCCTGTGGACAAAGCGTACTGATGATTCTACCTGGTGGAGCTGTTGTCTCTTGGCCGCTCGTGCTTCCCAAGTAAGGGAGAGAAGCGGTCAGATGGAAGGGTTTAAACGAAAGTTCGATTAACAAAACGAAATACTTTCCCCTTTTTTTCTTTATTTCATCCCAGAACTTTAATATTCCTCGGTTTTGAGAGTTTTAACAATTTTCCCTAACTTTCTTTAACAATTATCGGTTTTTTTGAATCTTAATTATTTTCACTTTCTTCTTCGCTACGCTTGCAAGCTGGACATGGGACTTGGTAATCTCTGTATAGCCAGCAAAATAGTCCACCTAAAACAAATTACAAACTCAGAGTTAGAAGCAAAAACTGGAAAGCATCCGAATATACGACCTGGAGAACAATAGATGAGAATACTATTTGGTAACCACTCATCTACTGGACAAGTGTTGATTCCATCCACTGCTAATCTCCAGAATACCATAGACTGGTTCCTGCCAACATCATCGGACAATAAAAGAAACGTTTCAACCCGGATTCTGAATACTTCTCGGATGGAAGCTCGAAATTCAGCAGCAATTAACCTCGAGAGCTTAGAGCTCATACCTAAAATGATTAATAGAAGTCAGTTTAAAACATCAAATACATCTCCCGAATTTTTCGAACTATACCAGCGTAGTATACTATCTTTAGGTACGAACAACGCAGTTATCTGTGGCAACTTTTACACAGCTACCAGGACATATTCTCTCAAACAAAGGATGACATCGGCAGAACTTCCATACTGCGGCATAAAATCGATATTGGAGACGCCAGACCCATAAAGCAGCCACCACGCCGGATTCCTCTTTCCCGAAAAGAAGAAGTAGAAAATCTCACACAAGAAATGATCCAGCAGGGCATTGTACATCCCCCGTTGTACTAGTTAGAAAGAAAGATGGATTACTTCGGTTCTGTGTCGACTACTGGAGGCTTAATGAAGTTACTGAACTCTGGATGCCATGGGGACTCCAAATGGTTTGGCACCTTAGATCTTCAATCAGGGTATTGGCAAGTTGAAATGAAGAGAAAAGATCGCGACAAGACAGCATTTAGCACTGGAAGCGGTCTGTATGAATTTAGTGTCATGCCCTTTGGGCTAACGAACGCTCCAGCTATCTTCCAACGATTAATGGAGTTAGTGTTAGAAGGTATTCCATACACCACCTGCCTGGTATACTTGGATGACATTATCGTCCATGGTAAGACATTCGAAGAAATGCTAGACCACCTCAAAACAGTCTTCGAAAGGCTACGACTAGCTGGTCTGAAACTATCTCCAGCAAAATGTCAGCTTTGCAGGGACGAAGTAAAATTTCCAGGGCACGTTGTATCCAGCAAGGGTCTATCAACTGACCCGGATAAGCTGATAGCTGTCCAAAACTGGCCCCAGCCTATGAATAAGACAGAAATTCAATCGTTTCTTGGGCTGTGCGCTTATTATCGCCGCTTCATAAAGGATTTTTCAAAAATTGCCAAGCCTCTTACCACACTGACTGAAAAAAATGTAAAGTTTGCTAAGACTGAGGATTGTGCGGCGGCCATTAGTACACTGAGAAGAAATTGATAACGGCTCCTATACTCTCACAACCATAGGAGGAAGGCCGCTTCGTTCTAGACACCGATGCCAGCTATTATGCATGGGGGCTGTATTGTCACAGATCCAGGATGGTGAAGAAAAGGTTGTTGAGTTCCACAGCAAAACACTTAATAAACCGGAACATAATTATTGCGTAACTCGCAAGGAACTTTTAGCTGTAGTTAAAGCGATAGCTCATTTTCAACCTCACTTCCTCCTACGAACTGACCACGCCTCATTACGATGGCTGATGAATTTCCGCGAGCCGGAAGGACAGATCTGAAGACGGCTAGAACGTCTTCAAAACTTTTACTTTGATATACAACACAGACCAGGCAATAAGCATGGAAATGCAGATGCCATATCTCGTCGTCCGTGCCTAAGCTCCAACTGCCGTTATTGTGCTCTTTTTGAGGAAAAAAACGTTGTAACACTTAGGATAGCCGTTATTCAGGACTCAATCGCTACCCAACAAGAGGAAGACGAACATCTGAAAATAATAAAAAATTGGTTGAAAGAGGATAAGCGACCGACGCGTGAGGAAATTATCCATCTTCATTCAATTATCAAGGCGTACTGGTCTATGTAGCCATCACTAATCATTAAGGACGATGTGTTATGTCGAAGTTTCGTGACTGCGACCGGAATCAGTTACCAAATTATTTTGCCTAACTCGAGAAAAGACGAAATCCTCCAACACCTGCACAGCAGTGCCACGGGCGGCCATCTAGGCATTGACAAGATCATTTCCAAAGTTAAAGGCAGATATTATTGGGTGAATTGTACTGAAGATATAAGAACTGGTGCCAGCAATGCAAAGTATGTCAGGAGCGCAAGGGACCGATGCCTAGGACAAGGGCACCGCTACAAGTCTATAATATAGCCGCTTCTTTCGAAAGACTAGGAGTAGACATTTTAGGACCATTACCAACTACTACTAAAGGTAATCGGTATATCCTAGTCGAAATAGACTACTTCACTAAGTGGCCAGAAGCTATCGCCATACAGAAACCGCAGGCACCGTTATGGAAGCTTTAATAAACACGTTTTCTCTCGATTTGGACTACCCCTCCAAATCCATTCAGATCAGGGTAGAAACTTCGAATGAGTCATATTTCGGGAAGTGCTACGAAGATTTGGTGTTGAAAAGACTCGCACGACTCCTTTACACCCGCAGTCAGGCGGAATGGTGGAGCGATTTGACCGCACGATTTTAGACTATCTCGCGAAACTTGTAGCAGAACACCAAAGGGACTGGGATGGACATTTACGTTTTCTCCTGCTCGCATATCGATCAGCAGTGCATGAAACTACTCGAAGAACACCAGCCATGCTTAACTTCGGAAGAGACTACCGGACTACCTCCATCTGGGCAGCCACTAACAACTGCTGAATACGTGAAAAACTTAAAAGAACGCTTAGAGCTTGTGCATAAGAGTAATCGTGAAAAGCTGGAAAAGAATAGTGGAAAAATGAAAATTCGATATGACTTATCCTCCCGAGCCAATCCTTTTAAAATCGGAGGCTTGGTCTGGCTGTACTTTCCCAAGAGGCGGAAAGGAAAATGTCCATAGTTACAGAGGAACTGGGAAAGTCCGTATACTGTACTGGAGCAACTAAGTGATGTGACGAATAAAATTGCCAAAGAAAGTCGCAGAAGGCCACTCGTAATCCACCGCAACCGCTTAGCACCCTACCACTAAACTGCAATTAAAAGCAGTAAATCGCCGCACGAAATTATTATCTACGATCGGGCAGCAATAGGCGAATAAGAGGCGCCTCGATACCCTCTAGATCCTGAGTTAGGATGGGGCGGCCATCTCGAGCTAATTAATCGCGTTCGCGGGCGGAAATGCCAACGGCCCTACCCTAATTGGAAGCAACAATAATGTAAAAATCTGGAAAAAGAAAGCCACTTGAAGAAGATTAATTAAAAGACGTACCTGTGTAACTATATATGAATTTCTTTCAGATTCCATAACTATATCCTATTTTTCTAATGGTTTCCTTTTTTTATTAATGAATTCTCCTCATCTCAATGCCGTCAACATACCTCGAATATTATCGGAGGGAGTACTATGGATTATTATTGGCAAACTGAAGCGCCCGGTAGTAGGCGTGAATGAGTATTCCCACCAACAACAAACAACAAACGGAAACTTTCCTTCACTTTTCTTCAGAGCTGAGGACAGCTCCTTTTTATCATAATGGAGCAGTGTTACGAAATTTCCCTAAAATTTAAGAAGTTCAATTAGATAAGCTAGATTAGTATAAGCAAACATTTTGAATTGTAAGTAAATTGAAATTATTTCGAGTAGAATTTAGAATAAATGTAATATTAGCTGTAATTAAGAATAAATTTAAGAAAATTGCGCTACCTAGAAAACGACCGAACCCATTGGAAAAGGCGATCTCCGGCATCCAAGAGAGAACGGTCGAAAGAATAAAAAAAAGGAAAAGGAAGATTTCCTTCTTGAAGGGCGGATAAAAAAAAGAGTAAGGTCGTGTTCGAGAAAATAGGCATTAAAATTATTTAAAGGCAAGAAGAAACTGTAAAAACAAAACAAAAAAGTGAAAGAGTTGTACACCAAAGACGCTGTGTTTAATTTAAAGTGAATAAAAACTGAAAAAAACTAAACTAGTGCTAGTTTTATTGACTGTGAGTTTTCCGTCGTGAAAACGGCAATTCGTAGGTTGTGGGCGTTCGAGAACGGGTTTGCTGTGAGTACCAGCACCTTAAGCATTGAATTATAAAAAGTCGTATCTGAGAGTTTTACAATTTTTAACTTTTTCCACACTTAAATTGGGTAATTGAAATAAAAAATTTATTTATGAAATTGCTTGTCACCGGCCAAAGCCTTCTCCATGATCCAGCTTCGACTTCTCCTCAACAGCACGAAAATTTAGGACACGCATACATAAGTTTTATTTTGTGCATAAAAAAAGGAAAAGTGCTATCGAAAGTGTTATACTCAGCTACAGTGGTCGCCATCTTCACTTTGCATGGTACATCAGCGAATATGTTTCCCACGTCGAATTAAATAGTAGACTAGCTGAAAAACACCAAAAGGGAAGGCCATCTATCTTTATTTCCTCCCAGTCCGGTGCCCCGAGCCCTTTTTCCGCGGTTTATCCTAGCCCATCTGCATAATTTTAGATAGTGTCACCTCACAATATAATACCGGCGTTTGCTCACGAAATCCGCAACGTTTCACCTCACCATGAGGTCACAGAAGACAAGAGGAACCAAAAAATCAAACTCCCGACGCAATTGCAATAAACAGTAAGAAATCTTAATAATCCTAATAATTTTATCTATCCAACCACGATCGGCACTCACGCATGCTTAGGAACTAAACTCTCGTATTCACAAAGGTAAGTCGCAATCGCAACTACACGAGATTTATGCAGTCCATTCATATCGGAGAGAAGTTTCGTTCATTCAGAAATTTCGAAAACGGAATTCTCTACTGGGGAATAAAAGATGCAGAAAAATTGAGAACTTGCACTGCTTGGCTGGCCACTGATATAATTAACTATACCCCAGCTGATTAGACTGTACACAACGTGACTTCGAATGTTGCTAACCTACTTCTGAGCTCGACTTCCCTGCAACACTTCCATCCACTTTATTGCTGACCTACTTTGGTATCCGCAGCTCTCGTGCGATATTTACATCGCCCTTCGTTTATCAAAGTTACCGTGTCCCACACTACAAGCTACTTAGAACAAAATCTCCCTCTCGACTTAATAAAATTGCAACAATATATAACACAGAGAAAATAGCGGAAAATCGTCTTTTAAAAATTATAGAAATACAATAAAAGCCGACTTGGAATTTTCAGAATTATCGTGCCAGAATTTCTTTAAAAGCATTGTGAATAATGCTAAACGTCATGCTTCTTTATTTGGCATTGGGGAAAAGAAGTGTCGTGACTCTAAAGAAAAAAAAAACGCCCAACGAATTTGCTATGTAACAAAAAGGTTATTATTACAGAAAGTAATACTATTGATGGGAATAATAGTGATGCTAATGCTGTTTATGGCGCTAGAGAAAGAGAACTTCAAGACGGAGATATTTTCTGTAGTGAGAAAATTGTAAATTTTGACATTCAGTGTGAAGAAGTTGTACCAAAGTTAGCTGAAAATGGCAAAACCGGAGGTATTAATGATGAAAAAGCAATATTATAATTAAGTAAAAGTAACATATTTTCACATTGTACAGTATTATTCTGAAATAACTCTTTTCTCGTTTTTTAAAGTACCTCTTTTAAATTATAAAGTTATTAATAGTGGTATAAAAACAACTTATTTATCATGATATTCCATCGCAACTAATTTGAATCAAGGCATATAATTTTCCTGCATTTTCACGGCAATATGTTTTATAGATGTTTAAAAACGATGATTTTATTGTAGTTTCAAAGAAATCGGTTAACTTTTTTAAGCTGCAACCAAAAATGCATAAATTATTTCCTTGAACCACTGCATTTTTCATGCCAACAATTTCGTTTTATACGTTAAAAAACATTTATTTTGCTTTTCGGTAGATAATGTGAAACCATCTAATTAAACTTTGTAAAAAATATCCGATTTCGTACCTGTTTGTATTTTAACTACATCGGTATGGATTTCTTCACCCGAATTTTCCATTTTTAAAACCGGGAATTTGTTACTTTGCTTAGTTTCATTCTCCACTTGACTTTGTTCGATTATTCTTTTCGCTGCTTGACACAACGGATTTCTTCCACTTCCCAACATATTTTTAATTAAATATAATTTACTCTCAAGTGAATACGAGCTAAAACTCGTTAATATTCCAAATTTCCTTACATCATCAAGTTGATGCGAAAGATTATATACATTACTAGTAATGTAATCTACAACGTAAATTTCTCTATATTTTTCAATATAATATGCAAGCAGTGCGTGTCGGCTATATCAAGAAAATCTAAATAAAACTCGAGGAACAAATCGTTATGGCACAAAAAAGAATGAGAAAATGTTCATATATATCGTAAGGAAGATTATCTTTCAGTATAACGATTACTATGTAATATAGGAACGTACGATATTCCAACCCTTTCCAATGCGCAAGCCAATCAAGACCTCTGACTGCACGATGAAGTTCTGAAGGAATTTTACACTTCTCTAGGAATTGTGAAATGTTTATGATGTCGCGTGCAGACTATTTCATTCTGTAATTGCGAAAAGTGTCATCTCTCCATCCCATAAGATACCTTTTCATAATTCCTAAATCGATAAGGTGAAGACAATCTCCAATCGGAAAGTCATCAATCATGTTGATCGTTAGTTCTTCCAGTGGTGTATATTGTTTGTGATGTAATTCACATGTTTTAGCACGAACTGATTCATCAGTTCTTTTCGGACATGTTATTCGTGGGAAAATGTTACAATGCGTAACATAAGAATATTCCCCAATAGTTGTACACTTTAAACATCTATTATAATTAGCAATACCTGTAAGAAAAGTATATGAAAAGTTGCTCTTTAATATGTGAAACTTATTCCCAATTCATAATATTTGCTTTACCTTTAATGAAGGCCCGCGCAGGGGAGTCGCAAATGAAGGATCTAATTTTCACAATAATTTTTTACCATCAATGATAATACCGTTCGCCAAAACATGTTTCGCTTCCTCCACAAAAGGCGTGAGGAATGCTGTAAAGTCAGATGGTTTTCCTTTACCGCAATAAATTCCTTTAACCATAGGTTGCAAATGAGGAACATCATGAATGTTGAAAATAATTGGCTAGAATTCATCTTTTGAGCTTCTATAAATAGGTATACCATCTATGTTTATGTTAATGGAAATCGAACATAAATGCTTAATACTGCGGAAATAATTTCGAAAACAAAACTCTATTCCTTGGTGCCAATAGTATTGGTTGGTGTATGTAATAATGTCCGTGGATCTATAGGTAATATATTTGGTAAACGATTATTAAGAGTTCTTGATAATGCTTTTAAGGCAATCTGTCTTATATTAAATTTATTGGCCCATCACATCATCTCTAAATATTTCATCCTTTGATGAATCCACGTTAATCCTCTCATCGGCATCATCGACATTTTCAAATTCAACAAACCAATTAGCTATTACGTCTGGGTCGTCATTCCTTTGTACAACAGAAAAATTGCGAACTTGCACCTGCTTGGCTGGCCACTGATATAATTAACTATACCCCAGCTGATTAGACTGTACACAACGTGACTTCGAATGTTGCTAACCTACTTCTGAGCTCGACTTCCCTGCAACACTTCCATCCACTTTATTGCTGACCTACTTTGGTATCCGCAGCTCTCGTGCGATATTTACATCGCCCTTCATTTATCAAAGTTACCGTGTCCCACACTACAAGCTACTTAGAACAAAATCTCCCTCTCGACTTAATAAAATTGCAACAATATATAACACAGAGAAAATAGCGGAAAATCGTCTTTTAAAAATTATAAAAATACAATAAAAGCCGACTTAGAATTTTCAGAATTATCGTGCCAGAATTTCTTTAAAAGCATTGTGAATAATGCTAAACGTCATGCTTCTTTATTTGGCATTGGGGAAAAGAAGTGTTGTGACTCTAAAGAAAAAAAAACGCCCAACGAATTTGCTATATAACAAAAAGGTTATTATTACAGAAAGTAATACTATTGATGGGAATAATAGTGATGCTAATGCTGTTTATGCCGCTAGAGAAGGAGAACTTCAAGACGGAGATATTTTCTGTAGTGAGAAAATTGTAAATTTTGACATTCAGTGTGAAGAAGTTGTACCAAAGTTAGTTGAAAATGGCAAAACCGGAGGTATTAATGATGAAAAAGCAATATTATAATTAAGTAAAAGTAACATATTTTCACATTGTACAGTATTATTCTGAAATAACTCTTTTCTCGTTTTTTAAAGTACCTCTTTTAAATTATAAAGTTATTAATAGTGGTATAAAAACAACTTATTTATCATGATATTCCATCGCAACTAATTTGAATCAAGGCATGCAATTTTCCTGCATTTTCACGGCAATAACTTTTATAGATGTTTAAAAACGATGATTTTATTGTAGTTTCAAAGAAATCGGTTAACTTTTTTAAGCTGCAACCAAAAATGCATAAATTATTTCCTTGAACCACTGCATTTTTCATGCCAACAATTTCGTTTTATACGTTAAAAAACATTTATTTTGCTTTTCGGTAGATAATGTGAAACCATCTAATTAAACTTTGTAAAAAATATCCGATTTCGTACCTGTTTGTATTTTAACTACATCGGTATGGATTTCTTCACCCGAATTTTCCATTTTTAAAACCGGGAATTTGTTACTTTGCTTAGTTTCATTCTCCACTTGACTTTGTTCGATTATTCTTTTCGCTGCTTGACACAACGGATTTCTTCCACTTCCCAACATATTTTTAATTAAATATAATTTACTCTCAAGTGAATACGAGCTAAAACTCGTTAATATTCCAAATTTCCTTACATCATCAAGTTGATGCGAAAGATTATATACATTACTAATAATGTAATCTACAACGTAAATTTCTCTATATTTTTCAATATAATGTGCAAGCAGTGCGTGTCGGCTGTATCAAGAAAATCTAAATAAAACTCGAGGAACAAATCGTTATGGCACAAAAAAGAATGAGAAAATGTTCATATATATCGTAAGGAAGATTATCTTTCAGTATAACGATTACTATGTAATATAGGAACGTACGATATTCCAACCCTTTCCAATGCGCAAGCCAATCAAGACCTCTGACTGCACGATGAAGTTCTGAAGGAATTTTACAGCTCTCTAGGAATTGTGAAATGTTTATGATGTCGCGTGCAGACCATTTCATTCTGTAATTGCGAAAAGTGTCATCTCTCCATCCCATAAGATACCTTTTCATAATTCCTAATCGATAAGGTGAAGACAATCTCCAATCGGAAAGTCATCAATCATGTTGATCGTTAGTTCTTCCAGTGGTGTATATTGTTTGTGATGTAATTCACATGTTTTAGCACGAACTGATTCATCAGTTCTTTTCGGACATGTTATTCGTGGAAAAATGTTACAATGCGTAACATAAGAATATTCCCCAATAGTTGTACACTTTAAACATCTATTATAATTAGCAATACCTGTAAGAAAAGTATATGAAAAGTTGCTCTTTAATATGTGAAACTTATTCCCAATTCATAATATTTGCTTTACCTTTAATGAAGGCCCGCGCAGGGGAGTCGCAAATGAAGGATCTAATTTTCACAAAATTTTTTTACCATCAATGATAATACCGTTCGCCAAAATATGTTTCGCTTCCTCCACAAAAGGCGTGAGGAATGCTGTAAAGTCAGATGGTTTTCCTTTACCGCAATAAATTCCTTTTTTTTTTTTTTTTTTTTTTATATATTATTAAGCCAAGCTCAGGGGATACCCTATGATGCAAAGCACAGCATGGCAGGAAGGAGATAGGGAAAGGATTAGGGGATGTGAGGAGAGTGGCGGAGGTGCCGATGTGTGTCGCCCTTAAACTTCCGCAGATTGTATGCCGGAGGAAAAACAGAAGATGGTAAGCTGTTCCACATTCGCACTGTTCGGGATAAAAAAGCATCTCGGAATTTTACTGTACGGCCGAAAGTAATTTGAAGGGTTAAAGGATGTGCGCGGTTTGCAGCGCGAGTATTGCGTGCAGGAATCATTCTACAAGGGATTAGACTAGATATTTCATCAGAACATTGACCATGCATATAGCGATAAAGGAGCGAAAGGCATCCAACATTGCGGCGGTGCTCGAGTGAGTCGATATGACAAGTTATTGCCAAATCGCCAATGAGCTTGAAGGCTCTCTTTTGGACAATATCCAATGAAGCTAAGGCTGTGCGACCAGCCCCGGCCCATATATGGGAGTTGTATTCCATTCTAGGTCTAATGTAGGACTTGTAGAGGAGCGCTAGATTTGACGGGCTGAAATATTTCTTACACCTTTTCAGAAATCCAAGACATTTCGATGCTTCTTTGGCAACAGAGAAGATGTGATCTGTCCAGTTTAACTTACTGGAAATATTAATGCCAAGAATGCTTAGTGACGGTGATTCAGAAATTAATGCTCCATCAAAAGAAACGGGTGTGGTTAAGTTATGATCTTGTTTTAATGAGATGAGACAGCTTTGAGTCTTAGATGCATTGAATTCGACGCGATTCGCTTTGCCCCAAGCGAGGATACTGTTAAGATCGTTATTCAATGATCTAGTCATGCAATCTCGTTTAACACATGCGGCATTCCCCCTGGATTCCGCAAGAGTGTCAAAGGAGTAAGCGAAATCAAGAGTACTGTCATCTGCGAAACTATGGATGGGATTGAAAATAAGGGAAAGAAGATCATTAATGAAAACTAAAAAGAGAGTTGGAGAGATAACAGAGCCTTGAGGCACACCGGCATTTATGGGATGCGGTTCAGATGTAACGCCATCTAATACAACACGTATTTGGCGACTAGATAGGAAACTTTCAATCCATAATAGAAGAGGAGGGGAGAGACCAAGTGCTTTAAGTTTGGCTAAAAGGGCTGGATGCCAGACTCTATCAAAGGCTTTTGAAATATCTAGAGCAACGATTTTAGACTCACCAAAATTGTGAAGACTACGGTTCCAACGTTCCGTAAGAAAGGTCAGCAAGTCTCCAGATGAGCGTCCAGCTCGGAAGCCATATTGGCGATCGTTGATGAGATGATTAGTTTCTAGATACTTCATTAATTTTGAGTTAATGATAGATTCAAAAACCTTTGAAAGAATCGAAGTGATGGCAATTGGTCGATAATTTGAGGGATCGCTACCCTCTCCTTTCTTAGGAATAGGCTGAACGTGAGCTAGCTTCCAAGCAGTTGGAAATTTTCCTGTCGAATAAGACAAGTAGAAGAGTTTGCGCAGAGGTTTAGCCAAGGATGAGGCGCAGCTTTTAATTAACAGGGGCGAAAAACCATCAGGACCTGCGGCTTTGGAGACGTTGATATCCTTAAGGACCCTGAACACATCCCTCGTACGAACGTGTATTGGCTCTTGTACACATTCACACGGGCGATGCAAAACAGGTGTTTGTGAAGTTGGTGGAAGACGAGAATTTGAAGCGAATCTAGCAGCTAAAATATTAGCTTTATCCAGGGAGTCAACAATCACATCACCATTATTAAGTAGTGAAGGTATAGAGGAACTGGTGAAATTGTTCCTGATGGTTTTGACCAGGGACCAGAAACCTTTGCTACCTTTGCGGCTTGTCAAGATTCTTTGTCTAATATTCTGGTCAAAAAGAAATTTTTCTCTCTGGATAATGGACTTGCAGGTGTTCCGTGCAGTCTTGTAGACTTGTTTCATTTCCGGACATGGATGCAATTGATAGGCGCGAAAAGCAGACTCTTTCGCTTTTATAGCTTGGTTACACTTATCGTTAAACCAGGAGCGATCATGCTGTTGTTGAGACCTGCTGTAAGAATACGGAATGTATTCACGCATGCCAAGATTTAGTATGTTACTAAATTGTAATGTGCATTCATCAACATCCCTCGAAGCAAAACAAACCGACCAATCAATTTCTTTAAGATACTTATTGAGACTTTCCCAATCAGCATTCTTATAGTGCCAAAGAAGCCTACTTGTAGGTGGAGCAGTTGGGCGGCACAGGTTTGAGGTGGTAAATTGAGCCGTGATTAAACAATGGTCTGAATTTCCAAGAGGGGAACCGACTGAAATGGAATATTTGTCAGGATGAGATGTTAGAAACAAGTCGAGTAAATTAGCTTTATCTCCAGCTGCATCAGGAATTCGCGTTGGTGCATCCACTAGCTGTTGCAAATTAAATGATTCACAGAAGAGTTCAACGAAACGGCCCGCAGGACTTGTGGTAGAAGAATGTCTGAGCCACGGTATATTATGAACATTAAAATCGCCTGCCAGGACGATTTCGGAAGAGGGGGAAACAGAAAGCAAATGATCAATATTGTTGGAGATATTGTCAAATACGGATACCGTGCCGTCATCAGACATATTTGGGCTGCGATAAAGGAAACAGAAGTATATGATGTGCTTGTGAAGTTTGAACCTAATCCAGATATAATTAAACTCTGGATTAGCAGAAGGAAAATCTTGAAGAATAGTAAAGGCCACATCATTCCTAATATATACTGCGATCCCTCTATGCTGAGAAAAAAGAGGCACGAAGCTGTAACCAGGGACGTGATACTGATTAATATCAGCATCAGAAACGACCTTGGTTTCACTTAGCGCAAGAATTGCCGGATTTTTTGAGTTAAGGTGGCAGTACACCGAAAACCGATTTGCTCTTAATCCGCGAATGTTGCAGAAATCTAAAATAAAATTCTGCATGCTGAAGGCAAAAACAAAAAAGCAAAAAAGAAAAAAAGCGACACACAACAACACAAAAATTTGGGCGCCACCAGCCGCAGTCAACGACACAGCGAGGTAAAAAAAAACAACAATAGTGTTATGCCTATTGCTGCTTTCAACACCTCAGACTGTGCAGTTCAATGACCACAGCTGGGGACACCCGTATTGCTGATCAGTGACAAGTGCTAATGCATTTGCACTGATCACAGATGAAGAGAAGGAAAGGAAACGTTACCGTGCTGCTGGCTTATAGAATGTTGATAGGGCATAGAAGAGCCCTTCACTTGGCGGATAAAATTTATTTTGTTTATTTATTAATTTATCGGTCGCGTCGGAATTTAAATAATTATAGTAATTGATTATATTGAAGATATTTAGCACAACACTATCACTTGTCTTAAATTGGTTGATTGAATATGTTTATATTGATTTATTTGAACTGCAACACTATGCAACGTCCGATCGGATTGACTCCACGCACTCCACCATAACTCCACTAACCATAGGTTGCAAATGAGGAACATCATGAATGTTGAAAATAATTGGCTAGAATTCATCTTTTGAGCTTCTATAAATAGGTATACCATCTATGTTTATGTTAATGGAAATCGAACATAAATGCTTAATACTGCGGAAATAATTTCGAAAACAAAACTCTATTCCTTGGTGCCAATAGTATTGGTTACCTTCGTCTATTTTCCGAAGTGTAATAGTGCTTGGTGTATGTAATAATGTCCGTGGATCCATAGGTAATATATTTGGTAAACGATTATTAAGAGTTCTTGATAATGCTTTTAAGGCAATCTGTCTTATATTAAATTTATTGGCCCATCACATCATCTCTAAATATTTCATCCTTTGATGAATCCACGTTAATCCTCTCATCGGCATCATCGACATTTTCAAATTCAACAAACCAATTAGCTATTACGTCTGGGTCGTCATTCCTTTGTACAACAAGGTCGTTATCGTTACTTAGAACTTCTTCGAAAGGTAACTTTGTTTCTGAACTCTGTCTGCGCAGAGTTCTTGAGGAAGTAGATGGTGATGATATGGCAACCACTGGATTTGTCGTAGTATTTGGTACAAAACTTAGCATTTTAAACCAATTCTTTGAAACTCTCCGGTAGAAAGTACTACTATGTTTTACTTTTCTCCAGTTTTTTGATAAATCCATATTTATTGATTATAAATAAAGCTTACACAAAACACGCACCGCACTGATACATTAAATTCACGTTACTAAAAGTTTCCGATTTTTATAACTGTCATCTTCGTTACTAAAGCGCCATAAATAGATAAAACCAGTTTTATAATGGCCCCATTCGACAATAAAAGTAATTTGTTTTGATAACGATCACCGTAGTTACTAAAGGGCCACCAACAAATTTTACGATATCTTATAGTGGGTATATGTATTACCGAAAGTTCCCAATTTTTATTAAAGTCACCTAAATTACTGAAAGTTGACGAGTTATATAAGGGTAACCACGGATACCGCAATAAGCACTTATCACCAATAAGTTATATAACGTGGAGATCAAAACAATTATAAAACTTTCTTATATACCTTCTAGTAATGGTTACTCTAAGTTATATAGACCGGTTATTGAAACATTTCCATCACCAACTTATAAAACCTTTAGTAACTTACTTCCACGACATCCATTAGTAACCGTAAAAACTCTAATATAACTACGTCACCAATTGGCAATATTAGTAAACTCTTATATAACCACTGAAATTCTTATATAACCGAGCAACCATTATATACCCCTTATAAAACTACCCATCACCTTCAGTTACCAAAAATTGGAAAAATTGTTACTTGGGAAGCGAACTCCAGAGACAAAACGAGATCCTACGCTATTTCCCTATGCTGGAGAGGGCTGAAAGCGATCTCGTATCCCCAAGCCCGAGATGAACAACATATGTAGTACCGGCTAGTGCCGCTAGGGAAGCTTACTCAAGAAATGGTGTTTGCACTCAAAAGATCAATACACGCACCCCCTAAACCCAATAAAAATAATAATAATTTGCTAAGAAAACATCAAACCAAGGGGATATCATGTTGTGAGATTCGAATGCTGCTGATATCTACAACTTCCCCGTTAAGAATTCTTATATAGGTGCAGCACTTGAAAACAGCAAAACCAAGATTACGTCATGCTCATAGATACAACTTCCCCGCTAAGAAATCGTCAAGCAAGAAAACAGCAAAACCAAGGCATGCTGGTAGTACTGGCTATTGCCACTAGGGGACCCTACTCTCCCTACGCTGGAGAGTGCTGAAAGTGATCTCATATCCCCAAAGTGATCTCGTATCCCAAGCCCAAGATGAGCAACATATCTAGTAACGGCTAATGCCGCTAGGGAACCTTACTCAAGATATAGTGTTTGCACTCGACAGAGCAGCTGTGACTTTTCAATATGCGCAACCCCCAAACCCAATAATAATAATTTACTAAGAAAACAGCAAACCAAGCAAATGTCATGTTATGAAATTCGAATGATGCTGATATCTACAACTTTCCCGCTAAGAACGCTTATTTAGATACTGCATTTGAAAACAGCAAAACCAAGATGACGTCATGCTGATTCCCCGCTAATAAAAGAAAACAGCAAAACTAAGGCATGGTTGTAGTTCGGGCTAATGCCGCTAGGGAACCTTACTCAAGAAATGGCGTTTGCACTCGAATCCTGTAAAAGCCTTACGCGCACCGCAGTCAAGCACGAAAACAGCAAAACTAAGGCACGCTGGCAGTACGGGCTAATGCAGCTAGGCCGCAGTCAATTCCAAATGACACATACAAGAAATAAGCCAGTCAAGACACAATCCTATATTTAGTGTGGACTCCAACCACTTACGGTGGCGCAATCTGTGGCGAAATCCTGGAAGCTAAAATTTGGGTTTGGTACCTGTATAGCGTAACTACCGAAAACTATTAACATTTGCGCCTCGATCGTGTCGTGGAAGACTTCTACAGAGTTCGCGCGAGTGGCTCCGCACCTATAGATCTGTCTTTGTGTGAAGATTGGGAACCGTTACACGAATTTCTATTTTTGTGAAAAAAAAATGTAATTTTCTTCGATTAATTACCTGCGTGCCAACTGAGCAGGAATAATCTGAAAAGGAAAATTGTGAATTTCTATTTTTAAAATTTTCATTGATTAATACCTGCGTACCAATTTAGCAGGAACATTCTGTAAAAGGAAAATGTGTTGATTTCTATATTAGAAAAGTTTCATTTATAATTTACCTGTATACAAGGAAATTTAGCACGAACATTCTGCACAGGAAAAAGTCTGAATTTCTAGTTTAAAAATTTCATTGATTAATTACCTGCGTGCCGATTTAGCAGAAACATCCTGCAAAAGAAAAATGTGTGAATTTCCATTTTAAAAGATTTTCATTGTCTAATTACCTCTGTGCAAATTTAGCAGGAGCATTCTGCAAAAGGCAAATGTGTGGATTTCTATATAGAAAAAAGGTTCATTTATTATTAATCTGTGTGAAAAGAAATTTAGCAGAAACATTCTGCACAGGACAAAGTGTGAGTTTCTAGTTTAAAAATTTCATTGATTAATTAATTTCCATTTTAAAAGTTTTTCATTGCGTGCCAATTTAGGGGGAACATTCTGAAAAGGGAAATGTGTGAATTTCTAGTTTAAAAATTTCATTGATTAATTACCTGCGTGCAAATTTAGCAGGAACAATCTGCAAAAGAAAGTGTATTAAAAAAAAATTGCATTGACTGAATTACCTGCGTGCCAGATTAATCAGGAACCCCCGCCAGGGAATATGTGAGTCTTAGAATACGAGCTTTAATTAATAATTAAAGATTTTCACTGATTACACCACCTGCGGTCGTATAGATCAGGAATATTCTGAACGGAGAGCAAAGGGGTCTTACCACGACTTGTTATTTGTCAGGAGTATTAATGTAAGGTAACCTTTTTACCTTATTAGTATAAGTGCCGCGGCTAAACCCCTCTGGTCCTTTTTTTTTATGTGTTTTTTTTTCTTTCTCTCATTGTTGATTGTATTTATTATTATTGTTTTTTATATTATTTATTTTAGTAGATTTTTTCTCTTTATACATATTGTTTCGGCAGTTATACACTTGCTCAGGAGGTTAGCTATTGTGTCAACGCTTGTGGTCGTCACTAACCTCCCGAATCAGGTATAAGGCTGATTCAATGAATAGAAAACTGATTAATAATGAATAAATGCCGCTTTTAATGTTCAACTCTATTTATTTTTACAAGTCAATTCTTCCTACTGAACAATTCACAAAATTCTAGTAAAATATTTACCTCTAAATTCAACAAACTATGAAATGTTTACTGCTCCGTTAATTAGTCAACTGGAAACAATCTGACCTTTACCGAACAAAAGTAATAAAAACAAACACTTTATGTTAGCGTGGAAGTATGTGACTTATATCCATGGTATTCGTGAGGATGCTTCTTGTTGTTGTTGCTGACGTCCAAGTTGATGTTTAATCAAAGCTTCTTCGGTGGCACTCACTCAACAATAATAAGCTAAACTAAAAACCTATGGTAAATCTCTTTCGTGCGTAGTGTATTTAAAACTAGTTGAGCACCACTGTGCGACGTTGCCACAAGTCCTGTGTCGGTTATATGGCGAATTCCTTCTTTAATAATCCTTGCATACGCGTTCACGCCTATCAGGAGATCGATTTTACTAGATTGTAAGAAATTATGATCTGCTCACTGTAGGTCTGCTAAACAGTCCAGCTTTATATCCTTACATCTCTCTGGAGCGGAAATGTTTGTTATACGTTTCACGACGTATGCGCGCATTGGCAAATTGAAGCTTCGATCGTGTTGCGTTTTAAGCATAAAATCAATTTCTTTTGTTGCCTTGCTACCTTAGATGAGCCCAGACCAGTAATTTGCAGGGAAGTCAGGATGGCTCTAGTGTGTAGCAACTAATAGACTGGTGCGTTATACTTTGGCTATTTGTGCCTTTTTAATTTATCACAGAGGATATCAAGGTTAATTGCGCGTTACAATAACTAAATAACTAGCCGAATCTACGAAATAGTTTATTTTATTTTAATTATGTCAATTTACAAAATACGATGTAACGTGAGAAAGAAACAAAATCGAACTGTCTTAAATAATAAAATTACCACGCCTCCTTACATCATTGCAAAGCATGTATGATCTGCCGGTGTGGGATGTGCGTGTATGCGTGTCGATTGGTTGTATGCTAGTATGATTGCTGGCTGGCCACAGGACTCCCCTCCTAGACACATCGTCGAGGAAACGTTTTGGAAACTTAACTCGTCTTCCACTCTTCGTTACTCTTTCCGCTGCCGGTGGTTGAGCCGTGCTGCTACTCTTACTGTTGTACATTGGTTGTTCAACTGTAGATATCATCTGTTAAGAAAGCTGGTTTCAACCTGTCCAGCGAAATTTTTTTAGGACGATCTTTGATTAGCAGTGTGTAGTATTTCTGATGTCGGTTGATGATCTGATAAGGGCCTTCGTATGGAGTTTCGAACGATGCCTTCAGTCTATCACATCGAACGAATGCGTACTTTGATTGCTGCAGATCTGGATGGATGAAGATTGAAGTTCGGTCTTTGTGTTGAACTGGAACTGGTCGTAATTTTGACATAGTTCGCTTAAGATTCTTGGTGAATTCGGTGTCATTTACTTGAATCTTTTGTTTGTTGAAAAATTCACCTGGCAACTTCAATTTCTTTCCGTAAACCATGTCTGCTGGAGTTATATCAGAGTCATTCTTGATTGTTGCTCTTAATCCTAGTAGGACAATTGGAAGGATGTCATACCAATTATCATTTTCGTGGCACTTTATCGCAGTTTTTAAGGTACGGTGCCATCTCTCAATAATTCCGTTCGCTTGTGGGTGGTATGGCGTTGTTTTGAGATGAGCTATTCCCATTAGCTTAGTAAGTTCTCTGAACACTGATGATTCGAATTGTCTTCTTAAGTCACTGGTTATCTTGAATGGTACGCCAAAGCGCGCTATCCAGTTGTTTATGAGCTCTCTTGCTATTGTCTCGGCGGTGATATTTTCTAGCGGTATTGCTTCTGTCCATCTAGTGTATCTGTCGATTATCGTCAAACAATATCTAAAATTGCGACATGTCGGTAGAGGTCCAATGATGTCAATGTTGATATGCTCAAATATTTCTTTTTGACAGTCGTAATGTTGCAAAGGGCTCTTTATATGACGCTGTACTTTTGATCTTTGGCAGGGAAGGCAACATTTCACGATGTTTTTAATGCCCTTTTCCATTCCCGGCCATACGAATCTTACCTTTACTAGTTTAACTGTAGAATCAAGTCCTGGATGTGAAAGATTATGCAGTAGGTGCGTGACCTTTTGACGATACATAGGGGGTATATACGGTCGGATGTTCTTCTGAGATGTATCACAGTACACGAATTTGTCGGAATCGTTTAACGGTAACAGCTTGAGCAGCAATGAAGATTTGCTGGGCGAATTCAAAATTTGTTGAAGCTCTGAGTCCTTACGTTGCTCTGAGCTAAGGTCCCCGTAATCAACTGTTGATGCAGAAAGACTTTGAATTCTGGACAACCAATCTGCTACGTTGTTTTTATCACCTGCGATGTGGCGGATGTCTGTTGTAAACTGACTGATGAAGTCAAGTTGTCTCATCTGCCGTGGTGACGCCTTTTCCAAGTTCTGTTGAAATGCAAATGTGATTGGTTTATGGTCTGTTACTATGATGAAGTATCTTCCTTCAAGAGAATGTCTGAAAAATCTTATGGCTTGGTAGATGGCTGTTAATTCGCGGTCGTAAGTACTATAGTTGAGCTGTGCCTTTGTCAGTTTCTTGGAATAGAATCCTAACGGCTGTAGTTTACAGTCAATGACTTGTTGTAAGACGGCTCCAACTGCAAAGTCAGAAGCATCTACTTGCAGTGTGAGTTGAGCTTCTGGTGCTGGTTAATGCAATATCGTTGCGTTGACCAATTGAGATTTGCAGTCATTGAAAGCTTGAACTGCCTCTCCATCCCATGTGATGGTCGTGTTGTCATTCTTCTTATTACCCTTGATGAGCTTATGAAGTATATGCTGATACTGTGATGCATTGAAGAGAAACGGTCGGTAGAAATTCAGCATTCCCAAAAATCTCTTGAGGTTCTTAACTACGGTTGGTTGTTTGAAATCTCGAATAACTTGTACTTTTTCTTTGCTGGGAAAAATACCTTCACCGTTGACTACATGTCCTAAGAAGGTAATTTTTTCTTTGCTAAATTCACACTTCGACACGTTTATTGTGAGATTGTTCTCTCGAAGTTTTTGAAAGATGCTGTGAACGTCTTCTCTGTGTTGTTCGTACGTTTCAGATGCTGTACAAATGTCATCGAGATATGCAAATGAGCAATGTGCGTCGTCACGAAGTACTTGATTGATGTGACGTTGAAATGTTTGTGGAGCGTTGCGAAGACCGAAAGTCATGTAATTAAGTTCGAACAATCCGAATGGAGTTGTTATCGCTGTTTTTGGTATATCTTCCTTCTGGACGGGTATTTGATGATACGCCTCTGTCAAGTCAATCTTGGAAAGATACTTCTTGCCACGTAACATTCCACTGAAGTCCTTTAAGAAGGGAATCGGATATCGGTCAGGAACTGTGCTCGCATTTAGTGCTCTGTAGTCGCCACAACACCTCCACTCTCCATCAGCTTTTTTGACCATGTGAAGTGGGCTGGCCCATTCACTTTTTGACTCTCTGCAAATACCTGCGTTCACCAGGTACTGAAATTCTCTTCGAGCAGCGGCAAGCTTGTCTGGTGGAAGACGTCTCGGACGTGAGAATACTGGCGGCCCATTTGTCACAATGTGATGAGCAGTATCAGCTAACGTGGGCTTTTTCTCCACGTTGAATTGTGTCACATCATTGAATTCTTTTAGGACGTCAGCGAAAGGATCATCTGCCCGAAAAGTAGAAATGTTTAAAGAAACTTGTTCGCTTCTTTGTGCTCTGGCCTCTAGTAATGTCTTGTTATCGACTAGTCTGAATCTCTTTAAGTCTATAAGTAAATCGTAATACCTGAGAAAGTTAGCGCCCAGTATTGGAGATTGGACATCCGCAAGAATGAATTTCCATGTGAAATTTCTTCGTAGACCCAGATCCAGCGTTAAAAGTTTTTCTCCGTACTTACGGATTTCACTACCATTTGCTGCATACAGATGAACTGCAGATGCTTGTCGAATACTGTTTTTGTGATTGAATGGTAGAACGGAAACATCAGCACCTGAGTCAGCAAGGAAATTGAATTTTGTTGACCTATCTTGGATGTAGAGGCGAGCTATTGTGAGTTTGGAGCTACTTTGCTCGCTGGGAGGCAGCTTCCCTATTATTTTTTTGCCTTTGCTGAACATGGAGACTTGCATTTTCTTGCATTGTCACCAAACGTGTTGTGGTACCAACACTTCGAAGCATCCTGAATACTTTTTGAGTGGTCACGACGACTGCTCTTACTACGAAAACGATTTTTACCAGGAGATGGAGATCGTCTGTGGTCATGACCATTGTTGCTTTCGAGTAATTGGTTAAGTTGTCGGCTTAGCTGATTGACTTGGTCTTCAAGAGAATTGGTGGTAACTGGAGCGATCATGTTTTTGCCTGTTACCTCAATGATGCGGACAGCTAGAACAGCGGTTCCATTCAAATCCGTTGTTGATGTCTGCAAGATGGTTTGTACTTGTGTGGGAAGCCGATTAAGCCATAAACTTCGCAATAAGCTCTCGGTTACGTTCTTTCCTCCCAGTTGTCTTCTCTGTTGGAGTAGTTGTGAGGGTTTTCTATCTGCTATTTCAATTTCTTGCTCGCTTACGCCGAACCTCTCTAAAATTAATGTTTTTAGATTATCGTATTTATTTACGACCGGCGGATTCGTTACAGCTTCTGCGATTTGATCAAGGACTCGCGATTCAATTGCGGCTACGACGGTATTAAATTTGCTGGCGTCCGAGGTTAGTCCAGCTGTTGCAAATTGCGCTTCCACGTGCGCAAACCAGATGCTCGGGTTCTCGTGCCAGAAAGGTGGTACCTTGACGGCAACTCTGTTGACTATCAACGTAGATGTCGGTTCGATTGCTGGGTTTTCTTCGGTCATGCTGACTAAAGAGCAATTCGTCAAGACAATCTATCACGTCGGGGTCACCACTTTGGCTATTTGTGCCTTTTTAATTTATCACAGAGGATGTCAAGGTTAATTGTGCGTTACAATAACTGAATAACTAGCCGAATCTACGAAATAGTTTATTTTATTTTAATTATGTCAATTTACAAAATACGATGTAACGTGAGAAAGAAACAAAATCGAACTGTCTTAAATAATAAAATTTCCACGCCTCCTTACATCATTGCAAAGCATGTATGATCTGCCGGTGTGGGATGTGCGTGTATGCGTGTCGATTGGTTGTATGCTAGTATGATTGCTGGCTGGCCACAATACCATTATCCACTTCTACAATCGCCATTGCCGTTGCTAGCAATACCTGTGGGGATTGTTTATTAGAATGACAATTAGTTGTGGAGCTCATTGCCTGATTAATACCTTTGCTGGTGTTTTCTGACAATGGTGTGTCTTCGTGTAAAAGTGTATTATGTCTTTTTTCGCATTAAAACAAGTCCTTTCACTAGGACATATGTCTCTGGCTTGAGGGCTTAAGAAATTGAAACATAATTTCTGGTTTGCCACGATTTTTCTCCTCGCCTTGGTAGGAAGGTTTTAAAAATGTTTGCTTTTATACATAAAATAAGCACTCATACACATTTTACAGTTCGTCTGTGGACATTTGCCATAAAGATGTTGCTTCAAGCATTTAAAACAAATCTTGTGTTCTAATAAAAGGTGCGTTTAGCTTGAGTAGCTCACCGCTGAAACCCTTTGCATTGACGTAATGTGTGGTTTCCCTTATACAGCATGCAACTTTGTTGATCCTTGATGTAATAATTTGTGGTTTTGGTGGCTGCTTTTATATTTCTATTGTTTGCAATTCTGACCAGAGCTTTTAAAATCCTGTATCTAGCCTCTAAGGATTCGAATAATTACTGCGTCGTTGGAATGTAATGGATTTAGATATGAGTAGTGTAGTAATGAGAGTTCTGGCCCAAAATCCAATGTTATTTCTTATGGAGACTCTAATTTACTTTTGCAGCTATCTGGCTGGCACACATCATCCGTCTCTGTCTCACTCCCACACATGCTGAGAGTTTTAAGGTCATTAGAGGACCGCTCGCTCACGGTGTCTTATGCAATTCACGCATCCACACACACATCTTAAATGTATATGAAAATAGAAAAATTGTATTTGATTAGAAATATGAATGTAGCAGCTACTCTGAACAAGCTAAACGCAAAACAGATTACCAGGTGATCAGAAAATATTATAGGCATGCGCAAACTTTACTCAACATGTATAACTTGTATGACGCAAAACCTGCTTCACAGTTTAATTATTGCCATTTTACCAAAGAAAACAAGCATTACTCACTTTTGTTTTTTCGTTGCCAGCGTAAGTAGTTGTCGTTTTTTATTAAACTACAAAACAAGAATAAAAAATACATTGCGAAGGTTGACAGCACGCAACATCTTTATGATCACGCTTAAAATTATGTGCTCCTGCTGCTCCACATTTAAAACCACTTCGTTCACCCAATTAAATTTTCATAATTGCGCAAATTGCGACGGTATTGCTAGCGTGTAGGAATGGGAGATCAATGATCTTCAATTATACGTGTAGAAAGGTAGGAAGGTGTGTATACAAAACAAATGCAGTTTTTAAGAAAAAAAAAAACAATTTGCCGGTATGTAAACAGTTTGACGATTTAGTAAACTTGAACTGTGAGCTGAAAGCGAAAGGTTGGGCTATATTAATTTATTGAATGAACCGATGCTGTGAATGTGATTATTTGATGTGTATTTAACAGCGGAAAATATAGGACAAACCCAACTCAAGTTGTTGATCCCCTTAAAAATGGTAAATTTACCTCATCCACCAGGGTTTAAAATGCACGCTGAATATGTGTTTCGTTAAATTCTTTTTTGACAATCTGCAACCACTGAAACCGCAATCGGATGTTGAAATTATACAGATCAACAATGCTGTGTATGCGATAGATGAAAACTGCAACATAAAATTTATTAAAAAAAAAAAAAATTTTTAGCCGATCACGAAAGAACACGGTGTGCTGAAAAGCCGATAGTTGTAGAGAGTCAGTCAAGTCTGAAATTCGGAGAAGTCTATCACGGAGTGGAGTTGTCGAGACGCCGGTGCGAGTTTTTTTCAGTTTGTCCTGCAATTGGGAAGAATTAGGAAAATAGTGAAAACTCTCATTCGTGGAAAATTTTCTTTGAAATATTTACCTGTGTCTGCAGTGAACTTTTTTCGTCCAGTTTATATTTTTCTTTTGCCTGAAAAGAAAGAAATGGAATTTTATCAGTGTATTTCTAATTAATCAACGAAATATTTACCTGTGTCTGCAGTGACGTTTTATTTAGTTCATATTCCGCCTGAAATGGCAAAGATGGAATTTCATTAATGCGTTCTGAAATAGTAATATAAATATTTACCTGTGTATGTAGTGAACTTTTTTCGTTCAGTTTATATTTATCTTTTGCCTAAAAAGAAAAGAAATGGAATTTTATTAGCGTATTTCTAATTATTCAAATAAATACGAGTATTTACCTGTGTCCGCAGTGACGTTTTATGTAGTTTCTATGCCGCCTGAAATAGCAAATATGGAATTTTATTAATGCGTTCCGAAATAATAATAGAAATATTTACCTGTGTCTGCAGTGAACTTTTTTTCGTCCAGTTTATATTTTTCTTTTGCCTGAAAAGAAAAGAAATGGAATTTTATTAGTGCATTTCTAATTAATCAAACAAATATTTACCTGTGTCTGCAGTGACGCTTTATTTAGCTTATAATCCGCCTAAAATGGCACAGATGGAATTTTATTAATGCGTTCCGAAATAATAATATAAATATTGTAACAAGATGACTTACCCCGAACCGGTTAAGCACAGGCATAATAACATCAGGAAATTCCATTTTTCGAGTAATCGTTTTTCCTTGAAATAATAGCGGTTTCCTGTATTCAATGGTGAAAATTTCCCGCTGGTTTCTTTATAATTAGTTCATGCAACTGATGGAAATCTTTTTCCTCGCATTGAAAAATCCTCATGTAACATAAAACGTAACTGATTTAATGAATTGAATATTGTTTCTGTTCAACTTACCTTAAAACTATATTCTTTTTCTTCTGATTCTACCGAATTATCAAACTGACAAATTTCTGTCAATGATAACACACCCACTGCATACGGTCTTCTATATGTGAGGCAAGAACTCACTTTGTCTCCTTTCTTTATAGATTCAGAGTGTATGATTTTACCGACATGCGTAACATTAGCAACTAAATATAAATCCTCGCTGAGTTCCAGTGCACTAGCAAAAGATAAACATAAACAACAAATAAAACCCCGAAACCGAACTCTTGACATTTCAATCAGCTGATTTGTCAGAGATTGACATTGAACCACAGTGGAACCTAGAACTCATTCTTACAACTTCGCGCCACATCTGGTCGCCACAAATACACCGCGCCAACCGACTATATAAAAGGCGAACCCAGACGTGGCTTCACAAACCTGAAGTATTTTGCTGGACTTGTGCTTAGACATAGAATCGCTGAAAGTGGCTAGAAAATATTCAGTCATCTCTCATCAGAAAATTATTATGGCTCATCCAAAAGTGTTAATAACTTTGAGATGAAAACTTTCGAAACTTAGTAGAAAATTGAAGGAAAAGAACTTTGACATTTAACATAAATTGAAATTAGATGAAAACTTTCGAAACTTAGTAGAAAACTGAGCAAAGGAAGTTTGGCATCTAACATAAATTGAAATTAGACGAAAACTTTCGAAACTTAGTAGAAAATATAAACTGAAATTAGATGAACACTTTCGAAACTTAGTAGAAAATTACATGTCAAAAGAAGTTTGACATTTAACATAAATTGAAATTAGATGAAAACTTTCGAAACTTAGTAGAAAACTGAAGCAAAGGAAGTTTGATATTTAACGAAAATTGAAATTAAATGAACACTTCCGAACTTTCGAAACCGAGTAGAAAATTGAATCCAAGAGAAATTTGACATTTAGCAAAGAACTGAAATTGGATTAGAACTATGACACGTAGCAGAAAGCTAAAAGTAAAAGAAATTTGACATGAATTAAGAACTGAAGTTATAGGTCGAAACTGTGAAATGTAGTAAGAACTTAAATATGAGAGAAATTTTACTTGTTTAAAAATTTGAAATAGATAAAAAGAAAATTTGACGTGTTTAAAAATTTGAAGCAGATAAAAAGAAAATTTGGATTGTTAAAAAATTTGAAGTAGATAAAAAGAAAATTTGACTTGTTTAAAAATTTCAAGTAGATAAAAAGAAAATTTGACTTGTTAAAGTAAATGTAAAAGAAATTAGACATGGGTTAAAAGTTGAAAGCAAATAAAATCAAGGCTGGAAATGTATTAGAGTTAAAAAAGGAAATAGCTGACAGAACGTAAAATGTGAAAAATAGAGGGCAGGACAAGTAAACTTTGTAAAAGATGAGAAGAGATTGAAGGGTAGATTAGATCACGTAGACCCGCGAAAAAATTGTAAGCCGCCATTTGTTGAAGTGAAATCCGAGCTAAGAAATCGTGTGCGATTTGTTAAAGAAAGAGTTTTATTTTTCCATTGGTTTCAAGTAAAAAAAAAAAATCACTACGAAGTCCAGTAAATTTGAGTGGTTTTCTTTAACAACAGAAACCCCAACAGGAACCATAATTAAACCGGAAGGGAGGAAATTAACCCGGAAGAAACAAAGCCAGGATATCTCCCTAGCCAGACACCAAGGAAGTCAGGGCTCCGTTCTGTCAGCCCCTATGAAAATCTCAGGTAAGAGGTTTTTTCTTATTTACACTCCTTGTGCAGGACGCAGCGCATCACCCGAATCTGACCATAACTACCAGGAGACCGCTCGGCCAGGGGTCAGAACGCTACAAAAAATAAATACCTAACAGTTATATTGGTTACAATATTTACCTGTGTCTGCAGTGAACTTTTTTTCGTCCAGTTTATATTTTTCTTTTGCCTGAAAAGAAAAGAAATGGAATTTTATTAGTGTATTTCTAATTAATCAAACAAATACTTACCTGTGTCTGCAGTGACGTTATATTTAGTTTATATTCCGCCTAATATGGCAAAGATGGAATTTTATTATGCGTTCCGAAATAATAATATAAATATTTACCTGTGTCTGCAGTGAACTTTTTTCGTCCAGTTATATTTTTCTTTTGCCTAAAAAGAAAAGAAATGGAATTTTATCAGTGTATTTTTGATTAATCAAAGAAATATTTACCTGTGCCTGCAGTAACGTTTTATTTAGTTTTTATTCCACCTAAACTGGCAAAGATGGAATTTTATTAATGCGTTCCGAAATAATAATAGAAATATTTACCTGTTGCATAGAGATTCTTAGTGATTGCCACGGCGTATTTTCCTGAAAGGAAAAAAGGTATTTTCATTTGTTAAGTTAGTGCGAAATAATAAGTGGATTATGCTTACATACTTACCTGTTGCATAGAGATTGATTTTGTGATCGCCACGGCGTATTTATTTGAAAGGAAAAGTGGAATTTTCATTGGTTAATGTAGAGCGAAATAATAAGTGGATTATGCTTATAGATTTACCTGTTGCATAGAGATTTTTTTGTGATCACCATGGCGAATTTTCCTGAAAGGAAAAGAGGATTTTTTTTTTGTTAATTGAGAAATAATGAGTGGATTATGCTTATATATTTACCTGTTGCATAGAGATTTTTGGTAATCGTGATGGCGTACTTTCCTGAAAGAAAAAGAAGATTTTTTCTTGTTAATGTAGTGAGAAATAATAAGTGGATTATGCTTATGTATTTAACTGTTGCATAGAGATTCTTAGTGATAGCCGCGGTGTATTTTGCTGAAAGAAAGAGAGAAATTTGTGTTGTTGGTTGTTGCTTTTTTTTTGTGGTTATTTAGTTGAACAAACATCGGACGGTGTAGTAGTAATTTGGACTATTTTTGGTGTTTTAATCCACGATAATTAAAGGTTGTTTATGATTCCGCCATTCACACGACGCCTACCCGCCGCAATTCAATAATGAACCTAGTTCGGTTATTATGTAATAAGTTCCTATAATTATATAAAAAAAAGAGGTCAACGTTACCACCTTCACACAAGCTAATTGGACCACCACTAACCTGTGAAGCTGCGGATCATGAGAGTAAAAGGGTGCACCCTCAACATATCCTTTCCAGCGAGCGAGGGACTCCCACCAGCAAGTATTATGCAAGATTATACGTTATTTTCTGCAACGACGTAAGTTCCAGTTTTCATTTGTTTAGCACGTATTCCTTTTCTTAATCAATATCATGACAAAGTTTGCTCAACATATATATGTGACCTTAGATTTTAATTAAGTATTGCGTTCTTGCGAGTCATGAGTTAATGAGTGTATTTCTTTCTCTTTATACTTATTTATACACATATATATATATATACTGCTCTTATATAACTACTTGTACCTGAATCAGATAGTCCTTGCCCTCATATTGGGAGGATTGGGAGGGGTATATCTATATATATGTGTGTATGTCCTAGTCATTAAGCCAGCTAGTGAGGTGTTATGGTATTTATTAGTATTGCTCTTAAGTAATCAAGTGTCTCAAAAGTTGTAACGCGGTGAATTGCGGATTCATCGGAGTAAAATTAATGGTATACAGAGAGAAAAGTAGTTGAATAAGGAAAAAAAGCATCCAAGTACACCTCCTGTCTTTCGCTAAATTCCCGGGTACATTGTTTTAGAATTGGTACACTCAGTTTTCTTTGGAGTGCACCTTGTTTACCCCGTTTTTTTTATGCTATGCTATACGTCGCTGAATATTGAGATGATTAAGTAAATTTCTCTACGTGAGAGCGTGACGGATGATGGTCCGCGACGAGGACTACATAATGTAATGTAACTCACACATATGGGGCTAAGCAACTCAACAGGCTTTGGAGGCTAGCCAGGGTGGATGTGGGCATCAGGGCACAATAATTTCCAAAGCCGGAGTCTTTTTTTTCAGGTAGCAGAGACGGAAGGGGTTTCCACCGGTCTAGTATCCTTTTTAGTCCGTCTGCCCGGCCGAAGTCTTTAGTTCACCGGCGGTGATAAAAATTTCTTTTTTTCCTGTTTTTTTGACACACCTTCCAAGCATTGAAGAGGCGTGAGTAACAAGAACCACCCTAAGCCGGCTGATCGCTAGCGGAAAATTGCTGTGTCGCTACCCACACTGCCTCGCAGATGATTTTGTAACTGAAGGTTTTAGCTGCGGTATATGCCTGCCGAGAGCGGGCATGGGCATATCCATCAGAATAAACGTGTTGAGATCTCCGTAAGAGCTTCCAATGTTATCATCTTACGTATATTAGGGTGAGTTGAGCAGGTCACGAAAACAGTAATAACAACACTTCACTTAACTTTTATTTTGTTATTTTTATTATCTTGTTATTATTTAATATAAACAAATTACACTTTTACTATATATCTGTAGGTCTAATAACCCGCCGCGTAATTTGATCCCTTCTTTTCATTTTTATCCAAAGAACTGAACTCTTCGAGCATTTTCAGCCACCATGTCACCGCGCATTCTTTGTTTTTCTTTTAATTTTTTATGTGATAAACCAGGTCACCGCTGTGATTATCCGGTAGTCACCTGCATATTTCGCAGTGACGCGCTTTCACAACAAACCCAATAATTCTGAGTTTATTATGAAATGCGATACACTGCAACTTTTAACAGTGCCACCATTTATACAAGATCTGATTGCATTTATTGTGTAAGGTCTTGTTTTTGCTATACAACAATGACCTAGTCAAGAAGCGATGCCAACCAATTCTTGTTTCACATAGATTAATTCATTATTTATATTCAGAACAGGAATTGATTGATCTCTATTCACAACATTCCTCCCCCTTTCAGAAGTCGGAATCGAGGAGTTAGCGAGATGACGTGGAAGTATGAAGCCGCTATTACTGAAGGCAGTTGTTTGTTTACATACTTACAAATTTGATTTGGGGGGGGGGGGTGGTTACAATTTTTCAGGAATGAACGAAAGACTTAACGCTAAGTACATAAGTTTGATAAAAAGGGGATTACTTTAGTTGGAACCCTATATGTATGTATATACTTCAAACTAAAGAAATTAAAGACTAAGTAACATTATAGTTATTACGTAACACAATTAAAATCCTAATAATATTTTCAAAATAAAATATTTGACCATTTTTTTTTCACATTTTCCCTTTAAGAACGAAATTTGAACATGCATATTTCCTGTTGTTCAGAAAAACAGTATAGTTCTAAGAAAATATATATATATATATATATATATATATATATATATATATATATATATATATATATATATATATATATATATATATATATATATATATATATGTTATTATTATTTTTTTTACAAATTTTTTCATTATGTGCATCTTTTATTCTTTTTCGTTTTAACATACTATATAAATAAAATAAACATAAACATACTATACACATAATTATATTAACTAAAATGTATAATTAATTATTTTTCCCTTCTTTCTTTTTTTTTTTAGAGGACAGAAAACGTTTTGTTTTATTTCGTTTTTCTTTTTTGCCGTAATATCGTGGTGACTAACACAGTAGATTAGATTAGATTTGTGAAGGGGTATATAGGCGTTAGCCTCGCAATCACTGCGACCTGAAAGATCTATTGTGAGTCCCCGTTGAATTTGCTCCATTTATAGGTTTAGACTTATAATAAAGTCTAGAACCATTCTGGGCTTGAGGTTCCATACGTAACTTGGTGGAGGAAAGCATGTTCAAGGTGAAGTAATCTCCGCCTGGCCAATGCTTCGCAGTTGCAGAGCAAGTGCTCCGAGGTTTCGTGAGCATCCTGACAGAAGGGGCAGGATGAAGTCTCAGCCAAACCCAGCTTGTTTAGGTGATACCTCAAGGGGCAATGGCCTGAGAAGAGCTCAGTCATCATTTTGAGCTCTGTTCTTCTAAGGAGTAGGAGTTTTTTAGTTTTTCCACCAGAGGTGTCGAAAAACTTTTTTTCCTGACGAAGTCCTTGTAGCCTTTCCCAATACAGGGATTTTTGGGTATTCTCCCAGTTATTTAGGGTAGCTTTGAGGTAACACTTTGAAGTGCCACAAAATGGCTCTGTTCCGACAAACTTAGTTTCCGCTCTTCTTTTGGCTAGGCCATCCGCAATTTCGTTGCCTTTGTGGCCCTCATGTCCAGGTACCCACATGAGGATAACTGTGTTTCTCCTTGATAGATTTTTGAGGGTTTTTAGACATTCCTAGACTATCCCTGACTTGACAGTGTAGGACTTTAAGGCCTTGAGGGCAGCTTGACTGTCCGAGAGGATATTAATGGTTGAGCCATTTATGGCTCTTTTAATGCAGGTATTGGCGCATTCTTCTATGGCCAATACCTCGGCTTGGAAGAGCCTTTGATATATGGTATTTGGGGCCGTATACACCCAATCCGACCCGACTGTTTGTTTTTGAGCCGTCTGTATACCACACCATCGATCCTTGTTGGAAGGACGGTTTAGTGGAGCGCCATTGTTGTCGGTCTCCAAGAACCACTTGGAATGGTCTTACAAAATCCACTCTGGGTGTGATTATATCAGATATTGTCGTCACTTGCTCGAAGCATATCTGTTTTAAGATACTTAAATGACCAACCAGATCGCCTGGCTTTAACTTTTTCTCCGTTTGTACTCTTATAGCACTGGAGATCGCTTTCTTTTTCACCTGCAAATGCAGGGGTGCAAGGTTTAATAAGGCTTCCATGGCTGCTGTAGGACAGGTTCTCATGGCACCAGTTATTCCTAGACAGGCAAGCCGCTGGGCTTTTTGAAGCAGAGCCTCAGCCGTCTTTTGATTAGTTTTTGGCCACCATGCGAGGGCCGCATAGGTGACCATGGGTCTAACAACCGTGGTGTACGTCCAGTACATCATTTTTGGCTTCAGACGCCATGTTCTGCCAATGAAGCGACGACACGTGTAGAGAGATTGCATCGCTCTATCCGTCACTCTGGACAGATGCGAATTCCAGGTAAGTTTCTTATCTAGAGTTATCCCCAGATATTTGACTTCGTCTGAAAATATCAATTCCGTATTATCAAGAAGAGGAGCCGTTAGTGAAAGCTTCGATCTTCTTGTGAACGGAACGATTACCGTTTTGTTGGGGTTGATGCTAAGGCCTTTGTTTAAACACCATGTGCGGACTGTGGAGAGGGCTATTTGCATGAGGTCAGATATGACTTGATCATGCTTGCCCCGTATTGTAACTACTAGGTCATCCGCGTAGCCTTGAACATTAAAACCAGAACTGGTCAACTTCTCTAGCAGATCATCAATCACGATCGACCATAAGAGTGGAGATAGAACTCCTCCTTGTGGGCAGCCTTTTGATGCGGTGATCGTGACTGAGCAGTTCCCTAGAGATGTGGTTATCCTCCTGCTTCTAAGCATGGAGTCTATCCAGTTTACCGTGGAGAGCTCAAAGCCTTTATCCGCGGCAGCTGATTTAATTGCATCGAAGGAGGTATTATCGAAGGCTCCATCTATATCCGCAAATGCACATGAAGCCACCTCTTTTGCTTCGAGCGCTTTTTCGACGTCTTTGACGTGTGTGAATGGCAGTCTCAGTAGACTTGCCAGCTTGATAAGCGAACTGCTTAGAATGAAGTGTTGATTTAATCAGAATTTTACTTCGAATGTGTAGGTCTAGGATTTTTTCCATGGACTTAAGCAAGAATGAAGAGAGGCTGATGGGTCGGAACGATTTAGCTAGGGAACTAGCTTTTTTTCCTGCTTTAGGTATAAATACCACCCTGACGTCTCTCCAACATTAAGGAACGTACCATAGAGCGTAACTGGCTCGAAAAATTGTTTGTAGTGGAAAGAGTATTTCTTCAACACCTTGTTGTAGTAAGGCGGGAAAAATGCCGTCTTCTCCAGCAGATTTAAAGGGCTTAAATGTGCCAATGGCCCATCTAACCTTGTTAGGAGTGCAGATGCTTCCCGCAAGGCTTTTACTCCTGTTAGAGACTCCGTGCTTGTCCACCTCAATCGGGTCTGGAGCTATTATTCCTTGACCGGGAGTGAGAGAGTCGGGAAAATGAGTTTCTAGTAAGAGCCTGATTGTTTCCTCGCAACTCTCGGTGTAGTTCCCATCTTCCTTTTGAAGTGTGCCTATACCATTCGTGTGATCCTTCGAAAGTACCTTATGGAGCCTGATAACTGCGGGCAATGGATCTATGCTATCGCAGAAGGTCCACCAGGTAGGTTCTTCTTTTGGATCTCCTTAGTTCCGTGTTATATTCCATGCATCGAAGGAGGTATTATCGAAGGCTCCATCTATATCCGCAAATGCACATGAAGCCACCTCTTTTGCTTCGAGCGCTTTTTCGACGTCTTTGACGTGTGTGAATGGCAGTCTCAGTAGACTTGCCAGCTTGATAAGCGAACTGCTTAGAATGAAGTGTTGATTTAATCAGAATTTTACTTCGAATGTGTAGGTCTAGGATTTTTTCCATGGACTTAAGCAAGAATGAAGAGAGGCTGATGGGTCGGAACGATTTAGCTAGGGAACTAGCTTTTTTTCCTGCTTTAGGTATAAATACCACCCTGACGTCTCTCCAACATTAAGGAACGTACCATAGAGCGTAACTGGCTCGAAAAATTGTTTGTAGTGGAAAGAGTATTTCTTCAACACCTTGTTGTAGTAAGGCGGGAAAAATGCCGTCTTCTCCAGCAGATTTAAAGGGCTTAAATGTGCCAATGGCCCATCTAACCTTGTTAGGAGTGCAGATGCTTCCCGCAAGGCTTTTACTCCTGTTAGAGACTCCGTGCTTGTCCACCTCAATCGGGTCTGGAGCTATTATTCCTTGACCGGGAGTGAGAGAGTCGGGAAAATGAGTTTCTAGTAAGAGCCTGATTGTTTCCTCGCAACTCTCGGTGTAGTTCCCATCTTCCTTTTGAAGTGTGCCTATACCATTCGTGTGATCCTTCGAAAGTACCTTATGGAGCCTGATAACTGCGGGCAATGGATCTATGCTATCGCAGAAGGTCCACCAGGTAGGTTCTTCTTTTGGATCTCCTTAGTTCCGTGTTATATTCCGTTAGAGCCATTTTATATTCCCCCTAGATGCCAGAGAGCTTAGCTCTGTTGAATAGTTTCCTGACTTCCTTTCTTTTTAAACTCAGTTCCCTATTCCACTATGGTACCTGCCGATTGCAAGTCTTTTGTTTCAGAGGGCAACTGTGTTCGAATGAAGTCATTACAGCCGTTTGAAGCTGCGTAGTGGCTGAGTCTAGCTCCTCAGTCGTGCTAATGCTACCGCCGGGAGAGTCAACTACAGCCTTAAAGTGTTGTCGATAGAGTTCCCAGTTAGTTAATTTAGGGATTCGGTACTCCTGACATGTGTTGAGTGTGGCATCTATATCGAACCTGATGTGTCTGTGATCTGACATGGAAATCTCGTTCGATACATGCCACCTGCTTATTTTTGTACTTATGAACATACTGGCACGTGTTAGGTCCAAGACCTCTTGTCTAATGATGTTCATAAAGGTTGGCTTATTACCTCGATTTAGTATCTCTAAGTTGTTAGACAATATAAAATCTTAGAGGTACTCTTCCCTGGCTTTGGTATCCGTGCTGCCCAATAGCGTATGATGTGCATTTGCATCGCATCCAATGATGAAAGGCTTTCCTCTGCGTTAACAGTAGTTGATGAGCCTTTTTAGCTCTTGGGGACGTAATGAATCCGCTTCTCCAGGAAAGTAGGCTGAGGTAACTACTACCTCGTGGCTACCTCCTGAAGTTGGTACCTCGACAATTGCTGTAACCACGTCCCTCGAGATGAACTGTGAAGGAGGAATAAAGTTTAGTTTAGTGTTGAGCAGTAGTGCTGTCCTACGATATTCATGTTCATTACTATATATTAACTTTCATGATTTTGTGGGAAGTCTTTTGATGTGGCCTTGATGTACCCAGAGCTCCTGAATGAGCGCCAGACTAAGTTTCTCCGAGATAAATCTCCTGCTAAGCACGTCTGATGCCGCTTTAGCATGATGGAGATTTATCTGAAGGCAATTTAGGTGATCGCTGGCCATGACTAAGACGGCTTTTTATAGCCGCTGTCAGCCTTGGTGGTGGATCCCTTAGGACCTTTGCTTTTGCCCGGCTTGGCACGGACAGGAGGGGGCTTATTCTTAGTTTTTATAGACTTCTTTTCGGAATTCCCCGACTTGGGTCCTGCAGTTCCAGCTGCTTTAGCAGGGCCCGCCTTTGCCTTGACCAGAGGTTTAGGCCTGCTGACTCCTGATGTCGAAGGCTGAGGACCGTCCGCCAGAGTTTTAATCTGACTTGGGCCATCCCCAGCCTCCGACACAGCCTTTACTGTTCCACCCTTGGGTCTTAGTTGGACAGACCCGAACTTAAACCCAATTGCGAACTGAGCCTTCTTTAACTCTTCCATTGACACATGGTCCACGGAGAGAGTCAGCTCTGTGACTGACGGTTTTTGTACTCTGCGCAACACTATCCACTCAGACACGTTTAACCCCGAGCTCTGACCCTCGATATAATCAAGAATCAAATCCGTATGGTCCTCAGCGCTGTTTGGAAAGTATCCCACAAGGACTTGTGGGCGAGGAATTTCACTTTCCTCGACCATCACAAGATTGGCTCCTTCCCAGGGGTTTAGCTCCGCAACTACACCTTTCAGCCACGTCACGGTGTCTTGGTTGGCGCAGTTAAGAACCAGCCATCCTGGTCTAAATGTGGAGGCCAGGAATCTTGGCTTTAGGGGGTTTTGCTTTCTTGCCGCGATTTATCTCAAGATAGCACCCTGTACGGACTTCAATTGATCCGCGTTGAGTGCCACCTCAGGATAGCCGACGGGAAGAATACCCGCCCGAACGCACTCTGCAACCTCCTTATAGGAAGGCTGCTTACGCGAAGGCAGGGAGACGTGCTTCTTTGAAGGATTCTCCGTTGCTGCCTTGCTGTTAGCACTAGGTTTCTCCACTTTAGGAGAAGAGTTGTCAGAGCGAGTCCGTTTTTTTAGACTCTCCTCATTCCGCTGATCTATCTGAAGTGCAGCAATCCTTCTAGCGTCTACTTCTGTCTGAACGTGTTTTAAAAGCCATTTAAACCTTTTTTTGGCCGCGCCAGAGAGCTTTGGCTTGCGCTCTTTGCAAATGGGAACTTCAGTGTTCCCGCTGTCCTGTTGGCTATGTTCTGGAGACCTAAGAAGGTCCTCCTCGTCTAGGGGAGTGTATCCATCACATCGCCATCAGATGAAGGACTTGTAATGTCTTGGATGATGTAGGGGTCGCTAAGAACCCCGGATTGGGTTTTTGGTACATTTAGAGGTGCACCTCCCTCAGATTTTGTGGAATTATAAATTTTGTTTCCACGAGTATGCTCGGAAAGGTTGGTCCATCTTAGCAGAGCCGGCATGCCGAGATAAGGCTGGAGTCCATCGTTATAAGACACACTCACGCAGTGCCTTTCATCCCATAGGCACCATTGTTTACACCTGTGATTGCGGGTTTTATCGAGTTTTCGTCCCTAGATCCGCCGTATTCAGTCAGGCAACCAGCAGTACCCCAGGTGATGCCTACCAGCTGCCTGTGCAGGAACACCTCGGGCAGGATATGACTCTTCATCACGTACGGACGGTCTTGGGAAAATTCCTCCCCTGATGTGGCGTAATTAAGCGCCTTATACTTGTCCCCGACTAACACTGTATATATACATATATAAGAAAATATAAGAAAATTTACCTTTCTACCTTTCTTTGTTGCCTCAGTTTTAGGTCATATATGTACATACTTCAATTATCTATTTCTAGTTTTTGTAGCAAGCGCGAGAAGTAATGTATCTAGAGAAACGTGTGATTTGCTAAAGTTTATACATATATACCAATATATATATATATATATATATACTCATCTCATGTAGTTATCTTCTTGGATCCTGTTATTAAACCTCATATATGATTGGTTTTATTTGGTTTGTATTCACAGAACATTTGGGCGATTTTTCGGTAGGAAGTTCTTTGGGTGTTGGGATTGGTTGTATCTTTTTGGGTACATCTACCATTTTTATACCCTAGATGAAATCTATAGGGGTATACTAAGTTTGTCATTCCGTTTGTAACACCTCGAAATAATGATGGTAGAGCAAAATGAATTGGACATCCACGCATTATATTAAAAGTTACTTTGATTTTTGCATGTCCGTCCATCCGTCCGTCTGTCTGTCTGTCTGTCTGTCTGTCTGTCTGTCTGTCTGTCTGTCTGTCTGTCTGTCTGTCTGTCTGTGCGCACGATAACTCGAGAACGCGTTCACCTAGCAAGCTGAAATTTTGTACACGGACATTAAAAAAAGAAAGTAAAAAGTTCGAAAATGAGACCAATCGGGCAACTCCTTCGTGGGGTTGCCATACAAAAATTTCGTTTTCCACGATATATTTGGACACTACCTGAGAACACGTCGACATAGAAAGCCTATAGAAAGGTCTATGTTTAATTACACAAATTATTACAGGACTATTTTTAGCTATACATTATACTGCAGATATTAATCTTGCTTTTAATTGAAATTTGGTACGCTGTGTTTTTATACTAATAGCAAATAAAATTTCAAAAACGGGCTAAATCGAGAAACCCATTCTTGGTGTTGCCATATAATAATTTTGGTTTTTTACATATACTTTGAAAATGATCAGTCCTAGAGATTTTTATTGTACTAAACACTTCTTCAGAATAAGAAATCCAATAAAATTGGTTATAATCGTTTTTTCTGTCCGACGAGCCGTTCTAGAAATATATGTGAGAAACCAATTCAAAAAATCAAAATTGCTCAAATGGGTGACCATACGAAATTTCATACGTGCATTCATCTAGGGTATCATAAGAATTGATCTTAGACCAATTCTAGCTTTTTCACTTGTTATTTCAGGCAATTTAGTTGATATTATTGTTTCGTTCGTGGTTTTACCTTTGAGTTGAGGGGTAGGGTGTAAGATTACGAGATTGGATCGCGCTAAGGTGGGTTTTTCCCTCTTCGATCTTCGTAAGAATTTTGGGATTATGCATCCGAGAATGATAGTGACAAGAATTGCGATTATTGCAGTATTGGTGTGCGTTTGGATTTGCACTGTCTGTCTTTCTCTTCTTGTCTTCACCAGATCTATTTCCTTTTCCAAGTCTTGTAAATCTTGACTTCCGTTAAAAAGTGCTACATTATGATTTCCGTGGGTGTTTACTTTTAAACTCACATTACCTTTAGCATATTGTTTTTGATAGAGCTCGGGGTCTACTAATATTTTAGGTACAATACTTATATGCTTTTCCATTAAATGAACATTTTCAGAGCTTTGTTTATCTAAATTATCTCATTTGTGTATATCTCCTGAGCGTCTCTATCGTCCATAGTTCCAAACAAAAATTTACTGGCCCTACCTACTATGTCAGCTAAAGCTCGCTTTTCCCTGGTTTGCATATTCAAGTTTATGTCCATTAATCTATTTGTAATCTTTCTTACTTGCTTGGTTAATTCTTCGTCCCATACACGACACGATTCTACTTCTACAACGGTTTCTAGCTGTTTGCAAAGATCTTTCATTGTTGTCTTGCACTTTTCGATAACTCCCAAGGCTTCGGCTTCCTGAATCATCCGAATTTGCGTGTAAATGGTCCAAGTTTGGAAATATATGTATGTTGGTGTCAGAGGTTCGAACACCACGCTAGGGGGCAGGAGTGAGGTCACGTTCACTTGTGCGGTTATTCCAGATATCAGTATGATTATGAACAACCACCGCAGCACCATCTGTAGATAATAAAAGTTTTAGTTAACGGTCCTCAGTATCAATTTTTTGTTTGTTTGTTTAGGCTAAAATAATTTTAGTCTGTTATTGTGGACTCTTCTTAATTTTCGCCCAATTTGTAGAGTCCAGTTTACTTCGCTATCTATTCTTTTAATTTCATATGGTCCTGTCCAGTTTGGCGACAGTTTGTGTTTTTTACTGGGATTTCTTAGCAAAACTTGGTCACCTACATGAAATTTAACTTTTTTCGCATTCCTGTCGTAATATTGTTAGGACTTTACTTTGCTTTTGAGTAGTTCTTCCCTAACCTTTTGGCGGAGCACATGCATTCTCCTTTTCCTCTGGCGCACGTAATCATCGTAATTGTATAGAGGTTCGGGGTTCCTTTTGAGATTATTAGGGGGTGGGCCATAGAAACCCCACAGCGCTTCCATTGGAGTATGCTTACCCCAAACATGTGGTGCATGGTTACGTACATGGACTGCTTCTTCAAGCCATTGGTCCAACTCTGTAATGTTTTCATCCACTATGTTTTTTAAGTATTCAATCGAAGGCCCGTGTACTCTTTCCAGTGCTCCGTTTGCCTGAGGATGATATGCAGTTGTTTGAAGTTTCCTGACCCTAAACAGCCTGCATAGCCTCTTGAATAGATCGCTAGTAAAGTTTACACCCTGATCGGTAACTACTGCTTTTGGAATCTTATATTTCAACATGAACTTGTAGAATCCGTTGGCTACAGTAGATGCTTCTCCATTTAGCAGTGGCACGCAGTGGAATATTCGGGTTGAGTCATCCAAAAGTATGAGAATGTATTTATGGCCATTCTGAGTTTCTGGCAAAGGCCCTACAATACCGATATATACTTTGTCAAAGGGTTTCTCGGCGACAGAACTAATTACCATTGGCATTTTTGTATTTTTACTATGTTTATTCCTACTACATTTAACACATTGCTTAATAAACTTATGAATATCCCTTAACATACCTTTTCATTTGTAGCTTTTTCTTATACGCTTATATGTTTTATAAATTCCCAGATGTCCTCCTAGTGGTGCTGGTGCATTATGGTAGTCACGAAGAATGGTATTGATATCATTCCGGTTACCTAAAATTTGCACTTTGTCTTCGACTCTGTTGAACTAATAGAATTAGTTTCGGAGTCTCGTTCATTCACCGTTTCCTTACTAGGGGTTGTGGGAAGTATATCTTCAATTTGGGTTACATTATTATTAGCTTTAGACCTAGATCTAGTTACTGCGAGGCATAATTTCGTGTCTTTTTCACTAGTCCCCGAGTTTATTCCACGATGGACTTGCGCTCTTGTAATTATTGTAATGTTATTAAGTTCTTCTTCTCTATCATTTGTTCCTTTAATAACGTTCATGTTGCTGCTGCTCACTATTATCGCTGGGTATTCTGCTTAATGCATCTGCGTTCTTATTGTATCTCCCCGGTTTATATTCGATATTATACTCATACTCTGAGAGCTTATGATGGAATCGGATTAGTCGGGAGGTCGGATCTTTAGTATTAAAGATTCCTTTAAGCGGCTTGTGATCTGTATAGAGTGTAAATTTTCGTCCATATAAATAGCATCGAAAGTTTCTTGTTGCCCAAACTATTGCTAATAGCTCTTTTTCCGTGGTGGAATAGTTACGTTCCGCTTTATTCAATATCCTAATTGCGTATGCCATAGGTTGGTCCTGGCCAATCTCACCCTCAGATAAAACAGCACAAAGTGCCTCTCCACTAGCATCTGTGGTTAATATAAATGGTTTGTTAAACTCTCGGTGAATTAATAAAGGCGGAGTAATTAATGCCTTTTTTAGTTTTGTAAAGGCATTTTCGCACTCCTGCGACCATTTGAAGGAACTATTTTTACGCAAGAGTTTATTAAGTGGCTCTGCAATTTTAGAGATGTTGGGTATAAACTTTCGGTAATAATTTGCTAATCCCAGGAACGACTGAACTTGTCTCACTGTTTTCGGCTTTGGAAAGTCTTTTACGCAACTTGCTTTAGATGTAGCCCCTTTACTCGAGCATTTATGTCCTAAGTAGATCACTTCTTTCCTAGGAAATTACATTTTCCTATTTTCAGTTTTAGATTGTTCAATTTCAATCTTTCTAATACCTGTCGAAGCTTGTTGTTGTGGTCTAAAAGATTTCTTCCGTATATGACAATGTCGTCCAGGTACACGAAACACTTAAAATCTTGGAGCCCAGTTAAGATATGGTTCATCAAGCGTTGAAATGTTGCTGGCGCTCTTTCAAGTCCAAACGACATTCGTTTGAATTCAAAATGTCCATGTGGAGTACTAAAGGCTGTTTTAGATTGATCCTTTTCTTCTACTAAGACTTGATGATATCCACTAGCCAGATCTAAGGTAGTAAAATATCGAGAGTGCCCCAGTTGGTCGAATATATCTTCGATCCTAGGAAGTGGGAATGCATCTCCTATTGTAATAGAATTCAACTTACGGAAATCTACAACAACACGCCATTGCTTTTCTCCATTTACTCCTTCTTTCTTGAGAACAATAAGGTGGGGTGAATTCCATGGACTTGTGCTCGGAGTTATAATGTCATTTCGTAACATTTCCTCCACTTGGTCTCTTATTATGTTTTTTTGTACCTCTGGTAGTCTGTATATTTTCTGCTTAATAGACGAATGATCTTGTAGAACAGGGATTTCATGTTTAATAGAATTAGTACAGGTTAATTTATCTCCTGGTAATAAGAATATATCGTGGTACTCATGGCATATATCAAGCACCGCTTTTCTCTCTTCCTTGTTCAGGGTATCATTGCATAAAAATTTTTCCTCCAAAATTTTAATTCGCTCCTTCACCGTGTGTTCATTTGTAGTGTTTATGCAGAACGCACCAGCTTTAATGCTCGCATTAACTTTATTTTGTTGACTTGCTTTTATGCGCTTATTACCTTCTTGTTGTGGCGGCATTGCTAGCTTTCGCGCTAAAATCTTTTAAAGCAATATTATCGTACTCTAAGATTGGTTTTATTACCATATCTATAATATTTAAACTTTGTTCACCTTCATTAACATTAAGTAGAGCAACTGTTATATCTTTATCTACAGACTTGGTCAGCCAGTTTCCTATAAAGATACCTGGTTGCAATTCTTTTGAGAAGGACACAAATTCACCATTAATTTTTGTGGGGATTTTTACCAGTTTTTTCTGAACGTCCAAGTATGTGTATTGCTTTCTGAGTCTCAAACCTTACGAGTCGCTTGTATGTTTTCGGTCGGTTTGGAAAAACATCTCTTAGTTACCTGATTCACTAACTTCATATCTTTCAGTGGCCTGTGTTTTCTGTAAGCGATTTTTTGCCAGGTTCTTTTTCCTGACTTATGATCGGTCTAACGCAGTCAGAACCAAACTACTATTTCGCTTCAATTCCTCTAAGCGAGCGTGAGAACTGAGTGGTATCGAGAATGGTGTCCTGTTCGTGTCTGTTATTGGAAACTCTAGTGTTCCTTTGGGACACTTAACATTGCAAGTCTTTGACAGGAAGTTATGGCGCAGTATCCCATCATATGGAACGTTATCCTCATCGCTATCTTTGACCACATGGAATTCGCCTGTTTGTGGACTCTTTAGTAAGAATTTTCCCTTACATGTACCTGTCGTCTCGCCTTCCCCGAAGTCACAATTGAGGCTTGTTTTATTCCTTTCATTGATAGGAGTGTTCGATCGCAACGTAGATTTTTTTAAAAGGCTAACGGCAGCGCCCGTGTCGACTAAGAGTTCGACCGTGGATCTAGCTGCTATATCCAATGGCAATTTTACTGAACACTTGGGATTTTGGGCGGGCTGACACCATTTTTCTTCATCGTCTTTTAGGCTTCCGCGGTGACGACGCAAGCCTATTTTTAGTGTTCCGACTGGTTATTTTTTTGTTTCCGTATTTTACTCTCCCACTCTTGTTCCGCTCGGAAATTAATTAACGTGTGCCCTTTTCTCTGACAAAACTCACATCTATCTGGAGTGTTTGCCATAGTTACTACCTGTGAATTCGCTCTTTCATTGAATTGCATCGAATTTATTTGAGCTCTTTGGTTAAAGAGCTCTTTCCTGCAATTCTGAACGACGTGTCTATAGTTTTGGCAATTTGTGCAAAGGCCTGACTTTTTCCTTTCAAAGCATTCGGCGAATGTGTGATTGGTTCTATTACAGAAGCTGCACCTTACATTCGGATATCGTCTGTTATTCTCAAACCGGCTGGGGCTGGGTTTCCCTGCCTCCCTTGATATCGATTTCTTGGTTGTTGTTCAATGAAAGAACTCGGCATTTTCTGGGATGGATTAGGGAACATTGAATAGCCACTTGCAGCTATTGGATTCATTAAACCCATGCCTAAGGGGTTATGAACCATTGACATTGCCTGTCTTTCGGCCTCCTCTAATTTCTGAGCCTTTTCAAGTACAGAGGTCAACTCAATGCTTGTGTCTTGTAACAGAAACATTTTATGGGTGGGATTTATTATCCCTGTTTTGAATACATAGATCGCAGACTCTGTTAAATCGGCTTGTACTGCTGTAGCAGCCTCACCATTATATCGTTTAAAAATTTGGGACAGACAGCTTTTATATAACGCATGGACTTTATTTGCGAAATCTGTCATGTTTCGCCGGGCATCTGATATAGTACTCGAAGTTCATTTACCAAGGCTACATAGCTTTTTGTGTTTACCAGTTTGCTATGACTCTTGGTTTCTAACGCACTGAAATTCTCGAATTATGTTCCCTCTAAGGAAGTAGCTGCTCTACCCCTAAAACGTGTGGGCAGTAGAGTTAAAAAGATAGGAATTTCTTCGGCAGTTAAGCAATTCATTACATATTTGCAACAATTGGTGAACACCGTTACCTCTGGTACGAGGCTTGGGCCTATTTTCCCAGTTAAAATAGGTACACTATTGAAGATTAACTGGTTCACTTTTGAAATATCAACGTTAGCCATGTTAGCGTCTTGTTGAGTTGCCTTCGCTTGCTCCCGTAATTCTTCACCGTCTTTTCCTAATTCAAATAGGGATTTAGTTCGTCTCTGATACACTAGACGTGATCTTAATGGCATAGGATTTCGTTATGACTTTGAGAGATTCCACTGGCACCTTCTTCGGTCGGTATTGTGTCTGTATCATCTGAACTATCTGAACTATGGTTTGGACTGACGTTGTCAAAAGAGAAGGAGTTTATCTTTTTCCAATATTGCTTTTGAGCTGAACAAGACAAAAAACGGGAATTCTCGTTTCAGCTTGACATCAAGGGGAGCCGAACAAGCTTCTGGTTCTTTTGATGTTTTGTTTAACATCCCACATTGAGATATAGGTTTACCATTGCATATTAGCGTACTTCAGTAAATTTTTTTTTACTATTATCAGACAATCCTACAACTCTACGTGCTTTAATTTACACGTTTCTCGTGAGAACAGTACTTTACTACTTTTAATCTTGGAGAAAAAAAATGTCAACTGCAGGTTGTATGTTTTATTGCGAGTGGAATTAATTTATATTGAAATGTGTACCAGTGACGCGTTTTTGGTCTTTTGAAAGATTTATACGACCACAAACACAATTCTGCGAAAATTTTAAAATATTAAGAATAAATACCAGAAGATAGTTATCACTTCATGGTCTAATTAGAATTTGTACAGCTTAAAGAGTATCTATAACTCACATCTGCTTTAATCGTGATAAATTGAAATTGAACTCGAAATCACAAACTATATGATAACTGAACTAGCATAATAACTTCACAACAGTTAATATAACGGAAGTATATATATATATTTTTACCACTGTGCGTGATTGACAAGGCAAAAGAGAAAAAAATTGTTGTTCTATATATGTACATATATGCGAGATAACACAAAATAAACACTGTAATTTAACACCTTTCTTGTCCAATGCTTTACACTTATCAAATACGAAAGCAAACCAAAGCACACGAAGAAAAAAACATTTTTGTAATGCGACTACAAAAGAAAATTTCTCTAAATTTTCTGCCCATTTCTTTTTATAGTTAAATTTTTTTTACGTTTTTTCCTTTCTTTTGTATGAAAATGTATATAAATATATAATTGCTACAATGCATTATTTTAGTAAATAAAAATTTAAAAGATTAAGTATTATTCTTATTTCTGGGTTCTATAATCTTGTATTAACATTTTTCTTTTTCAAACCACCTGCTTGAATCCAATTTCATATAAGACCGCATCGTGTATCCACTTACTTTTTTTTCTTGATGTTTTCCTCTGTTAAAACTTTCTGCATACGCTTTACTCCAGTAAGATGTACGGGAAGAATAAAATTTGGAACTTGAATTAATTGTTGTTTTTTTTCTTGTTACTCTCTCTATAGTCTCCACTGGATCCCTCGTTGAAGAACAGTCTCTAGGCATATTGAATAGCACCCCAAAGTCAGACTCAACTCCGGGTTTAAGGATTACGGTTTCTTGTCCACACTATTCAATCCTACCGGCTGCGCCAAATAATGTTGAGATCTCTGTAAGAGATTCCAATATTATCATCTTACGTATATTAGGGTGAGTTGAGCAGGTCACGAAAACAATAATAACAACACTTCACTTAACTTTTATTTTGTTACTTTTATTATCTTGTTATTATTTTATATAAAAAAATTACACTTTTACTATATATCTGTAAGTCTAATAACCCGCCGCGTAATTTGATCCCTTCTTTTCATTTTTATCCAAAGAACTGAACTCTTCGAGCATTTTCAGCCACCATGTCACCGCGCATTCTTTGTTCTTCTTTATTTTTTTTATGTGATAAACCAGGTCACCGCTGTGATTATCCGGTAGTCACCTGCATATTTCGCAGTGACGCGCTTTCACAACAAACCCAATAATTCTGAGTTTGTTATGAATTGCGACACACTGCAACTTTTAACAGCGCCACCATTTATGCAAGACCTGATTGCATTTATTGTGTAAGATCTTGCTTTTCGCCACACAACAATAATAATAATAATTTTTTTCTTATGTATCGATGACTCTTTTATTATTGGCTCTTTGGCTCTTTTAAAACTTTCTTAAAAATACGTGGCAAAAGGCTCTACAAAGTGTAAAAAAAAGACTCTAGCTAAACTAAATGGTATAAAAAGTCAATAGGGACAAATAATAACATTTAAAACAATTATAACAACTAATAAAAAACAAAAATGACACAAACATGTAAAACAAATGACACAAAATTCTCAAAAGGACTAAAAAACGGACACAAGAATTTTGAAAAGGATCTAAAAGATGTACAAAAAATTTGATAGTCCCAATTTTGACAATTGGGTAAGTGGCAGTTCCAAGAAGTTCCAAATTTTCAAAATAAACTAATAAAAATGTCCCAAACTAGAGAATTTCAACAAAAATTTTTGCAATTTAGCACCGAGACCGAAACCCAATTAAAAACTTAATAGCCGAACGATCGAAAACTTTGCGCGATACCGTTATAGAGTCCCGCAAGGGCAGCCTGTAGTATCATAGACCTCTACAAACTGCCCTCATCATCCCTTCAGCTTAGCATCTCTAACAGACTGCTTGTCCTTCCCACAGCACTTGCAACGATTCCTAAGCGGGGAGAAGCCCCGTGGACTAGTGTCGCAAGTGCTGTGGCCTGTTCTCACCAGCGAAAGACAAGAGCCCAATCCTGCACCGACGATAGTGGTTGCCATGTGCAGTTGAATGTGTCTGCGTTCGTTGCCAGATATTCGAGACGTAAACGTCTCTTCAACCTGTCAACGAAGTGGCGCTTAAGTGCGTTTGCGTGGTTTTGTGGGTCAGTGTTCTGATTCCCATCTTCGACTCTCATGTAGTACAGGTGAATTGTAGATTTGGCCAGTGTCAACACAAAGCTAATCAAACAATTCACTCGACTACAGACCTTTGGTCCCATAGAAACGATGTCCTAGTAATGCCGAAATTCGGGTGGATCAACTGACATATACCGCGGACGAGATCCATTAGACCCTGCAAAGCCGGACAAGTGAAGAACCTGTGAAACAGGGTGCCTTCACCAGCACAAACTGTGCAAATCCTCTGAACCCGCCGGTCAATATGTGACAACTGATTAGGATGCACAAGACTGTGATGCAGCAATTTGAATGATACATCAGCATCTTTGTAATTACAAGGATAGCTGTAGACTACTCCCATCACGCCCATATTCACCCCGAGGTGTGTTCGCCATCTGTTGTATCCTGTATACTCCGGAGTTCTTATTGACATAAGCACGTCACGGACCACACGTGTTGTAAGTGTGCTGAAAGGTGTGTGAGGTGGTCTGTTCAGAATGAAAGCATCTTCCAACTTAGTGCCAGGGTCACTGGTCCCAAGTTGGCGAAATCTCTCCCGCGCAGAAGCAGCCTGGTCGTGTAGTTGTGAAGTGCTAGTGTTTATACGACAGTTTCCAGAGATATCAATTATATCACCGCGTCTATCGCTTTTGCTTGAAGAAGACCTACGAAGCCTTCATCAAACGTCTCAGAATTTAGCAGACGAACGATGGACGAGGTAATCAAATAGTTTATCACGACTGACCTACCCATTAAGGATAGTGGAAACAGTCGACTACGCCAAGAGCTTACAGCTCTAGAGAGTTTCTCAAGAGCGATGCGGCTATTATTTGATTTACTCTCGCGTCCGATATAAACACCTAAATACTTCAGGCAAGTATTAGTCCATTGGATGTTCAGTGGAGTATCTGTACGATCTCTCCACCTTCCACACCACAAGCCTTGACTCTTCCTAAGGTTGATTTTAGCGCCCGCTATACGTTCGAACTGTTCGAAAACAGCACGAGCGACCGGAAAAGCTTCATCTCCTGTCACGAAAATAGACAGATCATCCGCATACGCCAACATAAGAGGCCTCACATTGGTATATGGTAGACGAACCGCATACTGTCCGAGCATTCGACCAAGATTCACCAGTAGCGGCTCCAACGAAAGATCATAAAGCATACCTGACAATGGACAGCCCTGTCTGATACCTCGATGAAACGAGATAGGAGCCAGAACTTGTCCTTGATGCTTAATCAAAATCGCTGAATCTCTATAAAGTTTCCCGACAATATCGAGCTACCTGGGCGGAAACCCAAATGCCTCGAGAGCAGTCAAGAGATACTCGTGCGAGACACTATCACAAGCCTTTTGCTGGTCAAGTGAAATCATGGCCATTTGTGTACCTGTCTGTTCATGGTAGGCAAACAAATGCTTGGCTACCGCGATGTTGTCGTAGATACAACGATCAGGTACACAATAGGACTGTTTCGGGTGTGTTACCGAAGCAATCACTAAGCGGAGTATCGCTCCTAATACTTTGCAGACGATTTTGTAGTCTACATTGCATAGGGTTACTGGCCTCCAGTTCCCCATCCTCTGCAAATCTCCCTTCTTTGGAATCAAGCGCATAACAGATCTCCTCCAACTAGAAGGAAAGTCTGAATGTGTCTCAACTGCCGAATTGAAGACTTCCAAAAGGTCAGGAATTAACAAATCCCTGAAACGTATGAAGAATTCTGGAGTCAAGCCGTCATAACCAGGTGAAGTGTGTCGCCTTAGATCCTTTGTTGCAGCAATCATATCCTCCAATGTGATTACTGTATCTAGGAGCTCCTTACTGGCTTCAGAGAAAGTGGGAAGATTCTCAAGAAATTCATGAGTGGTCGAGGATGTTGTCGACGTCGATTCAGAGTAGAGACTACTGTAGTTGTCTCGAATATATTCTGATAGCTGTTGTCCGTTGAGGACTTGTCCAGATTCATCAATTTTCGACCTCACAAGAAGCAGTACGACGTCTTGTCGCCTGAAAGAAGTACTCGGTTGGAGAATCGCCTTCACTCAGCCAGCGTGATTGGCCGCGCAGCACAAACTCCAAGCTGTGCTTGTAAGTCTGTGTTGCCAAGCGTTCCTTTATGCCATTGAAATACAAAATCAACCCCGGCTGAGTTGGGAGACGAGCTGCCACCCGAGAGACCTCGGCCGACAAGCTAGAAGCTTGATAGCCACTTCGATTGAAACTCGTCCCGATAAAAGACCGAATCTGGAGCTTTCCAACATCCCACCATTGACTAAGAAAAGGAAAGTCAGCTTTCCTCTCTTGCCAATCGTGCCAGAAATCAATGAACTCATTGATGAACTGCTCGGAATTCATCAAATAGTTGTTGAATATCCAGTATGCTTCGTCTTTCAACTAGAGTGCTGGTCGCCACTACAAGAAGATGATCACTAATCGAACACACATCATGAGTGACACCAACGAAATGTTCTAGTATTTCAGGTGAGACGTAAAGTCTATCAATTCTGGAGCCTGCGAGACTTCCATGGATATTTTGCGAGACCCTCGTGTATGATCTAGTCGTAGGATGCATCCAACGATAGATATCTACGAGTCTGAAAACACCGACAAAATTCCTCAATCGAGTAGCATTGACAGAGTTGAACTCAACTCCAGAGTGCCGATCCATTGAGGGATTCAGACTGCAGTGGAAATCACCTCCGAGGACAGTTTCGCCGCTAAAATTACCCAGACAGGACTGAACACTATCAAGAACTTGTCTTGTAATGTCCTGGTCATGAGGAAGGTATACGTTTACTACCTTGATATTTTTGTCTTGAATGACAAAGTCCAAGGAAGAAGCGAAGCCTGGGAAGATATCTGCATAGACAGGAGACGATAGTGTAAATTTGTTGGATACAATGATTGTCACCCCTAAGCCTCGGCGAGGCGCAGGTGTGGCAAACATTGCATAGCCAGTGTGTAAATAAGCATAGCGCTCAAGTTGTGTATACATGTCTTGAGTGAATTTCGTCTCCTGCAGAAGTGTAATGTCTATATCGAACATTTTGACATGTTCGATAGTACTGTGTAGTCTTGTATGAGCACTTAAACCCCCGGTGTTAAGAGAGCCTATCTTACACATTCAAAGAGATAAGAAGCTCGAACGATGAATGCTCGACATCTACTGACGAGGAGAATCGGCCAAGCGATGCTCCTGAAGCAACTCCTCCACCTTCCTATGGAGACGATCTAACCGAGCTACATGGTTGTACTTCCTCCTCTTCTTGGACTCCTGTTGTAGGATTAGAAGCTGAGGAAGTAACAACTCTGGCCTCTCCAGCTCCTTTACAAGAATGCTCCAGATTTTATCTGAGTTCTTCTTGTACTGGAGCTGGCCAAGAATTTCAGAGATCTTCTCCCTAGGAATGTTTTCCATCCCCTTCGAGACCTCAAATTGGCTACCAATCGAAATGATACTACCACACGACTCGTAGCCACTGAAGCTCGAGAGACCAGTCTCGTCCAAACCGGTTACATCGCAGTCCGAAAGCTGTTCGAGAGATGCTTCCGCCTACCTCACAACAACCTTCGAACCTCGAGCTATACTATCGTCCTCCTCCGAGTGGGGGGGGGTTTTGGAGCGACCGGCTTTGCTGTCTCCGGAGGAGGCCTTCCTCCTCGTCCTCTTTTTTTTCCCTAAATGGGTACTCGACTCCTCGTCGGAAGTAGCCGTGTTTTCACGTGCCGACGTGGCGCCGTTTACAGCCATAACTATTTTTGCCTCTAGGACAACTTCAGGCACCCTAAACACTGGCTGCCCCAACATAGCAGGTTTAGTGCCGGCCGAAGGCTCCTTCTCTAGATCCAATACTGTAGTAGTGGCTTCCTTCGAGGGAACCCTCTGTTCATCCTTCTTCCCGGTTCTCCTGGGGCAGTCAGCAATAAAATGCCCTACAAAATGGCAAGCATGGCATTTCGCTTCGATGCCCATGTCTATCCAGTGCCTCGAGCCGGATAAGCTCAGGTAAAATCCCTTTGGAAGCGTACAGCCATTATTCAAGGTGATGGACGCCTCCCGGCTAGTACCGAAGACACCCCGCCCGAGACTCTCATCCACAATTTTTAAGGGAATGGCACGAACGTTGCCATGAACCTTCCCAATGGGAACCTTCAATGGGGCTGGACGAGGAGTGATGCCCGTACTCTGAATTTCTATTGCTGATTTATTCTTGAAACTGCCACTTACCTGGGCATAAGAAATCCCTGACTCTACTGCTGGGGATCGTGGAGCTACTGCTAGTACTGTTGGTACTACTGGCTTCTGGTTTTGGCCAGTTGTCTTAGCTGAAGACAGTGGTGACCTCATAATTACTCTGCTGGGATTTGGCGCAGAAGCAGAGGCCCTGGAGACCCGCTCTGGTCTAGGGCCGAGGCTTACCTGCGTCCAATGGGGCTGGACGAGGAGTGATGCCCCTACTCTGAATTTCTATTGCTGATTTATTCTTCAACCTGCAACTTACCTTGCCATAAGAAACCCCTGACTCTTCTGCTGGTGATCGTGGAGCTACTGCTGGTACTGTTGGTACTACTGGCTTCTTGTTCTGGCCAGTTGTCTTAGCTGAAGACAGTGGTGGCCTCATAATTACTCCGCTGGGATTTGGCGGAGAAGCAGAGGCTTTTGCAACCACTTCCGATAATTTTGGAAGCCGTGCCTTTGCTACCGGTGCTGCTGGAGTAGCAGCTATTGTAGCCTCTGACGTTCCAGGTACTTCACTGGCTATATCCGTCGCCCTGGTTGCTGTCCTCTCAAATGAAGTTGGCTGAATGCACATCATTACGGCCTCTTGAATAGGGCCCTTAATGGCCTTTTCTTTGGGCCCTTGGGTTATTGCGGAACAAGAAGAAGACTTATTACTCTTCTTCTTTCTTCCATTTAGCTTGAGGGGATCATCCATCCCTTCGGTATCACTACTACTCGTACTCATTTTGAGTACGGCAGAAGTGGCTTTGACTTTATTTATTTATTTGTTTTTTTATAATTGAGTTATTAATTTTAATAATTTTAAATAGTTTTATTTTTTAAGCTTTAATAAATTTTGGCCTACTGAATAATTTTAGAAAGGTATACTCTAAATTTTACACGGTTGCGATGTTGCCATGGCAACTACCAAAAATAGTTAAAATAGCCGAACTGTCAATCACTTTGCACTTTTTCAGAATTTAATTATGTAACTTTTTAATAGTTTTTTTTATTATTTTTAACACTGAACATTAGAAAAACTTCAACAACAATACTAATGTCACTTATACACAATTTCTGCAGCTTTTTTATTGTTCTTTATGCTCTTTTTCGTATAATGTTTTGAGCTCTCAAAATGTCACGTCCGCTCTATAAACACTGCCGCGCAAACCACCCGTATGTGATGATAAGTCAGCTAAGTCAAAGTTCTTATGGTGTTTTATATTCTGTTCAACAAATTTCTTATCTGCTGGTCTAAATTTTATTATGGGGGACGTTTATCCGTTATCCAATCAGAAAAAACCAACGCATTTTCCAAGGTTCCAATTTCCAATTCAAATTTATAAATAATAATAATAATATATTTTTCTGGTAAACGATACTCCAAGATTGACAATCTATTAAATTAGTATCTATTGAACAGACGGGCAAATGTAAATTCAACAACTAACATTAACATCAAAACCAAAATTAAAATAAAAATAATATAAAATAAAAAAATGAATTAGAACTATAATCACAATTAACATTAAAAATAAAATTGAAATCAAAATTAAAATAAAAACTTAAAATTAATATCAAAATTAAAATCAACAAATCAAAATTATAAACAAAATTAACAATTAACAAACCAAATCATGATTAAAATTGAAAGAAAAAATTTAGATCAAAATGAAAATTAACAAATTTACATTTAATTTAAAAACAGAATCAAAAATTTAATAACAAAATCAAAATTCAATAAAAAAAAGGGAAGAGAAAAATAAAAACAATAACATAACAACTGCGTGTGTGTCGCAGACAAAAACGAGAGTTACTCTAGAAGATCAACAAGGAGCCGTCTGAATGTTCCGAATGAATCTGCCCGCTGAATGTGACCAGGCAGCTCGCTCCAAGAACGAACTGCCTGAACAATGTAAGAACCTTCAAAGACTGATGTTAGGAATCGTGGTATTAAAAACTTACGCCCTCTGGCAGAGTTAAGAGGCCGGACCAAGTTAGCCACATATGCAGGTTTGGTTGTAGTAATAAGGTTGTACATGAAATAAAAAATAAAACTCTCCGCTTCAGATACACTTCCAGCGGACATCTAAGTAGAGCAAACCTAAGATGAGACACATGGCCAAACCTTCGTAATCCAAAAATAAACCTGACACAGTCATTGAACGCGACAATTTGGTAAAAACAAGGCAACCATACGTAAAGTGTTGAAGGACTAAAGTCTTGATTAGATGGCAACGCAATTGGGGCGACAGAAAGCTAGCCGATAACCATAAGCGACGAAGAGTTGCGTAAATTTTGGAAAGGTGTTACGGTCTCCGTTTGCGGTTATCGCTGTTTGTGTAATGTGTTTGTAGAGAAGTCGTCCCACCCGTGCTTAATGTTCATTACTCGAGCTATTAATACTGCAGAGCCTTTTTTTTTAGGCACTGGCTTCTCGACCACCTTGGCTCAGCTCGATCGCTCTTATTCCATGGAGTCATCACTAGAGGTACCAAAAGAAGAAAAAAAAACTACATACATGGCGTTATTTGCACGAGGTTACATTCACACCGAAAAGTGATAAGGCTATTCGTCGGATATTATTTGTCTCCCGAAACAATATGGCAGCAACAAACTTTATTTGTCTCCCGAAACAACATGGCAGAATTAAATTGTATTTGCCTCCCGAGATGGCAACGTGGAATGGTATTCGTACACCATTCTTTTATTAGTTAAGGACATTTAGTTATATCTTTTGCTTCGCTTTTGAATTATATAAATTAGAATAGAGATGTCTAAAATTGCGTACCGCTAGTTATCGGATCCTATAGTTTAGTTTCTTGTTTCACATTCTTGATTGAAACTTTAAAACATTAGGTTTAAGTAACTAATATTGAAATCTGCATTTCATTAGAACGTAAGTTAGAACGTAGCCGAATCCTCGTAACGTCAATCAGCCACAGGCCTCGAAATTACTAATTTTGCTAGTGTCTCCCTACTGTTTTGCTTGCTGCTCTTTGTCGTACTCATAAATATTTTCGGACGCAAATATAAGTAACTTTGGAGTTAATTTAAAATAAAAGTGTAGTCCAGGATTCCTCAGGAAAAAAAAATAATAATAATATTCGAACATACAATAATAAAAGCTAAAAAGTCCAATAATAAAAACACATACGTTATGGATATACAACAATAAAATCATAGTGTGAACTTATCTAAATATAACAATAACACAAAGTCTAAAAGTACAAATGAATAAAATAACTAAATTTCAAGTGCGACATCACACTGCTATAAATCAGAAACAATAAACAAAAAAAAATATAGCAATAAGCAATATAATAAAATTAACAAGCCATAAATAAAGTGGAGTAACAACTGTGCGCCAATGTCTACAAAGTGCGACCACGAGCCGAATCATACAAGCAGCATCGTGTAAACACAAGAGGATAAAGTACATTTGAAGGTTTATGTGTCGAGTGCACTCGTTAAATGACAGCGGCGACAGCACAAAAGTGACATGTAAGCAAAAAGAAAGAGGGGTAAAATCGACACGAAGAGAAGACGTCAGGCTCTTCTTCTCAAGCAGTCCAAGTGTGCGGATGTGTACCAGTGGTCCAGACATTTCTTTCTTTTTTAATTCAGTCGAGCAAGCTACAATGCTAGTTATGGAGTTTTAAAGTTATAAAGTTTTATCGAGTTTCTGAAATCGAAAGAAGGGAATTAGTAAGGAGTTAGTAACTTATCTAAAGGGATCAAGAAGAAAGGAAAGGAAGCAACAAGAGAGAAGAGGAATTTTGGACTAACGGGAGTTGTATTGGCGACGGACAAAAGGATCCGCTAAGTAAGCAGGACAAAGGCCAGCAAAAGCAAGAAAACTGAAGATGAGTATCTGATACTTTGTACGATTGGGTTTTTTTTAAATTTTTATTTAAATTCTTTTGAGATACTAATTAGTGTATCGATCTTATGATACCGATAGCGTCGGTGAATTTTTACCGCCGTTTGGTGTGTGGCTGACTGGCCAAGCAATATGGTAAAAGGAAACGAAATTATTCGTTTGTTATGTCTAGTATTGCAGTGCAGGATAGTATAGTAATGCTATTCCTTTTTTTTGTCATACAGTTTATCTAGATATATTAATATTTTGTCATATATTTTATATCCATCCTTAATATGTTTTACCCGGCAGCATATTAACATAGTGATAACACATTTTCTGCCTTGGGTGACATAGGAACTCAGTCGAAATTTTTTTTTATTTAATATATTTTGTCGGACATGATAAGAGATGGATAATTTTTTTGATATAGTTGTGTGGTGGATTAACACCACTAAGATATAGTTTTTTTTAAATTCTGTGTGTCGCAGTGAAGTTATTCAGTAACACATCTCCGAAAGGTGTCAATGTTTTTTTTGTAGTGAAATTCAATAAGGCGGTACCAGCATCTCAAAGCTTGTGTACAAATTTAATTTTTTTTTAATATACTTTATATGAGTCCAGGCATTATTGGTCCTTCTTTTATCTTCCCCTCTTGTTCCCCTTTTGTGTGATTTGGTACAGTCGAACGGTAAATAAAATTTACAGGTGCTAGACAACAAAACGTACGGTTTCGTGATTTAACCAGTTAAAGAAAATCACGTGGCGCTCAACACTACCCATATTTGACCCCCCCCCCCCCCTTTTCTCCTGAGCCAGCTCAGTCTGCGTATTGTGGAGTACGTAGCAAAATTTTGGCGCCCAAGGGGGAAGATAAAAGAAGGACCAATAATGCCTGGACTCATATAAAGTATATTAAAAAAAAAATTAAATTTGTACACAAGCTTTGAGATGCTAGTACCGCCTTATTGAATTGCACTACAAAAAAAAACATTATGACACCTTTCGGAGATGTGTTACTGAATAACTTCACTGCGACACACAGAATTTAAAAAACTATATCTTAGTGGTGTTAATCCACCACACAACTCTATCAAAAAAAATTAAACCATCTCTTATTATGTCCGACAAAATATATTAAATAAAAAAAAATTACGACTGAGTTCCTATGTCACCCAAGGCAGAAAATGTGTTATCACTATGTTAATATGCTGCCGGGTAAAACATATTAAGGATGGATATAAAATATATGACAAAATATTAATATATCTAGATAAACTGTATGACAAAAAAAAGGAATAGCATTACTATACTATCCTGCACTGCAATACTAGACATAACAAACGAATAATTTCGTTTCCTTTTACCATATTGCTTGGCCAATCAGCCACACACCAAACGGCGGTAAAAATTCACCGACGCTATCGGTATCATAAGTTCGATACACAAATTAGTATCTCAAAAGAATTTAAATAAAAATTAAAAAAAAACCCAATCGTACAAAGTATCAGATACTCATCTTCAGTTTCCTTGCTTTTGCTGGCCTTTGTCCTGCTTACTTAGCGGATCCTTTTGTCCGTCGCCAATACAACTCCCGTTAGTCCAAAATTCCTCTTCTCTCTTGTTGCTTCCTTTCCTTTCTTCTTGATCCCTTTAGATAAAGTTACTAACTCCTTACTAATTCCCTTCTTTCGATTTCAGAAACTCGATAAAACTTTTTAACTTTAAAACTCCATGACTAGCATTGTAGCTTGCTCGACTGAATTAAAAAAGAAAGAAATGTCTGGACCACTGGTACACATCCACACACTTGGACTGCTTGAGAAGAAGAGCCTGACGTCTTCCCTTCGTGTCGATTTTTCCCCTCTTTCTTTTTGCTTACATGTCACTTTTGTGCTGTCGCCGCTGTCATTTAACGAGTGCATTCGACACATAAACCTTCAAATGTACTTTATCCTCTTGTGTTTACACGATGCTGCTTGTATGATTCGGCTCGTGGTCGCACTTTGTAGACATTGGCGCACAGTTGTTACTCCACTTTATTTATGACTTGTTAATTTTATTATATTGCTTATTGCTATATTTTTTTTTTGTTTATTGTTTCTGATTTACAGCAGTGTGATGTCGCACTTGAAATTTAGTTATTTTATTCATTTGTACTTTTAGACTTTGTGTTATTGTTATATTTAGATAAGTTCACACTATGATTTTATTGTTGTATGTCCATAACGTATGTGTTTTTATTATTGGACTTTTTAGCTTTTATTATTGTATGTTCGAATATTATTATTATTTTTTTTCCTGAGGAATCCTGGACTACACTTTTATTTTAAATTAACTCCAAAGTTACTTATATTTGTGTCCGAAAATAATTATGAGTACGACAAAGAGAAGCAAGCAAAACAGTAGCGAGACACTAGTAAAATTAGTAATTTCGAGGCCTGTGGCTGATTGACGTTACGAGGATTCGGCTACGTTCTAACTTACGTTCTAATGAAATGCAGATTTCAATATTAGTTACTTAAACCTAATGTTTTAAAGTTTCAATCAAGAATGTGAAACAAGAAACTAAACTATAGGATCCGATAACTAGCGGTACGCAATTTTAGACATCTCTATTCTAATTTATATAATTCAAAAGCGAAGCAAAAGATATAACTAAATGTCCTTAACTAATAAAAGAATGGTGTACGAATACCATTCCACGTTGCCATCTCGGGAGGCAAATACAATTTAATTCTGCCATGTTGTTTCGGGAGACAAATAAAGTTTGTTGCTGCCATATTGTTTCGGGAGACAAATAATATCCGACGAATAGCCTTATCACTTTTCGGTGTGAATGTAACCTCGTGCAAATAACGCCATGTATGTAGTTTTTTTTTCTTCTTTTGGTACCTCTAGTGATGACTCCATGGAATAAGAGCGATCGAGCTGAGCCAAGGTGGTCGAGAAGCCAGTGCCTAAAAAAAAAGTTCTGCAGTATTAATAGCTCGAGTAATGAACATTAAGTACGGGTGGGACGACTTCTATACAAACACATTACACAAACAGCGATAACCGCAAACGGAGACCGTAACACACCTCCCCTTCCTCCGGGAGATTTCGTAGAAATCTCATTCCAGAATGGAGTTACGCGTCTACTTATTCTTCGTAAAAGGATTAAGACAAGCATACCTAATGATATGTAACTATGTAGGAGGGGTTAACTGTTTCCAAGAACAGTGAAGTTGGTCGGAATGATTGAAAACTAAAATAAACTAATCCTATATATAGCTTCGTTCGCGTACCTCAATTTGCAAAGAAAACAGGCTAACCACGTCCGTACTGCACCGTTATAACACTATTCGGCCCTGTATCGAGCTTAGTTCACTGAACTTTATAAGAATTACGATCCCTCTCAATATCACAACTGCAGCGCATTTGTCTTTCCCATCTCTTCAGTGTTTTAAAAGAACTAACCGGCGTGATTCGCTCACTACAGCACCCAGTCCTTCTATAATTATCGATTACTCTAAAGCACGGTCCTAAATTCGATAAGGTTGATAGCTATCATATTATTTATGTGTTAGCGCCTTAGGGCTTGTGAAGCAACACCATCTAAGTCGAAGCAACTGTAAGCGAATTGGTTTTCCGATAATTTTACTTAACCTAACATTATTTCTATATCTTAGCGTGTGATATTCCTTATTTCGATTCATTAATGATATTGATAAATTCATTCTATTTAAATAAAGCTATGCCCTCGAGTAGTGGCAGCAATTTAATCAATCAGATTATAAGTTTATGTATGTATAAAAGATTTCATCAATTTAATCAGTCAAGTCGATCCGGTCAACCCAAAACTAAGTTACTGATAGTTTCTTTAACATGTCCGAACAAATCTGTCAATAAAACAATTAGAAAATTGATATTCATAAGGCACTCAATTTTCTAAACGACGCCTCTTATGTTTTGCATTGATATTGTTCTCAAGGCAATAGCTTAATAAACTATAAGATAAGTCTTTAAGTCTCAAGTCTTTTACTTCAACTTCTCTTCGAAAATTTATCTATTAGTATTAAATCATTACAGCAATCCCTTAAAGAACACTTTATCAATCAATCTAGAAACTAACAGGGTGATCTTTATCTTTAGGTTTCTTTTAAAGTTACTTATGTACTGCTTTCTGTTGCTGCCATTACTATCAGTGGAGGAATATTCTAAATTCATCAACTGATAACATCTGATTTATATGTAAGATTAATTCAACAATTTATTTGTATACCACCATTCATCAGAGATTTATTCTGATGATTATGGGAAAGTTATATGATTAAAAGTAGGTACTCCCACTCTATTGAATAGGTATTCAAAAAAATTAAAAATAAAGTTTTACGAAATGCACACTTGCATATATTAATAATTTGAAACTATCACGTGTGACTGTAAAAGTACGCACACGGTTTATTTCACTTTTTCAACAAAAAAAAAATATTTCCGCTTATCTGAATCAATCGTTGCACTCAAACAAAACCAACACTGACTACATCACACAGACGAAACTTTCATTGAAATACTCGATAGAACTCAAAAATATCAAAATTAAGTCAAAACGGAAATTCGGGCCCTTTATCAAACCTAGGCCTGCAATAACAATAAGTATAAAAGAAAAATTCCAATGCCTCAGTTATCGTGATTAGAAAATTTTAAACTGCGAGCAATTACAAGCGTTTGAAGGTCAAATACACTTTCCACTTTTTTTTTTTTTTTTTTTTTTTTTTTTTTTTTTTTTTTTTTTTTTAGATTCGCTAAATTTGTTGTGAGTTACAATAGCCATAGAATGAATTTCGGATTGATTCACTGGTTCGCAATATCTAACAATCTGCGTTTCATTTCAGTTATTTCGAAGAGTGGCTATACTATATGTACATCTGCTAATAAGTGCCAACAAATTAGTAAATAACACAAAAACGTTCACTCCTGATTGGTTGAATTATTTTTCTGGTTTTGGTAACTACCCAATAGTTATTAAATTATGAAATGTTCATGTCACTTACTTTTGTAGATGTGGGTCCCAATACCCTGAACCACGTGGTTCCGTGACTAACTTCGTCCAAACGATTAATTCTGAAACAATTAGCAAATTGGAATAGTCAGTAAGCGGATGCTTACTAGACGACACCAGGTAGAGTAAAATGGTTGCAAGAGTTGTACAAAAGGATATCAACCGCAGCGGGCCCAGCCGGATACCTGATACCCTATAGTTACCCAGTGAAGCTGAGTGGATGCCTTATTGGGGCGACCAACAAAAAAAATATATAACCTCTAATCCTCTGCTTGATCCCCATGGTAACGTTTAAGATCTTTCGCGTGCCACACTCCTCTGTCCTTGCCTTTCTCATCCTGAAGTAAAAATGTCCAGGGAGATAGTACTTTGACGATTTTAAAGGGGCCGATATACTTGGGTGCTAGCTTCGCATTAAAGTATTTTGAAGCTTCCGATAAAACGTAATTCTTCCGCCATACTAGATCGTTAACGTAATGCCTTTCATCTCTACGTCGCAAGTCATAACTTCTCTGGCCACGCTCCGCCACCTTTGCTAATCTTTTCCTAACATCTCTAACAACTTCCTGTAGAGCTACCGAACGAGCTACTGGATCGTATACCTCCCCTCCTTTCATCTTGTTATAAGCCTTCCCATGGGTGATCATTTCGCGCCCAAAGTTAATAAAGAACGGGGTCAGCTTGCTATTCTCTTGTGTGGACGTGCGGATAGCACAAGCAATTTTTGCTAAATTTAAATCCCACTTTCTGAGGTTCTCCGACACATACGCACGAAGCATACACTTGATTGTCTGATTAGTCCTTTCGGACGGATTTGCCTGAGGGTGATAAAAGGCTGTATACTTGATTTCTACTCCATAAGATTCGCAGAGTTTCTTGAACTCGCGACTTTTGAATTGGGGCCCATTGTCACATATTAACCATCCAGGCGCACCTAACAACAAGAAAACGTTTTCTTCCAGAATAGTAGAAATCGAATAAGCTGAAGCTGCACGTAATGGAAACAACATCGGGAACTTGCTAAACTGATCCACTATAGTCAGAATGTATGAATATCCGCGACTCGAACGAGGTAAGGGGCCTATAAGGCCCATGCTAATAGTCTCCCACGGTCTATCTGTAATTTTACGGGCAGCCATCAGTCCAGCCGGTTTCTTTAGGACTGGTTTTATAGATTGACATGTTGAACATTTCCTCACGTACTCAGCGACATCAGGCTTCATCTTGGGCCAATAAAACTGTTGGGTAAGTCGGTCATAAGTCCTTTGAATACCACTATGCCCAGCAGTAGGTATATCATGTGCGTTATAGATAACCTTCTTTCGTTCTTCTTTGGGGATTACTTGCTTCCAAGATTCTGTTTCGGTGGCGAGGGCAGGATATCTAGGTCTAACATGTTTCCACAACCAACCTTTCTCAACACGCTAATCCGGGTATTTGGAAGGATTATTTATAACTTGGATTTTCATCTTAAGGTACCACTTATCACCTATTTCCTGTTCTTCAGAAATACAATCAACTAATGGTACGGATCTAGAAAGCCAGTCGGGAAGGAGATGTTCTTTGCCCTTCTTATGTATTACCTCGAAGTCATACTGTTGTAACCGCATAGACCAATGAGCCAATCTTCCGGTCGGGTCTTTCAGGTTATGTAACCAAACGAGTGAGGCGTGATCAGTAATCACCGAAAATCTCATACCTTCGAGATAAGGTCTTAGCTTCTCGATAGCCCATAAGACTGCTAGACATTCCCTCTCCGTAGTAGAATAGTTTCTTTCACACCTATTTAGTGACCGACTTAGATAGGCTATTATTCTGTCCTCGCCATTGACATTTTGCATCAAAACTGCTCCCAACCCATATCCCGAGGCATCGGTGTGAACAAGGAAAGGTAAACTAAAATCGGGACAATTTAGTATTGGTGCCGAGACTAATGTATTTTTAACTGCTAAGAACGCAGTTTCGCATTCCGGTGTCCACACAAACTTTTTATTTTTCTTAAGGAGTGCAGTTATAGGTGCAAGTAATGAGGAGAAATTTGGAACAAATCGTCTATACCAGGCTACTGTTCCAATAAACTTGCGCACTTCGGTGACAGACTTAGGATTGGTTATATTCAAGATACTCTTAACCTTTTCTGGGTCGACTTGGAGTCCCTTCTCACCAACTATATAGCCCAAATAGCGGAGTTCGTGCCTACAAAACTCACACTTCTCATAATTTATTATCAGTCCCGCTTCAAGCAATCGATCTAAAACTTCCTTCAGTACCTGTAGATGTTCCTCAAAACTTGGTGTGACTATTATAATGTCGTCTAAATACACAAAGACGTGTTCCTCTAAATATCCTGAGAGAACTCTATCGACTAAACGTTGCCATGTAGCTGGAGAATTTGTTAAGCCAAACGGCATACGACGGAATTGAAAAAGTCCCCTCCCTGGGACTGTGAAGGCTGTATATTGTTTAGAGTCTCTCGCCATGGGAACCTGCCAGAAGGCTGACTTAATGTCTAGGGAAGACATATATCGGGCGTCCCTTAGTTTGTCTAATGTAGCGGAAATATACGGCAGAGGATATGCATCTTTCTTAGTAACGCGGTTTAACTTTCTATAATCGACGCAGAAACGGTAGCCTCCGTCTTTCTTCCTAACCATAACAATTGGTGATGCCCAAGGACTATTCTATGGTTCGACAACACCTTCTCTTAGCATTTTGTCCAGTTCGCCATTGATTACTTTTTGTATTGCAGGTGAGACCGGATAATAAGGCTGCTTGATAGGACCAGAATCAGTTTGAATTACATGTTTGACCTGATTCGCACAGCCCAAACCCTTACCCATCTTTTCTTCTGCGCGTTTGATTAAATCGTCGAGTTCTTTCCTCTGCGGAATAGATAATTTTGATCTACTTTGTAACGAGTCTAGGTGGCAATCTTTAACAGTGTCTCTAAATTCCCATGTGTCCTTCGCTAGGTTCACCGAAATGTTCATTAATCTCCAGAAATCTGTCCCCAATATCATACTGTGAGGAAGCTCTGGGATAACTAATACGTCTAAAGTTTTCACCTAACGACGTAATTTTATGGGTATGCAAATTTCACCTAGAACTTTTATACGTTCTCCAATTGCGAGTGTTACGAACTCAGACATAGTTTTTCCAAAAGTTAAATTTAGATCTTCTAATAAATTCCAAGCAGGTCCTCCGATAATTGTACGTGATGCGCCCGAGTCGAGTAACCCAATAATATCTGTACCGAAGATCGATACTGTTAAGAAGGGACGCACATCGTCCTTTACATGCGTAAAAACATAATCCACTAAAATACGCAACGTACGAGCCCTCTTACCACTTAATTCTTTCCCGGTTACTGCGGCCTCTTGTAATTTGTCTGAGCCAGAAACGCCGCTTATACTCGGGCTCGGTTCTCGTTTCCCGTATCGGGAACATTCTGATTCCTAGGATTACGAACGTTATTACGGTTTGCTCCCTGTACTCGATCACCTCTACAATTACTGCATCTAGGTCTGGTAATACCCGGTGCACCACAGCCGAAACATTTCAAGTTGCGTTGACAAAAGCGTGCTATATGGCCTGCAACACCACACTTAAAACATTTGATTAATCTGGGTTTCGAATTACTCTCTCTCTCTTCATTTGTCAATGCCGAGATTGTAGGCCTCTCTGGAGTAACATAGGCTAGGTCTGGTTCTAATAAGCTGGTGTTACGCTTTGAAGGGGGAGGAGTAAACATTTGAACTGACACGCGCACTGCTTCTAAGCGCCTACCCAAGTCGACTAGTTCTTGAGTCATATCAAATTCAGTGAGACCTAATTGCGTCTGGTAAAATGGGCTCATATTTCTTTTGAGGATTCGTAGCTGTTGTGCCTCCGTTAGAGGATCTACAAGCCTGGAAAACATACTAGACATCACTGCCACGTAGGTCCCAATGGTCTCTTCTTTACCCTGCGTTCTTCTCTTAATCTCATCTAGGAGACGGTCATCATAGTCAGCGGGTAAGAACTCTTTTTTCAATTCCCTAATAAGATTAGCCCAGTTATGCAAATTGCTTTTATTTGCCTTATACCATACCAGCGCACGGCCGGAAAATAAATCTAGAGCCGACCGAAATAGTTGCGTTTTACTGACACCCCGAGCTTCAGCTAATTCCGTAACGCGTTCTAAAAATGAATTAAGCGATTGGCTTTTCTCTCCAGAAAAGGTGAGATTCCATTTGTACAACGGCACTCGTGATCGCGAAGCAAGAATTGTAGTATTGAGGGGCGTAATCATATCATCCTCCGAGTCATGTTTTCCCCATGATCATCGCCCTCCGCCTTACTTTGAAGAGATCCGAGCGACAAAATTAGCTCCCCTTTTATTTTCTTCTTTTCTTTTTTATCCTTTTCTTCTTCAGGTTCAACCCTAGAAAGTCTCCCTAGCGCCCATTCTAATTTCGTCAGTATTTTCTTATACTCTGCAGATCCTATATCCCCGCTAAACAAAACTAGCAACCCATTTATCTCCTCTGCCTTCTTAGTTAGAGCTTCTATGTCTTCTTCGACTGGAATTGGGTATGGTTCTACAACTAGTGTCGTACCTAACTTTTCTGTTCTTAGGGCCGCTCGAAGCTGGACCCGCATATCGTCTACCTTTCCTATAGGAAGACCACGGATAGTGAGCTCATAAGTGAGCTCTTCCTGGTTGAGTCTGTTGACTTCCATGTCTATTAAAATACTCGAAAAGAGATCATTGAAACTATACCAAGAGTCCTCACTCAGGAATTGCTCCTGAACCGCAGATTTGTCTACTTATCTTAACTATCAAAAAAAAAATATTATATCAGCTTTTCACGAGTACCCCGTATAATGTCGATGCGTTATTTCAGCACTGGGAGCCAGCAAAAAAAATGGAGGAAAGAAAATCTTGACGAAGCAATCTACTGATGATTCGCTAGAACAAAAGCAAAAGCTTTCCGATGTTATGGATTATTCCACTGGATGTCCCCATCCACAAGTAGACAATGAAATGAAATGCTTCTCAAGGCATGAGTTAGAAAGAGCTTACTTGGAGTGTGCTTACGCACGAAATTCCTTGGATATACAATAAAATCTAAATCCCTTTACGATAGGTAACGATTGAGAGATAATATATAAAGACAGTCTGATTAATTAACGATATCTTCTCCGATTTCTCAGTTACTGAATGATACTTCAATATGTAGAATTCCCCAAAATACAACAGCAAAGAAAAACCAAATTCAAACTCAGTTAGGATCAATAGTGCATGTTGGTAGAAAATGACAAGAGAAAGTCAGACTCGATGCTTTCTACACCTGCTTCTTCAACAGGATTTAAACAAATTACCGATTACTCTATCAAGAATGGGTAGGTCACAAAATTCAATAAATTTCCTTCTATAGTTCCCCGTACCAAAAAAAAAAAAATACATCTGATGTTCTTCGATGAGAATAGCCCTAGAACACTGTTACTTATTTACCTCCTTCAAGAAATTGAAGAATATTATAGGCTTAACACGAATTTTATGAGCATGACCTTTAAAACCATGCTCAAAGGCACAGGCTGATGTGTTTTACAAGATTATTCTCCGCGATTGTAAATTATATAATAATACTTAATATCCGTACCTCGGGATGCAAGGTCGGACCTTTATAGTCTGAACTCCAAGATGAGTTGGTGTTTGCCAAAGTACAATAATTTCTACGAAGTGTATTCACTATATGGTACTCATGGGATCCTTATTCCATTGATATTTCACTTATAAGAAGGCACCATCTAACAATCCATTCCGAGTGCTAACTCAAATCGTTGATTAAATTAAATTAATGAAACAAATCCTAAAATTCCTGTTAATCCCACTCGTCATATAATTAAATGTCTATTTAGGCAAATAACCCTAATCCTATTCGCAACCGCACAAGTTCTCGTAATATTGTCGACAAAGGGAAACGTTTCTATGAAATGAGAAAAAGCAAAAAAAAAAGCCTAGTTTGAACGCCTTAAATCGCTGTAATATCCTCAATATAAGAATAATGTAATATAATAAAATTAATAAAATCCAGAATATACAATTTTTGTTTGTTTGTTTTCTTTTTCTCTGAAAATTCAATTACTTGTATTTTATGATAATATAGTAATATAGTTTTGTAATTCTATAATAATATGATATATGACCCCCTTGTGTGTGTTGGTATCTACCACGTATTCAATTCTCATTTATACTAGAGTTCCACAAAAAAAATATTCATCCAAACAACTGGAACTTGATTTACTGCTATATCGCTATTACTATGCAGGTGTTAGTGCCATCAGTTTATATCGGAATGAGCAATTATAGGTGGTGCAATTGCTAATTTTGTAAGTTATGTTATGTCCCTTTAACCACTTTACTGGCCCCACGTTGGGCGCCAAAATTTTGCTACGTACTCCACAATACGCAGACTGAGCTGGCTCAGGAGAAAGGGGGGGGGTCAAATATGGGTAGTGTTGAGCGCCACGTGATTTTTTTTAACTGGTTAAATCACGAAACCGTACGTTTTGTTGTCTAGCACCTGTAAATTTTATTTACCGTTCGACTGTACCAAATCACACAAAAGGGGAACAAAAGGGGAAGATAAAAGAAGGACCAATAATGCCTGGACTCATATAAAGTATATTAAAAAAAAATTAAATTTGTACACAAGCTTTGAGATGCTAGTACCGCCTTATTGAATTGCACTACAAAAAAAAAACATTATGACACCTTTCGGAGATGTGTTACTGACTAACTTCACTGCGACAGACAGAATTTAAAAAACTTATCTTAGTGGTGTTAATCCACCACACAACTATATCAAAAAAAAATTAACCATCTCTTATCATGTCCGACAAAATATATTAAATAAAAAAAAATTACGACTGAGTTCCTATGTCACCCAAGGCAGAAAATGTGTTATCACTATGTTAATATGCTGCCGGGTAAAACATATTAAGGATGGATATAAAATATATGACAAAATATTAATATATCTAGATAAACTGTATGACAAAAAAAAGGAATAGCATTACTATACTATCCTGCACTGCAATACTAGACATAACAAACGAATAATTTCGTTTCCTTTTACCATATTGCTTGGCCAGTCAGCCACACACCAAACGGCGGTAAAAATTCACCGACGCTATCGGTATCATAAGTTCGATACACTAATTAGTATCTCAAAAGAATTTAAATAAAAATTAAAAAAAACCCAATCGTACAAAGTATCAGATACTCATCTTCAGTTTTCTTGCTTTTGCTGGCCTTTGTCCTGCTTACTTAGCGGATCCTTTTGTCCGTCGCCAATACAACTCCCGTTAGTCCAAAATTCCTCTTCTCTCTTGTTGCTTCCTTTCCTTTCTTCTTGATCCCTTTAGATAAGTTACTAACTCCTTACTAATTCCCTTCTTTCGATTTCAGAAACTCGATAAAACTTTATAACTTTAAAACTCCATAACTAGCATTGTAGCTTGCTCGACTGAATTAAAAAAGAAAGAAATGTCTGGACCACTGGTACACATCCGCACACTTGGACTGCTTGAGAAGAAGAGCCTGACGTCTTCCCTTCGTGCCGATTTTTCCCCTCTTTCTTTTTGCTTACATGTCACTTTTGTGCTGTCGCCGCTGTCATTTAACGAGTGCATTCGACACATGAACTTTCAAATGTACTTTATCCTCTTGTGTTTACACGATGCTGCTTGTATGATTCGGCTCGTGGTCGCACTTTGTAGACATTGGCGCACAGTTGCTACTCCACTTTATTTATGACTTGTTAATTTTATTATATTGCTTATTGCTATATTTTTTTTTGTTTATTGTTTCTGATTTACAGCAGTGTGATGTCGCACTTGAAATTCAGTTATTTTATTCATTTGTACTTTTAGACTTTGTGTTATTGTTATATTTAGATAACTTCACACTATGATTTTATTGTTGTATGTCCATAACGTATGTGTTTTTATTATTGGACTTTTTAGCTTTTATTATTGTATGTTCGAATATTATTATTATTTTTTTTTCCTGAGGAATCCTGGACTACACTTTTATTTTAAATTAACTCCAAAGTTACTTATATTTGCGTCCGAAAATAATTATGAGTACGACAAAGAGGAGCAAGCAAAACAGTAGGGAGACACTAGTAAAATTAGTAATTTCGAGGCCTGTGGCTGATTGACGTTACGAGGATTCGGCTACGTTCTAACTTACGTTCTAATGAAATGCAGATTTCAATATTAGTTACTTAAACCTAATGTTTTAAAGTTTCAATCAAGAATGTGAAACAAGAAACTAAACTATAGGATCCGATAACTAGCGGTACGCAATTTTAGACATCTCTATTCTAATTTATATAATTCAAAAGCGAAGCAAAAGATATAACTAAATGTCCTTAACTAATAAAAGAATGGTGTACGAATACCATTCCACGTTGCCATCTCGGGAGGCAAATACAATTTAATTCTGCCATGTTGTTTCGGGAGACAAATAAAGTTTGTTGCTGCCATATTGTTTCGGGAGACAAATAATATACGACGAATAGCCTTATCACTTTTCGGTGTGAATGTAACCTCGTGCAAATAACGCCATGTATGTAGTTTTTTTTTTCTTCTTTTGGTACCTCTAGTGATGACTCCATGGAATAAGAGCGATCGAGCTGAGCCAAGGTGGTCGAGAAGCCAGTGCCTAAAAAAAAAGGTTCTGCAGTATTAATAGCTCGAGTAATGAACATTAAGCACGGGTGGGACGACTTCTATACAAACACATTACACAAACAGCGATAACCGCAAACGGAGACCGTAACAAAGGGAGGCCTGAATATGGTCGCAACATTTCATATTCGAACTAAGTTTAACGCACAGTGGCAGCTGGTAGATCCTAAGAGTCCATCGAAGTAGTTGAAAAGGCAATGCACTGAGACTTATTAGGATTTATTTTAAGATTATGTGCAAATGCCCACTTAGTCTTCCATCAAAACTATGGGGCGACTAAGATAAATTTGAAAGTCATCGGCATAAATATGAATGTTAACGTCACGAGTTACAAGCGGCAAGTCGTTGATATATAGAATAAAGAGTAGAGGACCAGGAATGGATTCCTGTGGACCTCCACTGGTTAAGGGAAGAAAATGCGTTAAATTTTCCTCACTCAGGCACACACGCTGTAATCTCTTGGACAGGAAGTTATTGATTAAAGAGTCGCCCCATATGAAAAATGGAAATGGTTCTGAAGTTTACTCAGTAATTTCTTATGTGAGACGCTGTCAAATGCCTTTGAAAAGTCAAGGAGAGTCAAAATAGCGATTTCTCTGTTATCGAGCGATGACCATCAAGACGGCACTTTCACAACTAAGCCAAGGTCGAATACCAGACTGCCATTCGCTTATGAGGTTATTCCTTAATATGAACCGTTGAACTTGGAAAGAAAACAAAGTAGGCTGATAGGCTTATAATCCTCAGGACGGATACACGTCCCTCTTTTTGGAATGGGAACTACATTAGAAGTCTACCAGGAGATAGGAAAATCAGACTTAGAGATACAGGTATTAAATACATGCAGCAGAGGGCTAATAATAGTTGGAGCGATTATCTTTAAAAATTTGGGGGACATGCCATCAGGACCGACAGCATTTGATTTGATGGCAAAAATAGCATTAAGTAGCTCACTCCTATCCACACCATGAACACTGAAATCTGTCGTGTTATCATCGGATATGTCCAACATTGGCGTATATTGATCGGAATCTGCCAATTGCTGATTACCAACAAAGTACCTATTCAACACGTTGGGACAGAGAGTGGGTTTTATAGTCTCACTACAGCATACACCAGCGCCTCACAAATTACGCCAAAGCATTTTCGGGGGCATGGTAGGGTACAATTTACGTCTATAGTAGGATCGCTTCGCCGCTCGAACCTTTAAATTCACCTTATTTCTTGAAACGTTGTATAATCTGCGACTTACAGTAGTTTTACGTCTTCTAAACCTAGAATATAAATATTCCCGCTAAGCAATCATACCTTCGACCTCCGCAGAGAACCATGGGCAGGATGTAGTCCTCAGAATTTTTCTTCTGAAAGGTACGTGTCTATCGTACATGTATTCAATTGATCCGCTCATAAAACATACCTGGTCATCAACCGACTCGAGGTCATATATATAGTTCCAGGGATAATCTGCACACTCCGCGCAAAGAGACTCCAGATTAGTTCTATCGAAATTCCTGTAATGAATACATTGTTTGGCAAAATTGCACTCGATTTTTAAATTATAGGACTTAAAGATAATATCGTGGTCTAAAATACTTAGGCTCAATTGGTTGAAAAATAGTATTCGGTGTGGATTAGAGACAAGAAACAAGTCCAAAAGGGAAGGATTGGCAGAGTTCAAAATTAGTGGGATAAGAGTTAATAGTCCTTAAGTGCGAAGCAGACATATTATACATAAAGGAATCTGATTGTGTGACCTGTCTGAGTAAATTTATGTTAAAGTCTCCTCCAACAATCACACTAGGGTAACGTTGAGTAAAAGATGAGATAGCCTCCAGAAACTCTAGGGATGATTCGCACGTAAATTGTCCAGGTGGAGAATACACCGCAAATAAAATACACTTTTCAGCAGTCGAGTTCACTTCCACACATATATATATATTCAACAGGGCCACTGTGGATCTAGAAATTATTCTAGCGTTAATATCCAGCCTTACATATATTACAACACCGCCGCCTACTCTACCAACACGGTCATTTCGAAATATATTATAACCTGAAATAGCAGTTAATGAGGACGGAATATCGTCGCGCAACTAGGTTTCACTAACAAACACCGCGTGCATCTTGGGGCATCGAAGCAACTCCCTCAATTCATCAATCTTCGCACGTATACTACGGGAATTAAGATGACAAACATATAAACCATCAGAGAGATTACTAAAAACATTCAATGTGGCTCTTACACTGCTCATCGAGAATAAATTAAGATTCATTAGAACATATTGGTAATGATACATCACTCGGAACAAACAGACATGCAGGGAATTTCACACAAAGAGTAGACAAAATCACCCGCCATTCAGAGAGACGCACGCATTTTGCAGGTAAACTAATTAATCTAAACATCACAAGAAACAAAATCAAAATAAGAACAAAATAAAATTTAAAACAAATTAATCTAAGTATGACAAGAGATCTGCTTTGAAAAATAACAAAACAAATCTAGGATAAAACTTCAAGCTCCAGCATTGTTTACATCTGACATAATGTCATCTAAAGAGGCCGGTGTAGCGACCTTTATCGGTGGGTCATCTTTCATTACACATACAAAAATTTCACCGTGCCGGCTAAAAACAGAATGCAGTCGATTTTCCCTTCTTAATTTCATTGCACTACGTAGTATTTTGCTATTAACGTTAGTGAGGCTTTCAAATGCTTTAATTTTTATGTCTTAAGTAAAGCTGCTGCAAATACTGTTCAACTTTAGTGAGCCGGACCTCTTAAACTTAAACAGGAATTCTCTTTGCTCCAAAATAGAAGAGAATTTCACTATAAGCGGAGCATTTTTGCGAAAATTATCATTCTCTTGAGGTATGGTGTACCTTGGTCGAAATGCAGTCGTGTACGGCGAAAGTGTATGACAGATCTTGGTCGAAATACTCGTCAACAGCTGCTGCGGATGTTCATTCGGGCGGAATGGTATGCCAGTAATGACGGCATCAGTCAACCTGTTCAATCTACGCACGTCATTCAATTCAAAACGAACCTCAGGCAGTTCAACTTTAACCTGCTCCAATTCATCGTTCAGCTTAGTAATCTCAGCATTCGTAGATATTACTAACCGGTTTATTCGATCTGTTATGCGCTCCTCAAACTCGTCGAATTTTTTTAATAAGAGTCTAGTTTAAATTTGTTTTCGTCGTCTCGATGTGGGTGACTAGTGGTAAGTTTTGCAAGATAAATTGTAAATTGTGCGCGCTTTGCACAATTTAGGATTTTTGTTTTTTGTTTGAAAGAAAGAAATATTTCTTTCTTGTTGGGTTATGTACCCTACAGGTTTTCAGGAATTCTTTTTTTAGTATGGAGAAGTAGCCTAGTGCTACTTCTCGGAAATCTCTAAATTTTGACTTTTCAGGAATTTTGTAATATGGAAAAGTAGCATAGGGCTACTTCTCAAAAAAATCTAATTTTTTTTATCTTTTGAGGAATTTTTTGTAATATGGAGAAGTAGCATAGGGCTACTTCTGGGAAATGCCTACATTTTATTTTTACCTTAGGTACCTCTGGGAAATCATGGGGGTTTCTCTACAGAAGTAGAGAAGCCAGACAGAAAAAAAAGGTAGCGTAAAGGGGGTGTACGCTACAGCTGTAAAAGTGAATTAGGACCTCCATTAGAAATAACATGGCTTTTTTTTTTATTAATAATTAATAAACGCCGATGCTTTTAATGTTCAACTCTATCTATTTCTATTAATCAATTCTTCCCATTGAACAATTCACAAAACTATGAAATGTTTACTGCTCCGTTTATTAGTCAACTAGAAACAATCTGACCTTTACCGAACAAAAGTAATAAAACCAAACACTTTATGTTAGCGTGGAAACATGTGACTTATATCCATAGTATTCGTGAGGATGCTTGTTGTTGTTGTTGATGACATCCAAGTTGATGTCTATTCAAAGCTTCTTCAGTGGCACTCAATAAAAATAAGCTAAACTAAAAACCACTGGTAGATCCCATTGGCCAAGTTAACCCTATGAGGATAGTAAATCCCAACCTCTACCTAAATTTCAAATACTCCCACATTGATAATCCACTGATTCCAGACATCCAAGAAAATCTATATGAAAAAGAGACAAAGAAAAAATAATTAGTTATTTGATTATACCAATTATTGTGTGGCAAATTCCACTGTTTTGATATGGTGAACAATTTAAAAAGTGGCAAGTTCCACGTCGGACTGCAGCTCGCTTTATAGCGATTCCCCCACCACACAGAATCAATTCGAAATCAAACTCAATGCCATTTTGAGTTGCGGGCGTTTACGATATTGTGATGTTCACGCCGTCTGTGAGTCAACAATAGCTGTTTGTCGTAAGCTAAGTTCGGCACCAACGTTTATTAATGCTGTTGAGCATTCGCTTATTTAGCTTGTTTGTTAATTACTATGCAAGTGAAAGCTGCAACACATATATATTACATAACTGATTGTATGTCTATTGCAGATCATGTTTGGCTGGAGGACCTAAGCTCACGCATACATACTTCTTGGTTAGATGTAAGTTGTGAGAATAGGGCTGGAGCATTTAGATAGGTAACCACAAGTCAGCTATTTTGCTAGTAGTTTAGGATTTTGTTTTGTGAAATAGCGAGGTAGGATAAAATGAACTGGTCAATGTCAAAGCAGTGGTAAAGCCCTGAGTATGACTACATAAAAAAAACGAAGTAGTAAAGTCTACGCTGATTCGTGTTCTTATTATTGAGATCATCGAATTTAGGGCCTCCAGGCATTTTGCTTCGACACCGGGATAAAGCAGGCAGCATGATGGTGTAAGGGGGAATCCATGGCGGTGCGGACATGCGATGGAACGTCCCGGACAAACACACGCCTGAAGTACAATGGTGCTAAGGATGGAGGCGATGGGCCCAAATTATGTTCCGTCCGGACTTCATCATCATCCGAAGTCCACCTTTCTCTCCTCTCACCCTATATCTCCAGGGAAGTTGCTGTCGCCCGTGTTGTATCTCTCCGGGTGGATATTCAATTGTATGCGTTGTACTGATTTCCTATTCTATTTTTTCTCTTTCCAGCATTACATGTCCCTCGAAATTTTTCTTTCCCGTCTCAGATTTTCAAGTTACACCAGTGGAGGCTTGTCAACATGCGCCGTAAAGAAGTTTTTTTTGGTCTATTTGTCTGTTCGAGGAACTCATAAAGATGAGCAAGTCTTCTTTTTTTGTAGTTCTCGGACAGCTTACAAGCATCCAGGGATATGGGTGGCAAGAACCACCCCAATCTGGCTAACCGCAAGCGACCATAGGAATATGCTGTGCGGGACTCACGCGAATACCGAGATGATTTTGCAGCAGGAGGTGCCGGTCGCGGAATCTACTTACATTCATGACAAGGTAGATCTGACGACGGGCGGGGCGCGCTCTTCGCTATACATTGGACGACGAATCTCTATATATATTTTCACTGTACCCTTGATTAGACCGATATTTTAATTGTTAATGTATATATAAAAAAGATCTGTGTCCGACGCAAGTATATATATATTTTCACGGTGCCCTTGATTTAGCCGATATTTTAATTGTTAATATATTTATATACTATAAACATGATGCGTCAAGTACATTGGTGTAACTAGAACTTTTAACAAACATTTTGTTTCCAAAGTATACCAGGTCATGGGTATTCCCAGCTTTTGACCGACATTTTCTCTGCATTGTTCTGAGCACTTACAAGATGTTGATATAATGCTTACAGCCAACAAAACTGCATAGAATAAAAAAAACCATAAAGTTTCTTAAGTTACAGAAAGTGTAATGTACAGAGCGTAAGTTAAAGAACCCACAAGAAACATAATCGAAATTCTAGAACATAATTTCCGCTAAAATAGTTCTGCACACACAAAATAAAATAATTCGCATATATATATAAAAAAAAAGAATTCTCCCAAACATCGTGGCACTACTTTTGTAATACGTAATCTTCCTTCGTGAAACTTTTCTCCGCTTCCAAGAAAGCACTTTTAATCTATTGTAAATGCAGGTACGTGTGCACATTCGGGGGATTTTAATAAGAAATGCTTTTGAGATATGGCAGTCTTTGTCGAGGTTGCGATGTTAAGGTCAGAAGAACAACAAATAGTTTTCAATTGTTTCTCATTCTTTATTATAATTGTCGTGGAATGTTATTGAGCATCCAGAGTGAGACAAGCATCGTACATCGCTTATCAGTTAGTATAAGTCATCAGCATTCAATAAATTTGGATAACTAGTCAGTCAACATTCGGCGATCGGGCGATATTTCTTGCTCATCGTGACCAACGGCGACGAGTATGTACGAATAGTGTTAGTCGGACATTTAAATTATTGTAAAAATAGATTAGAGTAAAAATGCATTCATCTATTCCCTCCAGTCTACTTAAATCATAGGAAGTAGTATTTCTTTGAAAAATAAAATAACATTTTCACGATTTTAAAAGAAAAGTAACAGAACGTGGTGTCGTTTAATTAACAGAACCTTGTTTTCCACATCCCCTCCTTTGCTTCTCTAACGTATTAAGGAAAATAAATCAGAATCCTCAAGATCCATACACGAAACGGATATGATAGTGACGCCCTGCCTGATGCCCAGTATTTATTCCAAGTACCAGTACCAGGACCCATACTTCAAATCATTTAAGTACAAGTTCCGGTACTGATACTTACAAATTTTGAAGTACAAGTCCAGGTACTGGTACTAAAATCAGAGATTTTGAAAAATCTATAGCCAGCTATATAACTGGAGGAGATTTCCATTTACGAAATATCATAAAAGACCGTATAAGGTCTTGCTGTTTTAATTTCAACATAATTTTAGAAATTGTTTCTATATACAGTATTTGAGTTTGCCTTTAACAAAACAAATGTCACAAGAGATAATGATTTGCCCTTTACAAGACCTGCAAATGAAAATCAACGCTCCACATGTGCAGAGGAAGTGAGCGGATTGTGGAACTTGATTGCCAACCTTCTCAACAAAGGATATCGATTCAGCATGTCAATTCTGTCTTACAGTTACTCATATATTGCGCTAATTTTCTTTCATTTTTGCTGAAGGCGGTACGATTTCTTGAGGGACTGTCGAGCTGCAGGTAGCATCTATTATTAGAAGGCGTATTTAAAGATTTTACGTTATGGCGGTATTTGTAGTTGTACTTAAAAAACATTTAAGTCCAGGTCTTGATACTGGTACTAATACTTAACCCAGCAAACATTATGATTGGCCAACGAATCGCTTTCTTATAATTTCTTATTGCCACAATGAGCATTTTTATTGCCGGCAATAATGCATTTTTATCGCCTACGATTAACATGACTGGGGTAAATGTTGCATCGCAAATGAATCGTGTAAGTATTCTTCTTTCGTTTGGTTTTTCTAGACGACCACACTTGACGAAAGAACAACTGTAAATAAGGTAATTTCCACAGGTAGAGTACTGAAATATTGTCGGTGACGGATGTCTCGCTCTCATCACATCTAGTACCAGCGATCTAGGCAATAACAGTGCAATAATATGGCAATAAGAAAGAGATTCGTAGGCCAATCGTAATGTTTCCGGGAATCTAATTGACTTTAGCTCTCGAGCTATTGCAAAAACATCGCCATGGTAATAAAAGGGCAACACAGTTTTTATTGCCATTTTTATTGCAACAGAAATTTATCGCCACAATGTTTGCTGGGTAAGTACCAATATACTTAAGTACTTTACTGGTCTGAAGTTTGATACACATTTTAGATCAATTATTTACGTTAAACAGTAATAAAGAGTAAGAGATAGTTAAAGTCTCTATACGCTTTAGTTTACGGTTTATTTTTTAAAAACTTATTTAGTAGCTGCTGCACTGTTAATTTGTTTTTAATTATGTCATTTTCAATGTATGTGTGCCATGTTCGAAAACCTCTCCTGAAGCAGTTGCTCTTAACCAAGTTTTAACGCGATGGAAAAGCTCCATTCATAGCTGGCCAAGCTGACAGGAAGACCCAGAGCTGTTTGCAGCTACTTGTATAAATTTGAGCAGAAGTCTTTATTAATTCTATTTTCAGTTTTTCAAAATTTACTACAATGCTCTTGTTTTGGAACACATTATTTATTATTTTTGTTTTAGCCTGTAAGGAGGAAATGTCTACATTGAAATTTTTAAATGAGTCAACTGACTGTGCCAAAGGTAGATTTTTAAACCTATTTTTGAAGTTAGTGATAATTTTGTCCATCACTTGGTTGTAAATATGTATCTTCCAATATTAGGATGGCCTTGGTCTTGTATCTGATGGAAAGTCTATTTAATTACTTTTACCTAGAGTGGACTTTATCGGAAAGTCTTTTGTTCGTTCCGGTTACCTTCTCCTTTTCGAGACTCGAGTAGTTTCTAGACAAATTTCATGTTTTTCTTTGAATTTCTCAGTTTCTCGAAGTATTTACTGTCTAGAGTGCTAATATAGTTTTATTCCATAATGTAACGTATTAAGAATATTATTGAAGTTTTTAATTGCACAGTAAATAATTCTTCCTTGTAAAGATAATCATCCTTATTATTGAATCCGTTGGGATTAGAAAAAATTAAACAAAGTTTTGGGAAATTTTCAAAATATAATTTTTTTTTCATTGATATCAAAGGTTATCAATTAGAATTTCCGCTAGCACAGCAGTTCAGTGCCCGTTTGAGGGGATGCGGGTGCCGCCACTGACTCTTCCAAGAGCTCATCTGCCACCAACCCTACCTACAAGATCCAGAGCACCTTGTAGGCCTTCACTGGACCTAGCCCTGAATATTTCAGTATAGCTCCAGTGGAGGATTAGTAGTCAGTACCCTCTTTGAGAGGATGTGGGCGCCGCCGGCCGTTTGCTATCTCACGCGCTTATCCGCGGCCAACCGTACCTATCAGATCCTCAACATCTTGCAGGCCTTCACTGGACCTCGACCCGAATAAGTCGGTGTTGTGACTCAGGTGCCCAATGCCCCGAATCACAACCATAATACCGATACATCAATATATCGTCCAATACGATATATTGATGTACCATTAATTGACCCTGAAAATGAAAAATTATTTCATTTTTAAACTCATTCAAAATTTAAAATGCATTTAGAAATGCATTCCCATATTATAACAAAATGCAATTTAGCATAAATTGCATTTTGTTATCAGACACACATTCCACTCACACGGTATGCACACTTACCTCCATACAGTGCCTTCTTACTTTTTTTCCGTATGTACTAACTATGTACATACGTACATTATCTACTTAATCCAATCTAATTGTATGTACATACATACATACAATTATCAATATTATTCGCGCCCTCTTAAAATTAATATTTCAAGACGGGCGCACAAGTGCATATCGGATTACAGTTTCCATTGATGCATATAGCTCGCATCAAAAAACTTTTGCATTTTCTCACGTACGTTTTTTCTACGTCGTGAGAAAACAATAAAATATAAAAAAGCTTTTGCAATATATCGTGGGTACCTGGGTGCAATTTGCCCAAACCTCGGGGAGTCCGTTTTTTAAGCCCGTCGAGAATAGTTTCGCTTTTCAAAAAAGAAATCTCGGAGTTAAAAAAACTGAAATACTAAAATTAAGAAATCTCTTCGAAACCTATTAAGGTGAATCTGAAAAAGCTTAGAAATATAATAAAGTGAAATACACTAAATTTAAAAATCGGTGCTTCAAACCAATTAAGGTGAATCAGACAAAGTTTATTATAAGAAAAAGTGGAATGCTAAAATTTTGGAATCGTTTTTGAAACAAATTAAAGTCACACTTATACCAATCAATGTGAAACTGATACTGTTTAAATGAAAATTAAGTGGAACTGCTAAAATCGCCTACTATTGAATTAAGAAAATTACATATTCTTGTTAATAACTGCTTTAAATTTTCAACCTTGGATCTCAATCTTAACCTTAAAAGTGGTGTGCTCTTTGCTTGGAGCACGGCACATCATAAAACACTACATTTTGGTGGCAGTGGACCCTATCCAAATCAGTACCTAAAAATTATTTTTAAATAAATTAATTAAAATAACAAAAGTCTGCCATAAATAATATTTTGGTGGCTAACTCGAAAACCAGTACACAGTGCGAGAAAAAAGGGATTATCAGTGAAAAATAATAAATAAATAAAAAAACAAAAAATAATAATAAGCCCGGGTACCCAAAAGGGTACTTAGAGGAAATTTGGAGAATCGTTTAGAGTGCCATTGTGCTCCATCGGTGGACCCTTGTGAGGCTTCATCCCTGCCCCCAGAAGGAAGACATCTAGAAATCGTCGTCCAGGATGCGTGACGTATCATCGTCATCTTCATCAACACCTTTTAGAAACAATCTCCCGCAACTATTGTCCATCTTAATCACCAACACCTTCAATCGGACCATCAGGAGAAAGAAAAATTACAGGCTATTGTAGCAGTACCTACTTATCGGAATAAAGCAAAAAAAATATCGACTGGAAGAGCAGACAATTAATAAGGTAGAAACAATTTATTTTCCAAGAAAAGAAATCAATTATATATACCTATATAATATTATATTGTGTAAGATAACACAATATTTTTTCTTTCTCAATTCAATTTTGGATACACGGTAAAAAAAAAATAATTTGTATAGTATATTTTATAATCCGTACAGTGTACAACTTTATAATTTAACTTTATACCAATTTAATTAGACTCCTATATAAAATACATACACAATATTTACATACTTATTTAATATTTTTGTTTAATATTATTAACCACATTAATAGCAAGAGTAGAGGAAATATAGAATCCGTTCTTCCTAGAAGCGACCTCACTGGCAAGACTTCGTGAGCTTGCTGGCCACAGGACTTCGAATAAAATCAATAATCGATCCCCTGCGAAAGGATGAAAGGAGCCTATCGTTCAGAGGAAAGATATTGATTGGAGAAACAATCAATAGATAATTCATTTGCATATTTCATGGTAATCTACATTTTTCCTGATTGTTTCCATATTTACACATGGTCTAGTTGTTTTTTCTTTCATATTTCCCGGTTATTCACATATTTACACACTTTTTTTGTGAAAATATAGATACGGAAAGCCAACATAATAAGGTGACTTAAAAATAGAAAATAACAATAGATTATAAAAAAAAAACAAAAAGAGGAAAAAAATATTAAGTTACAAAAAAATTAAAACCAACTCCAAGCTTAATTTACCTTGCTATCTGACTAATTCAGTTATAGACCTTTATTTAAAACAAATAATAAATAATTTCAATGCAATTTAAGCACATACATACCTTTTCCACACGGAGAATTTAATCTTTAATTTCTCAAACTAATTCATTGTTTTACTCCAAAGATAATTTTAATTCTAATTGAAATCAAGTGTTCTTAGATTTATTCACACATTTTCTTTTGGGTGTTGTATTTCAAAATTGCATTTGCTAAATTCTTCCCAATATTTACGTCCTATATAACTGACAACCATGACAAACGAAAACATATCTTTTGACGAGCTTTGCTTGTCACAAATACAAAAAAACAAAGAAATCAGAAAAATATTAAAGGAATACCACAGTACTAACAAAAAATACAGAACTCCAGAATTAGTTTCCGAAAAGATCAAAAAATTAGAAGAGTACTGGAAAGACTTTGAAGAAACAGAATCCATTATCCAAAAACATAAAGATTTCGACGAAACTCATGAATATTTTAAACAATCATGCTCTGATAAGACAGAGGATTGGTACAACCTAATCAAAGCAACACTGACTGATAGGTTGAAATCAATTTCTAGCCATGCGGATGACGAAAACAACCCATTTTATTTCCCTGCTCCCAAAATTTCAGAAAAGAGTACCAATACTGAAACTATGCAGGAATGTGGAGACCAGGATCAGTCTAATGCAATACGATTTAGACTGCAAAAAGATAGACAAAAATCTATAACACATATTATCCAGTCTATCAATCTTGATTCGCTACCAACTGCAAGCCAAGCATATTTAACTCAAAAACTTCATTCGCTGCATGGGTATTGGGATGATTTCAAAACAACTCATATTGAAATAATTTCAAATGCTGGCCCCGAAGATAAAGGCAGCGAATACTTCACGGAAGATATTTATATAAATATGGAAACATCATATTCAGATACTATAATCGCACTTCAGGAACTATATATACTATAAATGATTTAACAAATCATCACCATAATGTCTCTTTTAGAGACCAGTCGCATTTCTCCTTATCATACGCAAGGTCATTAATTCCAAATTTTAGTGGAAATTCTAAGGATTTCCACAAATTTATTTCAAGTTGTGATGACATGTACGCAACAGCATCGACGGTGAGCGAAAAACTCTCCCTTCTTAGCTTAATAAGGAGTAAATTATCTGCAGAGGCGTATGATGTATATAGGTACAATCAAATATCAGATTGGTCTGAGTTAAATCTCTGTTAACCCAAACCTTCGAAATCAAAACCTCTAGATCCACCCTACAGTCTCAATTAAATAATTCAAGACAAGGTAGAGAGGAAAGTGTAAAAGACTTTTTGCAGAGATTTAATACAACACTCTCCAAGCTAAATGAGGCAACACATTCCTATACAACAGACAAGGTGCTCCTATGGTCTTGGTTAAAAGATAATGAGTGTCAGGCTGTGAGAGCAATTGAAGATGGATTCTCCAATCCACAATTACAGACCTTGGCTAAGGTACATTCCGATAAATCCTTTTCTGCACCAAAATCACACATATTGGAGCATGCATCACGCTTAGAGCAGAAACAACTCGTTTCCCAAGCACAAAACAAGATAAATCAAACTACATTTGCGCAAAAAGTAAATTCAAATCTTCGTTGCTTCAAATGTAATAGACTGGGGCATGCTGCATCAAGTTGCCCAGTCATACAACGCACCACGCAAAATTTCAATGCATTTCCAAAGCTAAACCCCCAATTATAACGCTCTCCAGATTTTAATAAAATTAAATATCCATCACAATCTCCTTCATGTCGATATTGTCAACGGATGGGACATACAATCGAGGAATGCAGGACAAGAACTGTGAATAATAATCGCTTTAACGACAGCCCAGGAAATCAAAATAATTTCCAAAAGGTGAAAAATACCCCACCAACAAACACGGCTGACAGACAGTCTCAAAATAGGAACTGGCAGCAGCCAGTATTCCGAGAAAGTCGAACTCCACCGCCGAGATATAATAATGCCAATATCTCGGCTGGATTGCCATCTCCAAAGAGGAGAAATAGCAAAAGTCCATCGGCATCCAGGCAGGGAAACTGGATGCAGCGGGGGTCTCATTCGGCAGCCCCTCGCATATAGAAACTACAGCACAAGTCCACAGGAATCCCGAAACAATATCGACACAGTCAGAACAAAATTGATACGTATCCCCATCCAAGTAAAAAATAATTCTTTAACAATTTCTTTCCCCGTCGATATCTGCTCTGCTCCAAAACTTACTTTTTTAATCGACAAAGGAGCAGAGATCAGTTTAATAAAATTATGTCCATTAAGGGCAGACAGTATCTGCTACAGAGATGCTATCTGCAATATAAATACTTTGTTTACAGAGTCCACTTCAACGGAAGGGCTCATCTTTGCTAAATTGAATTTAGAATCTTCGAATAATAATAACTCCATCTTAGAACACCCATTTCAAATAGTGGGAAATAACTCCATCGTCTCATACGATAGCTTGCTTCGTCATGATTTTTTATCTCGGTACAAGGCGAGTATCGACTATAAAAATAAATTCATTTCTCTGGAAGTTAATGAGTCATGAATGATTCATCTTATCCGTACGAAGAATATTATTCCAATTATCCATACGTTTATTTGAAAAGCGAAGACCCAGAAAAGATGTCTCAAACAAAAAGCCTATTATATACGGAGATAACATTCTCTGATATTCATACTAATAAAAATCTATCTCCATCTATAGCCACACAAGAGGCTGAATTCAATAAAATTCTATCTCCATCCAAAGCTTCACAAGATATGAAGCAAGAACGTAAAAGTTTATCTTCATCTACAGCCGCACAAAAGGCTGCATCTAGTAAAATTCTCTCTCCATCCTCAATAGATTCACAAAAAGTGAATTCCAAGATAAAATCAAAGAAGTCGAAGAATTTCAATAAAGTTTTATCTCCTTCAAATTCTATCGAGTCAGAATCATCGTATAACTCCTTCCAAATTCCACAAAAGTTGGAATCATATCTCCTTCCTTTTAAAAATCCGAAAGAATTGGATAAATTAAATAAAATTTAAATTCCGGCTCGATCAGAATTCATCATTGAAACTCCTTCTATTCAAAATCAATCGGTCTGTTCCAAGAAGGAAATAAGGCCAGGTTTATTTCTTGGAAATTCGATAGTCGAACCAGTCAACGGTATGGCAAAAGTCCTAATCCTCAACACAAAAGAGGTGAACCCAGTTTACCAAGACTTGAACGACTTTGTGGTCATCTCCACAGACTCTGAAAGAGATCCAATTAAGGGTAGAATAATAAAGCTGCAAAACCTTATAAAATTGGATCACTGTAATTCAGAGGAATCTGAGAGTGTTCGCAATATCTGTAGGGAATTCAACGATCTCTTCTTCATAGAAGGGGATTTCCTTTTATATACAGATGCGATTACCCACAAAATCGAGACCCTCCAGGACAAACCGCTAATTTATACCAAGCCTTATAGACTTCTGAGGCAAGCCGAATGGAAATAAATCGGCAAATATAAGAAATGCTTGAGTCAGACATCATCACACCTTCCCATAGTCCCTGGAATTCTCCGCTACTCCTTGTTCCTAAAAAACGAGATGAGAATGGAAACAAAAAGTGGCGAGTAGTGGTAGACTTTCGTCGTATTAACGACATTACTATTGGAGATGCGTATCCACTGCCTAATATCAGTGATATATTAGACCAGTTGGGGAAGTCGAAATATTTTACCACACTCGACTTAGCCAGTGGATTTCACCAGATAAAAATGGACTCGAAGGACACGGAGAAAACTGCCTTTAGCACACCCTATGGCCACTACGAATACAATCGTATGCCATTTGGTTTAAAAGGAGCCCCTGCTACTTTTCAACGAGCCTTGAATAATGTCTTATCTGGCCTTCAAGGCATATATTGCTTCGTATACATGGTCGATATCGTAGTCCATGGATACAATCTCAAAGACCACAATTCCAGACTCACAGAAGTATTTAGCCGCCTTCGTGATTTCAACCTCAAACTTCAACCCGACAAGTGCCAGTCGCTAAGAAAGGAAATTATGTATTTAGGGCACATTATTACAGAAAATGGAGTCAAACCAGACCCAGCGAAGATTAAGTCAGTTCAGTCCTATCCCAGATCGAAGAAGGAAAAAGATATAAAAGCTTTCCTTGGTTTCGTCGGCTACTATCGCCGCTTTATACCAAATTTTTCCAAAATTGCAAAACCAGTTACAAATCTTTTGAAAAAAATACGCCTTTCAAGTTCGACGCAATTTGTGATGAAGCATTTTGCGAATTACGCAATAAACTTATTTCAGCACCAATTTTATCATATCCCGATTTTAACAAAGAGTTTTTTGTCACCTCCGATGCCAGTGACTACGCCATCGGAGCTGTTCTTTCACAAGTTGATGATGAAGGAGATCATCCAATCGCCTATTTGAGCCGAGTTCTAAATGGTGCAGAGACTCGTTACTCAACAAAAGAAAAGGAGCTCTTAGCTATCGTTTTCGCAGTTGAGCAATTTAGACCATACGTTTATGGCAGACAGTTTACAATTATAACTGACCATAAACCATTAGTATGGCTCATGAATCTGAAAGACCACTCCTCAAGACTAATGACATGGAGAATACGTCTTGAGGAATATGACTACAAGATAGTCCATAAATCAGGAAAGCTCAGCACAAATGAAGACGCTCTCAGTAGAGCTATTCCAGATAGTAGCGAACATTTCGCAGAACCTACCACCTGCGTAAATGTGGTAACAAGGAATCAAGCTAGAGCGCAGGCGAATTTGAATACTCCCAACACGAGTGTCATTAATCAAAATTCAACTCCATCACAAGCGAACAATTACTCACTCATAATAACTGAGACTAATTTTCCTCTTTTACTGATTAAAAATGCGAATCCTAAGTTCTTCATCTTGCCAATGCAAGATACAGAACTTGAAAGAGTGTTGGATTCGAAACTCAAATTTTCAGATAAATCCCCACTTTCGGACACTGAACTGAACTTCTTCAAAAGAAAAGACTCCATAATAATTATTTACAAAACTAATTTACCTTGTCGATCCCAAAGAGATAGATCAGACCTCGAAAAGATTTTAACTGAGATCAGCTCATACACAGAAGCAAATCAGTTAAAACAAATAAATATCTCCTTCCCCATATTAGATCCACAGAATCTAATAATTATTAAAAACATTTTTACCAAGGTTTTCACTGCTAAACAAATAAACATTAAACTCCATCAAGATTATAATAAATATTTATCCGACATTAATGACATCGAACAAGTCTTAAAAGGTTTTCATTCACTACCGACGGGAGGCCATCAAGGAGTTTCCCGTACTATTAAAAGAATAAAAAAACAGTTTTACTGGCCTGGCATGTCAGACGACTTCGTAAAGCATGTAAGGAAATGTAAACTTTGTCAGGTGAACAAAGTATCCAGGAACCCAAAAATTCCTATGAAAATCTCGAGCATTAGCTCCAAACCTTTCGAAAAAGTGTACCTAGATGTTGTAGGACCTCTCCCAATTTCTCATTCTGGAAACAAATACATCCTTACATTTCAAGACGACCTTTCAAAATTTTCTGAGGCTATTCCCATAGTCGACACCGAGTCTAAGACATTAGCGGAAGCCTTCACGAAAACAATAGTGTGTCGACATGGTATTCCAGAAAGTATCCTCACAGATCAGGGTTCTAACCTCATAAGTGGCATGTTCGCCGAGGTATTCCAGCCGAAATTCCATACAATTTGAAATCTTCTCCAGCCGTTTGCTATAATTACGACAATTATGCAAACGAGATAAAAGTGCGTCTACAGCATAGTTTCAAAATAGCTAAAGACATAGCCATGGCCAATAAAGAAAAATCCAAACTACAATATGACAAAAGCTCCGTCCAAAAATCTTTTATGGTAGGCGATAAAGTCCTACTTAAGAGCAGAGTTCGAGAGAACAAATTCTCACCACTATGGTCAGGTCTGTATGAGATAATGGAGATTAATTCCCACGAAAATTCTACTATTAAAATCAATAATAAAAACAAAAGAGTCCATAACAATGATCTAAAACTGTTCTCAGAGTAAAAACTTCAATATCTTCAAATATCATGTAGAGATATTAACATATTGTCATCTTCCAGGTTTCCAAAATGATGCATATAGCATTCATTCTAATTTTCATCCCCTTAATCTACGGCTCAGGAATAGAAGTAAAGCAGCTAAATGCTACTGCAGGCATTTATTTTGAGGAAATTTACAGAGCCAATTTCTACACCAACGAGTGGAAATTAGTGACATTCTACGACCTGGAAAATTTTAAAACAGAATTCAACAACATCCAGTTCATAGCCCAACAAATTACAGCGACCTGCCAGAAGCTGGACAAATACTCAGCCTTGAGCCACACTTGTAACGGTACATTGTTACAAATAAATCTTATATTAGCAAACATAGAATATAAGAATATATTACTTGTGACCATAAATAGAAAACAAAGAGCACTTTTCAATGCTATAAGCTCAATCTCTAAAGCTCTTTTCGGTACATTAGACGAAAGTGATGCCAAGATTTATGACGAGCAAATCCGTAACCTCACCCTTAACCAAAACTCCCTCCTATCACTTATGAAAAGCCAAACTGCGATAGTCGAAGCAACCGCAAATGTTTTCAATAAAACTAAAGCCGCAATTGAAAAGAAATTCATGGTCATGCATAAAAAACTAATATCAGTGCAGATAGCCACATCATTGATGGAAAATATGTTAGTTGATAACAAAATATCAATTGAACTGGAATCACTCATTTCACTAGTCTCACTAATGGCATTCAGATACCAAAATACCCAGGCAGAATTAATAGATCTTCTTACGGATTCAAGGCATGGAAAATTTCATCCTACACTAATAGCTCCTAGAAAAATAGAAGAATTGTTATCAAATATCAGGCAAGAAATACCAAATACAATGATGCTTCACATAAATCCCAGAGGAAATACATTATCACAAATTTATAAATTAAGTACAATCTCTGCGAATATTTTTAACAACAAAATAATTATAGAACTCAGAGTCCCCATTCCTTTCAAGGAATCATATCAAATCTTTAAAACAGTACCATTGCCTACTATCCTTAAAAAATCGCTCGTATATATTGAACCATCAAAGGAATAAATAATAATCGACTACAATCGCGAACACTATCTCGAACTAACAGTCCAAGACATTCACAATTGCGCAACGTTGGATCATACGCACTTTTACTGTCAGATCACATCCCCAATCTTAAATGCAAATACTAGGGTAAATCAATGCGAGATAAATTTAATAAAAAATGAGCCGATTACATCCGATTGTAAAATTTTAACATTAGAACAAGATTGCTTTTGGACGCAATTATCGCAACAGAACGCTTGGCTTTTCTCCCTAAAAGATTCCATCCACGTAGGTATTATTTGCGAAAATTCCATTAGCTCACAAGTTCTACAAGGAACAGGAACAATGTACATATATCTATCCAAATTGCTATGTACGAAGCAAAGAATTCATCTTGCACGGACATAGCGTAAAAGTTTCTAAATTTAATTCTTATTTTATCCCAACAATAAACATTTCCAGTCGCAAAAAAATTAATTCCGCTCAATCCAATCAACAATCATCATATCCATCAATATACATTATCATATATGACGATTGCATTAGTCATCTCAATTCTATGTGCGCATTTGTACGTGAAATACAAAAAAAAAATCTGTAAATCACGGAAAATACTTTCTCTAGATGAACTAAAAAATGTGCCTAGACCTGCACCAAGAAAACTTAATTTCAAAATAACCCCAGCACCTAAAAGGAAAACGACTGAAAACGTTTAACCTACGGACGTTAAAAAACAGACACAGTCTCCTTTTTCTAATTTCCATCATCCTAATAATCCACATCCTCATTGAAAAAAAAACAACAAAAAGGGAAATCGCCTAATTACCTATGAATTAATTACTTAGCATTGCGCTCAAAGTCCACTTCTTCCATTAAAAGGTAAATGAGAGGTAAATGAGCTAAATGCCAGTGCAGGCATTTAATTCGAAGAAATTGGCAATTTCTATTCAGCGAATGAAAATCGTCACCTACTACGGCATGCAAAACTTCATGATCAAATTTATGAATATAAATTTCATCGCCCAGAATATCACAGCAACCTATTAGAAATTGGACAGACATTAACCTATGTCACACACTTGCAACGGCGGTAATATACATATAGCATTTGCCCTGCCGATTCATCCTTCCAATCGATAACATAGCTTTGCACAACGTAAGCAACTTTCTCTTTAACCCTCGCCCAAAATAAACACCATACAAAAATCATAAAACAATGCAAACGCAAATGTTTTTTTTTTAAAAAACTCACCATATCATTAGTTTTATTGAATTTAAAAAAAATAAAAGGAAATACTGAATCAATATTTAATACAAAAAAAAAAAATCAGAAGGCGAGATGCAGCCGTGGGTCCGCCTGAATGACTACCAGTCTTCATCGGCATCTCGAGCTGGCCTCCCGCATGATGTTCCATCATCATAATCGGAGAATGCCCAGTCCTTCCAGGATCCGTTACTGGTAATACGGGGAGATAAGATAATTCGGTCAGCACTAAAGATCCACCTGAAATAAAAAGATTTCCTTTATTATTACTCCATTCAGAGAAAAAAAAAGAAAGAAAGGGGAAATATAATACAAATAAATTAACTTACCAGCAACGGAAACAGACATGTTGTAGTCGGACCACAGATGAAAGTTCACGGAATGGTACCGGCCGACTTCAGCTGGAGCACCCCAAATCGTACGAGTAGACCGGCCGGGACATCTAAAAACGAGCCTAATCGGCCCCCGCCAACCCGACCAAACTTGTTCCACAAATATGCCCGTAATCCACACCACGTATGGGGCCGGCACACGATATTCGGAGCGAGACACTAACTGTTCAAAAAACATAGCTGCGACTGATACGTTTTCAATATGCCACAGAACCTATATAGCACAGAGACGCTGAAATGGCTTAAAACAATTAAAAGCAGATAACCTAACGAAAAATAAAAGAGACCCAATATGAAATATTTAAATGATAAACACATACTAGGTACCTACCAAGATAAATAACATCGCCCACACCCAACACCTACAAGCGAACATACCAAAACCCATAGTCCGGCAATATCGAGATAAGCAACAATAAATAAAATCGAGAATGAAAACTCAACATAAGCGTAAAGTTGCAGCTCATGAAAACGAAAAGGGCACATATGAAATCAAACGCATTAACGCATTTATGCTATATTTTTTTCCCCTCTTTTCTCCTCTCTATTTTTTCTAAAACAAATCTCAAGGCAAACTCGGACTTCGTATTATCTCAGAACACTACAAAAAAATATAATAAATTTCTTAATTTTTCTTGCATTTCTTTTTTATCTCAGTTAACGAGGGTGCAATTAAATGTACTTGAATAAAAAAATGAAAGAAAAGTAAGTATGGAAATATAAAAAAAAAAAAAAAAAAAAAAAAAATTATATACAGAAAGAAAGGAGGGAAAGGAGGAATAAGGGTGAATATGTGTTAATATTTTATTTTTTTTCTTCCCTCCTTTCGCTAAATTAAGTAAAGGAAAAATGTATATATGTACGTATAGAAATAGCTATGTATTAAATACAAAGAAGGATATAATTTTAAATGTGTATAAAATCAAAAACAAAAGCACATGTTACAAATAAATAGTGCTACTATTATAAGAAGAAAGAACATACAAATAAAGAAATAAAAAAAAAATAACTAATTGACAATTATATAAATAAATAATAATTGAAAGAAATAAAAAGTACGGAACACTGTATAATTAAAATTCTAGTAGTATTGGTGTAGTTTTATACTAGCTTAGAACCTATAATAATAATATAATGTGATTATGGAGACGCTTCTATTAACTTTAAATATACTAAAATCATTTTTTTTATTTTATTAAAAACAAGGCAAAATATGGTGTGCCTTTCAATTAATATAATATATAACTACGCATGTAGATAAGTATACCTATAAAATAACTGTCCAGAATCTCTATTAAAATTTATTACTATTGTAGAAAGAAAGTTTTCTTCTATAAAGAATAAAACTTTCTTTTCCCCAGGGGGGAGGGGTGTTGTGACTCAGGTGCCCAATGCCCCGAATCACAACCATAATACCGATACATCAATATATCGTCCAATACGATATATTGATGTACCATTAATTGACCCTGAAAATGAAAAATTATTTCATTTTTAAACTCATTCAAAATTTAAAATGCATTTAGAAATGCATTCCCATATTATAACAAAATGCAATTTAGCATAAATTGCATTTTGTTATCAGACACACATTCCACACACACGGTATGCACACTTACCTACATACAGTGTCTTCTTACTTTTTTTCCGTATGTACTATGTACATACGTACATTACCTACTTAATCCAATCTAATTGTATGTACATACATACATACAATTATCAATATTATTCGCGCCCTCTTAAAATTAATATTTCAAGACGGGCGCACAAGTGCATATCGGATTACAGTTTCCATTGATGCATATAGCTCGCATCAAAAAACTTTTGCATTTTCTCACGTACGTTTTTTCTACGTCGTGAGAAAACAATAAAATATAAAAAAGCTTTTGCACTATATCGTGGGTACCTGGGTGCAATTTGCCCAAACCTCGGGGAGTCCGTTTTTAAGCCCGTCAAGAATAGTTTCGCTTTTCAAAAAAGAAATCTCGGAGTTAAAAAAAGTGAAATACTAAAATTAAGAAATCTCTTCGAAACCTATTAAGGTGAATCTGAAAAAGCTTAGAAATATAATAAAGTGAAATACACTAAATTTACAAATCGGTGCTCAAACCAATTAAGGTGAATCAGACAAAGTTTATTATAAGAAAAATTGGAATACTAAAATTTTGGAATCCTTTTTGAAACAAATTAAAGTCACACTTATACCAATCAATGTGAAACTGATACTGTTTAAATGAAAATTAAAGTGGAACTGCTAAAATCGGCTACTATTGAATAAAGAAAATTAATTTTTTTTTTTAAAAACTGCTTTAAATTTTCACCCTTGGATCTCCCTCTTAACCTTAAAAGTGGTGTGCTCTTCGTTTGGAGCACGGCACATCATAAAACACAACATCGGTATAGCTCCAGTAAAGGATTCATGTCCCTTTATTCGCGGAACATACCGCGAGAGTATTTGTTTTTCCCTCTCACAAGGAAGTAAATGCTAATGCCTCGAAAAATTTTATAAGGGCTTAGCTCATCCAGGAAGTATGTGTGCCGAAATTTTCATGGAACCTAGGCCCAGGTATGAATAATATGAAATGGCTGCGCCAGAAAAGAAAAGAGTTGTTATTTAAAAAGGTTTATTTTCAGTCATTAGGGTTTCATATTGGTTATGGCCTGATATCCTTGGCATAGGAGACGTCGATTAATTTTCCTTGTAGATCTTCGAGTTCATAATAATATATAACTCTTTGTGCTATGCTCGAACGTATGGCTCAGGTTTTCTTGGATCTTAGCACGAATTAACTGCACTTTGTCGACCTCAAGTGTTTTGCAAGTGGAAAAGTAAGTGGAAAAATTGTATTGTCTGCTTTTGTTGCGTTTTGGGAAGGTATCTTGGTACCTAGGGATTTCAAATTGAGTTATGTATTCACTGCGTATCCTGGTTATATTGTAAAAAACAAATTCTGGAAATCCATGCAATACTTACAGAGGAACATGGATTTTGTCTCTCAAGGTACCCGCTAAAAATTTTAAATCACGCGAAAATGATCAATTTGGTCGTCGTCCAGTACAGAAGAGATGCTGTAAAATATTTCAATATACACGGCAAAGCTTGTGTGTAAGATGAAATCGCATATACCTTTTGCCCCCTAATTAAATATGTAATTGATTTTTGAATCCGATAAACGGTTTTGGAAATAACTGCTGCACTTCTTAGCAGTCCTTTTAAGGTGACAAATTGGCCGTTTTTGGTACAAAAATTGACATATTTTCATCTCATCATTGTGAAGAACTGTTAAATCCTGGAAATTTACTTCCCATGACAGAAATGTTCGCAAGGGAGAACTAATGGAAGTGAAACAAAGTACGGAAGAAATATATGAAAAATATGGAAACTGGGGTGTATATGACTCTAGTGCAAAAAACCGTTTTTCGGCGGTCAAAAGTCGCAACGATCAAAGATACACTACACCACTCGATTACCCTCTCCTCCCTCTTTTATTTGGTAATAAACATGACATAGTTTGGGCAACCCCCTATGAGGGGTCATACGACCCTCAACCCGCAAAACATCCTCCCCCAAAATTGTTGACCTATGTTTTTGTACTCTAGACCCATAAAAACTTTAAACTCCACAGCGCTCCCACACAGAGTTAGGCGCCCGTGAATATTGTGACAACAAAACTTACCGCCGAGGCCGCTCAAATCTTAAATTACCGTTAATCGAAATAAAATATAGCCTATAATACCCATGCATACCTAATTACCAAAGTGAATTCTTATTATGTTTTGTTGGGCTTACAGATCCTGAGCATACTCCTGCGAATTATTGCAGCTCCTGATATTGTCTTTATTGTTTTTTAATTTCCGTTAATCAGCTCCCATTTCTACCCCGCACTCTCCTCGCCCCTTTTCCTCCACCTATCTTGTTCGCCCTGAGCACACAGTTTTCTTATACCACATACATTCTCCTTCTTGTCTCCATTCTCACGGTATCCCGGAAAAACTCCCGAAAACCTACCCTCCTATATCCCTCAAAAACTACCCCATACAGAAAAGAAATTTCAATTTATTTCGACAGTGGAAGGTAATAGACAGATGTACCTCAAATACGAAAAAAGTGCAACCCTCTACAATAAAAAGTGATACCCTTAATCGTCCCAAGTGATTCGAGGCTTTTCACATTTCTTACGTTTACCCTAATTCTCCAACTATGTTAGTGAATTGGGAATGGGGAATTAGGGAATAAGGAATTCTAAGAAAATGAAATTTTCCTCTCCCAAATTCCCAAATTCTCCGTGTTACAGAATCCGGCCCCTGATACGGTGAACAATTTAAAAAGTGGCAAACTCCACGTTGGACGGCTTATACCAGTCTGACCTAAAACTTGCTCCTGTAGCTCGCTTTATAGCGGTTCCACCACCACACAGAATCAATTCGAAGTCAAACTCACTGCCAACTTGGCTTGCGAGCGTTTACAACATTGTGATGTTCACACCGTCTATGAGTCAACAATAGCTGTTTGTCGTTAGCTAAATTCGGAACCAACTTATATTAATGCTGTTGAGCATTCGCTTATTTAGCTTGTTTTTAATTGAGTATGCAGGTGAAAACTGCAACAATGCCCAATGCCACAGAAATTGAAGAAGTGTAAGTTCGCCGTTTTGTGTGTACGCTTCGTGGGTTATTTACGTATCGATATTCATGTGTTTTCAGGTGCAAATTCCAGATGAGTGTGTGTTAAATATGATTATTGTGTTATGTTGTTGTGAGCAACGCAGCAACTTTCGCCAATAGCCTTAGATGTTCGTCGAACGTGGAGGAAATAATGAGTAAGTCGTTTAGGCAGATAGAAACTTGGTCATATAGTTGGAGAGGGATGACTTTGCACATCAGCTTGCATATGGTTTGAGGAGCATTGCAAAGTCCGAAGGGAAGTACCTTGAACTTTTATAGGCGTCTTCTCGGTACTGCGAAAGCAGTTTTATCTTTCGATCCCACAGCGAGCGGGATCTGCCAGAACGCATCTTTCAGATCTATAGCAGAGATAAACTTTATTTCCTGAACTCTACTGAGGAGTCCATCTATAAGAGGTAACGGAAAGGCATCCGAGACTGTTACGAAGTTCAATTTTCGGACGCCCAGGCAGAGACGCATTTCACCATTAGCCTTCTTAACCAAGGGCACTGAAGACGACCAAGAACTTTGACTTTCCTCAATGACCCCTGGCGACAGGATATGGTCTAGCTCGTCATATAAAGATTTCTGTACCGCCGGAACCTTGCTTAATGCGTTTCGCCAGGCCGATGTCTATCTCATGCTCTACTAAGGTGGTGAGACCCAAGCCTTGCTGACTGAATGACGGCAAAGAGGTATTCATCTCCTGCGAACGCCGCGTCCCTGAATGTAGATATCGGCATAAGGCCGAGGACCCCAAGGATCCTCTTCGTCAGATACAACTGTTTCGGCAATGGCGGTCTTTATAATTCTGCGCAGGCTGAGGTACCTATGAGTCCGTGGGACGGTCCTGGAGAGGAGGGACTCCGGAGCCGACGGGAATTTTGTTACAACAAATGACGCAACATCTATATCGGAGGCCGAGGTTAAAGTGCTTTTGTCCGAGAAAGTGCAGCTGCAACTTTCTGAAGGGCATGGTTCTGAGTAGGTGGTGAAATTCGACGTGCTTTGTGTGCTGGAATTCTCTGTCGAGTGGACATGTTTACTTTAAGATTCTTACCCGGTTTAAGGTCAAATCTGGGTTCAAAAGTTTTGTTTGTTGGGGAATGCTGTAGCAACGCTGACAGCTTACAGGCTCGGTGTTGGTAGCCGCTTCTTCTGTCGTGCGCCTGAAGGATTGAGCTGGAGTCAAACGGTGCTGAGCACCTACAAAATTTTGACTCCTGCCTCGGTTTCCCGACAAGCAAGTTCTACATTGAGTTTTAATTACTCCCCTCAGCCGAACAATTGCAGCATGTCACTCGAGATCTAGAGGGTCGGTGAATGTCTCTTGGAATATTATTCTGAAAACCTCGCGGAGGAACTCCAATGGCATCTATGTGATTAGACAGAGCGTAATCTAAGTATGGCGTATCGGAGTAGGTTTCTTGTACTGCTCGTCGCGGTGCGACCGCCCGCGGAGACCTAATGTCAGACCATAGCTTCTCTAATCGGTTGCATAGGTCTCTCAGATCTAGCACATTGTCAGTCTGATAGAGCAGTAAAACTTCCTGTAAAGCCCGTCTCATATTACGACGCAATATTTCCAGCAGCTTTCATTCCGGGATCGGCGTACTCATCTCGGATACCAACGCGTGAGCTGCTATTCGAAAATAGCTGAATGATTCGTTAATTCCTTGCTTCCTTACCCCAACTAGCTTGCGAATTTCGTAGCAAGTTTCCTGACTGCAAAATTTCCGTAGGAGGGCGGAACGTAGGTCTTGCCAAGAGTGCGTACGGTGGCTTCGTAAGTATAACCAACACCAAATGGCGGCTTTCCCGGTAACGAGTGTATGGAACCCGGCGCACAACTCGCAGGCGGATACTTGTCCTGGTTTTGCCAGGGATTCAACCCGAAATATGAACTCTCTCATATCCAGGCCTGATGTGCCATAAAAATTTAACTTCCAGCGGAAGACAGGACTGTGGGATACATTGTTACGATCTCTCGCTGCTGGCTGTCGGGATAGTTTGGAATGTTAAGAGTAGAAACGAACGAACTCAGTATTGCTATGTCTCGGCAGCGGAGGTACACCAGTGCCTGGACCCCTATTCAAATTTTCCAACCGATCGTTGATCGACGGGATACGGGACCTTCTCGAAAGTGGCTCAGCTACCGCGTGTAGTAGGTCTGTGAAAGCTGCTTGATCTCTCCTCGTCTCGGGCATTGATACATCCAAGTCGACTCGTCAGGACTGGAGCGGAAGCTCTTCGAGCTAGGTTCTAATGAGCTCAGCGAAGTGCCGAAAATTGTGCCACGTATAACTAAAAAAAATGTATCTATACTAATGTCAACAATACTTCAAACGAAAATTGTACCAATCAACCGAAAATTGTGCCAAGTATATATAAAAAAAACTACTCCGTTCTGCAATTATTAATTTCTGCTTATTCTAAACAACCAGTTTATTCAACCTATGTGTACTACAAATAACGTTTTCATTTATGAGAGGGAGCAGTGTAGCTAGGAGAGTTCTGGCCCACTTTTTCCATACAAAAAGTGTCCGGAATATTCCAACTATTTTGGTGGTTCTGGACTGCGGTTCTGGGTCACTGGGGGATTCCGTCTAGTGGTCTACGTCACAGCGCCTGCCTGGGGGAATTCCTTTCCTGTCGTCTGGCAGACCAGGAGATGACGCATCAACTGGTGGCCCCCGTAAGCTGTTCAAGCTCTTGTCTTACATGATTTTTGGTTTTGTAAAATCCGATGCACTCTACCATGAGACCATGGGGGTGTTGTGCGAATATTCTTTAAAGTTGCTATATATGGGTAGACTTCTGGACCAGAATTTTTAATTAGTACTCTCACCAGCAGATGGCGCCACCGTCGTTAGGTAGACTAAATGTGGGGTTGTGTCTTGACTGTACTGGTTTATATCTCGAATGCACCATTGGGTCTGGACTGGTTTATGTCTTGAATGCACCATTGAGTCCTGACTGGCTTATGTCTTGGATACACCATTGAGCCTTCACTGGCTTATGTCTTGGATGTGTCGTTTGGTCTTGACTGCACCCTAACGGCATTAGCTGATACTACCAGCATGCTCCGGTACTACGGCTTTCTTGGATGTGTGGTACGGTTCTCTTGGATATGTGAAGTTTTTTGCTTCACTTTTGCCCACACGTGGCAGCATGCTACGGTTTTGGGAAGTTTACGCTGCACTTTTGCCCACACGAGGCAGCATGCTACGGTTCTCTGTGCCCACCCGTAGCAGCATGCTACGGTTTTTTTTATGTGTGGTGCGCCTAAATGTAAGCTTTTGTTGTTTTCAAGTGTTGCGCCTAAATGCAGGCTTTGGTTTTAAATTAATATTATAACTAAAGTTAATAGTATTAGATATTTGTTCATGCCAATGGATTCTAGATGGGTGGTATGTGGGGGGTATAATAAAGGTAGGGAGGGGGAGTAATGAAATTTTCATCAGAAATCCTCTACGGGCTCTGGTTCTCGAGATATTAGCGTATTAATAATTCAAGTTATTTTTGCTCATGGAAATGGATTCTTGGCGGTGTGGGGTGGGAGGGGAAAGAAATTTTTATCAGAAATCCTCTACGGACTTTGGTTTTCCAGATATTAGCAACATTTGTTCAAACAATTAGCTAATTGGCAAATATATAATTACTAATTGGCAATTAGTAGCTTGGTTGGTAATTACCTAATTGGCAATTAGCACCTTGATTGGTAATTAGCTAAGAGGTTTGTCATGCTTGAAGTTTTCTTAGCTGAGCAGATAACGAATTTCGCAACATGGCATCATCACCTCGGTTTTTGTTGTTTCACCTTGGTTTTGCTGAACGGAAGTTGCAGATATCGATCATCACAAGTTTCGTAAACAAATTTTCACATCCTGTTGTAAACAAATTTAAGCAGTATCAGCACAATTATTCTTTTTATGTAATTTGTTACCACACTTCCTGTAAGCCGCCCAATTCCAAGAATTTTACTGATCGACACGTTTCATTGGAATTCGTGAACAAATTTTCACATCCTGCTGTAAGCAAATTTAAGCAATATCACCACATTTATTCTTTTCATGTAATTTGATACCACACTTCCTGTAGGCAGCCAAAAGTTTTATTGTTCCAAAAATTTTACCGATCGAAACGTTTCATTGGAATGTAAACAAATTTTCACATTTTCTTGTATGTAAACAATCTCATTTGCAAATTCGGCCAGCAGAATAAGGTAATCAAATTAATTTGAATGATTTTTTTTATTTATCGTGTAATTCGATATCTTCTCAACCTGTAAGCAAATTCGTTGGAATTCATCCTGTGAAATGATTATTTTAGCAGCAGGATCATTTATGTTTACAACCCGTTCCTATAAAAGCCCACGCAAACCCTTGGGGAGCATCAGTCAGGTTTAGTGAGTCTCCGTGATAGTACATAAAAAATAAAAATGACAACCGCGCTAGTAAATAAAAGTTCTTCAGTAATTAAAAACTTGCGGAAGGATCTGTTGAAGTGTTTAACAAATTCACAGAATAAAGACTATATTGTTAAAAAGTGCAACAGAAACATACATTAATTTCAAGTTGCATTCCGGTAGTGCACTAAGAGTGCTATGAAACGACATTTCGAAAGCTGTCACGAGCAAATTAAAGCATTGAGCGCACTATTGAGAACTCCCCGTCGAGGTGGAGGAATCACTCGCGTAAGAAGAAGTGATTTTGTAAAGTGGGAGGAAATAAAGACAGCGTTCGCAGACAGAATTCGACAAGGTGTTATTGTAAATTAAAACATATAGATCCAAAGCTATTTATGCAAGGCGCCGCCAAATTATTTACGCGTCGTGTCAAAAATACCTTAAAACATTATTTTAATATTAAAGTTTCTACGACGTTATGCGGTGAATTTATTAAACAAAGTGCTGACAATGAAAACATAAAAGAGATTAAATATTTCCAAGCAAGAACTGCTCCGATTAGTGCAGATGATAATTTAAAGGAGTGGTTTAAATCAAACATTTTGGATCCAATAAACACTCAGCTGGAAGAATTCCAGGAAAAAGACAGTGGCAGGGCACTGCACTCTATAATACATCTAGCAGTACATATTAACAAGTTTGAACAGCTCCGAGGATCTTCATATATACCTCTACCAAAAGAGATTGCTTTAAAGAAAGTTTGCATTAATGTGAAAAACAATAATGAAGCATGCTTCACGTGGGCCGTAACATCAGCGCTATATCCTACAAATGTTCATTCTGAAAGGACCTCATCATATCCTCATTACTCCACAGTACTAAATATAACTGGAATAACATTTCCCATGCCACTTAAGCAAAGTAAACAATTTGAAGGCCAGAACGATTTATCAATAAACGTATTCACCCTAGAGAAAGAGCATTTCCTCACCACAGTTCCAGTTAGACTTACGAAACACAGGTTGGAGCGACATGTAAATCTCTTAATGCTACAAGATGACTATGACCAGGATGAAAATCAAATGGATGATGATGGCGATGGTGACCATGACGATGATGATGATGATGATGATGCTGGCAGATATCATTTCTGTTGGATTAAAGATCTTTCCCGACTCATATCGAAGCAAACTTCGAAGCATAATGGTAGAAAGTATATACGTGAGAAATGTTTGCTCTACTTACGCTCTGCTGAAAAATTTGTATCACACACTCCCGAATGCGAGAAGCAAAATGATTGTAGGGTTATGTTTCCATCAGAAGAAAAGTAATGGCTGGAATATAAGAATTATAACCATAAGAATCCAGTCCCGTTTTGTGTGTATGGAGATCTTGAAGCCGATTCAGGGAAACGATCAAAATACACAGCGAATCCAGGAACATGAAGTTCATAGCATAGGGTTCTATTTCCACTGCAAACATGATGCTAAGCTCTCATATTACAGAGCATATCGAGGCAAGAATTGACAACAATGGTTTGCATTAGAATTGCAAAAGATGGCTTCCATAGCTGTACAGGAAAAGCTGAACATCAGGCCAATGCAACCCCTGACTAAAGATTAACGGCGTTCACATATGGAAAATACTTGCCGCCATATATGTGAAAAAACATTTGTAGTTGCTGAGGAACGAGTTCGGGATCATTGCCACTTAACAGGAAAATATCGAGGACCAGCGTATAATGCATGCAGTCTCATGTATTAAGATTGCTCCATTGTTCCAGTAATTTTTCACAATTTATCCGGATATGATGCCCACTTCATTATTAAGGATATAGCTACATCTTTCCCAGGAAAAGTTGATCTCTTACCAATCAACAAGGAAAGATATATCTCGTTCACCAAGCACATGGAAGGCAGCCATATAAAATTCAGATGCATCGATTCCTTCCGTTTTATGGCAGAATCTTTAAATAAGCTATCATCATTGCTGCCAATGGATAAACTAAACACTACAAGACCAGTATAGCAGGGATTGGATGACGACACTATCAAACTTCTTACGCGTAAAGGTATCTTTCCATATGATCTTATTGATGACTGGGATAAATTGGATTTCCAGAACTTGCTAACACAGGAAGCGTTCTACAATAAACTAACTGACAGTGCGATATCTCCTGAGGACTACAATCATGCTGAAGAGGTCTGGCAAAAATTTTAAATACAAACACTTGGTGAATATTCAGATCTATACCTTAAGACTGATGTTCTACTATTGGCCGATGTGTTTGAGAACTTTCGAGAAGTATGCATGAAGACGTGCAATTTAGATCCAGCACATTATTACACCATGCCAGGCCTAACATGGGATGCTATGCTGAAATACACTAATGTGAAATTAGAGCTGATAACCGACGTAGATATACTGCTATTCATAGAGAGAGGCATTCGAGGTGGTATAAGTCAATGTTCGAACAGATATAGTAAAGCAAATAATAAATATATGGATGATTTCAAGCCTGAGGAGAAAGAGAAATACTTGATATATTATGATGTGAATAACCCTTATGGATGGGCCATGTCACAGCATTTACCAAAAGGAGGATTCAAATGGGTTGATGTTCCCAATATTGACGTTTCCGAAATTCCTGATGATTCTCCAACTGGATACATATTCGAAGTCGACTTGGATTATCCTCAACATCTACATGATAAGCATAAGGACTTACCGTTTTGTTCTGAGCATGCAGCACCACCTGGAGCAAAATTAGAAAAGCTTCTGACAACATTACATCCAAAAACTAAATATGTTATACACTACCGAAATTTGAAGCTTGCTTATCACATGGACTCATCTTGAAAAAAGTGCACCGGGTTCTTCAATTCGACGAATCAGCTTGGCTGAAACCATATAATGACTTAAATACTACCAAACGGATGCAGGCTACAAGCGATCATGAGAAGGACAGCTATAAAAAGATTAATAATGCAGCTTTTGCTAGACCCTGGAAAATGTGCGCAAATATAGCGATATCAAGCTTTGCGGCAAGTGGGAAGGTCGCTATGGCACAAAAGCTCAGATTGCGGCACCCAACTTCCACAGTGCAACAATATTTGATGAGAATTTAGTTGCTGTGGAATTAAGGCGACTCAAAATCTTATTCAATAAGCCTCTCTATATTGGAATGGCAGTTATGGAAATTTCAAAGATATGCCTCTACGATTTCCATTACAGTTTTATGTAGCGTCAATTTGGAGATAAATGTAAAGTCATGTATACGATACAGATTCTCTAATATATGAACTTGAGGAGAAAAATGCATATGAGTTCATGGCTGAAAATATAAACAATTTTCATACAAGTGATTATCCAGAAGATAACCAGTTCGATTTACCGCTCATGAATAAAAGATTCCTTGTCTAATGAAGGATGAGCTTAATGGGAAAATCATGACGGAATTTGTAGGCTTGCGCTCGAAAATGTACAGTCTGATTATAAACGATGGTAAAACTGTAAAGAAAGCGAAAGGAGTAAAGACTGATGTAGTCCAGAGGCATATCAATTTCGAAGATTACGTCGAATGTTTGAATAACAAGCGAGTATTAACTGCTAGTCAGAGCTCCATACGATCGCATAACCATAATGTCTACACGATCAAGCAAAATAAGATTGCATTGAGTCCATATGATAACAAGCGGTATATTCTGAGTGGGACAGCGGATACTCTACCATGGGGACATTACCCTATTCAAAAAGAACAGCAAGGAGCAGACGCAGAAAACATATAATCTAAGGCTAGTCTAAGATATCTATTGTAAATAAAAATTGTATTATAGCTGAAAACCATTTAATGAAATAGTTTGTTTTAATTCTAAGTATTATAATCTAAGATATACATTATTGTTAAATCAAGAAAGTGTTATTACAGTTATAGGGAAACCGATTAAAGGAATTGAATGATACACTAAGAATTAAATGGTAATATTTTCAATTTATAATAAATCAATAATGATATTTTATATATGGTATTCTTTTTATCCAATTTTCTTACTAAGTCCAGAGCTCCCGAATAATATTTGCCCACTACAGCGAGCTCCTAATCCGGCGGTTGAGCGTTTTACCCAGAATGTTAGGACGGCTTGAGAAAAAATACGTACACGTGGGGTCGACCTTGATACGTCATACGTCGATACGTCGATACGTTGATACGTCATCCCTGGTCAGCCAGACGACAGGAAAGGAATTCCCCCAGTCAGACCCTGTGACGTAGACCACTAGACGGAATCCCAGTGACCCAGAAAACCCACCCACCCAACCCAGTCCAGAACCACCAAAATAGTGGGAATTTTCCGGAAACTTTTTGTATGGAAAAAGTGGGCCAGACTAGCTACACTACTAGAGGGGTGTTGGCATGGCGGATCCACGCGGAAAGGCCACCCGTTTCATACGATAACCAAAAACAAAAAAATGTCTATTCTCCAGCCCTGCTGGACTTAAGAAACTCTCTCTCTCTCTCTCTCTTCGTCGCAGAATATTGAGCATCTATACACCGTCGGTCAGTCTATACTATGGGCTAACGCTTGTAGAGGATACTAAAATCTTGGACCGGAGACTGAAGGGCTGCCGTCCATGTTGGAACGATCAGGACGAACAGTCTCTTACCAAGGACAAAAATTCAGAGAAGGGTGGACAGCGTCCATCAACTTGGCAGGGAAGTGTACTTGAGATTAAAGGCGGATGTGAGTTGTCAGTAGTTCAGTGGCTGCCAGTACTCAGGAGAGAAACAGTAATCGATTGTATGTAGTAATATCCCAAAATAATTATCAAGAAGAAAAAAAGACTGTGAATGCTTATGTATGAGAATTGCGACAATACAAATCTCAAAGCAGCTCGCCCAGTGCGCCAAATTCGGAACTTCGGAATGGTAAGAACAAAATTGGAAAGTGTGCGAAAGAGCCAGAGTGAAAAATAAACCCCACTTTTTAGGGCTTTTTCAAGTTTTCTTAAAAGAAGTGTGAATTCGGATTTTTCACTCATTTATTTCTAAATTTTGAAGGCATTTCCGAATCATTTCTTAAGCTTGAGCTGCACTGTTATTTTGAGTTAGTTGAAAGTGGATGACGGTTTTCTGAAGAGTGGGAAAGGTGAGTAATGTATAGTTAATTATTATTAATAATTATTTAATTACTTTTGTTAATTGCGTCAATATTGGTGGGTAAAACAAGCTGTTCAAGATCTATAAGAGCCGCCGGATAAACGCTGCCATACTTCACCAATCCCAAATGAACCCAGTGCTTCAAGCTCTTTCTGTACTGTTCGATATTCAAAAGTTAGGGTGAGAATTCTTTTATTTGAAGGAGGAAATGAAGGCTTTGAACAAAACGCAATAGATACCCTTCAAATTACAAAAGTGGTATATTTCCTTCGTTGCCTACCATTTCAAAAGAAGACTTAAGAAGACTCGAAAATAAGTCAAATAGAAATAGAGGCTGCCGAAACATTGGTACGTATGGACCTTTTCTTAACAATGAAAAATGTTTTATTATTATAATTTTACAGAAAGCATTTTTTTCAACTCTTGGAGGGTTCGCTCTGACTATATCCATCAGCAAGCATGGACGACACAGAAAATCGCCTGAAAACAGTATTTTATAATGCAAAATGCTGATTTAATTGATCTTTACAATCCGAACTGGCAAAACTCAAATCTTAAAAATGTTTTAACGTCTTTATTATTTCCTTTGTTTCTAATATGAATATAATATTGCTTATTTAAAACATTTTCAAAACATTTTTAAGTTTTTACCAGATCGGAACGCATTGATATATATTTCTGAGAATTTTGTATGAATTCCATAGGATTTCAATCGGAATTCAAACAAGAAACTTGACAATTTCCTTTAGGAAATCATTAGGAATTGATAAGAATAGACAAACTCTTTTTGCGTTTGAGGGGAAATATTCGTCACTTTCGGCGTTTTTGTAAAAATGTATATATTCTGCTCGCAAAGAATTTGTTCGGAATAGGTTTAAGAATCCGAAATTTTTTATGTAATTTTTTTAATTTTGCTTTAAAAATGCTTAGAAAAAATCCGAATTTAAAACACTGGGAACTTTACAAAACCCACTTACGAAACGAAAACCTAAGGATCTCACTACCAAAATGGCTCAAAGCCCGAAACAACATAAAAATTGAATAATATACAGGCTTCTCCCTGGAACCAGTAGATGTAAACGGAACTAATTTCAAAAATGTATGCATCGCATACAACGTTGAATGACCACCGCAAACCGAACAACTCTTACTTTCACTAGGGAACATCAAGAGGAATAATAGAATTTTATGATAAGTGAAGAGGGGTTCTGAACAAAAAATATCTGGTGCTAGGTTGGACATTGGAACCGATAAGCTGACTCCAACGCCCAGACAAGGACAAGAATCTAAAGATGAACATCGTTCAGGAACTTGCCAACTTTGGGTCAGCTGACCGGCTCGTCAGGTAAATACACTGCCAACTGGTCATCGCCTCGGTGTCTACGAGCCGATGCTTGGCTTCAAAGGTGGTATGCCTTGCGCACAAAACTAGCTTGCTGCCGAGGAGATGAGCACTTACAGAAAAGAAACTATTACACTTGGGAATGAAATTAATTTTGACTTGACCGAAGGCAATTTGCTCTCAAATATGCCGCGAGGACCATGGCCGAGTGACCCAGCCGTGATACAAAATCCGAGCCTAACGAGAGTCAAGAGGGGCTATCACAAAAGTAACGCACTTTACAGAAGCAAAAAGGAACTCTACCTACACCCAGCTTCTTGTATCCAGCCAGGCAACCCACGCCTGACCGCATACTGTTGTACAAAAAAAAAGAAGGGCTGGACGTGATCGGATGTGTTTTATAATTGTTCCATAAGGCTGTTTTTCTTTCTAGTATTGTTTTGTCATTTGCGCTCATTTCATTTTGGGATTAACAAGTTTTGCTTGCTGCAGTCATGGATAACAATTTGTGCGGTAATTGTAATAATCGTATCTCTGATAAAAAGTTCGTGCGGTGTGGTTTCTGTGCTAATTTATTTCATAGACGGTGCTCTAAACTTGAAGAGAATTGTGTTAAGCTTATTGAGACCTACAACTCGATCTTTTGGAAGTGCCCTTCATGCATCTCACACCATTTAACGTATTTTGCAGTTGCTTTTATCAATCTGAAGAATGAATTGATAAAGGAACTTTCTGATATAAGATCTTCATTAAAAAAAAATATCAACATCAATCAATAATAAGTGACAATAGTGCCCCTCGCTCTGTAGTGCTATCATCCAAGCCAAAATCAACTTTATCAACTACTACATCTAAACGCATTCCGTCCACAGTACCAATAGCTTCTGCTTGTCATCGAGCCAGTCCAGTATCATCTATCATTGGGTTATTGTCTGTGTCTGAAACTGATAATAATCGTAGCTCAACCAAAGGATATTTATCTAATGGAATGGTTGGGAGTGCAAGTCAACCGTTACATATTGATCTAGTTGGTACAGATGCTGCCGATAAGTCTGATCAGTGCAATGACTTCAACACTTGTATTCTTGCACCTATAACAGGTGCTGCAGATAAGTCTGATCAGTGCGATAACCTCATCGATATTGCTGGTATATCTACAGCTATAACAAGGCCTGTTACTGAGTTGAGTCATAGGCAGATATCGTCTGCGGATATTGATACGAGCGACGCCGATAATCATAATTCCAACTAGACTACTGTTCAAAAAAGATCTCACCATAATAATAAAAAGATTGTTGGCACAGCTGCTGTCGTCGATGACTTTTCTGCGATAAACAATATCAGACATTTGCACTTATCACGTATACGGCTGATGTTACACCTGATAATATAAAAAAATATGTTGCCAATTTGATTAGTATTTCAAGTAACCAAATTACATGTCATCCACCTTGGAAAAATGATGCAGACTTAAATAAATTCAGATCTGTGTCATTCAAACTAGCAGTACCCGAGCACGTTATAGCTAGGTTGCTCGTGCGTGCCTGATTTCTGGCCATCCGGCACATGTGTCAGGAGATTCATAAAATCATCAAAAAACGAGCTGGTTTCGAATCGAACTCAAATCCAGTCTTTATTGATAATTCGATGGAAACAGATTCCCCGGAATTGCCTGATCTTATTCCTAATGCTGACTTCTCTACAATAAATTTTTTAAACGTTGATAATAAAGAGAATGGGTTGAAATGCTATTACCAAAATGTTCGTGGCTTAAGAAAGAAATTAAAAGATTTCTATCTCTCAATATCTGAAAATGACATTGACATCATCGCCATCACGGAAACTTGGTTGAATGATACCATTTCAAATAGTGAGATTGTTGATGAAAGCTGCTACACAATCTATAGGAAAGATAGTTGTCCTCTCGTATCTGGTTTTTCACGTGGAGGTGGTGTTATGATTGCAGTACGTACTTCTATGATTAGCGAACAAATTCACTTATCCAATGAGTCGGAAATCATTGAACAACTTTGTGTTCGCGTGAGAAACTTCAATACATCTAATTTCCTGGATATATGTATGCATCAGTTATATTCCTCCATCTTCTTCACTTGAGGTTTACAAGGAGCACATACTCAATATTACTAGTTTATCTGATAATATCAAGGACCACAACTTATGCTATATAGGTGACTTCAATCTAAGTAATTTACGTTGGACCTGGAATGATGATGACGCGATGCTAATACCTATTAATGTATCTTCTGAAGCAGAAAGTTTTGTCATAAATAATCTGTTATGTGTCGTTTGTTTTACATTTTTGAATACCTTGATTCTGACGAGATATTTTCTTATTTCCAGAATACAGAATAAGATGCGATTGATAATTATATATAGAGGGCATACACTGGATTCACACGTTCACTAAACACACCCAAGCCAAACACTATAGTCCACACAGCTCAAACACATTTACACGTATCACCTTAAACACGATCAGTCGCGGTAATACAAACACATACAAACCAAGAGTCCAGTCAAACAAATAGCCAATCGGAACAAACAGGAACAAACACACAAACCTCAACACGTACACATTCTCAACACGTAAATGCAGCATAATTATACTCAACCGAATAGCATGCTTGTTTTCTTTAAATATGTAATGCAAAAAAAAAAATTTTACAAAGGAATACAAAAAATAATTAAGGAAAAAAAAAATTAATTAAACCAATTTACACAAACTCGTGGGATCTGGATTGAGTACTCAGCGTAGATAAGAAAAGTCTATCTTGTAAAGGGAATTAATTAAGGCAGACCACGTGTTGATTGATGAGGCAAGGATTTCTATCGTATATTTTGCAAATGTAAGTTTGTTCTATTATTTTTTTCCATACTTTAGTCATTTTAAATTGGAATGCGCATATAGGAAATTCAGAGAAAAACAGCATGTGCGATTACGCTTTAAGATTACTTTTTACATTTGTTAGATCCCAAGCTGAATAAATTAAATTCAACTAAGTAGGTACTTATATTCTGCGTGTGGATTAATTTATTGGTGTATTGCTGAATTAAGGAAAAAAAGTGGGAAGTTGAAAAGGGAGTTTTCGTGGTTTCCCCTAAACGAAAAAAAGAAAAACTACGTGGCGCCCAACAATTATTTTACTAGTTACATATCCTCTTTTGTAATGTGAGTCCTGATATCTCTATACACCGAGCCCATGCCCAATCCTCCAGGAGCTAGCTGAGCTCGCGCAACAATAGCCTGCGTGACAAGCTTTTGGCGCCCAACGTATCCCGTATGGCCCTGAAAGGAGGACTATAAAAACGTGAAAATAATATTTTTTTTGTTGATTACACAAATTTTTCTTGTCCGATATTGATATTTCCTGCGAAAAAAATTTATTGTATTATTATAACAGGCAGGTACATACTTCAAGTACCGTTTATTGAGCTACGGGACTCACATCTTTTTTAAAATACGGGAATGCATATCTTAGGTATATAATAGCACACATACATATTTTACCATAAGTTCAATTGTGGATTTAATTAGCCCAAAAAAAATTTATGTTGGAATTCTTCAAGTGATGGGGTATTTTAAAAGAAATTTTTCCTGTACTTCAATTAAATAACGGAACATAATTTGGTTGTCTCTAGTTCATGAAATCTAAGTTGTCGTGCATGCTTCAAATACATATCAGAAAATGTTTATCATCGTTTTGTAGAAATTTATTCCCTAATTTCGAAAAAGTGCGGGCGTATCATAGTTACATTTTTCACACTTTACATCGCAAAGTGAAATATTACCACATGAGCACAGTGCAGTTCGGTAAAATCAAGCCCCAGAGATATACTATATATATGGATGTACATATGTACCTACTCCGGGAATTTGTAAGTAATTGAGTCATAATACATAGGACTGCATCAGCTGCCAAAGCATTTTTTTAAAAGTTACATTTAATAAGCCGAATCTTTTTCCGAGCAACTGTTAGAATTGGGTTAATCTATTTTCAAGGGCAATGATTCTGTTTGTGCAAAATTTTTTTTTCCTTTAGGTCTGAAATATGAAGTTACGTAAGTCTAAAATCAACGTTATGTAGTGATTTACCAATAAATAATTAGTTATATGCGCAAAACGCTATACCATATGAATTTTTAAATTCATTCGTAGGAAGTTCACGTTGCCATCTATCTATTCGGACGTGGACATACAATTTTTTCAGATATTTTGTAAATACTCTAGAATTCTAATTTAGCGAATGAAATTCGGATTTAGAGGTTATTTTTATTTTTTGTTTTCGTCTGGTGGATAAACAATTGGTCTTGGAATCTGGGAATAGAACCATGTGCTGAATTTTTATTTTTATCCAGAACTTTTTACAGGTGAATTTTGATCAATTATTTTTATTGATAATTTTTTTTTCAAGCAGTTTCTCTGAATTGAGTGAGAAATCTAATATATATCATCGTATTTCTGGATTAGAGCTCACGTATGTACATTGTGTATAACGTCAGATATCCAACATAGCAACATACAGCTATAAGATAATAATTGGATCATATCACCTATTGTACAAAATTCTTATCTCGGTATACACGTACATATAGGTTAAAGCTATTTTAGAAGATCAAAACGGTAATACATTCTAGTTGGAATATTACCAGCAAGCGGTTGTGACCTTTTTCTTATTGGTGTATGCATGTTTTGGGTTAATCATAACCTCTACATATGCTCATATTGTAGTTTAATCGTTTCTTTAGGATGGTAAAGAATTTATGGGAATATGCACTTGCCTAAATAAATATAAGTTCAGCATTGAGTACCTTTTTTTTATAAATTCAAAACAAGTACATATCTGCGTATACATAGTCAAGCAGCCGCGCATAAAGCAGTTTTAGCTTGGGACTCCAAAAGTGGTTCTATAACTCAAGTAGGCTACAGGTCTTGGATCTATATAGAAGCCATAAAGTGCATATTATCCTTTAAAATATTTTGGCCATCAGTGTGTACTCCAGGAAGGAAGCGGCATATAACTACATTTTGGAATTTGGGTTGGACCCGGACATTTAGAATTACTTTTGCACACTTATTTCTTGGTCGGTTTTTAATTGAATACGTTGTATTATTCTCAAAGTCGTTAGCAAGAACTTTATCGTGGAAAAGAACTAGTTGTGCTTAAGAGTTTGACATTTCCAAGGCTTTTCCGCAAAAATATTTTATGGTACTAGGGAAATGTCACTGCAGTACAATACTCACATTTGTCAATTGATTGGGCATCACAAGGAATAATTACGTCTGTAATCACATTGAACATCCTTGTTCTTAACATAAAAGGGGTTGTATAGCATCAAGGTTTTTTCCCTTTTTTTTCTTATATATCGCCTTGAGGAAAGCGAAGTAGAATGGAGGTGAATCGACTGAGTCAAGAGGAGTTGAGCTACGAAATTTTAGCTCGCGGGTTGAAGACATGTTCAGTCGACGAGATAAGAAAAGTCTTACGCGGTGCAATGAAAAGAGAAAGGATTGCCGTTGGTTTTCTATCGGCTGTATACCCCTTCATGTTTACCGAGGACATTGAGGCCGTTGAGAGTAAAATAAAAAAAGTTAAAGGGTTGTTAGAAAAGTTTGAAGGCAGTTCAACGTTTAGTGAGTGTAAGAAGATTCAAACTAAAATTATGTGGTCTCTGGGTAGGCTGAGGAGATGTCAGGCTAAAAGTGTCGAGGAAATCGAGAAAAAGAATCGTTTAAGTAATGACGTAGTAGTTACGGTAGGACAGTTCTGGCGCACTGTTTTAGCTTCCAGGATTTCGCCACATATGGCGCCACCGTCGCTAGGTGGTTTGAGTGCATTCTAAATGTTGGTTTTTGTCTTGGCTGTATGGGTTTATGTATTGGATGTTGGGGATACGAAACCAGTTTTAGCACTCTCCAGTATAGGGAAATAGCATTGGATTTCGATTTTGTTTCTGAAGTTGGCTTATTTTTCATCTCGAGTCTTGGGGATACGAAACCACTTCGGGGATACGAGACCACTTTTAGCACTCACCAGCATAGGGAAATAGCATAGGATTTCGATTTTGTTTCTGGAGTGCGCTTATTTTTCATCTCAGACTCATAGCCTCTAAGCTGACATCAACATTTTTCATCTCGAGTTTTGGGGATACGAGATCACTTTCAGTACTCTGCAGCAAGTGCGCCCTAGCGGCATTAGTCGACACTACCTGCATGCTCCGGTAATACGGCTTTCTTGGATGTGTGGTAGGGTTCTCTTGGATGTGTGAAGTTTTTTGCTTCACTTTTGCCCCACACGTAACAGCATGCTATGGTTTTCTGTGCCCACACGTAGCAGCATGCTACGGGTTTTTGGGATGTGTTAAGTTTTTTGATTCACTTGTGACCACACGTAGCAGAAAATGCGCCTAAATGTAGGCTTTTGTGGTTTTCAAGTGATGCGCCTGGTTTTGAATTAATATTAGTAATAATTAGGGTTAATAGTAGGAAATTTCTGTTCATGCCAATGGATTCTGGAAGGTGGGTAGGTGGGGGTATTATAATCTAGGATAGGGAGGGGGATAATGGAATTTTCATCAGAAATCTTCTTCGGGCTATGGTTTTAGAGATATTAGCGTATTAATAATTCAAGTTATTTTTGTTCATGCCAATGGATTCCAGGCGGTGTGGGGTGGGAGGGGGGCGAAATTTTCAACAGAAATCCTTGACGGGCTCACCGTTTCTTGAGCAAGGTTGCCTAGCGGCATTAGCCGGAACTACCAGCATGCCTTGGTTTTTCAGTTTTCTTTTATTAGTGGGGAAGTGCGAGATATCAGAATGACGTCATCTTCGTTTTGCTGTTTTCAAGTGCTGTTGTGGATATAAACATCATTCGAAATTCACAACATGATATCACTTTGGCTTGATGTTTTCTTAGCAAATTATTATTATTATTGGGTCCTGGGGGTGCGTGTATTGAAAAGTCACAGTTGCTGTTTCCAGTGCAAACACCGTTTCTTGAGCAAGGTCCCCTGGTGGCATTTGTTGGTACTACCTATGTTATTCATCTCGGGATTAAAGTTATCAGTAGGAAATTTTTGTTCATGCCAATGGATTCTAGGCGGTGTGGGGTAGGAGGGGGGACGAAATTTTCATCAGAAATCGTCGACAAGCTCACCGTTTCTTGAGTAAGGTTACCTAGCGGCATTAGCCGGAACTATCAGCATGCCTTGGTTTTGCTGTTTTCTTTTATTAGCAGGGAAGTTCCAGATATCAGCATGACGTCATCTTGGTTTTGCTGTTTTCAAGTGCTGCACCTAAATAAGTTTTCTTAGCAGGGACGTTGTAGATATCAGCATCATTCGAATTTCACAACACTACATCATCATGAACAGATTCTAGAAGATGTCAGTGGGGGTTCTGGGTGTCAAACATTAAATGTTGCGCCTAGGCTTTTACAGGATTCGTGTGCAAACGCCATTTCTTGAGTAAGGTTAGATAGCGGCATTAGCTTGTACTACCAGCATGCTTTGCTTTTGCTGTTTTCTTTTATTAGCAGGGAAGTTGTAAATATCAGCATGCGCCTAGGCTTTTGCAGGATACGAGTACAGATGCCGTTTCTTGAGTATGGTTTCCTAGTGGCATTAGTGGGTACTACAAGCATATAATAGAAATATGTTTGCCATCCAATGCCCTGATATAATTTAGCGTATTCATAATTTGGATTCGCGTACAAAGGCCATTTCTTAAGTAAAGCTCCCTAGCGACATTAGCCGGTAAGTAGTTACGCTATGGGGATTCTGACCCACATTTTCCATACAAAAAGTGCAACGTAGATTCCAACTATTTTGGTAGGTATGGACTGTGGTTCTGGGCCACTGAGAGGGATTCCGTCTAGTGGTATACGTCACAGGGCCTGCCTGGAGAATTCCTTTCCTACCGTCTGGCTGACCAGGAGATGACATTAACTTTTTTAGTAACAATTCAAGTTTTATATTTTTTGCTCATGGTGTGCTGCGCCTAAATGTAGGCTTTTTTATTATGATTTTACTGTTTTCAAGTGTTGCGCCTAAATGTGGGCTTTTGGTTTTGAACTAATATTAGTAATAATTCAAGTTAACCCTATGCTATTCTTTTTCATACCAATAGATTCTAGGAGGTGCCAGTGGATAAGTTATTGGTACTGTTGGGGGCCAATATTTTCATCAAAAACCCTCTACGGGCTATGGTTCTCGAGATATTAGCGATTTTACCTTTTTAGATATAGTTAATATTAGTAATAATTCAAGTTAACCCTATGCTATTCTTTTTCATACCAATAGATTCTAGGAGGTGCCAGTGGATAGGGTATTGGTACTGTTGGGGGACAACATTTTCATCAGAAAGCCTCTACGGACTGTGGTTTTCGAAATATTAGCGTATTAATAACTCAAGTTACCCTAGGGAGTTGTAGATATCAGCATAATGTCGCCTTGGATTTGCTGTTTTCTTACTTGAATATTTCTTAGTGAGGAATTTGTAGATATCAAAAGTTCGGGATGACTTTCTATAGGCGTTCTGGGGCAGTGGGGTTCTGGGCATCAAACTAAACATTACGCATGCTTCCCCTGTTTATGATGTAATTTGATATGACCGCTGTAAACAAATTCGCATTTAAGCTGAATGGTTCATACACACCCGTGTAAACTTCCTGTTTACAAATTCGCATTTTAGTTGATTGAGTCATGCACACCTGTGTAAACAAATTTAGGCAATATCAGCACATTTATTCTTTTCATATAATTTGATGCCACACTTACTCTAGGCGGACAAAAATTTTTATTTTATTGTTCCAAGAATTGTGTTTTATTGTTTATTCGATATCATCCCAGCATGTAAGCAAATTCGTTGGAATTCATCCTGTGCAATGATTATTGCAGCAGCAGGATTATTCATGTTTACAAACCCTTGCTATAAAAGCCCAAGCAAACTCTTGGGTAGCATCAGTCAGTTTTAGTGAGTCTCAGTGATAGTTTAAAAACATATAAAAAAATTAAAAATGTCTTCGGTGTTAGTAAATAAAAGTTTTTCAATAATTGAAAACTTGCTAAAAGATGTGATGGAGTGTTTAAAAAATTCAGTGAATAAAGACTATATTGTTCAAAAGTGCAATAGAAACATGCATAAATTTCAAGTTGCATTTCGGAAGTGCAATAAGAGTGCTAGGAAACGACATTTCGAGAGCTGTCTCGAGCAAATTATAGCATTGAGAGCACTATCGAGAACTCCCCGTTGGGGTGGAGGAATTACTCGCGTAAGAAGAAGTGATTTTGTAAAGTGGGAGGAAATAAAGACAAGACAGCGTTCGCAGACAGAATTCGGCAAGGTGTTATTGCAAATTTAAAACATATCGATCCGAAGCTATTTATGCAAGACGCTGCCAAATTATTTACGCGTTGTATTAAGAACACTCTAAAACGTTATTTTAATATTAAAGTTTCTACAACGTTTTGCGGCGAATTTATTAAACAAAGTGCTGACAATGAAAACATAACAGACATTAAATATTTCCGAGCAAGAACTGCTCCAATTAGTGCAGATGATAATTTGGAGGAGTGGTTTAAATCAAACATTTTGGATCCAATAAACACTCAGCTGGAAGAATTCCAGGAAAAAGACAGTGGCTGGGCACTGCACTCTATAATACATTTAGCGGTGCATATCAACAAGTTTGAGTCGATTCGGGGATCTTCGTATATACCTCTACCAAAGTGGATTGCATCAAAGAAAGCTTGCATCAATGTACATAATAATGAAGCATGCTTCGCGTGGGGCGTAATCTCAGCGCTATACCCTACAAATGCTCATTCTGAAAGGACCTCATCATATCCACATTATTCTACTGTGCTAAATTTAACTGGGATAACATTTCCCATGACACTTAAGCAAATTACGCAATTTGAAGGCCAGAACGATTTATCAATAAGATTTTGTACGCATAAGCAAATACAAGCATATATTTGAGAAAGGCTATACACCAAACTGGACAGCTGAGATTTTTAAAATTATTAAAGTTCAAAGCACAAACCCCATCACAAATCGGTTGGAAGGTTATCAAGGAAATCCAATCACAGGAGGCTTTTATGAATTGGAATTGGAATTCTCATAGAGAAAATCATAAAGAAGAGTGGAGATAAAGCTTACGTTAAATGGCTCGGATTTTCATCAAAACACAATTCTTGGATTATTAACAAAGTTTTTTATAATATCTTGAAGAAACATTTAACAATTTAAAATAAATTATAATACTTTATACATGTAGTTATAATGCAAATTACTTTAATAAATAAAACTAAAACTATAATACATTTATTATTTACACTAGACTTGGATACTGTCTGCAGTTGCCACTTGTTGATCTGATGAAATGGAGTAATGCCCCCATGGTAGAGTATCCGTCGTTCCGCTCATAATATGTCGCTTATTATCATAAGGACTCAATGCGATCTTCTTTTCACTGACAGTGTACACGCTATGGTTATGGGATCGTATGGAGCTCTGATTGGCAGTTAATATTCGCTCGTTATTCAAGCATTCCACGTAGTCTTCGAAATTGATATGCTTCTGGACTACATTAGCCTTTACTCCTTTCGCTTTTTTTACAGTTTTACCGGCGTTTATACGCAGACTGTACATTTTCGAGCGCAAGCCTACAAATACGCTCATGATTTTCCCACTCAGCTCATCCTTCATTAGCCCAGGAATCTTTTTATTCATGAGCGGTAAATTGAATTCATTATCTTCTGGATAATCACTTGTATCAAATTTGTTTATATTTTCGGCCATGAACTCATATGCATTTTTCTCTTCAAGTTCATATATTAGAGAATCTGTGTCAGTATACATGACTTTACATTTATCTCCATACTCACGCTGCATAAAACTGTAGTGAAAATCGTAGAGGCATATTTTCGAAATTTCCATAACTGCCATTCCTATATAGAGCGGCTTATTGAATAATATTTTGAGTCGCCTTAATTCCACAGCAACTAAATTCTCATCAAATATCGTTGCACTGTGGAAGTTGGGTGCCGCAATCCAAGCTTTTGCACCATAGCGACCTTCCCACTTCATGCAAAGCTTGATATCGCTATACTTGCGTACATCTTCCATGGTCTTACCAAAAGCTGCATTATTCTTAGCTGTCCTTCTCATGATCGCTTGTAGCCTGCATCCGTTTGGTGGTATTTAAGTCAATATATGTATTAAGCCAAGCTGATTGGTCGAATTGAAGTACCCGGTGCACATTTTTCAGGATGAGTCCATGTGATAAGCATTGCTTCAAATTTCGGTAGTGTGTAATATATTTAGTTTTTGGATGTAATGTTGTCAAAAGCTTTTCTAATTTTGCTCCAGGTGGTGCTGCATTCTCAGAGTAAAACGGTTAGTTCTTATGCTTATCATGTAGATGTTGTGGATAATCCAAGTCGACTTCGAATATGCATCCTGTTGGAGAATCATCAGGAATTTTGGACACGTCAATATTGGGAGCATCAATCCATTTGAATCCTCCGGTTGGTAAATGCTGTGACATGGCCCATCCATAAAAGTTATTCACATCATAATACAACAAGTATTTCTCTTTCTCCTCAGGCTTAAAACCATCCATATATATATTATCTGCTTTACTCTATCTGTTCGAACATTGACTTATACCACCTCGAATGCCTCTCCCTATGAATAGCAGTATATCTAATTCGGTTATCAGCTCTAATTTCACATTAGTGTATTTTAGCATAGCATCCCATGTTAGGCCTGGCATGGTGTAATAATGTGCTGGATCTAAATTGTATGTCTTCATGCACACTTCTCGAAAGTTCTCAAACACATCGGCCAATAGGAGAACATCAGTCTTAAGGTATAGATCTGAATGTTCACCAAGTGTTTGTATTTCAAATTTTTGCCAGACCTCTTCAGCATGATTGTAGTCCTCAGGAGATATAGCACTGTCAGTCAGTTTATTGTACAACGCTTCCTGTGTTGGCAAGTTCCGGAAATCCAATTTATCCCAGTCATCAATAAAATCATATGGGAAGACACCCTTGCGTGTAAGAAGTTTGATAGTGTCATCATCCAATCCCTGCCATACTGATCTTGTAATGTTTAATTTATCCATCGACAGCAATGATGATAGCTTATATAAAGATTCAGCCATAAAACGGAAGGAATCGATTAATCTGAATTTTATGTAGCTGCCGTCCATGTGCTTGGTGAACGAGATATATCTTTCCTTGTTTATTGGCAAGAGATCAACTTTTCCTGGGAAAGATGTAGCTATATCCTTAACAATGAAGTGAGCATCATATCCGGATAAGTTGTGAAAAATGACTGGAACTATGGAGCAATCTTGGTACATCAGATTGCATGCATTGTGCGCTGGCCCTCGGTATTTTCCTGTTAAAAGAATTTATGAAAAAATGAATTGAATTATGATTCTCAGAATTTACCTGTTAAGTGGCAATGGCCCCGGACCCGTTCCTCATTGGCTGCAAACGTTTTTTCACATATATGGCAGCAAGTATTTTCCATATGTGAACGCCGTTCCTCTTTAGTCAGGGGTTGCATTGGCCTGATGTTCAGCTTCTCCTGTACAGCTATGGAGGCGATCTTTTGCAATCCTAATCCAAACCATTTTTGACAGTCCTTGTCTCGATATGCTCTGTAATATGAGAGCTTAGCATCATGTTTGCAGTGGAAAGAGAATCCTATGCTGTGAACTTCATGTTCCTGGATTCGCTGTGTATTTTGATCGTTTCCCTGAATCGGCTTCAAGATTGATTCAAGATCAGCATACACACAAAACGGGACTGGATTCTTATGGTTATAATTCTTATAATCCAACCATTTCTTTTCCTCTGAGGGAAACATAATTCTGCAATCATTTTGTTTCTCTCATTCGGGAGTGTGTGATGCTAATTTTTCTTCACAGTAAAAGTAGAGCAAACATCTCTCACATATATACTTTCTACCATCATGTTGTGAAGTTTGCTTCGATATGAGTCGAGAAAGATCTTTGATCCAGCAGAAATGATATCTGCTTGCATCATCATCATCATCATCGTCATCATCGTCCATATGATCTTCATCATCATCATCAGCCTGGTCATAGTCATCTTGCAGCATTAAGAGATTTACATGTCGCTCCAACCTGTGTTTCGTAAGTCTAACTGGAACTGTGGTGAAGAAACGCTCTTTCTCTAGGATGAACACGTTTATTGATAAATCTTTCTGGCCTTCAAATTGTGTAATTTGCTTAAGCGTCATGGGAAATGTTATTCCAGTTAAATTTAGCACAGTTGAATAATGTGGATATGATGAGGTCCTATCGGAGCTGACAGTTGTAGGATATAGCGCTGATGTTATTGCCCACGCGAAGCATGCTTCATCATTGTTTTTCACATTTATACATGCTTTCTTTGATGCAATCTCCTTCGGCAGAGGTATATAAAATGATCCCCGAATCGGCTCAAACTTGTTGATATGCACCGCTAAATGTATTATAGAATGCAGAGCCCAACCACTGTCTTTCTCTTGAAACTCTTCCAGTTGAGTAAGTATTGGGTCGTATATATTTAATTTATACCACTCATTCAAATTATCCTCCACACTGATTGGGGCAGTTCTTGCTTGGAAGTACTTAATGTCTTTAATAACTTCATTATCACCAGTTTCTTTAATAAACTCACCGCAAAACGTTGTAGCAACTTTAATATGATATTGTTGTTTTAATGTATTCTTAATGCTGCGAGCAAGTAATTTGGAAGCATCTTGCATAAACAGCTTAGGATCTAGGTGGCTTATATTCACGATAACACCTGCGCTAATTCTACCTACGAAAGTTGTTTTTATTTCTTCCCACTTAACAAAATCACTTCTTATTACTCGTTGATTAATTCCTCCACATCGATGGGGAGCTTTGATTAACACTCTCAACGATTTAATTTGAGCAATACAGCTGTGCAAATGTTGTTTTCTAGCATTCTTATTACACTTCCGAAATGCTGCTTGATATTTACGAATGTTTCTGTTGCACTCTTTAATAATATTGTTTTTATTCACAAAATTTGCATCACTTAAACACTTAAAAACATCTTCTCGCAATTTATTAATTAATGAAAAACTTTCATTTATTACTCTGATAGACATTTTGAATTTTTTTTATTCAACACTAACACTGTGAATCACTTCGATTGACTGGTGCTCCCCAAGAGTTTGCTTGCGCTTTTATAGCAACGGTTTGTAAACATGAATGATCCTGCTGCTACAATAATCATTGCACAGGATGATTTCCAACGAATTTGCTTACAGGCTGAGATGATATCGAATTTCACGATACGAAAATCACTCAAATTAATTTGATTACTTTATTTTGCTGGTCGAATTTGCAAATAAGATTGTTTACATGAATGCATACATGAAAATGTGAAAATTTGTTTACATTACAATGAAACGTTTCGATCAGCAAAATTTTTGGAACTATAAAATTTTTGGCTGCCTACAGGAAGTGTGGCATCAAATTATATGAAAGGAATAAATGTGCTGATATAGCTTAAATTTGTTTACACAGATGTGCATGACTCATTCAGCTAAAATGCGAATTTGTAAACAGCTTAAATGCGAATTTGTTTACGAATTCCAATGAAACGTTTCGATCAGTAGAATAAACATGAATCATTTGCTGATATTGCTTAAATTTGTTTACAACAGGATGTTTACGAATTCCAAGAAACGTTTCAATCAGTAAAATTCTTGGAATTGGGTTGCTTACAGGAAGTGTGGTATCAAATAACATAAATCATTCAGCGTAATGTGCTGCTATTGCAAATTTGCTTTAAACAGGATTAAACTTGTTTTGGAATCATGACTATAAATTGAGGAGCTGAATGAGATTTGCAATCAGTTTTATTTTGGAATTTATGGAAGCAACAACGACTTAGAGTAAAACAATGGCTGGTGCATTGGAAGAACTAAGGAAGCTGGAGCAATACTCACCAACCCTGAAGACATCCCAAATGGAGCTGGGCCAGAAATATAAAGTTGTTGCAGCAAGGCGATGCAAAACTGCATTTGGAGATCGTGTGGTTCTCGATTTGGAAAACTACCACCTTTTTCTTCCTTCGAGGTACAGCAGAATTTCAGAGGACTCTTTGAATGAAATAAACACCAAGGGAGACTTCTACGTAATCAATAAATGAGTAATCGGACGTTCATACAAAATTGAATTTGTTCAGCATGACGAAAATTTGTTTGTTATAATCGTTAAAAAAAAAAAATCAATAATGTGAAACTAGTTTTTTTATTATTAATATTTTTTTAATTATTAGTGATAATGAAAGTTACGTTTAGTACTAGTGCTCCACAAGTTTATATAATTGAATATGAGCCCAGAAAAGGACCTTGGGAGACATATGCTCTGGATCGCTTTCGTTTCCAAGATAGGATTCATAGAACTTCACTTATATTGCTACCAATTTTGAATACAGAACATAGGGGAAAAGTTTATAACTTAAGATTTAGAAATAAATAATTAATTTGATGTGAATAAATAAATATTGAAATTTAATTTGGTTTGACAACATTATTTTCAGCAAAAGGAATTGTATCAATACACCTCACAGCAACCATATTTTTACCTTAAACTTGAAGTTTTCTATTAAATATTTACAGCAAGTGTTGATATTACTTAAATTTGTTTATTTTTATGAGAATTACGCATCACAACACATTACTAATTGCCAATTAGCTAATTACCAACCAATCATTAGCTAATTGCCAATTAGTAATTGTATAATTGCCAATTAGCTAATTGTTTGAACAAATGTCGCTAATATCTCGAAAATCAAAGCCCGTAGAGGATTTGTGATGTAAACTTCGTTCCCCCTCCCACCCCACACCGCCAAGAATCCATTTCCATGAGCAAAAATAACTTGAAATATTAATACGCTAATATCTCGAACACCAGAGCCCGTAGAAGATTTCTGATGAAATTTTATAAATTGAAAAATATTAACATTTAATTCTTAAGGCATCATTCTAGATTAACATTTAATTCTTAAGGTATCATTCTATATTAGGCTTCCTTAAATCGGTTAGCCTATAATTATAATAGTTTCCTTTATTTTACAATAGTGTATATCATCTTAGACTATAATACAATTAAAACAAACTATTTCATTAAATGGTATGTTAGCTATAATACAATTTTTATTTACAATACATATCTTAGACTAGCCTTAGATTATATGTTTTCTGCGTCTGCTCCTTGCTGTTCTGATTGAATAAGTAATGTCTCCATGGTAAAGTATCCGTTGTCCCACTCATAATATACCGCTTGTTATCATATGGATTCAATGCAATTCTCTTTTGGCTGATCGTGTAGACATTATGGTTATGCGATCGTATGGAGCTCTGATTAGCAGTTAATACTCGCTTGTTATTCAAACATTCGACGTAGTCTTCGAAATTGATATGCCTCTGGACTACATTAGTCTTTACTCCTTCTGCTTTCTTTACAGTTTTACCATCGTTTATACGTAGACTGTTCATTTTCGAGCACAAGCCTGCAAATTCGCTCATGATTTTCCCATTCAGCTCATCCTTCATTAGACCAGGAATCTTTTTATTCATGAGTGGTAAATTGAATTGATTATCTTCTGGGTAATCACTTGTATCAAATTTGTTTATATTTTCAGCCATAAACTCATATGCATTTTTCTCTTCAAGTTCATATATTAGAGAATCTGTATACATGACTTTACATTTATCTCCAAATTCACGCTGCATTAAACTGTAGTGGAAATCATAGAGGCATATCTTTGAAATTTCCAAAACTGCCATTCCAATATAGAGGGGCTTATTTAATAAGATTTTGAGTCGCCTTAATTCCACAGCAACTAAATTCTCATCAAATATCGTTGCACTGTGGAAGTTGGGTGCTGCAATCTGAGCTTTTGCACCATAGCGACCTTCCCACTTTATGCAAAGCTTCTTATAGCTGTCCTTCTCATGATCGCTGGTAGCCTGCTTCCGTTTGGTAGTATTTAAGTCAATATATGGTTTAAGCCAAGCTGATTGGTTGAATTGAAGAACCCGGTGCACATTTTTCAGGATGAGGCCATGTGATAAGCATTGCTTCAAATTTCGGTAGTGTATAACATATTTAGTTTTAGGATGTAAAGTTGTCAAAAGCTTTTCTAATTTTGCTCCAGGTGGTGCTGCATGCTCAGAGCAAAACGGTAAATCCTTATGTGTATCATGTAGATGTTGAGGATAGTCCAAGTCGACTTCGAATATGTATCCAATTGGTGAATCATCAGGAATCTTGAAAACGTTGATATTGGGAGCATCAGCACATTTGAATCCTCCGGTTGGTAAATGCTGTGACATAGCCCATCCATAAAGGTTATTTACATCATAATACATCAGGTATTTCTCTTTCTCATCGGGCTTAAAATCATCCATATATTTATTATTTGCTTTACTATATCTGTTCGAGCATTGACTTATACCACCTCGAATACCTCTATCTATGAATAGCAGTATATCTACGTCGGTTATCAGCTCTAGTTTCACTTTGGTATATTTTAACATTGCATCCCATGTTAGACCTGGCATGGTGTAATAATGTGTAGGATCTAAATTGTACGTCTTCATACAGACATCTCGAAAGTTCTCAAACACGTCAGCCAATAGAATGATATCAGTTTTCAGGTATAGATCGGAATATTCGCCAAGTGTCTGTATTTAAAATGTCCTCCACAACTTTTCTGCGCGGCTGTAGTCCTCAGCAGATGTATCACTGTCAGTCATTTTATTATAGAATTTCTCCTGTGCTGGCAAGTGTTGGAAATCCAATTTTGTCCAATCGTCAACGAAGTCGTATGGGAAGACACCCTTGCGCGTGAGTAGTTTAAAGTCATCATCATCCAATTCCTGCCATACAGCTCTTGTAATATTTAATTTATCCATTGGCAGCAATGATGATAGCTTATCTAAAAATTCTGCCATAAAACGGAAGGAATCGATGAATCTGAATTTGATGTGGCTGCCTTCAACGTGCTTAGTGAACGAAATGTATCTTTCTTTATTTATTGGCAGGAGATCCACTTTCCCAGGATCCCAATGGTACTCTCGTTAAGCGTTGTTTAACTCCTATGGTTCCTGAAACAAGTCATCATCCGGCACTACATACAGTTTTGTTTTTTGATCCTGTAACTTCATAATCTAATTCTTCTATTATCTACGAGTATTGTTATAACTTTAAAAAAGCTAATTTTAACAAAATGAATGAATGGCTATCCGCTTGCGACTGGACCAGTGTTCTGGGTGAACGTGACATTGATAAAGCTGTGAGCTCGTTTTATGACATCTTATTTCTTTGTTTTACTCACTGTGTACCACTTGTTAGTTCGAAACGTACTTCGCATTGTCAACCGTGGATCAATGGCTCTTTGAAGCATCTTAAAAATTTGAGGAATAAAGCTTGGAGGAGGTTCTGTTCCTCAAGGAGCGATGCTGATTACGTAACTTATTCTAATTTGCGTACTCAGTACATTTCGTACTTGACTGATTCTTATAATGATTATATACATAGAATGAGGTCCTCAGCAGATATATCACTGTCAGTCATTTTATTATAGAATTTCTCCTGTGCTGGCAAGTGTTGGAAATCCAATTTTGTCCAATCGTCAACGAAGTCGTATGGGAAGGCACCCTTGCGCGTGAGTAGTTTAAAGTCATCATCATCCAATTCCTGCCATACAGCTCTTGTAATATTTAATTTATCCATTGGCAGCAATGATGATAGCTTATCTAAAAATTCTGCCATAAAACGGAAGGAATCGATGAATCTGAATTTGATGTGGCTGCCTTCAACGTGTTTGGTGAACGAAATGTATCTTTCTTTATTTATTGGCAGGAGATCCACTTTCCCAGGATCCCAATGGTACTCTCGTTAAGCGTTGTTTAACTCCTATGGTTCCTGAAACAAGTCATCATCCGGCACTACATACAGTTTTGTTTTTTGATCCTGTAACTTCATCATCTAATTCTTCTATTAACTACGAGTATTGTTATAACTTTAAAAAAGCTGATTTTAACAAAATGAATGAATGGCTATCCGCTTGCGACTGGACCAGTGTTCTGGGTGAACGTGACATTGATAAAGCTGTGAGCTCGTTTTATGACATCTTATTTCTTTGTTTTACTCACTGTGTACCACTTGTTAGTTCGAAACGTACTTCGCATTGTCAACCGTGGATCAATGGCTCTTTGAAGCATCTTAAAAATTTGAGGAATAAAGCTTGGAGGAGGTTCTGTTCCTCAAGGAGCGATGCTGATTACGTAACTTATTCTAATTTGCGTACTCAGTACATTTCGTACTTGACTGATTCTTATAATGATTATATACATAGAATGAGGTCGGCCTTGCGTACGGGAACCTAAGCAATTTTGGAAGTTTGTGAACTCTAAGTGCAACTGTGATGGATACCCTTCATCGTTGCGTCTTGGAAACATAGATAGTGTTGATCCTTTGGAGACTTCCAATCTTTTTGGTGACTTCTTTAAAACTGCCTTCTGTGATAACCACTGTGATATTAGTTATAACGATTTTATCCATTTGACGAGGCTTCCGATGACTTCTCTTCAACCTAAGGACCTGTTGTTCGATGAAGCGTCTGTCTTCAAGTACATTTCAAGCATAGCTGATAGTTTTTCTATTGGTCCGGATGGCGTTCCTTCCACGCTCATAAAACATTGTGCTACGTCCATCGTTTCTGTTTTGTGTTATTTATTTAATTTATCTTTAACCTGTGGTGTTTTTCCTAAACAGTGGAAGCTTTCTTTGATTATTCCTTTTCACAAGAAGGGTAATAAGTGCGACATTTCTAACTACAGACCCGTCGCTAAGTTATGTTGTATTGGTAAGATATTTGAAGCCATGGTTTGCGATGTTTTGTCGTTCCACTGCAAACCTTTCCTGCGCTCTTTTCGGCATGGCTTTACGAAGGGTAAATCTACTACGACTAATTTGTTACAGTTTACCAATTTCTGCATTTCTGCAATTGAAAGCGGAAAGCAAGTTGATTGCATATTCACGGATTTTAGTAAAGCTTTTGACCGAATCAATCATAAAATCTTGATTCAAAAGCTGACTCTTCTTGGTTTTCTTTCTGTTTTTGGCAATTGGCTTCATTCTTATTTATCGGATCGTACGCAGCGAGTTATATTTCGTGAAGCTCTTTCTGACGTAATAGATAATACTTCTGGTGTTCCTTTTTATTATTTTCATTAATGACGTATCTCTGATTTTGACTAATTCAAGAATACTTTACTATGCTGACGATGCCAAAATCTTCCGTATTGTTTCTAATGATAACGAGGGTGGAATTCTCAATTTGGACTTAGACACCTTTCATAAATGGTGTGCTATTAACTGTCTTCCTCTCAACATCAACAAATGTACTGCTATGTCCTTTTCTCGTAAAAGGAGGCCATTGAACTTCAGTTATACCTTAGACGGATGCTTATTATCTAGACTTGACAAAACCAAGGACTTGGGTGTCTTCCTTAACACACGTCTTTCCTTCGAGGATCATATTAATACAATCGTTGCCAGGGCTAATGCTACTCTGGGGTTTGTAAAGAGATGGTCAAAGGAGTTTAATGATCCATTCATAATGAAAGTCCTTTACTGTACATTCGTTACACCTATTTTGGAGTATTCCAGTCCGGTCTAGTCTCCTTTTTATGCTGTATACATAAATCGTATTGAGGCTGTGCAGCGGAGATTCGTTCGTTTTGCTCTGCGTGGACTTCATTGGCATAACCTTATTATTTTACCTCCATATGTTGATAGGCTTAAACTCTTTCCATTGGATTCTCTTGAAAATAGGCGAAAAACTTCCAGAGTTGTTTTTGCGTTTCAGTGTATACAGGGAGCGACAAATTCTCCTGAGCTCTTAAATACTTTCAATATATCTATTCCTGCCCGATCCTTGAGGAACCACGACTTCCTCGTCGTTCCTCATCATAGTACGAACTATGGTTTTCACGAGCCGATTTCATCAATGTCTCGTCTCTTTAACAACCAGTTTGATTGCATTGACTTTCATCTTTCAAAAGGTCAATTAAGAGATCAGCTTAGTTAAGGTTACTTTTCATTTTATTATTATTGTTTGTTCACTTTTGGTCATTATCATTGCTTACATATGTATAATTTTTTTTTCTTTTTTTTTGTAAACTTAGTAGTCAGATCTTTGATGAAGTTCTAAATAAATAAATACCTGTTAAATAAATAAATATATCCTTAATAATGAAGTGAGCATCATATCCGGTTAAGTTGTGAAAAATGACTGGAACTATGGAGCAATCTTGGTACATCAGATTGCATGCATTGTGCGCTGACTCTCGGTATTTTCCTGTTAAAAGAAATTATGAAAAAATGAATTGAATTATGATTCTCAGTATTTACCTGTTAAGTGGCAATGGTCTCGGACTCGTTCCTCATCGGCTGCAAACGTCTTTTCACATATATGGCAGCAAGTATTTTCCATATGTGAACGCCGTTCCTCTTTAGTCAGGGGCTGCATTGGCCTGATGTTCAGCTTCTCCTGTACAGCTATGGATGCAATTTTTTGCAATTCTAATGCAAACCATTTTTGACAGTCCTTGCCTCGATATGCTCTGTAATATGAGAGCTTAGCATCATGTTTGCAGTGGAAGTAGAATCCTATGCTATGAACTTCATGTTCCTGGATTCGCTGTGTATTTTGATCGTTTCCCTGAATCGGCTTCAATATTGATTCAAGATCTGCATACACACAAAACGGGACTGGATTCTTATGGTTATAATTCTTATATTCTAACCATTTCTTTTCTTCTGATGGAAACATAATCCTATAATCATTTTGCTTCTCGCATTCGGGAGTATGTGATGCTAATTTTTCAGCAAAGTAAAAGTAGAGCAAACATCTGTCACATATATACTTTCTACACTTATATTTTGAAGTTTGTCTCAATACAAGGCGTGGAAGATCTTTAATCCAGCAGAAATGATATCTGCCATCACCATCATCGTCATCCATATGATCTTCATCCATTGCAGCATTATCATAGTCATATTGTAGCATTAAGAGATTTGCATGTCGCTCCATCCTGTGTTTCGTAAGTCTAACTGGAACTGTGGTGAAGAAACGCTCTCTCTCTAGGATGAATACGTTTATTGATAAATCATTCTGGCCTTCAAATTGCGTAATTTGCTTAAGTGTCATAGGAAATGTTATCCCAGTTAAATTTAGAACAGTAGAATAATGTGGATATGATGAGGTCCTTTCAGAATGAGCACTTGTAGAGTATAGCGCTGAGATTACGCCCCACGCGAAGCATGCTTCATCATTATTATGTACATTGATGCAAGCTTTCTTTGATGCAATATCCTTTGGTAGAGGTATATACGAAGATCCCCGAATCGACTCAAACTTGTTGATATGCACCGCTAAATGTATTATAGAGTGCAGTGCCCAGCCACTGTCTTTTTCCTGGAATTCTTCCAGCTGAGTGTTTATTGGATCCAAAATGTTTGATTTAAACCACTCTTCCAAATTATCATCTGCACTAATTGGAGCAGTTCTTGCTTGGAAATATTTAATGTCTTTTATGTTTTCATTGTCAGAACTTTGTTTAATAAATTCGCCGCAAAACGTTGTAGAAACTTTAATATTAAAATAACGTTTTAGAGTGTTCTTAATACGACGCGTAAATAATTTGGCAGCGTCTTGCATAAATAGCTTCGGATCGATAAGTAGATAAGCTATGCCGGTTCTGCGACACCTTTTTAGCTTCCAGGGTTTCTCCACAGATGGCGCCACCATCGCTAGGTGGTTTGAGCCCGTGCTAAATGTAGGGTTGTGTCTTGGTTGTATTGGTTTGTGTCTTGGATACATCATTGCGCCTTGGATGCACCATGTGTTGCGCCTAAATGTAGGCTTTTGGTTTCATTGAGTCTCAACTGCGCCCTAGCGGGATTAATCGGTACTAGCGAGATGTATCATTTGATCTTGACTGCACCCTAGCGGCATTAGCCAGTACTAACAGCATGCTCCCGTACTAAGGTTTTCTTAAATAGATATGTGTTGCGCCTAAATGTAGGCTTTTGGTTTCATTGAGTCTCGACTGCGCCCTAGCGGGATTAATCGGTACTATCGGGATGTGTCATTTGGTCTTGACTGCGCCCTAGCGGCATTCGCAGGTACTACCAGCATGCTCCCGTACTACGGTTTCCTTAAATACATAAATAGGTGCGCCTAAATGTAGGCTTTGACGCTAGGAAATTTTTGTTCGTGCCAATGGATTCTAGATGGTTGGGGTGGGGGTATTAGGGGGGATGACATTTTCATCAGAAATCCTCTACGCTCTGGTTTTCGAGATATTAGCGATTTTACCTTTTCTTTTATTGTTAATATTATTAATAATTCAAGCTACCTAGGATAGTGTTGTTCATGCCAATAGATTCTAGAAGGTGTTAGAGGAGCGAGGGTTAGAGGGGGAACGAAATTTTCATCAGAAATCCTCTACGGGCTTTGGTTTTCGAGATATTAGCGATTTTACCTTTCTAGATATAGTTAATATTAGCAATAATTCAAGGTTTTTTTCGCTTATGGGGGTGCTGCGTCTAAATGTAGGCTTTGTTCAGCATCATTCGAATTTCACAACATGACATCACCATGAACAGATTCTAGAAGATGTCAGTGAGCCGATACTACCAGCATGCTCCGGTACTACGGCTTTGGATGTGTGGTACGATTCTTTTGGAAGTTTTTTGCTTCACTTTTGGCTCACACGTGGCAGCATGCTACGGTTTTGGGAAGATTTTTGCTTCACTTTTGCCCACACGTGGCAGCATGCTACGGTTTTGGGAAGTTTTTTGCTTCACTTTTTTGGATGTGTGGTGCGCCTAAATGTAAGCTTTTGTTGTTTTCAAGTGTTGCACCTGGTTTTGAATTAATATTAGTAATAATTGATTTTTCTTGAGCGCCTAAATGTAGGCTTTTGGTTTTGAACTAATAATTAAAGTTAATAGTAGGAAATTTTTGTTCATACCAAGGGATTCTAGAGGGGTGGTATGTGGGGGGATAATAAAGAGAGGGAGGGGGGTAATGAAATTTTCATCAGAAATCCTCTACGGGCTCTGGTTTTCGAGATATTAGCGTATTAATATTTCAAGTTATTTTTGCTCATGGAAATGGATTCTTGGCGGTGTGGGGTGGGAGGGGTAACAAAGTTTTCATCACAAATCCTCTACGGGCTTTGGTTTTCGAGATATTAACGACATTTGTTCAAACAATTAGCTAATTGGCAATTATATAATTACTAATTGGCAATTAGCTAATTGGCAATTAGCAGCTTGGTTGGTCATTAGCTAATTGGCAATTAGCTAATTGGCAATTAGTAATGTGTTGTGATGCGTAATTCTCATAAAATAAACAAATTTAAGTAATATCAACACTTGCTGTAAATATTTAATAGAAAACTTCAAGTTTAAGGTAAAAATATGGTTGCTTTGAGGTGTATTGATACAATTCCTTTTGCTGAAAATAATGTTGTCAAACCAAATTAAATTTCAATATTTATTTATTCACATCAAATTAATTATTTATTTCTAAATCTTAAGTTATAAACTTTTTCCCTATGTTATGTATTCAAAATTGGTAGCAATATAAGTGAAGTTCTATGGATCCTATCTTGGAAACGAAAGCGATCCAGAGCATATGTCTCCCAAGGTCCTTTTCTGGGCTCATATTCAATTATATAAACTTGTGGAGCACTAGTACTAAATGTAACTTTCATTATCACTAATAATTTAGAAATATTAATAATAAAAAAACTAGTTTCACATTATTGATTTTATTTTTTATTTAAGGATTATAATAATTAATTGGATACAAATTTTCGTCATGTTGAACAAATTCAATTTTGTATGAACGTCCGATTACTCCTTTATTGATTACGTAGAAGTCTCCCTTGGTGTTTATTTCATTCAAAGAGTCCTCTGAAATTCTGCTGTACCTCGAAGGAAGAAAAAGGTGGTAGTTTTCCAAATCGAGAACCACACGATCTCCAAATGCAGTTTTGCATCGCCTTGCTGCAACAACCTTATATTTCTGGCCCAGCTCCATTTGGGCTGTCTTCAGGGTTTGTGAGTATTGCTCCAGCTTCCTTAGTTCTTCCATTGCACCAGCCATTGTTTTACTCTAAGTCGTTGTTGCTTCCTTAAATTCCAAAATAAAACTGATTGCAAATCTCATTCAGCTCCTCAATTTATAGTCATGATTCCAAAACAAGTTTAATCCTGTTTAAAGCAAATTTGCAATATCAGCACAATACGCTGAATGATTTATGTAATTTGATACCACACTTCCTGTAAGCAACCCAATTCCAAGAATTTTACTGATTGAAACGTTTCATTGGAATTCGTAAACATCCTGTTGTAAACAAATTTAAGCAATATCAGCAAATGATTCATGTTTATTCTACTGATCGAAACGTTTCATTGGAATTCGTAAACAAATTCGCATTTAAGCTGTTTACAAATTCGCATTTTAGCTGAATGAGTCATGCACATCTGTGTAAACAAATTTAAGCTATATCAGCACATTTATTCCTTTCATATAATTTGATGCCACACTTCCTGTAGGCAGCCAAAAATTTTATTGTTCCAAGAATTTTGCTGATCGAAACGTTTCATTGTAATGTAAACAAATTTTCACATTTTCATGTATGCATTCATGTAAACAAACTTATTTGCAAATTCGACCAGCAAAATAAAGTAATCAAATTAATTTGAGTGATTTTCTTATCGTGTTATTCGATATCATCTCAGCCTGTAAGCAAATTCGTTGGAATTCATCCTGTGCAATGATTATTGTAGCAGCAGGATCATTCATGTTTACAAACCGTTGCTATAAAAGCGCAAGCAAACTCTTGGGGAGCACCAGTCAATCGAAGTGATTCACAGTGTTAGTGTTGAATAAAAAAAAAATTAAAAATGTCTATCAGAGTAATAAATGAAAGTTTTTCATTAATTAATAAATTGCGAGAAGATGTTTTGAAGTGTTTAAGTGATGCAAATTTTGTGAATAAAAACAATATTATTAAAGAGTGCAACAGAAACATTCGTAAATATCAAGCAGCATTTCGGAAGTGTAATAAGAATGCTAGAAAACAACATTTGCACAGCTGTATTGCTCAAATTAAATCGTTGAGATTGTTAATCAAAGCTCCCCATCGAGGTGGAGGAATTAATCAACGAGTAATAAGAAGTAATTTTGTTAAGTGGGAAGAAATAAAAACAGCATTCGTAGGTAGAATTAGGGCAGGTGCTATCGTGAATATAAGCCACCTAGATCCTAAGCTGTTTATGCAAGATGCTTCCAAATTACTTGCTCGCCGCATTAAGAATACATTAAAACAACAATATCATATTAAAGTTGCTACAACTTTTTGCGGTGAGTTTATTAAAGAAACTGGTGATAACGAGTGTGGAGGATGATTTGAATGAGTGGTATAAATTAAATATACACGACCCAATACTTACTCAACTGGAAGAGTTTGAAGAGAAAGATAGTGGTTGGGCTCTGCATTCTATAATACATTTAGCGGTGCATATCAACAAGTTTGAGCCGATTCGGGGATCATTTTATATACCTCTGCCAAAGGAGATTGCATCAAAGAAAGCTTGCATCAATGTACGAAATAATGATGAAGCATGCTTCGCGTGGGCCGTAATATCAGCGCTATATCCTGCAGCAGCAAATGTTAACTCCGCTAGGGCCTCATCATATCCACATTATTCAACTGTGCTAAATTTAACTGGAATAACATTTCCCATGACGCTTAAGCAAATTACACAATTCGAAGGCCAGAACGATTTATCAATAAACGTGTTCATCCTAGAGAAAAAGCGTTTCTTCACCACAGTTCCAGTTAGACTCACGAAACACAGGATGGAGCGACATGTAAATCTCTTAATGCTACAAGATGACTATAACCAGGCTGATGATGATGATGAAGATCATATGGATGATGATGACGATGATGATGATGATGATGCTAGCAGATATCATTTCTGCTGGATTAAAGATCTTTCCCGACTCATATCAACACAAACTTGGAACCATATTCATAGAGTGTATATATGTTTGCTCTACTTTTACTGTGAAGAAAAATTAACATCACACACTCCCGAATGCGAGAAACAAAACGACTGTAGGATTATGTTTCCCTCAGAGGAAAAGAAATGGTTGGAATATAAGAATTATAACCATAAGAATCCAGTCCCGTTTTGTGTATATGCCGATCTTGAATCAATATTGAAGCCGATTCAGGGAAACGATCAAAATACACAGCGAATCCAGGAACATGAAGTTCATAGCATAGGATTCTATTTCCACTGCAAAAATGATGCTAAGCTCTCATATTACAGAGCATATCGAGGCAAAGACTGTCAAAAATGATTTGCATTAGAATTGCAAAAGATTGCATCCATAGCTGTACAGGAGAAGCTGAACATCAGGCCAATGCAACCCCTGACTAAAGAGGAACGGCGTTCACATATGGAAATTACTTGCTGTCATATATGTGAAAAAACGTTTGCAGCCGATGAGGAACGAGTCCGGGACCATTGTCACTTAACAGGTAAATACTGAGAAGCATAATTCAATTCATTTCTTTTCATAAATTCTTTTAACAGGAAAATACCGAGGGCCAGCGCACAATGCATGCAATCTGATGTACCAAGATTGCTCCATAGTTCCAGTCATTTTTCACAATTTATCTGGATATGATGCTCACTTCATTATTAAGGATATAGCTACATCTTTCCCAGGAAATGTTGATCTCTTGCCAATAAACAAGGAAAGATATATCTCGTTCACCAAGCACATGGATGGCAGCTACATAAAATTCAGATTCATCGATTCCTTCCGTTTTATGGCTGAATCTTTAGATAAGCTATCATCATTGCTGCCGATGGATGCATTAAACACTACAAGATCAGTATGGCAGGGATTGGATGATGACACTATCAAACTTCTTACACGCAAGGGTGTCTTCCCATATGATTTTATTGATGAGTGGGATAAATTGGATTTCCGGAACTTGCCAAAACAGGAAGCATTCTACAATAAACTGACTGACAGTGCTATATCTCCTGAGGACTACAATCATGTTGAAGAGGTCTGGCAAAAATTTGAAATACAAACACTTGGTGAATATTCAGATCTATACCTTAAGACTGATGTTCTCCTATTGGCCGATGTGTTTGAGAACTTTCGAGAAGTGTGCATGAAGACATACAATTTAGATCCAGCACATTATTACACCATGCCAGGCCTAACATGGGATGCTATGCTAAAATACACTAATGTGAAATTAGAGCTCATAACTGACGTAGATATACTGCTATTCATAGAGAGAGGCATTCGAGGTTGTATAAGTCAATGTTCGAACAGATATAGTAAAGCCAATAACAAATATATGGATGATTTTAAGCCTGAGGAGAAAGAGAAATACTTGATGTATTATGATGTCAATAACCTTTATGGATGGGCCATGTCACCACATTTACCAACCGCAGGATTCAAATGGGTTGATGTTCCCAATATTGAAGTTTCCGAAATTCCTGATGATTCTCCAACTGGATACATATTCGAAGTCGACTTGGATTATCCTCAACATCTGCATGATAAGCATAAGGACTTACCGTTTTGCTCTGAGCATGCAGCACCACCTGGAGCAAAATTAGAAAAGCTTTTGACAACTTTACATCCAAAAACTAAATATATTATACACTACCGAAATTTGAAGCAATGCTTATCACATGGACTCATCCTGAAAAAAAGTGCACCGGGTACTTCAATTCGACCAATCAGCTTGGCTTAAGCCATATATTGACTTAAATACCACCAAACGGATGCAGGCTACAAGCTATCATGAGAAGGACAGCTATAAGAAGATGAATAATGCAGCTTTTGGTAAGACCATGGAAAATGTACGCAAGTATAGCGATATCAAGCTTTGCATGAAGTGGGAAGGTCGCTATGGTGCAAAAGCTCGGATTGCGGCACCCAACTTCCACAGTGCAACGATATTTGATGAGAATTTAGTTGCTGTGGAATTAAGGCGACTCAAAATCTTATTCAATAAGCCGCTCTATATAGGAATGGCAGTTTTGGAAATTTCGAAAATATGCCTCTACGATTTCCATTACAGTTTTATGCAGCGTGAATTTGGAGATAAATGTAAAGTCATGTATACTGATACAGATTCTCTAATATATGAACTTGAAGAGAAAAATGCATATGAGTTCATGGCCGAAAATATAAACAAATTTGATACAAGTGATTACCCAGAAGATAATGAATTCAATTTACCGCTCATGAATAAAAAGAGTCCTGGGCTAATGAAGGATGAGCTGAATGGGAAAATCATGAGCGAATTTGTAGGCTTGCGCTCGAAAATGTACAGTCTGCGTATAAACGCTGGTAAAACTGTAAAAAAAGCGAAAGGAGTAAAGGATAATGTAGTCCAGAAGCATATCAATTTCGAAGACTACGTCGAATGCTTGAATAACGAGCGAATATTAATTGCCAATCAGAGCTCCATACGATCCCATAACCATAGCGTGTACACTGTCAGTCAAAAGAAGATCGCATTGAGTCCTTATGATAATAAGCGTCATATTATGAGCGGAGCGACGGATACTCTACCATGGGGACATTACTCTATTTCATCAGATCAACAAGTAGCAGCCACAGAAAGAATCTAAGTCAAGTGTAAATAATAAATGTATTATAGTTTTAGTTTCATTTATTCAAGTAATTTGTTTTGAACATGTATAATTTTAAAATAAAAAGAGTATTGTAATTGTATTATAGTTATAGTTGTTTTCCAAGAAATTATAAAACATCTTTGTTATTAATCCAAGAATTGTGTTTTGATGAAAATCCGAGCCATTTAACGTAAGCTTTATCTCCACTCTTCTTTAAGATTTTCTCTACGAGATATAGGTTTGGGAGTTTAACTTTCAGCAGCTCCAATTCATAAAAGCCTCCTGTGATTGGATTTCCTTGATAATCTTCTAGCCGATATGTGATGGGGTTTGTGCCTAAAGAAGTGCGATTTAACTTAGCACTAGAAATTCTCATTTCGTTTACTTGGAGAGCTCATAAAGGATCATGGAAACTTGCGCTGTAGGCAGATGTTGATTTCAACGACAGACAGAGGAAATTTTGATTGCATCTAACATCGAGATTACAGCTCGGTCTCCTAGGATTATAAAATGTGAAATAGAATGATACACTAAGAGTTATATGTTAATACTTTTTAATTTTTAATAAATGATATTTTATATGTGACCTTCTTTTTATTCAACTGATAACAGATAAACAGCTTTTCAAACAGCTCTGATAACAGCTTAACATTTTTTCAAACAGCTCTGATAACAGCTCTGATAACAGCTTAACAGCTTTTCAAACAGCTCTGATAACAGCTTAACAGCTTTTCAAACAGCTCTGATAACAGCTTAACAGCTTTTAAAACAGCTCTGACAACAGCTTAACAGCTTTCAAACAGCTCTGATAACAGCTTAACAGCTTTTAAAACAGCTCTGATAACAGCTTAACAGCTTTTCAAACAGCTCTGATAACAGCTTAACAGCTTTTCAAACAGCTCTGATAATAGCTTAACAGCTTTTAAAACAGCTCTGATAACAGCTTAACAGCTTTTAAACAGCTCTGATAACAGCTTAACAGCTTTTCAAACAGCTCTGATAACAACTTAACAGCTTTTAAACAGCTCTGATAACAGCTTAACAGCTTTTCAAACAGCTCTGATAACAGCTTAACAGCTTTTCAAACAGCTCTGATAAACAGCTTAACAGCTTTTAAAACAGCTCTGACAACAGCTTAACAGCTTTCAAACAGCTCTGATAACAGCTTAACAGCTTTTCAAACAGCTCTGATAACAGCTTAGCAGCTTTTAAAACAGCTCTGATAACAGCTTAACAGCTTTTAAAACAGCTCTGACAACAGCTTAACAGCTTTCAAACAGCTCTGATAACAGCTTAACAGCTTTTAAACAGCTCTGATAACAGCTTAACAGCTTTTCAAACAGCTCTGATAACAGCTTAACAGCTTTTCAAACAGCTCTGATAAACAGCTTAAAAGCTTTTAAAACAGCTCTGACAACAGCTTAACAGCTTTCAAACAGATCTGATAACTGCTTAACAGCTTTTAAAACAGCTCTGATAACAGCTTAACAGCTTTTCAAACAGCTCTGATAACAGCTTAACAGCTTTTCAAACAGCTCTGATAACAGCTTAACAGCTTTTCAAACAGCTCTGATAATAGCTTAACAGCTTTTAAAACAGCTCTGACAACAGCTTAACAGCTTTCAAACAGCTCTGATAACAGCTTAACAGCTTTTAAACAGCTCTGATAACAGCTTAACAGCTTTTCTAACAGCTCTGATAACAGCTTAACAGCTTTTCAAACAGCTCTGATAAACAGCTTAACAGCTTTTAAAACAGCTCTGACAACAGCTTAACAGCTTTCAAACAGCTCTGATAACAGCTTAACAGCTTTTAAAACAGCTCTGATAACAGCTTAACAGCTTTTCAAACAGCTCTGATACCAGCTTAACAGCTTTTCAAACAGCTCTGATAACAGCTTAACAGCTTTTCAAACAGCTCTGATAACAGCTTAACAGCTTTTAAAACAGCTCTGACAACAGCTTAACAGCTTTTAAAACAGCTCTGACAACAGCTTAACAGTTTTCAAACAGCTCTGATAACAGCTTAACAGCTTTTAAAACAGCTCTGATAACAGCTTAACAACTTTTCAAACAGCTCTGATAACAGGTTAACAGCTTTTAAACAGCTCTGATAACAGCTTTTAAACAGCTCTGATAACAGCTTAACAGCTTTTAAACAGCTCTGATAACAGCTTAACAGCTTTTCAAACAGCTCTGATAATGGTTTAACAGCTTTTAAAACAGCTCTGATAACAGCTTAACAGCTCTGATAACAGCTTAACAGTTTAACAGCTTTCAAACAGCTCTGATAACAGCTTAACAGCTTTTAAAACAGCTCTGATAACAGCTTAATAGCTTTTCAAACAACTCTGATAACAGCTTAACAGCTTTTCAAACAGCTCTGATAACAGTTTAACAGCTTTTAGAACAGCTCTGATAACAGGTTAACAGCTTTTAAACAGCTCTGATAACAGCTTTTAAACAGCTCTGATAACAGCTTAACAGCTATCAAAACAGCTCTGATAACAGATTAACAGATTTAAAACAGCTCTGATAACAGCTTTAATTTTTTGCTAGTAAAGTACATTTAAAAACGTTGAGGTGAATTATTTTAATAGAAATATTTGCAAGATTTTATAGATGGACTTTTCCAGCTTTTTTTCGGAACGAATTAGTAAACAATTTTTCATAAAACCTAAACCTTTTCACCAAGGCATGCTAGTAGTTCCGGCTAATGCCGCTAGGTAACCTTACTCGAGAAATATCGAAATCCTATGCTATTTCCCTATGCTGTTGAGTGCTGTAAGTGATATCGTATCCCCGAACCCGAGATGAACAACATAGGTAGTACCAGCAAATACCACCAGGGGACCTTGCTCAAGAAATGGTGTTTGGACTCGAAAAACTTCTCCGCTAATAAAAGAAAACAGGAAAACCGAGGCATGCTATTAGTTCCGGCTAATGCCGCTAGGTAACCTTACACAAGAAATATCGAAATTCTATGCTATTTCCCCAAAACCAAAATGACGCCATGCTGATATCTAGCACTTCCCCGCTAATAAAAGAAAACAGAAAACCAAGGCATGCTAGTAGTTCCGGCTAATGCCGCTAGGTAACCTTACTCAAGAAATATCGAAATTCTATGCTATTTTCCTATGCTGGAGAGTGCTAACAGCCTTTTAAACAGATCCGATAATAGCTTAACTGGTTTTCAAACAGGTCTGATAACAGCTTGACAGCTTATCAAACAGGTCGGATAACAGATTAACAGCTTCTCAAACAGGTCTGATAACAGCTTAACAGCTTTTAAAACAGCTCTGATAACAACTTGGCAGCTTTTCAAACAGCTCTGATAACAGCTTAACAGCTTTTAAATTATAATAAATAACACGTTCTTATCTAGCCACCCATCCCGAATAAATTCTGATAACTGTTGTTCATTAAGGACTTGTCGACTCGATTTCACAAGAAGCAGTACGTCGTCTAGTTGCGTGGCAGGCAGAAGTAATCGGTAGGAAGAAGTATGGAGTTTCGCCTTCACCGTGATTGGATACGCAACACAAACCCCAAGCTATGCTTGTAAGTTTGTGCTGCCAAATCTTTATTTATTCTATTAAAATAAAGATTCACCTCCGATTGGGAGAAGAGCTGCTATCCAAAATACTTTGGGCAACAAACTGGAAGCTTGATACCCAGTTCGGTTGAAACTCGTTTCCATGAAGGATCGAATGTGGAGCTTGCCAACATCCGACCGTTTACTAAGAAAACGAAGACAGCTCTTGCCACTCGTGCCAGAATTCAATGAACTCACTGACGAACTGCTCCTAGTTAATGAATAGCTAGTACGTAGTTCTTCTTTCAACTGGAGTGAAGGTTGCCATTACAAATCCGAGCTGTTAAGCTGCTATCAGAGCTGTTTAAAAGCTGTTAAGCTGTTATCAGAGCTGTTTGAAAAGCTGTTAAGCTGTTATCAGAGCTGTTTTGAAAGCTGTAAAACTGTTATCAGAGCTGTTTGAAAAGCTGTTTACCTGTTATAATAGCTGTTTGAATAGCTGTTAAGCTGTTATCAGAGCTGTTTCGAAAGCTGTTTACCTGTTATCAGAGCTGTTTGTTTGCCACTTGTTGATCCGATGAAATGGAGTAATGCCCCCATGGTAGAGTATCCGTCGTTCCGCTCATAATATTTTGCTTATTATCATAAGGACTCAATGCGATCTTCTTTTGACTGCCAGTGTACACGCTATGGTTATGCGATCGTATGGAGTAGCAGTTAATACTCGCTTGTTATTCAAACAGACTGCACATTTTCGAGCGCAAGCCAGCAAATTCGCTCATGATTTTCCCATTCAGCTCATCCTTCGTTAGACCAGGAATCTTTTTATTCATGAGCATTAAATTGAACTGGTTATCTTCTGGGTAATCACTTGTATCAAATTTATGTATATTTTCAGCCATAAACTCATATGCTTTTTTCTCTTCAAGTTCATATATTAGACAATCTGTATCTGTATACATGACTTTACATTTATCTCCAAATTCAAGCTGCATTAAACTGTAGTGGAAATCGTAGAGGCATATCTTTGAAATTTCCATAACTGCCATTCCAGTATTTGATTTTGCATCGCTGCTCACTGGATACAACTCAAGAATACATCGAACTACGAAATTGAGACCACGTGATATCAACGCATCCAATGAGAAACAACTGCTCTCAACTGTATTTAATCATATAAAGATTTTTGTTCCTGCAAAGTATAAATTTGGAGATTTTGTACGCATCAGAAAATACAAGCATATATTTGAGAAAGGCTTTACACCAAACTGGAGAGCTGAGATATTTAAAATTATTAAAGTTCAAAACACAAACCCCATCACATATCGACTGGAAGATTATGAAGGAAATCCAATCACAGGACGCTTTTATGAATTAGATCTGCTGAAAGTTAAACACCCAAAGCTATATCTCGTAGAGAAAATCTTAAAGAAGAGTGGAGATAAAGCTTACGTTAAATGGCTCGGATTCTCATCAAAACACAATTCTGGGATTAATAACAAAGCTCTTTTATACTTTCTTGAAAAAACATTTAACAATTTAAAATAATTATAATACTATATACATGTAGTTATAATAAACTTAAACTATAACACATTTATAATTTAAACTATACTTAGATACTGTCTGCGTTTGCCACTTGTAGGTCTGATGAAATGGAGTAATGCCCCCATGCTAGAGTATCCGTCGTTCCGCTCATAATATGTCGAGAAATCGTAGAGGCATATCTTTGAAATTTCCATAACTGCCATTCCAATATAGAGAGGCTTATTGAATAAGATTTTGAGTCGCCTTAATTCCACAGCAACTAAATTCTCATCAAATATCGTTGCACTGTAGAAGTTGGGTGGCGCAGTCGGAGCTTTTGCACCATAGCGACCTTCCCACTTTACGCAAAGCTTTTACCAAAAGCTGCATTATTCATCTTTTTGTAGCTATCCTTCTCATGATCGCTTATATCCTGCATCTGTAAGCCAAGCTGGTTGGTCGAATTGAAGAACCCGGTGCACATTTTTCAGGATGAGTCCATGTGATAAAATTGCTTCAAGTTTCGGTAGTGTGTAATATATTTAGTTTTTGGATGTAATGTTGTCAAAAGCTTTTCTAATTTTGCTCCAGGTGGTGCTGCATTCTCAGAGTAAAACGGTTAGTTCTTATGCTTATCATGTAGATGTTGAGGATAATCCAAGTCGACTTCGAATATGTATCCAGTTGGAGAATCATCAGGAATTTTGGACACGTCAATATTGGGAACATCAACCCATTTGAATCCTCCGGTTGGTAAATGCTGTGACATGGCCCATCCATAAAGGTTATTCACATCATAATACAACAAGTATTTCTCGTTCTCTTCAGGCTTAAAACCATCCATATATATATTATCTGCTTTACTCTATCTGTTCGAACATTGACTTATACCACCTCGAATGCCTCTCCCTATGAATAGCAGTATATCTAATTCGGTTATCAGCTCTAATTTCAGATTAGTGTATTTTAGCATAGCATCCCATGTTAGGCCTGGCATGGTGTAATAATGTGCTGGATCTAAATTGTATGTCTTCATGCACACTTCTCGAAAGTTCTCAAACACATCGGCCAATAGGAGAACATCAGTCTTAAGGTATAGATCTGAATATTCACCAAGTGTTTGTATTTCAAATTTTTGCCAGACCTCTTCAGCATGATTGTAGACCTCAGGAGATATAGCACTGTCAGTCAGTTTATTGTACAACGCTTTCTGTGTTGGCAAGTTCCGGAAATCCAATTTATCCCAGTCATTAATAAAATCATATGGGAAGACACCCTTGCGTGTAAGAAGTTTGATAGTGTCATCATCCAATCCCTGCCATACTGATCTTGTAATGTTTAATTTATCCATCGGCAGCAATGATGATAGCTTATCTAAAGATTCAGCCATAAAACGGAAGGAATCGATTAATCTGAATTTTCTGTAGCTGCCGTCCATGTGCTTGGTGAACGAGATATATCTTTCCTTGTTTATTGGCAAGAGATCAACTTTTCCTGGGAAAGATGTAGATATATCCTTAACAATGAAGTGAGCATCATATCCGGATAAGTTGTGAAAAATGACTGGAACTATGGAGCAATCTTGGTACATCAGATTGCATGCACTGTGCGCTGGCCCTCGGTATTTTCCTGTTAAAAGAAATTATGAAAAAAATGAATTGAATTATGATTCTCAGTATTTACCTGTTAAGTGGCAATGGTCTCGGACTCGTTCCTCATCTGCTGCAAACGTCTTTTCACATATATGGCAGCAAGTATTTTCCATATGTTACGCCGTTCCTCTTTAGTCAGGGGCTGCATTGGCCTGATGTTCAGCTTCTCCTGTACAGCTATGGATGCAATTTTTTGCAATGCTAATGCAAACGACTTTTGACAGTCCTTGCCTCGATATGCTCTGTAATATGAGAGCTTAGCATCATGTTTGCAGTGGAAATAGAATCCTATGCTGTGAACTTCATGTTCCTGGATTCGCTGTGTATTTTGATCGTTTCCCTGAATCGGCTTCAATATTGATTCAAGATCAGCATACACACAAAACGGGACTGGATTCTTATGGTTATAATTCTTATATTCCAACCATTTCTTTTCCTCTGAGGGAAACGTAATTCCGCAATCATTTTGTTTCTCGCATTCGGGAGTGAGTGATGCTAATTTTTCTTCACAGTAAAAGTAGAGCAAACATCTCTCACATATATACTTTCTACCATCATGTTGTGAAGTTTGCTTCGATATGAGTCGAGAAAGATCTTTGATCCAGCAGAAATGATATCTGCTTGCATCATCATCATCATCATCATCATCATCGTCATCATCGTCCATATGATCTTCATCATCATCATCAGCCTGGTCATAGTCATCTTGCAGCATTAAGAGATTTACATGTCGCTCCATCCTGTGTTTCGTAAGTCTAACTGGAACTGTGGTGAAGAAATGCTCTTTCTCTAGGATGAACACGTTTATTGATAAATCGTTCTGGCCTTCAAATTGTGTAATTTGCTTAAGCGTCATGGGAAATGTTATTCCAGTTAAATTTAGCACAGTAGAATAATGTGGATATGATGAGGTCCTATCGGAGCTGACAGTTGTAGGATATAGCGCTGATGTTATTGCCCACGCGAAGCATGCTTCATCATTGTTTTTCACATTTATACATGCTTTCTTTGATGCAATCTCCTTCGGCAGAGGTATATAAAATGATCCCCGAATCGGCTCAAACTTGTTGATATGCACCGCTAAATGTATTATAGAATGCAGAGCCCAACCACTGTCTTTCTCTTGAAACTCTTCCAGTTGAGTAAGTATTGGGTCGTATATATTTAATTTATACCACTCATTCAAATTATCCTCCACACTGATTGGGGCAGTTCTTGCTTGGAAGTACTTAATGTCTTTAATAACTTCATTATCACCAGTTTCTTTAATAAACTCACCGCAAAACGTTGTAGCAACTTTAATATGATATTTTTGTTTTAATGTATTCTTAATGCGGCGAGCAAGTAATTTGGAAGCATCTTGCATAAACAGCTTAGGATCTAGGTGGCTTATATTCACGATAATACCTGCCCTAATTCTACCTACGAATGCTGTTGTTATTTCTTCCCACTTAACAAAATCACTTCTTATTACTCGTTGATTAATTCCTCCACCTCGATGGGGAGCTTTGATTATCACTCTCAACGATTTAATTTGAGCAATACAGCTGTGCAAATGTTGTTTTCTAGCATTCTTATTACACTTCCGAAATGCTGCTTGATATTTACGAATGTTTCTGTTGCACTCTTTAATAATATTGTTTTTATTCACAAAATTTGCATCACTTAAACACTTCAAAACATCTTCTCGCAATTTATTAATTAATGAAAAACTTTCATTTATTACTCTGATAGACATTTTGAATTTTTTTTATTCAACACTAACACTGTGAATCACTTCGATTGACTGGTGCTCCCCAAGAGTTTGCTTGCGCTTTTATAGCAACGGTTTGTAAACATGAATGATCCTGCTGCTCCAATAATCATTGCACAGGATGAATTCCAACGAATTTGCTTACAGGCTGAGATGATATCGAATAACACGATAAGAAAATCACTCAAATTAATTTGATTACTTTATTTTGCTGGTCGAATTTGCAAATAAGTTTGTTTACATGAATGCATACATGAAAATGTGAAAATTTGTTTACATTACAATGAAACGTTTCGATCAGCAAAATTCTTGGAACAATAAAATTTTTGGCTGCCTACAGGAAGTGTGGCATCAAATTATATGAAAGGAATAAATGTGCTGATATAGCTTAAATTTGTTTACACAGATGTGCATGACTCATTCAGCTAAAATGCGAATTTGTAAACAGCTTAAATGCGAATTTGTTTACGAATTCCAATGAAACGTTTCGATCAGTAGAATAAACATGAATCATTTGCTGATATTGCTTAAATTTGTTTACAACAGGATGTTTACGAATTCCAATGAAACGTTTCAATCAGTAAAATTCTTGGAATTGGGTTGCTTACAGGAAGTGTGGTATCAAATTACATAAATCATTCAGCGTATTGTGCTGATATTGCAAATTTGCTTTAAACAGGATTAAACTTGTTTTGGAATCATGACTATAAATTGAGGAGCTGAATGAGATTTGCAATCAGTTTTATTTTGGAATTTAAGGAAGCAACAACGACTTAGAGTAAAACAATGGCTGGTGCAATGGAAGAACTAAGGAAGCTGGAGCAATACTCACAAACCCTGAAGACAGCCCAAATGGAGCTGGGCCAGAAATATAAGGTTGTTGCAGCAAGGCGATGCAAAACTGCATTTGGAGATCGTGTGGTTCTCGATTTGGAAAACTACCACCTTTTTCTTCCTTCGAGGTACAGCAGAATTTCAGAGGACTCTTTGAATGAAATAAACACCAAGGGAGACTTCTACGTAATCAATAAAGGAGTAATCGGACGTTCATACAAAATTGAATTTGTTCAGCATGACGAAAATTTGTATCCAATTAATTATTATAATCGTTAAATAGAAAAAAAATCAATAATGTGAAATTAGTTTTTTTATTATTAATATTTTCTTAATTATTAGTGATAATGAAAGTTACGTTTAGTACTAGTGCTCCACAAGTTTATATATATATATATATATATATATATATATATATATATTTTTTTTATATTATTAAGCCAAGCTCAGGGGATAATTGAATATGAGCCCAGGAAAGGACCTTGGGAGACATATGCTCTGGATAGCTTTAGTTTCCAAGATAGGATTCATAGAACTTCACTTATATTGCTACCAATTTTGAATGCAGAACATAAGGAAAATGTTTATAACTCATTACCCCCCCTCCCTCTCTTTATTACCCCCCCCCCCCTTATTACCTCCCCTTATTACCCCCTTATTACCCCCCCCCCCCCCCACACACATACCACCCCTCTAGAATCCCTTGGCATGAACAAAAATTTCCTACTATTAACTTTAATTATTAGTTCAAAACCAAAAGCCTACATTTAGGCGCACCACACATCCAAAAAAGTGAAGCAAAAAACTTCCCAAAACCGTAGCATGCTGCCACGTGTGGGCAAAAGTGAAGCAAAAAAACTTCCCAAACCCGTAGCGTGCTGCCACGTGTGGGCCAAAAGTGGAGCAAAAAACTTCCAAAAGAATCGTACCATACATCCAAAGCCGTAGTACCGAAGCATGCTGGTAGTATCGGCTCACTGACATCTTCTAGAATCTGTTCATGGTGATGTCATGTTGTGAAATTCGAATGATGCTGAACAAAGCCTACATTTAGACGCAGCACCCCCATGAGCGAATTATTACTAATATTAACTATATCTAAAAAGGTAAAATCGCTAATATCTCGAAAACCAAAGCCCGTAGAGGATTTCTGATGAAAATTTCGTTCCCCCTCTAACCCCCGCCCCTCTAACACCTTCTAGAATCTAGTGGCATGAACAAAACTATCCTAGGTAGCTTGAATTATTAATAATATTAACTATATGGTAAAATCGCTAATATCTCGAAAACCAGAGCCCGTAGAGGATTTCTGATGAAACTTTCATCCCCCCTAATAGCCCCACCACAACCATCTAGAATCCATTGGCATGAACAGAAATTTCTTAGCGTTAACTTTAATTAATACTAATATTAGTTCAAAACCAAAAGCCTACATTTAGGCGCACCACATATCTATTTAAGGAAACCGTAGTACGGGAGCATGCTGGTAGTACCTGCTAATGAAGCTAGGGTGCAGTCAAGACCAAATTACACATCCCGGTAGTACCGAAAAATCCCGATAGGGCGCCGTCGAGACTCAATGAAACCAAAAGCCTACATTTAGGCGCAACACATATCTATTTAAGAAAACCGTAGTACGGGAGCATGCTGTTAGTACCGGCTAATGCCGCTAGGGTGCAGTCAAGATCAAATGACATACCACAGTAGTACCGGTTAATACCGCTAGGGCGCAGTCGAGACCCAAACCATACAACCAAGACACAAACCTACATTTAGCACGGGCTCAAACCACCTTACGACGGTGGTGCCATCTGTGGCGAAATCCTGGTAGCTAAAAAAGTGCGCCAGAACTGTCACAGTTTAACTACTGACTTCGTTGACGATTGGACAAAATTGGATTTCCAAAACTTGCCAGCACAGGAGCAATTCTATAATAAAATGACTGCCAGTGATATATCTGCTGAGGACTACAGCCACGCAGAAAAGGTGTGGAGGACATTTGAAATACAGACACTTGGCGAATATTCCGATCAATACCTGAAAACTGATATCCTTCTATTGGCTGACGTGTTTGAGAACTTTCGAGATGTCTGTATGAAGACGTACAATTTAGATCCTACACATTATTACACCATGCCAGGTCTAACATGGGATGCAATGTTAAAATATACCAAAGTGAAACTAGAGCTGATAACCGACGTAGATATACTGCTATTCATAGAGAGAGGTATTCGAGGTGGTATAAGTCAATGCTCGAACAGATATAGTAAAGCAAATAATAAATATATGGATGATTTTAAGCCCGATGAGAAAGAGAAATACCTGATGTATTATGATGTAAATAACCTTTATGGATGGGCTATGTCACAGCATTTACCAACCGGAGGATTCAAATGGGCTGATGCTCCCAATATCAACGTTTTCAAGATTCCTTATGATTCACCAATTGAATACATATTCGAAGTCGACTTGGACTATCCTCAACATCTACATGATACACATAAGGATTTACTGTTTTGCTCTGGGCATGCAGCACCACCTGGAGCAAAATTAGAAAAGCTTTTGACAACTTTACATCCTAAAACTAAATATGTTATACACTACCGAAATTTGAAGCAATGCTTATCACATGGCCTCATCCTGAAAAAAGTGCACCGGGTTCTTCAATTCAACCAATCAGCTTGGCTTAAACCATATATTGACTTAAATACTACCAAACGGAAGCAGGCTACCAGCGATCATGAGAAGGACAGCTATAAGAAGCTTTGCATAAAGTGGGAAGGTCGCTATGGTGCAAAAGCTCAGATTGCAGCACCCAACTTCCACAGTGCAACGATATTTGATGAGAATTTAGTTGCTGTGGAATTAAGGCGACTCAAAATCTTATTCAATAAGCCCCTCTATATTGGAATGGCAGTTTTGGAAATTTCAAAGATATGCCTCTATGATTTCCACTACAGTTTAATGCAGCGTGAATTTGGAGATAAATGTAAAGTCATGTATACAGATTCTCTAATATATGAACTTGAAGAGAAAAATGCATATGAGTTTATGGCTGAAAATATAAACAAATTTGATACAAGTGATTACCCAGAAGATAATCAATTCAATTTACCACTCATGAATAAAAAGATTCCTGGTCTAATGAAGGATGAGCTGAATGGGAAAATCATGAGCGAATTTGCAGGCTTGTGCTCGAAAATGTACAGTCTACGTATAAACGATGGTAAAACTGTAAAGAAAGCAGAAGGAGTAAAGACTAATGTAGTCCAGAGGCATATCAATTTCGAAGACTACGTCGAATGTTTGAATAACAAGCGAGTATTAACTGCTAATCAGAGCTCCATACGATCGCATAACCATAATGTCTACACGATCAGCCAAAAGAGAATTGCATTGAATCCATATGATAACAAGCGGTATATTATGAGTGGGACAACGGATACTTTACCATGGAGACATTACTTATTCAATCAGAACAGCAAGGAGCAGACGCAGAAAACATATAATCTAAGGCAAGTCTAAGATAGTCTAAGATGATATACACTATTGTAAAATAAAGGAAAATATTATAATTATAGGCTAACCGATTTAAGGAAGCCTAATATAGAATGGTACCTTAAGAATTAAATGTTATTCTAGAATGATGCCTTAAGAATTAAATGTTAATATTTTTCAATTTATAATGGCCTTCTTTTTATTCAATTTCCCATACTAAGTCCGGAACTCCCGAATAATGTTTGACCACTACAACGGGTGGTGGTGGTGGTGGGAGGTGGTGGTTGTGGTGGGGGTGGGGGTGGGGTGGTGGTGGGGATGGTGGTATTGGTTGTGGTGGTGGGTGCCTGGTCTTGGATGGCACGTCAGCCAATAGAAGGATATCAGTTTTCAGGTATAGATCGGAATATTCGCCAAGTGTCTGTATTTCAAATGTCCTCCACACCTTTTCTGCGCGGCTGTAGTCCTCAGCAGATATATCACTGTCAGTCATTTTATTATAGAATTGCTCCTGTGCTGGCAAGTGTTGGAAATCCAATTTTGTCCAATCGTCAACGAAGTCGTATGGGAAGACACCCTTGCGCGTGAGTAGTTTAAAGTCATCATCATCCAATTCCTGCCATACAGCTCTTGTAATATTTAATTTATCCATTGGCAGCAATGATGATAGCTTATCTAAAGATTCTGCCATAAAACGGAAGGAATCGATGAATCTGAATTTGATGTGGCTGCCTTCAACGTGCTTGGTGAACGAAATGTATCTTTCTTTATTTATTGGCAGGAGATCCACTTTCCCAGGAATAGATATAGCTATATCCTTAATAATGAAGTGAGCATCATATCCGGTTAAGTTGTGAAAAATGACTGGAACTATGGGGCAATCTTGGTACATCAGATTGCATGCATTGCGCGCTGGCTCTCGGTATTTTCCTGTTAAAAGAAATTATGAAAAAATGAATTGAAATATGATTCTCAGTATTTACCTGTTAAGTGGCAATGGTCTCGGACTCGTTCCTCATCGTCTTTTCACATATATGGCAGCAAGTATTTTCCATATGTGAATGCCATTCCTCTTTAGTCAGGGGCTGCATTGGCCTGATGTTCAGCTTCTCCTGTACAGCTATGGATGCAATATTTTGCAATTCTAATGCAAACCATTTTTGACAGTCCTTGCCTCGATATGCTCTGTAATATGAGAGCTTAGCATCATGTTTGCAGTGGAAGTAGAATCCTATGTTATGAACTTCATCTTCCTGGAGTCGCTGTGTATTTTGATCGTTTCCCTGAATCGGCTTCAATATTGATTCAAGATCTGCATACACACAAAACGGGACTGGATTCTTATGGTTATAATTCTTATATTCCAACCATTTCTTTTCCTCTGAGGGAACCATAATTCTGCAATCATTTTGCTCCTCGCATTCGGGTGTGTGTGATGCTAATTTTTCCGCAGAGTAAAAGTAGAGCAAACATTTATCGCATGTATACACTCTAGACTTATGTTTCGAAGTTTGTCCCGATACGAGGCGCGAAAGATGTTTAATCCAGCAGAAATGATATCTGCCAGCATCATCATCATAATCATCCATATGATCTTCAGCCTGGTCATAGTAATCTTGTAGCATTAGGAGATCAACATGTCGCTCCATCCTGTGTTTAGTAAGTCTAACTGGAACTGTGGTGAAGGAACGCTTTTTCTCTAGGATGAATACGTTTATTGATAAATCATTCTGGCCTTCAAATTGTGTAATTTGCTTAAGCGTCATGGGAAATGTTATTCCAGTTAAATTTAGCACAGTAGAATAATGTGGATATGATGAGGTCCTATCAGAACTGACAGTTGTAGGATATAGCGCTGATGTTATTGCCCACGCGAAGCATGCTTCATCATTGTTTTTCACATTTATACATGCTTTCTTTGATGCAATCTCCTTCGGCAGAGGTATATAAAATGATCCCCGAATCGGCTCAAACTTGTTGATATGCACCGCTAAATGTATTATAGAATGCAGAACCCAACCACTGTCTTTCTCTTGAAACTCTTCCAGTTGAGTAAGTATTGGGTCGTATATATTTAATTTATACCACTCATTCAAATTATCCTCCACACTGATTGGGGCAGTTCTTGCTTGGAAGTACTTGATGTCTTTAATAACTTCATTATCACCAGTTTCTTTAATAAATTCACCGCAAAACGTTGTAGCAACTTTAATATGATGTTGTTGTTTTAATATATTCTTAATGCGGCGAGCAAGTAATTTGGAAGCATCTTGCATAAATAGCTTGGGATCCAGTTGGCTTATATCCACGATAACCCCTGCCCTAATTCTACCTACGACTGCTGTTTTTATTTCTTCCCACTTAACAAAATCACTTCAGTAGTAAGGGTTCCACCTCCCTATACTTTTACATTACATCCGATAGAGACAACTGCCGCGATGATGCCGCACGCGGGTTTTCTGCAAGACGGTTCCCACCGCCGATAAGAAGTTCTTGAGGAGGGAGTAGGATAGACACGTCCCTGCCGTAAGCATTGGGGGGTAAAAATAAAAAAGCTAAGTTGACACCGAGTTGTGTTGTTGCAGGATGTTGGTTGGAAGGAGAGAGCAGGTGCTGTCTGTGGTAAGACGGTAGATGGGTCCCTGTCGGAAGAATTGGGGGCAAACATAAAAAAAACCTGACTTGAGACCGAGCTGTCTTGATGCCGGCTGTTGGTTGAAAGGAGAGAGCTGGTGCTGTCTGTGGCAAGGACGGGAAATGGGTACTGTTTTGGAAAGGTCCAGTTGCTAGGATGGCTGAGCCTAGTGGGTGCAAGCAGGTGTACTATAGGCGGCTTACGTACAAGCATAGTAAAGTTTTATAATATTGCACTACCAGGCAAGCAGATAACTAAAGCACAAAATCTTGCGACCATATGTAGCTAGCATGCATGGTTTAAACCTGTATCGTTGTCTTCATATCTTCAGCGGTTATCGCGCCTCTTTTTATATTCCGTTCATTTTTTCTTCCACTCCAAACAAGCTTTGATCAGTTAGTCACACTTCTTCAACGTCATTTTTCCATACGAGCTTAAAAACTTGAACTTGACCGCGATGCGGTCACGAGTTGTAGTTTCTTTATGCATAGGATTTTAAATCTACCTGAATTGAAACTGCGAGACATGAGGGTGACTTTATTAGTAGTTACGGCGTTTCTGGATCACTTTTTTAAGCATTCAGGATTTCACCACAGATGGCGCCACCGTCGTTAGGTGGTTTGTGTCTTGGCTGTATTGGTTTGTGTCTTGGATACGCCATTGTGTCTTGGATGCACCATTGAGTCTTGGATGCACCAGTGTGCCCTACCGGGATTTTCATCAGAAATCCTCTACGGGCTTTGGTTTCCGTAGCCGGTGCTACGGTTTTCTTGGATGTGTTTGTGTGTGTGTGTGTGTGTGATTTAGTCTTGACTGCACCCTAGTGACATTTGCCGATACTACCAGCATGCTCCGGTACTACGGGTTTCTTGGATATGTGAAGTTTTTTCGCTTTACTTTTGCCCACACGTAGCAGCATGCTACGGTTTTGGGAAGTTTTTTGCTTAACTTACGCCCACACGTGGCAGCATGCTACGGTTTTTTGTGCCCACATGTAGCAGCATGCTACGGTCTTTTTTGATGTGTGGTGCGCCTAAATGTAGGCTTTTGTTGTTTTCAAGTGTTGCGCCTGGTTTTGAATTAATATTTGTAATAACTAAAGTTAATAGTAGGAAATTTTTGTTCATGCCAATGGATTCTAGATGGTGGTATGTGGCGGGGATAATAAAGATAGGGAGGGGGGTAATGAAATTTTCATCAGAAATCCTCTACGGGCTCTGGTTCTCGAGATATTAGCGTATTAATAATTCAAGTCATTTTTGCTCATGGAAATGGATTCTTGGCGGTGTGGAGTGGGAGGGGGAACGAAATTTCCATCAGAAATCCTCTACGGACTTTGGTTTTCGAGATATTAGCGACATTTGTTCAAACAATTAGCTATTTGGCAATTATATAATTACTAATTGGCAATTAGAAGCTTGGTTGGTAATTATCTAATTGGCAATTAGTAATGTGGTGTGATGCGCTTTACTGGAATTCTCATAAAACAAACAAATTTAAGCAATATAAGCACTTGCTGTAAATATTTAATAGAAAACTTCAAGTGTAAGGTAAAAATATGGTTGCTGTGAGGTGTATTGACACAATTTCTTTTGCTGAAAATAATGTTGCCAAACCAAATTAAATTACAATATTTATTCACATCAAATTAGTTATTTATTTGTAAATCTTATGTTATAAAGTTTTTCCCTATATTCTATGTATATTCAAAATTGGCAGCATTATAAGTGAAGTTCTATGAATACTATCTTGGAAACGAAAGCGGTCCAGAGCAAATGTCTCTCAAGGTCCTTTTTTGGGCTCATATTCAATTATATAAACATGTGGAGCACTAGTACTAAACGTAACTTTCATTATCACTAATAATTTAGAAATATTAATAATAAAAAAACTAGTTTCACATTATTTATTTTTTTATTTAACGAATATAATAATTAATTGGATACAAATTAACATCATGGCAAATAAACTCTATTTTAAACGTTCGGTCGATAGGACCTCTATTTATAACATAAAAATCTCCTGCAGTATTTATCTCCAGTATAGTATCACCAGTAATTATGCTGTACCGTGCAGGAAGGAAAAGTTGACAGTCCTCCAAGTCCAGGATGATACGAGATCCAAATGCAGTCTTACATCTTCTGGCACCCAGAATCTTGTATTCCTTATTAGATTCCATTTCAGATGTCTTTAGAGAAGGTGGGTACCGCTCCAGATTCTTGAGTTCCTCCATTGCGTTGCCATTTCAGATTACTTTCTCCTTGGTTGTTTATCGTTTGAACTCCAAAATGAAACTGATTGCAAATCTGATGCAGCACCTCAATTTATAGTCATGATTCCAAAACAAGTTTAATCCTGCTCAAAGCAAATTTGCAATATCAGCACATTAAGCTGAATGATTCATGTAATTTGATACCACACTTCCTGTAAGCACCCCAATTCTAAGAATTTTACTGATCGAAACGTTTGATTGGAATTCGTAAACAAATTTTCACATCCTGTTGTACAAAAATTTAAGCAATATCAGCAAATGATTCATGTTTACTCTTTTCAAGTAATTTGATACCACACCTCCTGTAGGCAGCCAAAAATTTTATTGTTCCAAGAATTTTGCTGATCGAAACCTTTCATGGGAATGTAAACAAATTTTCACATTTTCATGAATGCATTCATGTAAACAATCTTATTTGCAAATTCGACCAGCAGAATAAAGTAATAAAATTAATTTGAGTGATTTTCTTATCGTGTAGTTCGATATCATCTCAGCCTGTAAGCAAATTCGTTGGAATTCATCCTGTGCAATGATTATTGTAGCAGCAGGATCATTTATGTTTACAAACCGTTTCTATAAAAGCGCAAGCAAACTCTTGGGGAGCACCAGTCAATCTAAGTGAATCTAAGTGTTAGTGCCGAATAAAAAAAATTAAAAATGTCTATCACAGTAGTAAATGAAAGTTTTTCATTAATTAAGAAATTTCGGGAAGATGTGTTGAAGTGTTTAAGTGATGCAAATTTTGCGAATAAAAACTATATTGTTAAAGAGTGTAACAGAAACATTCGTAAATATGAAGCAGCATTTCGAAAGTGTAATAAGAATGCTAGAAAACGACATTTGGACAGCTGTATTGATCAAATTAAATCGTTTAGAGTGTTAATCAAAGCTTTCCATCGAGGCGGATGAATTAGTCAACGAGTAAAAAGAAGTGAGTAGTAAGGGTCCCACCTCCCTATACTTTAACATTACGTCCGATAGAGACAACTGCCGCGATGATGCCACTTGCGGGTTTTCTGCAAGACGGTTCCCACCGCTGATAAGAAGTTCTTGAGGAGGGAGTAGGATAGACACGTCCCTGTCGCAAGCATTGGGGGGGTAAAAATGAAAAAGCTGAGCTGACACCGAGTTGTCTTGATGCCGGCTGTTGGTTGAAAGGAGAGAGCTTGTGCTGTCTGTGGCAAGAACGGGAGATGGGTACTGTTTTGGAAAGGTCCAGTTCCTAGGATGGCTGAGCCTAGTGGGTGCAAGCAGGTGTACTATAGGCGGCTTACGTACAAGCATAGCAAAGTTTTATAAAATTGCACTACCAGGCAAGCAGATAACTAAAGCACAAAATCTTCCGACCATATGTAGCAAGCATGCATGGTTTAAACCTGTATCGTTGTCTTCATATCTTCAGCCGTTATCGCGCCTCTTTTTTATATTCCGCTCATTTTTTCTTCCACTCCAAACAAGCTTTGATCAGTTAGTCACACTTCTTCAACGTCATTTTTCCGTTTTAAAACTTGAACTTGACCGCGAGTCGGTCACGAGTTGTTGTTTCTTTATGCATAGAATTTTAAATCTACCTGAATTGAAACTGAGAGACATGTGGGTGACTTTATTTCCGAAAATTTTTTGATGTAAAGGAAATGTCAAGCAGCATTTCGGAAGTGCAATACGAATGATATGAAACGACATTTGGACAGCTGTATTGCTCAAATTAAATCGTTGAGAGTGTTAATCGAAGCTCCCCATCGAGGTGGAGGAATCAATCAACGAGTAATAAGAATTGATTTTGTTAAATGGGAAGAAATAAAAACAGCATTCGTAGGTAGAATTAGGGCAGGTGTTATCGTGAATATAAGCCACCTAGATCCGAAGCTATTTATGCAAGATGCTTGCAAATAACTTGATCGCCGCATTAAGAATACATTAAAACAAAAATATCATATTAAAGTTGCTACAGCGTTTTGCGGTGAGTTTATTAAAGAAACTGGTGATAATGAAGTTATTAAAGACATTAGGTACTTCCAAGCAAGAACTGCCCCAATCACTGTGGAGGATAATTTGAATGAGTGGTATACATTAAATATATACGACCCAATACTCACTCAACTAGAAGAGTTTCAAGAGAAAGATAGTGGTTGGGCTCTGCATTCTAAAATACAATTAGCGGTGCATATCAACAAGTTTGAACCGATTCGGGGATCATTTTATATACCTCTGCCGAAGAAGATTGCATAAAAGAAAGCTTGCATCAATGTACAATATAATGATGAAGCATGCTTCGCGTGGGCCGTAATCTCAGCGCTATATCCTGGAAATATTAACACCACTAGGACCTCATCATATCCACATTATTCTACTGTGCTAAATTTAACTGGAATATCATTTCCCATGACGCTTAAGCAAATAACGCAATTTGAAGGCCAGAACGATTTATCAATAAACGTATTCATCCTAGAGAAAGAGCGTTTCTTCACCACAGTTCCAGTTAGACTTACGAAACACAGGATGGAGCGACATGTAAATCTCTTAATGCTACAAGATGACTATGACCAGGATGATGATGATGATGAGGAAGATCATATGGATGATGATGATGTTGTCAGCAGATATCATTTCTGCTGGATTAAAGATCTTTCGCGCCTCATATCGAAACAAATTTCGAAACATGGTGGTGGTAGAAGGCATATTTGTGATATATGTTTGCTCTATTTTACTCTGAAGAAAAATTAACATCACACACTCCTGAATGCGAAAAGCAAAACGACTGCAAAATTAGGTTTCCATCAGAAGAAAAGAAATGGTTGGAATATAAGAATTATAACCATAAGAATCCAGCCCCGTTTTGTGTGTATGCAGATCTTGAGTCAATATTGAAGCCGATTCAGGGAAACGATCAAAATACACAGCGAATCCAGGAACATGAAGTTCATAACATAGGATTCTATTTTCACTGCAAACATGATGCTAAGCTGTCATATTACAGAGCATATCGAGGCAAGGACTGTCACAAATGGTTTGCATTAGAATTGAAAAATATTGCATCCATAGCTGTACAGGAGAAGCTGAAAATCAGGCCAATGCAACCCCTGACTAAACAGGAACGACGTTCACATATGGAGAATACTTGCTGCCATATATGTGAAAAAACGTTTGCAGCCGATGAGGAACGAGTCCGGGTCCATTGCCACTTAACAGGTAAATACTGAGAATCATAATTCAATTCATTTTTTCATAAATTCTTTTAACAGGAAAATATCGAGGGCCAGCGCACAATGCATGCAATCTGATGTATCAAGATTGCTCCATATGTCCAGTCATTTTCACAACTTATCCTGATATGATGCTCACTTCATTGTTAAGGATATAGCTACATCTTTCCCAGGAAAAGTTGATCTCTTGCCAATAAAGAAGGAAAGATATATCTCGTTCACCAAGCACATGGACGGCTGCTACATAAAATTCAGATTAATCGATTCCTTCCGTTATATGGCTGAATCTTTAGATAAGCTATCATCATTGCTACCGATGGATAAATTAAACACTACAAGATCAGTATGGCAGGGATTGAGTGATGACACTATCAATCTTCTTACACACAAGAGTGTCTTCCCATATGATTTTATTGATGACTGGGATAAATTGGATTTCCGGAACTTGCCAACACAGGAAGCGTTGTACAATAAACTGACTGACAGTGCTATATCTCCTGAGGACTACAATCATGCTGAAGAGGTCTGGCAAAAATTTGAAATACAAACACTTGGTGAATATTTAGATCTATACCTTAAGACTGATATTCTCCTATTGGCCGATGTGTTTGAGAACTTTCGAGAAGTGTGCATGTAGACATACAATTTAGATACAGCACATTATTGCACCATGCCAGGCCTAAAATGGGATGCTATGCCAAAATACACTAATGTGAAATTAGAGCTGATAGCCGACGTGGATATACTGCTATTCATAGAGAGAGGCATTCGAGGTGGTATAAGTCAATGTTCGAACAGATATAGTAAAGCCAATAATAAATATATGGATGATTTTAAGCCTGAGGAGAAAGAGAAATACTTGATGTATTATGATGTGAATAACTTTTATGGATGGGTCATGTCACAGCATTTACTAACCGGAGGATTCAAATGGGTTGATGTTCCCAATATTGACGTTTCCGAAATTCCTGATGATTCTCCAACTGGATACATATTCGAAGTCGACTTGGATTATCCTCAACATCTACATGATAATCATAAGGACTTACCGTTTTGTTCTGAGCATGCAGCACCACCTGGAGCAAAATTAGAAAAGGTTCTGGCAACATAACATCCAAAACTTAAATATGTTATACACTTCCGAAACTTGAAGCAATGCTTATCACATGGACTCATCCTGAAAAAAGTGCACCGGGTTCTTCAATTCGACCAATCAGCTTGGCTTAAACGATATATTGATTTAAAAACTACCAAGCGGATGCAGGCTACAAGCGATCATGAGAACGACAGCTATAAAAAGATGAATAATGCAGCTTTTGGTAGGACCATGGAAAATGTGCGCAAGTATACCGATATCAAGCTTTCCGTAAAGTGGGAAGGTCGCTATGATGCAAAAGCTCGGATTGCGGCACCCAACTTACACAGTGCAACGATATTTGATGAGAATTTAGTTGCTGTGGAATTAAGGCGACTCAAAATCTTATTCAATAAGCCCCTCTATATTGGAATGGCAGTTATGGAAATTTCAAAGATATGCCTCTACGATTTCCATTACAGTTTTATGCAGCGTGAATTTGGAGATAAATTTAAAGTCATGTATACAGATACAGATTCTCTAATATATGAATTTGAAGAGAAAAATGCATATGAGTTCATGGCTGAAAATATAAATAAATTTGATACAAGTGATTACCCAGAAGATAACCAGTTCGATTTACCGCTCATGAATATAAAGATTCCTGGTCTAATGAAGGATGAGCTGAATGGGAAAATCATGAGCGAATTTGTTGGCTTGCGCTCGAAAATGTACAGTCTGCGAATAAACGACGGTAAAACTGTAAAGAAAGCAAAACGATTAAAGGCTAATGTAGTCCAGAAGCATATCAATTTCGAAGACTACGTCGAATGCTTAAAAAACAAGCGAATATTAACTGCCAATCAGAGCTCCATACGATCCCATAACGATAGCGTGTACACTGTCAGTCAAAAGAAGATCGCATTGAGTCCTTATGATAATAAGCGACATATTATGAGCGGAACGACGGATACTCTACTATGGGGCCATTACTCCACTTCATCAGATCAACAAGTGGCAACCGCAGACAGTATCTAAGTATAGTGTAAATAATAAATGTATTGTAGTTTTAGTTTTATTTATTAAAGTAATTTGCATTATAACTACATGTATAAGGTATTATAATTATTTTAAATTGTTAAATGTTTCTTCAAGATATTACAAAACATCTTTGTTATTAATTCAAGAATTGTGTTTTGATGAAAATCCGAGCCATTTAACGTAAGCTTTATCTCCACTCTTCTTTAAGATTTTCTCTACGAGATATAGGTGTGGGTGTCTAACTTTCAGCAGTTCCAATTCATAAAAGCCTCCTGTGATTGGATTTCCTTGACAATCTTCCAGCCGATATGTGATGGGGTTTGTGTTTTGAACTTTAATAATTTTAAAAATCTCAGCTGTCCAGTTTGGTGTATAGCCTTTCTCAAATATATGCTTGTATTTGCTGATGCGTACAAAATCTCCAACTTTATACTTTGTAGGAACAACAATCTTTATATGATTGTATACAGTTGAAAGTAGTTGCATCTCATTGGTGGCGTTGATATCACGTGGCCTCATTTTTGTAGTTCGATGTATTCTTGAGTTGTATTCAGTGAGCAGTTTCTTTACCATACCAATCCACTGATAAGTTCCATTAAAGCTGAATTCCTTCCTCATCATATCTTTCAGAGTTCGCTTAAATCGTTCCACTATTGATGCTTTGAGGAAACTGTACGTAGAGTAATGATTAATTGCATGCTTCAGCATTAGATTTTTATAGAGGCTGTTGTAGAATTCCTTTCCATCATCAGGCTGCAGGTTTTTAGATATTCGTCCCTCGCTTAATATAGACTGCATGGCATCCCTTACTTCTACACCAGTTTTTCTTTTAATTGGAATTGCTCATGCGTATTTGGAGAAGGTATCAATGACTGTCAGCAGATAGCGGTAACCCTGGTTCACATACTTGTAGGGATCCATTTCAACCAAGTCTGCCTGCCACAAGTCATCTAGTCCTTTGATAATCACACGACGTCGTTTAAAATTTTTTCTCGCTCTTTTATGCAGCTCATTTACCACATGTCGCTTACTCATCGTAATTATAAATTAGACAGATTTCTAAAGAGTTTTTACTCATATACACCATCTTTAGGTGTCAGGTCTTTCTTATTTATTACTGAAGTAAACAGATAGTTTTCAATCTTCGCGATTTCATCATTGATATATAGCGTTAAATTTGTCACCTCTATATTAATAGTTTTTTTTTTATTTCTTCAACACTTATATTAATTTTCTTGTCAAGATAGTCTTTGGTAGTAGCATCATCATTTTCAAGGGGTTCACCAAGTCGTTTTATGCACTTTGAGTTTAGATCGTAGTCGCCGTTTATCGTTAAATTAAATCCAATACCCCACTCTTCTTGCTCACCGGCTGGACCTTGAGTTCCTGGTTTACCATCTTGTCCTTGAGTTCCTTGTTTACCGGCTGGCCCCTGAGCTCCTGTTAGCCCACGCTCACCTGCTTTCCCAAGATATCCTCGCTTAGAGAAACGTCCAAACTTGTCAACGCTTATCTGTAGATTGTGACGAAGTATGGTAATGGAGTAGTAATTAAACTATAATATCTGCTTCTCGCAACTCCTACAGAATAGATACAATTTCATTGTTGTGACTGGTGTTTCCAGCCTGCTTTGATGCCATTAGAAGGCGCAGTCTATCAAATAATTCATTTGGATCATCCCAGTAAATGTGATCAATGTTTTCTTTAGGCAGACGCATTAGTCCCATGCCTTTACGCTGTATAAGTTTACTGATTATAGCTTTATACTTAGCCGCTCTAGTACCTTTTATTTGTCCATCTTCAGCATAGTCAAGTTTATATGCATTGGTATCTCTCAAAATAGATCCATAATTAGTTAAATCCTTTTTAGTATATAGACTTTTTACAGGATCTTTCATAAATAGCAGCTCACATAACCCCAACGTTGTTTTATAGCTCTTCCCCTTGATAACAATATTTCCTACAGCATCAACATCAAACATTGAATTACCGATTCTCCACGCGTTGTCATCATAGTAAACTCCATAGGTTGGATCAATTTTAGGGCTACTATCAGCAAATAGCTTTAAACAGCTTGAATCTATGTATCCAGACGTATCGGGGGAGGTGACAGAAGACCTTCTTGTCAATGTTCTTGAATGTTTAGGCGTTGAGAATTCTTCTTCAGGTGTTGAGGAATAATCTCCATAATTTATAGGTGTCCTACTGGCCTCCATTTTCACATATTTTCGTTAGGGAGGAGTTAAAGGTTTCACAATTTCGTGGTCTTCTCTTCTTCTTTTTCTTTTGGCTCCAATTTGCCTAGTGGCTCGTTTTTGACTCTGGTAACAAACTCTTTTAAGGGTTTGGTGATTGGCTTGAAAGTTTCTTCAAGTTGAGCTTCTGCTTCAATCCTTCCCGTCTTTAGAGCTTTAAATTTCCTTCGCACTGCATTCCTTGTCTTGATGATTTCTTTTAATAGATTTTCATTCATCTTCGATATTATCTGAATAATGGCTTTGCAAACAGCTCTGATAACAGGTGAACAGCTTTCCAAACAACTCTGATAACAGATTAACAGCTTTTCAAACAGCTCTGATAACAGCTTAACAGCTTTTAAAACAGCTCTGATAACAGCTTAACAGCATTCCAAGCAGCTCTGATAACAGCTTAACAGCTTTTCAAACAGCTCTGATAACAGGTGAACAGCTTTTCAAACAGGTCTGATAATAGGTGAACAGCTTTAATCTACTCAGCAGTTCCACAGGATTCGGTGTGCTTTCGGCTGAGTTACAACTTCAACTTATGAATATTTCGCATGTTTCATCCTTTTATAGTACAATGAAGGTATCAAATCCTTTACGGTAGCGCCCCTTGTTTAATGAGCTATCCTTATCAATCATCAAGAATCCATATTCATCCTTCCAACTATCAGCACAGGCTTTTCGAAATTTATCAAATTTCATGTCTGTATTCACATGATAAATATATATATATGTTTCAAATTCAAGTCATCTTGCTTGAATAAGATGATTAAATTAGCATTGTCACGTATTAAGTGCTTTGGTATATGCGTATATGTTTGACAGAGATAGAAGCTGTCTATATCTTCGTGGCGACCCATGCATAAATAGGATCGCACATTATCTTGCTTTTCACATGCTACATCATCGAAAGTTAACACTGAATGTGATTTGGCTTCCTCTGGTGCCAGAACGTCGCAGTTGTTTGAGAATGTATAATACCCCAATCCTGATATGGGAGTCATCACTCGCTTCAAGTATTCATACTCTGGTTGATGTAAAGATTTTGAATATACATATGTAAATATTTTCATATCTCAGACCATTGGGATGTTCCAGCAAACTTATCATAACATTAGTTTTTCCACAATTGGATGGTCCAACAATGATGCTCCGTATACTATTAGGCAATAGGGGGCCATGCTTCTTTTGCACCTTCATAACAGCTGTATCAGCATTTCGAACAGGAAAAGCTTGTTGTTCTTTAATGAACCGCATATTGAAGACTAACGGGATTCCAATAAGTTCACCTGTTTATATTACATTTCAACAGTATCATCGGAACCTTATCAGATGTCGGATCACAAATCCAAACGCTCCAGAAAATCTTTGAAAGGGGGCAGAGGACTATTAAATTCAATCATCAACAAATTACCTGTAGAATTACATCTACCGGGATACCAGTACTGTGGACCAGGTACAAAGTTACAAGAAAGATTGGCGAGAGGAGATCCAGGCATTAAACCACTGGATGCAGCCTGCAAGATATAGCATACTCGCGAAATAGAGATACAAGTGATCGACATATAGCTGATAAAATATAAGCTGAAAAAGCCTGGCTGCGTGCAAAATCTACGGATGCAAATTTGAGTGAACGTGCCAACGCCTGGCTTATAACAATCGCAATGAAGGCTAAAATTAACTTAGGTATGGGTCTTAAGGCTAAAAATAAACGCCAACCCACGTTCCGAGAAGCAGTACGAAATGCACGTAAGATTTAAAAAATGAAAAAACCAAAAGACTTGATGGAAGCTACAAAAATAGCTCTTAGTGCAGCTAAAAATATTTTGAAAAGAAAGGAGGAATCAATTAAAACTCCACGAGTTATACCTGTACCAAAGGTTGGCGGGGAACTTCCGTACCTCATCCCGTTGTTTGCTGGGCTTTCAGCATTAGGAGCACTATCGGGAGGTGCAGCAGGCATAGCTAAAGCAGTAAATGATACCAGTGCGGCAAAGGCAAAATTGGATGAAAGCAAACGTCATAACCAAGCAATGGAAATTATGGCGGTTGGTAAAGATGAAAACGGGCTGTTCTTGAAGCCGTACAGAAAAAGACTTGGACTCTATTTACAACCTCAACCAATAATAATAAACGTGATAATCTACCTAAAAAGCCATGGAAGCGAGAAAGCGGTGTTGTTAACTTGGACATCTCAACTGGAGCAGGCACACACTGGGTAGCGTACTACAAGAAAGGTGATAACATCGAATACTTTGATAGCTTTGGCAATCTCCAACCACCATGGGAGCTCATAAATATTAGTAATATTAGTAATATTACGTACAACTACAGTTCTTATCAGAACTATGATGCAGTAATTTGCGGTCACTTATGTTTAGAGTTTTTATATAACTGTTATAGCCATTAATTATTATTTATAAATAAATGTATCTATATTGAAATTGTGACAGTGCATTATCAACCGCCATGTCATTAACACTTACTTCACGGGATATTCATCTCTACTCACTGCTGAGTTCTTTCCTTCGCTGGAGCTAGCAACGGATTATGTTTGTGGATTAATTGATTTTCAAACATACAAATCTATTCCAAATATTGATGTGAGCAATAATCTGGTTCATGTAGGGAATGAGGTTGTTGAGATACCTGTTGGATCCTGTGAGATTGATGATCTACCAAAATATGTAAGGGAGAAGGATAGAAGTTGCGATAAAAGCTAACAATAATACATTTAAGAGTGAAGTTACGGCAACTGAAGAAATACATTTTGAAAAACAGAGATCCATAGCTCCTCTGCTAGGATTCAGTGAAAGAAACTTATCTGCTAATAGAGTGCATACATCAGAGTTGCCAGTCAACATCATTAAAGTAAATACTATACGCATCGAATGTAATATTATAACAGGATTATTCTTCAACAACACACAAGTACACACTCTCCACGAGTTTTCACCGAACGTGGGGCCTAGGTATAAAATAGTGGAGGTACCCAAAAATGTAATCTAATTGCCTGTGAACACCAAACGTATAAGTTCTCTAACATTGACGCTCCTTGACCAAGACGGTGACTTAATCAACTTCAGAGAGAGACCATAACAATCAGGTTACATTTGAAGCCGCAGCATGTTGATATACAATAATGGTAAATACGAGTTCGGAGCAGACAAGATCATTAGTCAGCGGACAACCTTGAAGCGGTCAAGACCTACATTAACACCTGCAAATACAGCATATTTACAATTGATAGGCTTACCGCTGAAACAATGAATAAAGGAATACTAGATATTGCACCAGACGCTCGCTTTGATAACAGTGTTACTAAATATGAACATCACTCCTATTCACCATTTCTAACATCATTTAAAATCAGCGATGAAATCCGTATCTCTGTACAACATCAGGATTTGAATCTTCTACCCATCAGGAGTTTTCTTTACATTGAGGGATCTCTAACAAAGCTGGATGGAACCGTTTCAGCAACTTCAAAATTAGCTAACAACGCTCTACCATTTCTTTTTGAGGAAATATGCTATGAATTGAATGCAGTGGAAATCGATCGTACAAGAAATCTTGGGATTGCGACAACATTAACAAACTACGTATCGCTAAATGCAAATGTAAGCTGGATACTACTAAACGACAGCTGGTCAGCAGATTCATCCGGTATACCAACCAATGGACTGCTTAACTATTGTGTACCTCTGAAATATTTATTGGGATTCGCTGAAGATTACAAGAAAATTCTGATAAGTTCCAAACATGAACTCATATTGATTCGGAGCAGGACAGGTGCTAATGCAATTATATCACCCACAGATGTGGTGAAAATTGAAATTACCAAACTTCAATGGAGCATTCCGCATGTTACAGTATCCGATGATGAAAAGCTGCAACTATTTAAAATTATCGGGAGAGGTCGCCCGATACAAATACCATTCCGTAGCTGGGACATATATGAGTATCCAGTACTACCGGAATCCACGCATCAAACCTGGTCAGTTAAGACTTCCACTCAACTGGAGAAACCTCGATTTGTCATCTCAGCATTACAAACGAATCGTAGGAACGATAAAACCAAAGATGCAAGCAAGTTTGATCACTGCCGTCTTACCGATGTTACAGTTCATTTGAACTCAGAATCATACCCCTATGTTGATTTGAATTTGAAATTTTATTTGAATAGATACGTATTGCTATCTCATACAGCATACAGTATATAAAGTTTACACAATCATACTATGGTCATAAGTATCAGCCGTTCCTCACATGGGAGAAATTCAAAACTGATGCTCCGATTGCTGTCATTGATTGCTCACATCAATATGAAACAATAAAAACTGGGCTTGTTGACATAAGGCTAGAATTCAAGACATCTGAAAATATACCGGCTAATACTACAGCATATTGCCTGCTTCTACACGATCGAATAGTGGAATACAGTCCGCTGACATGTGAAGTTAGAAAGTTAAATTAAGAAGATGGCTGTCATCGTAGACGTTCAAGAATTCAAAATAAACCTCAATGAATTTATCACTAAAGAACTGGCAATTTTAAACAATGAAAACCAGATGCAGCACTTTATATTTCAAGCACCGTTCAGATACGAAGATTTGACTTCAGCAAAAAAGAGACAAGTAAAATGGCTTCAACACAATTTTCATGGATACCGCTGGGATGATGGCTACATACCGTATCACAAGCGGTACACTATAGTTGAACCACTGCTTCGACACAAAACCATATATGTAAAGGGAGCTGAAAAAGTTCATTGGATGCAGAAGATAGTTGGAGAGGGTGAAATCATTATCAACGTCGAAGATGACTACAACTGTGGAAAACTAATAGAGATTAACACAAATGCACCATCTTGCCAAGTTCATATTGGACAATGTGCTATAAGAAATACTTTTGTAATAAGAAATTTTATTGGAAATAAAGACAAGTGTATATAAAACATAAGACTTTTAAATACACATACCCTAGACTCAATAATAATTTGTTAAGAAAACATCAAGCCAAGGTGTTGTGAAATTCGATTGATGTATCCTCGCTTAGAAAACTTATTTAGGTGCAGCAAAACCAAGATGACATCATGCTGATATCTAGAACTTCCCGGCTAATAACAGAAAACAGCAAAACCAAGGCATGCTGATAGTTCCGGCGAATGCCGCACTGGTAACCTTATTCAAGAAATGGCCTGCCCGCAGAGGATATCTGATACAAGATCATAAGAAAAATGCCCACATTTAGGCGCACCACACATCCAAGAAATCCGTAGTACCGGAGCATGCTGGTAGTATAAGCTAATGCCGCTAGGGTGCAGTAAAGACCAAATGACAGATCCACACACACACACACATCCAAGAAAACCGTTGTACCGGAGCATGCTGGTAGTACCTGCTAATGCCGCTAGATCTCAGTCAAGACCAAAGGACACATCCCGGTAGTACCGATTAATGCCACTTGGGCGCAGTCAAGACTCAACGGTGCATCCAAGACATAAACCAGTACAGTCAGGACACACCGGAGCATGCTGGTAGTATCCGGTAATGCCGCTAGGGCACAGTTGCTGCATAGTACTGAAAGTGATCTCGTATCCCCAAAACTCGAGCTGAAAAACTTAATGTCAACTTAGAGGCTACGAGTCCGGGATGAAAAATAAGCGAACTCCAGCAACAAAATCGAAATCCTATATTAATTCCCTATGCTGGAGAGTGCTAAAAGTGGTTTCGTATCCCCAAGACTCGAGATGAAAAATAAGCGAACTTCAGAAACAAATTCGAAATCCTATGCTATTTCCCTATGCTGGAGAGTGCTAAAAGTGGTCTCGTATCGCCCAAATTGGTCTCGTATCCCCAACATTCAAGACATAAACCCTTGCAGCCAAGACACAAACCCACATTTAGTATGGACTCAACCCACCTAGCGACGGTGGCGCCATCTGTGGAGAAATCCTGGAAGCTAAAACAGTGAGCCAGAGCTCTTATAGCGTAACTACTCTTTTCCGGAATATTTTTTGGTGTAAAGGAAAAAAGATTAAGGAAAGATCGCAAAGAGCAAGTTCTGATGCTGTTTATGCATGGGTTCTTGATTCTTGTGGCGTTCAATACTGCCGGCGTATGATAATGAGCTGCAAACCAAGAAAAAATCGGCGGCAGTCAGTGAACTTGATGTTGTGAACGACACGAATGTGGGTGAAGGTGAGCTAAAACAAACGGGTTGCTTGAGTAAAAAAACGAATTCGGCTGAGATGCCATTATTGAAGGCCAGTAAAGATAGACTGCGGAATGTTGGATATGATTAGTGCTGGTGGATAATATGCCTTTCGATAAGGCGGCAGTGAGAAACGATGGGGCTATTGAAATAAAAAGTCGAATTCGATAAAGATATTTTTATTTTTTGCTTTTTGCTTTTACAGTTTTAAATCGCTCGATAAAGATTTTTCATCTGTACGAGTGACGAAGAATGGAACTTAAAATTAAACTACATTGCATAATGCGCACCTTAAATCTGCATCGATCCAATCCGTAAGTGATCCACGGTCCCTTGCGTGCATTTTGATAGGCGTAACTCCATACATGTAAATATTTGACTTCAGGCAGGGTTTGGAATCTTACCTGTTTTTTCATACTTGATGTGCATAACGTCAGCATGCTCACACACACATACATATACACACGCATACGCACATGTGTTTTTATACGTCCCGTGAAACTGTTCGTAAAAATAGTAAACTTCACAACATAAGCCAAACAAAATTAACGCTCCAGCTAAAGCTTTCAAAGTGTTTAAAGCCCACTTCGTGCATTCTGATGGTGGTTGCAGGCTATTATACGGTCCACATACGTCCTTACCGTTGGCATAGATACAGTTAGGTGAACGTCGAAAATGTTCGGCCTCAAAATCTTCAGGACAATTTAATGCACTCATTTTCATACAGCAAAAATAACATTTTGCTATGTCTTTCATGTTGGTGTAAAAGAAGCCGCTCCTTGCTAGCTTGTGTGATTTCCTGTCATCCAAAGTTAAATTCTTAAATGTCTTTAACCGATCAGATTCACACTTTAAGATCAGCATTGTGACTCAATAAAGGCTGTATTATAGCTCCCTGATAGTCTTCAAGAATGTAAGTTACTGGATAAGTGTTTTTTACATCTTTTATTTGGAAAATTTCAGTAGACCAGTTTGGAGTGTAGCATTTTTCAAAAACATGATTGTTTCTACTTATACGAACAAAGTCTCCCACTTTGGACTTTGGTCGTGATTTTGTTTTTGGCTTTTTATACACAGTTAGCAATAAACGAACCTCATCAACAGGGCCTACGTCTATAGGCCTCATCTTAATAGTTCGATGATTTGTGCTGTTATACTTTTTTGTTAACCTGTCCAATATACTCAACCGGTGATAATTACCATTCATACTAAACTCTTTCCACATAATATTTTTCAGCGTTCTAATAAATCTTCCTACAATTGACGCCTTTAATGAACTATAAGTTGAATAATGATTAACATCATATTTACCCATCAAGCGCTTAAACGACTTGTTGTAGATCTGTTTTCCATCATCTGTTTGCGAGTTTCTTGAAATACGACCATGATTGAAAATTAGCTGCATTGCTTTAGTGACTTCTATCCCACTTTTGTCTTTAATTGGTAAAGCCCATGCGTATTTAGAAAATGTATCAATTATAGTTAGCAAAAAGCTAAAGTTTTGATTTTTTTGAGCATATAAACGCATATCAACTAAGTCTGCCTGCCACAGGTCATCTTTGCCTTTAATCGTTACACGACGACGCTTAAAGTTTTTGCGGGCTGGCCTATGTAGTTCATTAATAATTTGTTTTCTGCTCATTCTTGAAAGATTATGTAAGTACCTTTTTACAAAATGTGGGGGTTTATATATAAAAGACCTGTTGTTAAGAGCTTTTGTTTTTGCAGTGAAAATGATCGCGTTCAAACACCCGTTTACAATGATAGTTGCTGGACCTTCAGGTTGTGGGAAAACAACATTTATAAAAAGCCTTCTCGATAATATATTTTTAACACGGCCACAAATAACAAGAGTTATATGGTGTAATACAGAACATGTGGCTCTGCCTTCAGATACGACATTCAATAACACCGAATTTATTGATAGCATCCCTGAAGAGTTTGTAAATTATACACAGGAACCTACATTAATTGTACTGGATGATATGATGTTAAATGCTTTTAGCAGACAAGTATGTGAACTCTTTACAAAAGGCTCTCACCATCGCAATCTTTCAGCAATCCTTGTAAAACAAAATGTATTTCACCAGGGTAAGTTTTGCCGAGATATATCACTTAACTGTAAATACCTAGTTGTATTTAAAAACCCTCGAGATAAAAGTCAGTTTATCCATTTAGCGAGGCAGATTTATCCAGAAAATAGTTCAGAGCTGCTAAAGATATATAAAGAGATTACTCAGATGCCACACGGATATTTACTGATAGATTCAACTCAAGATATCAACGAGGTATTAAGATTCCGTACTGACATTTTTAATAAAGACTTTACAACTTGCTTTTGCCCGCATAACTCTTTGATTGCTAAAAATGGTGTCACGAATGAATCGATTAAGGGACAACAAGCATATGATATATATTCTAAGAACAGCGAGAGCAAAATTAAGACACGCCATTATTAAAAATGCCGACCCCAAGTTATAAAAACACTTTGTGAAATTGCTCTTAATACTTTAAAGGGAAATCATATTCCTCGCGGAAAGATATACAATTCGCTCTGTAGGTATAAAAAGGTTTTACGAAAACTAGTTGTTGCAAAAAGATCTGTACCCAGACAACGTAAAATACTGATACAGCGTGGAGGTTTTTTGCCAGTGCTGCTAGGAGGTGTATTATCAGGTGTAATTGGTTCATTAATTGAGAAATATGTTTAAAAACAATAATCTCAATAAAATGTTACTTCTTTCACCAGAAGTTTACGAAAAATTGAAAAATGAGATTGAGGATTCCGTGAATCATTCTAGGTTCGATAAGACTAGGGATAAAATATTAAAAAACAAGAATTTATCTGATAGGGAAAAATGGTATAATTACCGAAATGAATTAATAAAATTTTCAAAATTAAGACGAAAAGCTACGCGAGTGACAGATGAAAAAACAAATATTCGCATACTACCAGAAAAGACTATGAAACAGAAAAGCTTACGGGATAGTACTACTCAAACTAAATTTATTTTTAAAGATGAAATATCAACACAGACATCACCCTTAAAAGAAAATATACCAGAAAGAATGGAAGAGTATTTCTTCGAACTTGCTGCAATATCACCACCAAGGCAACCGTTATCACCCGCTTCCAAACGCCGCTTATCAGCTAGTGGTATAGGAAAAAGTCTGAAACCACTTTCAAAAATACCTAAGACGATTTCTGAAACCAAGTCTCGTTATAAAGATTATAAGGTAATTACGGCTGAGGATGGTATAACCCAGTACACCGTACCTGCAGAAATGAGTATAGATGAAGCTGCGAACATATTAGAAGAACTCGACACGGAAAGTCCTACAGCTGAGAAAGGTAGAAAACCATCCAAAAATCAATCTATATTAGGGCCGTATATGCTAGATCCCAGTCAATATATGCTTTCGTTACAAGTTAAGAAAGTTGTCCGACAAAGTGATCGCCTCAAAAACGCAGCAAAAACTAGAAGTGCCAGCATAGCAGCGATTCCTTGGGAAAACCTGTAATAATAACAAGCATCAAATCTCAAGTGTACCGAGCGTTGGTTGTGAAAGAATTTTAAAATGCCTGTAGATATAAAAGATAATGACTTTTACGTATGCCTTTTAAGTAACAACTCTATGCAGTTTTATCCCGAAAATACGCTATCAGCTTTTACAAATGCACTACCTAGAGCATGCAAGTTTACTGATGACTGGTGTCTTGGAAATTTCGTTGCCATATCAAGCCATAAAAAGACGAGTCAAGCGAAATACAGCTGAAGAAGTAAATCAGAGTAATTTTAAAAGGGTAAGGCGTGAGGCATCTGATCCGTTGAAAGAAATAGCAGAGCAGCATAGAAAAGAAATCAAATCACTTAGCATCAAAATAAATGAAACCGTTAAACTTGAGTGGACTAAAGAGAGTCTTGAGAAAGTTAGTTACAGAGCAGGACAAGTAAATTTTTCTGCATTCCTACTAACATTTTATAGCGCTATTTCACCATCATGGTATACCATGTACTTGGATGATGTTAAGAAAAAGATGTGGGATCGGTTAGAAGCTGACTTTTTTGATAGTGTTATACCTGAAGTACGTTACAAACAGGATCCAGACGAGTTTACATTACACATATATCAGGGTAAGAGGGCTTCAGAAAATGTTGTTTTAAAATATAAAAAATATGAATCAGTTGAAGCGTTTGTTGATGACGTATTTGGACAAATTCCTAGACAGAAAAGAAAGTATGCTATCATACAAGATTCGATAGACAACTACACACATCCAGCGCTTAGCATCGAAAGAGCTCATGAGACAGGAAAAAATACTGCCGGCAAAAGAGTACACGATGTATTTGAACTGCGGCTGGAAGATTTGGGAGTCACAATCAGAATAAAAAAACCACTACCATCTCATCTTAATGTTAGAGATCTTATTACGCTTTTTATATAAAATGTACACTTTGATGATCAAACCCTTAGTGAGCAAGAAAAACAAAAGATAATTATTCAGATTAAGGATACTATTTTTAACATCTTGAATAGATTGAACAAAGATTCGATTAGTGCTAAACCATCCCAACAGTGAAAAATTGTTAAAGGTAGCAATATTTTGGATGTTCTATACGAAAAGCAAAGCTCCGGTGAATATTTAACTACACCAGTACCTATTGATACTAATATAGACAACCTGTCCAACTTCTTTACGGATATATTTCTCCAAACACCTGAAAATAAGCGTGAACCTGACGCCATACTGGCAGAAATAAAAGAATCTTTTAATACGGCAGGATTACGTCAGGAGCATATATAAATAATAGACACACTTAATAGACTGGAAAGATCAGTTACGGACTTGACACTAAGGTTGCCGCAAGAGTCTCGGCCAACAGCAGAGGACTGTTATGAAAAATATGTAATTTACGTCTACACTGATATTATTCAGCCCAGATTTATAGGTGATCAGTTAGTACGATACTTACGTGTAATACCTTTAAAAGAATGTGAAAACATAATAAAATTTCCACACGTAGATTACTGTCCTATTGAAAAAACTTTTATCCAAAGTATTTCTATAAAAATAACTAATCAGCAAGGGGAGGTAATTGATTTCAAGCCAGACTATATTCCTACATATATAATGCTCCATTTTAAAAGAAAATAGGCTATAAATACTCATACAACAGTCAATTTAACATAGTGCAAAGTTAAGAGAATTTTGTATAACTTCGAAAATGAATTCATTTTATACTAAATATTATTCAATTCAAAGTGGCGGGGCCTTAGCGGATATTGGAGAATTATACCGATCTCCTCTTAATTACCAGCGTGGAAGAGGAATTGGTAGTTTTTTCAGCGGACTATTACGATATTTACAGCCCTTGGTTACATCGTGGGCAAAGGCTTTGAAGCAACAAGCAATTAAAACAGGAAAAGCCATTTTAAAAGAAGCAGGTAGTAAACCTTTATTTTAAAAGAACAAGGAAAAGCAGCTGCCGAAGAACTATCACAGAAAGGTATAAGTAAGCTGTTTGAAAGCATGGGTGCTGCAGGAAGCAGCAATCGCATGCTTATAAAAAGGCGCAACCCTTTTACAGCTTTACATTTCGCTCCAGCTTCTAAACGTAAAAAGCGTTCAGGATCAAAAAAGTCCGCAGTAGTTATGCTATGGGAGTTCTGGCTCACTTTTTCCATACAAAAAGTGCACGGAAAATTCCAACTATTTTGGTGGTTTTTGGATCGGACTCTGGGCCACTGAGGGGGATTCCGTCTAGTGGTCTACGTCACAAGGCCTGCCTGGAGAATTCCTTTCCTACCGTCTGGCTGACCAGGAGATGACATTAACTTTTTTAGTAATAATTCAAGTTTTATTTTTTTACTCATGGGTTGCTGCGCCTAAATGTAGGCTTTTTATTATGATTTTGCTGTTTTCAAGTGTTGCGCCTAAATGTAGGCTTTTTGGTTTTGAACTAATATTAGTAATAATTAAAGTTAACGCTATGCTATTCTTTTTCATACCAATAGATTCTAGAAGGTGCCAGCGGATAGGGTATTGATACTAATGGGGGACAAAATTTTTATCAGAAATCCTCTACGGGCTATGGTTATCGAGATATTAGAGACTTTACCTTTTTAGATATAGTTAATATTAGTAATAATTCAAGTTAACGCTATGCTATTCTTTTTCATACCAATAGATTCTAGAAGGTGCCAGCGGATAGAGTATTGATACTAATGGGGGACAAAATTTTTATCAGAAATTCTCTACGGGCTATGGTTCTCGAGATATTAGCGATTTTACCTTTTTAGATATAGTTAATATTAGTAATAATTCAAGTTAACCCTATGCTATTCTTTTTCATACCAATAGATTCTAGGAGGTGCCGGTGGATAGGGTATTGGTACTGTTGGAGGACAACATTTTCATCAGAAATCCTCTACGGACTGTGGTTTTCAAGATATTAGCGATATTTCCATTCAATATTACTAATAATTCAAGTTACTTTGGCGAGTTGTAGATATCAGCATAATGTCGCCTTGGATTTGCTGTTTTCTTTCTTGAATATTTCTTAGCGAGGAATTTGTAGATATCAAAAGTTCCGGCTGACTTTCTATAGGCGTTCTGGGGACAGTGGGGTTCTGGGAATCAAACTAAACATTAGGCATGCTTCCCCTGTTTATGATGTAATTTGATATCACCGCTGTAAACAAATTCGCATTTAAGCTGAATGGTTCATACACACCTGTGTAAACTTCCTGTTTAAAATATTCGCATTTTAGCTGAATGAGTCATGCACACCTGTGTAAACAAATTTAAGCAATATCAGCACATTTATTCTTTTCACGTAATTTGATACCCACACTTCCTGTAGGCAGCCAAAAATTTTATTGTTCCAAGAATTTTGCTGATCGAAACGTTTCAATGTAGTGTAAACAAATTTTCACATTTTCATGTATGCATTCATGTAAACATTCTTATTTGCAAATTCAACCAACAGAATAAAGTAATCAAATTAATTTGGATGATTTATGTTTCTTTGTGTTTTATTGTTTATTCGATATCATCTCAGCCTGTAAGCAAATTCGTTGGAATTCATCCTGTACAATGATTATTGCAGCAGCAGGATCATTCATGTTTACAAACTTTTGCTATAAAAGCCCAAGCAAACTCTTGGGGAGCATCAGTCAGTTTTAGTGAGTCTCAGTGATAGTTTAAAAACATATAAAAAAATTAAAAATGTCTTCGGTGTTAGTAAATAAAAGTTTTTCAATAATTGAAAATTTGCAAAAAGATGTGATGGAGTGTTTAAAAAATTCAGTGAATAAAGACTATATTGTTCAAAAGTGCAATAGAAACATGCATAAATTTCAAGTTGCATTTCGGAAGTGCAATAAGAGTGCTAGGAAACGACATTTCGAGAGCTGTCTCGAGCAAATTAAAGCATGGAGAGCACTATTGAGAACTCCCCGTCGAGGTGGAGGAATTACTCGCGTAAGAAGAAGTGATTTTGTAAAGTGGGAGGAAATAAAGACAGCGTTCGCAGACAGAATTCGGCAAGGTGTTATTGCAAATTTAAAACATATCGATCCGAAGCTATTTATGCACGACGCTGCCATATTATTTACGCGTCGTGTTAAGAATACATTAAAACGTTATTTTAATATTAAAGTTTCTACAACGTTTTGCGGTGAATTTGTTAAGGAAACTGGTGACAATGAAATTATAAAAGACATTGAATATATCCAAGCGAGAACTGCTGCAATTAGTGCAGATGATAATTTAGATGAGTGGTTTAAATCAAACATTTTGGATCCAATAAACGCTCAGCTGGAAGAATTCCTGGAAAAAGACAGTGGCTGGGCACTGCACTCTATAATACATCTAGCAGTACACATCAACAAGTTTGAACAGCTCCGAGGATCTTCGTATATTCCCTTTCCAAAGGAAATTGCATCAAAGAAAGCATGTATAAATGTGAAAAACAATGATGAAGCATGCTTCGCATGGGCCGTAACATCAGCGCTATGTCCTGCAACTGCCAACTCTGATAGGATCTCATCATATCCACATTATTCAACTGTACTTAATTTAACTGGGATAACATTTCCCATGATGCTTAAGCAAATTACACAATTTGAAGACCAGAACGATTTATCAATAAACGTGTTCATCCTGGAGAAAGAGCGTTTCCTCACAACAGTTCCAGTTAGGCTTACAAAACACAGGATGGAGCGACATGTAAATCTCTTAATGCTACAAGATGACTATGATAATGCTGCAATGGATGAAGATCATATGGATGACGATGATGGTGATGGTAGATATCATTTCTGCTGGATTAAAGATCTTTCGCGCCTTGTATCGAAACAAACTTCGAAGCGTAATGGTAGACGGTATATATGCGACAGATGTTTGCTCTACTTTTACTCTGAAGAAAAATTAACATCACATACTCCCGAATGCGAGAAACAAAACGACTGTAGGATTATGTTTCCCTCAGAGGAAAAGAAATGGTTGGAATATAAGAATTATAACCATAAGAATCCAGTCCCGTTTTGTGTATATGCTGATCTTGAATCAATATTGAAGCCGATTCAGGGAAACGATCAAAATACACAGCGAATCCAGGAACATGAAGTTCATAGCATAGGACTCTATTTCCACTGCAAACATGATGCTAAGCTCTCATATTACAGAGCATATCGAGGCAAAGACTGTCAAAAATGGTTTGGATTAGGATTGCAAAAGATTGCATCCATAGCTGTACAGGAGAAGCTGAACATCAGGCCAATGCAACCCCTGACTAAAGAGGAACGGCGTTCACATATGGAAAATACTTGCTGCCATATATGTGAAAAAACGTTTGCAGCCGATGAGGAACGAGTCCGGGACCATTGCCACTTAACAGGTAAATTCTGAGAATCATAATTCAATTCAATTCATTTTTTTCATAAATTCTTTTAACAGGAAAATACCGAGGGCCAGCGCACAATGCATGCAATCTGATGTATCAAGATTGCTCCATAGTTCCAGTCATTTTTCACAACTTATCTGGATATGATGCTCACTTCATTATTAAGGATATAGCTACATCTATTCCTGGGAAAGTGGATCTCCTACCAATAAATAAAGAAAGATATATCTCGTTCACCAAGCACGTTGAAGGCAGTCATATCAAATTCAGATTCATCGATTCCTTCCGTTTTATGGCAGAATCATTAGATAAGCTATCATCATTGCTACCAATGGATAAATTAAACATTACAAGAGCTGTATGGCAGGAATTGGATGATGATGACTTTAAACTACCTACGCGCAAAGGTGTCTTCCCATACGACTTCGTTGACGATTGGGAAAAATTGGATTTCCAACACTTGCCAGCACAGGAGCAATTCTATAATAAAATGACTGGCGGTGATATATCTGCTGAGGACTACAGCTGCGCAGAAAAGGTGTGGAGGACATTTGAAATACAGACACTTGGCGAATATTCCGATTTATACCTGAAAACTGATATCCTTCTATTGGCCGAACTGTTTGAGAGCTTTCGAGATGTCTGTATGAAGACGTACAATTTAGATCCTGCACATTATTACACCATGCCAAGTCTAACATGGGATGCAATGTTAAAATATACCAAAGTGAAACTAGAGCTGATAACCGATGTAGATATACTGCTATTCATAGAGAGAGGTATTCGAGGTGGTATAAGTCAATGCTCGAACAGATATAGTAAAGCAAATAATAAATATATGGATGATTTTAAGCCTGAGGAGAAAGAGAAATACCTGATGTATTATGATGTAAATAACCTTTGTGGATGAGCTATGTCACAGCATTTACCAACCGGAGGATTCAAATGGGTTGATGCTCCCAATATCAACGTTTTCGAGATTCCTGGTGATTCGCCAATTGGATACATATTCGAAGTCGACTTGGACTATCCTCAACATCTACATGATAAGCATAAGGACTTACCGTTTTGCTCTGAGCATGCAGCACCACCTGGAGCAAAATTAGAAAGAAACTTTAAATCCTAAAACTAAATATGTTATACACTACTGAAATTTGAAGCAATGCTTATCACATGGTCTCATCCTGAAAAAAGTGCACCGAATTCTTCAATTCAACCAATCAGCTTGGCTTAAACCATATATTGACTTAATTACCGCCAAACGGAAGCAGGCGGCCAGCGATCATGAGAAGGACAGCTATAAAAAGATGAATAATGCAGCATTTGGTAAGACCATGGAAAATGTGCGCAAGTATAGCGATATCAAGCTTTGCGTCAAGTGGGAAGGTCGCTATGGTGCAAAAGCTCGGATTACGGCACCCAACTTCCACAGTGCAACGATATTTGATGAGAATTTAGTTGCTGTGGAATTAAGGCGACTCAAAATCTTATTCAATAAGTCCCTCTATATTGGAATGGCAGTTTTGGAAATTTCAAAGATATGCCTCTATGATTTCCACTACAGTTTTATGCAGCGTGAATGTGGAGATAAATGTAAAGTCATGTATACAGATACAGATTCTCTAATATATGAACTTGAAGAGAAAAATGCATATGAGTTTATGGTTGAAAATATAAACAAATTTGATACAAGTGATTACCCAGAAGATAATCAATACAATTTACCACTCATGAATAAAAAGATTTCTGGTCTAATGAAGGATGAGCTGAATGGGAAAATCATGAGCGAATTTGCAGGCTTGCGCTCGAAAATGTACAGTCTACGTATAAACGATGGTAAAACTGTAAAGAAAGCAAAAGGAGTAAAGACTAATGTAGTCCAGACGCATATCAATTTCGAAGACTACGTCGAATGTTTGAATAACAAGCGAGTATTAACTGCTAATCAGAGCTCCATACGATCGGATAACCATAATGTCTACACGATCAGCCAAAAGAAAATTGCATTGAATCCATATGATAACAAGCGGTATATTATGAGTGGGACAACGGATACTCTACCATGGGGACATTAATCTATTCAATGTATTGTAAAAAAAATTGTATTATAGCTAAAATACCATTTAATGAAATAGTATGTTTTAATTGTATTATAGTCTAAGATGATATACACTATTGTAAAATAAAGGAAAATATTATAAATATAGGGTAACCGAATTAAGGAAGCCTAATATAGAATGACACCTTAAGAATTAAATGTTAATCTAGAATGATGCCTTAAGAATTAAATGTTAATATTTTTCAATTTATAATGGCCTTCTTTTTATTCAATTTCCCATACTAAGTCCAGAACTACCGAATAATGTTTAACCACTACAACGGGTGGTGGTGGTGGGTGGTGGTTGTGGTGGTGGGTGGTGGTGTTGGGTGGTGGTATTGGTTGTGGTGGTGGTGGGTGCCTGGTCTTGGATGGCGCTTGAAACGGATATTTGACGCGTGGTCTCGGAGGTTTCAATGTGACGCTGACCTCTGACGTCACCTTGACCTATGAGGCCAACCGGAAGTGAGGTCAGATAACAGCTTAGCAGCTTTTGAAACAGCTCTGAAACAGCTTAACTGCTTTTCAATCAGCTCTGATAACAGCTTAACAGCTTTTAAACAGCTCGGATAACAGCTTAACAGCTTTTAAAACAGCTGTGATAACAGCTCTGATAACAGCTTAACAGCTTTTAAAACTGGTCTGATTACAGCTTAACAGCTTATAAAACAGGTCTGATTACAGCTTAACAGCTTTTAAAACAGCTCTGATAACAGCTTAACAGCTTTTAAAACAGGTCTGATAACAGCTTAACAGCTTATAAAACAGGTCTGATAACAGCTTAACAGCTTTTAAAACAGCTCTGATAACAGCTTAACAGCTTTTCAAACAGCTCTGATAACAGCTTAACAGCTTTTAAACAGCTCTGATAACAGCTTAACAGCTTTTAAAACAGCTCCGATAACAGCTTAACAGCTTTTAAACAGCTCTGATAACAGCTTAACAGCTTTTAAAACAGCTCTGATAACAGCTTAACAGCTTTTCAAACAGGTCTGATAACAGCTTAACAGTTTTTAAAATATGTCTGATAACAGCTTAACAGCTTTTCAAACAGGTCTGATAACAGCTTAACAGCTTTTAAAACAGCTCTGATAACAGCTTAACAGCTTTTAAACAGCTCTGATAACAGCTTAACAGCTTTTAAAACAGGTCTGATAACAGCTTAACATCTTTTAAAACAGCTCTGATAACAGCTTAACAGCTTTTCAAACAGCTCTGATAACAGCTTAACAGCTTTTAAACAGCTCTGATAACAGCTTAACAGCTTTTAAAACAGCTCTGATAACAGCTTAACAGCTTTTAAAACAGCTCTGATAACAGCTTAACAGCTTTTAAAACAGGTCTGATAACAGCTTAACAGCTTATAAAACAGGTCTGATAACAGCTGTACAGCTTTTAAAACAGCTCTGATAACAGCTTAACAGCTTTTCAAACAGCTCCGTTAACAGCTTAACAGCTTTTAAACAGCTCTGATAACAGCTTAACAGCTTTTAAAACAGCTCTGATAACAGCTTAACAGCTTTCAAAAAGCTCCGATAACAGCTTAACAGCTTTTAAAACAGCTCTGATAACAGCTTAACAGCTTTTCACACAGGTCTGATAACAGCTTAACAGCTTTTAAAACAGCTCTGATAGCAGCTTAGCAGCTTTTCAAACAGGTCTGATAACAGCTTAACAGCTTTTAAAACAGCTCTGATAACAGCTCAACAGCTTTTCAAACAGGTCTGATAACAGCTTAACAGCTTTTAAAACAGCTCTGATAACAGCTTAACAGCTTTTAAAACAGCTCTGATAACAGCTTAACAGCTTTTCAAACAGGTCTGATAACAGCTTAACAGCTTTTCAAACAGGTCTGATAACAGCTTAACAGCTTTTAAAACAGGTCTGGTAACAGCCTAACAGCTTATAAAACAGGTCTGATAACAGCTTAACAGCTTTTCAAACAGGTCTGATAACAGCTTAACAGCTTTTAAAACTGCTCTGATAACAGCTTAACAGCTTTTCAATCAGGTCTGATAACAGCTTAACAGCTTTTAAACAGCTCTGATAACAGCTTATTAGCTTTTAAAACAGCTCTGATAACAGCTTAACAGGTTTTAAACAGCTTAACAGCTTTTAAAACAGCTCTGATAACAGCTTAACAGCTTTTCAAACAAGTCTGATAACAGCTTAACAGCTTTTAAAACAGCTCTGATAACAGCTTAACAGCTTTTGAACAGCTCTGATAACATCTTAACAGCTTTTAAAACAGTTCTGATAACAGCTTAACAGCTTTTCAAACAGGTCTGATAACAGCTTCACAGCTTTTAAAACAGCTCTGATAACAGCTTAACAGCTTTTCAAACAGGTCTGATAACAGCTTAACAGTTTTTAAAGCAGCTCTGATAACAGCTTAACAGCTTTTAAACAGGTCTGATAACAGCTTAACAGCTTTTAAAACAGCTCTGATAACAGCTTAACAGCTTTTCAAACAGGTCTGATGACAGCTTAACAGCTTTTAAAACAGCTCTGATAACAGCTTAACAGCTTTTCAAACAGGTCTAATAACAGCTTAACAGCTTTTCAAACAGATCTGATAACAGCCTAACAGCTTTTAAAACAGGTCTGGTAACAGCTAAACAGCTTATAAAACGGGTCTGATAACAGCTTAACAGCTTTAAAACAGTTCTGATAACAGCTTAACAGCTTTTAAAACAGCTCTGATAACAGCTTAACAGCTTTTCAAACAGGTCTGATAACAGCATAACAGCTTTTAAAACAGGTCTGGTAACAGCTTGATAGCTTATAAAACAGGTCTGATAACAGCTTAACAGCTTTTAAACAGTTCTGATAACAGCTTCACAGCTTTTAAAACAGCTCTGATAACAGCTTAACAGCTTTTCAAACAGGTCTGATAACAGCTTAACAGTTTTTAAAGCAGCTCTGATAACAGCTTAACAGCTTTTAAACAGGTCTGATAACAGCTTAACAGCTTTTTAAAACAGCTCTGATAACAGCTTAACAGCTTTTCAAACAGGTCTGATGACAGCTTAACAGCTTTTAAAACAGCTCTGATAACAGCTTAAACAGCTTTTCAAACAGGTCTGATAACAGCTTAACAGCTTTTCAAACAGATCTGATAACAGCCTAACAGCTTTTAAAACAGGTCTGGTAACAGCTAAACAGCTTATAAAACGGGTCTGATAACAGCTTAACAGCTTTAAAACAGTTCTGATAACAGCTTAACAGCTTTTAAAACAGCTCTGATAACAGCTTAACAGCTTTTCAAACAGGTCTGATAACAGCATAACAGCTTTTAAAACAGGTCTGGTAATAGCTTGATAGCTTATAAAACAGGTCTGATAACAGCTTAACAGCTTTTAAACAGTTCTGATAACAGCTTAACAGCTTTTAAAAGAGGTCTGGTAACTGCTTATCACTGAGACTCACTAAAACTGACTGATGCTCCCCAAGAGTTTGCTTGGGCTTTTTATAGCAAAAGTTTGTAAACATGAATGATCCTGCTGCTGCAATAAGCATTGCACAGGATGAATTCCAACGAATTTGCTTACAGGCTGAGATGATATCGAATAAACAATAGAACACAAGAAAAACATAAATCATCCAAATTAATTTGATTACTTTATTCTGTTGGTTGAATTTGCAAATAAGATTGTTTACATGAATGCATACATGAAAATGTGAAAATTTGTTTACATTACAATGAAACGTTTCGATCAGCAAAATTCTTCGAACAATAAAATTTTTGGCTGCCTACAGGAAGTGTGGGTATCAAATTACGTGAAAAGAATAAATGTGCTGATATTGCTTAAATTTGTTTACACAGGTGTGCATGACTCATTCAGCTAAAATGCGAATATTTTAAACAGGAAGTTTACACAGGTGTGTATGAACCATTCAGCTTAAATGCGAATTTGTTTACAGCGGTGATATCAAATTACATCATAAACAGGGGAAGCATGCCTAATGTTTAGTTTGATTCCCAGAACCCCACTGTCCCCAGAACGCCTATAGAAAGTCATCCGGAGCTTTTGATATCTACAAATTCCTCACTAAGAAATATTCAAGTAAGAAAACAGCAAATCCAAGGCGACATTATGCTGATATCTACAACTCGCCAAAGTAACTTGAATTATTAGTAATATTGAATGGAAATATTGCTAATATCTTGAAAACCACAGTCCGTAGAGGATTTCTGATGAAAATGTTGTCCTCCAACAGTACCAATACCCTATCCACCGGCACCTCCTGGATTCTATTGGTATGAAAAAGAATAGCATAGGGTTAACTTCAATTATTACTAATATTAACTATATCTAAAAAGGTAAAATCGCTAATATCTCGAGAACCATAGCCCGTAGAGGATTTCTGATAAAAATTGTGTCCCCCATCAGTATCAATACCCTATCCGCTGGCACCTTCTAGAATCTGTTGGTATGAAAAAGAATAGCATAGCGTTAACTTGAATTATTACTAATATTAACTATATCTAAAAAGGTAAAATCTCTAATATCTCGAGAACCATAGCCCGTAGAGGATTTCTGATAAAAATTTTGTCCCCCATCAGTATCAATACCCTATCCGCTGGCACCTTCTAGAATCTATTGGTATGAAAAAGAATAGCATAGCGTTAACTTTAATTATTACTAATATTAGTTCAAAACCAAAAAGCCTACATTTAGGCGCAACACTTGAAAACAGCAAAATCATAATAAAAAGCCTACATTAAGGCTACATGAGTAAAAAAATAAAACTTGAATTATTACTAAAAAAGTTAATGTCATCTCCTGGTCAGCCAGACGGTAGGAAAGGAATTCGCCAGGCAGGCCTTGTGACGTAGACCACTAGACGGAATCCCCCTCAGTGGCCCAGAATCCGATCCAAAACCACCAAAATAGTTGGAATTTTCCGTGCACTTTTTGTATGGAAAAAGTGAGCCAGAACTACCATAGCATAACTACTGTCCGCAAAAAGAGGTTCAAAAACAAAAACGACAGCTAAAAGAACAACTGTTAAAGGCAAACGTAAGATACAGACAAAAAGGACAGTTAAAAGAGCATCTATTAACGGCAAACGTAAGATACGTAAACGTGTGTTAGATATTTTTGATAAATAGACAACATGCCGTCATACAAAGAATGCATGAAATCTGAGTTAGACCTTTTCTCTACACCACCTGTACAAAGCAGCATCTTAGAAACTGAAGAGGTATCTTATAAACCTATAGCTTCTCTAGAGAACTCGTCGGTGCTCGAATTTGTATCACTAGGGCATGGTGACACATATCGAGACTTATCAAGCAATTACCTTCGTTTGAAACTACAGTTGGTTAAAATCAAGGATGGAAAAGCAGAACTTTACACAGGCGAAGATATCGAAATAACTAAACCAGATAAGACTAAAGACACTGTTCGCGGTGAAGGCCCCGGCCGTGTAAATAACATACTCCACTCACTTTTCCGCCAATGTACAATTTATCTAAATGGAAAACCGGTTGCCCAAACAGATAATAATTACAACTATAGAGCCTATATTGAGAATTTATTAAATTACGGAAAAGATGCCGCTTCAACACATTTGGAATCGGTTGGCTGATATCTCATTCAAAATAATATGGAGGTAGTTGAAAACCCTGAGCTAAATGAAGGTTATTTGGCAAGACAAAAGCTGTTTGATAAAAGTAATGTTGTTGAGCTGATCAAGATAAATTATTAATGAACGGTGTTGATTTACGGGTAGTCTTATCACTCGAAAAACCGGAATTTTACCTTTGGTCAAAAGATGATGACAATTCTCCACGAGTTAAAATAGTAGAAGCAACTATGTACATGAATCATGTAACTATCAATCCTAACATCTTGCTGGCTCATGAAGCTGTTCTCCAACGCTCCAACGCTATATATCCGTATAAACGAGTTGAAGTTAAGACTTATACAATACCCGCAAATACATTTACATTATCACTGGACAATGTGGCTATAGGTCAATTACCAAATCTACTAGTCTTTGGTATGGTTGACAACGACGCATATACCGGAAAACGAACAAAAAATGCTTATGACTTCAAGCACAACAACATCACCAGGTTTAACTTATCGGTGAACGGGGTACAGGTGCCAAATCAACTTCTAGAAATTGATTATTCAAAAGAAAATCCTGCTAGCACTCGAGGATATATTACGCTGTTTAAAGGAACCGGTATACATTATTTCGATAAAGGACCCAAATTTCAAAAAAATTCTTTGACAACGGGTGTTTTCTACTTGCTTTTAATTTAACGACAGACCTCTCGTATAATTCAACATGTGGAAATCTATTGAATCAGGGAACGGTGAGAATTGAAGGAAGGTTTAAGGAATCACTAAAAAAGACAGTGACATGTATTGTTTATGCAGAATATGATAGCAGCCTTGATATAAGTAAAGATAAAAATGTATATACCAGCTTCTAAAAAACGTATATAAGACTGGCTAACTGATCTTCGAACTTAATTTCACTCAAGACTCTTAATACGTAATCTTTAATGAGCTACTGTTTAGTAAATGTGGAGTTCTTTTCCGGAGGACCCTTCACCTTTTTAAAAAGAGTTTCTTTTGCGGGATTCGCTGCGCAAAATAAGTCTTTTGCGAAAGAAATAATTTTCAAGTATCCTACATCTAGCACAGGATGTACTGAACAAATAGGTAAATTTGATAATCTCGAACTTAAGCGTATGGACGAAGATCTTATAAAAACTCTCTCAAAATTTACCACAATTTTTGTTCGTGGAGCTGCAACCAGAGAATTTATAAATAACTACGCTACTTCTCACACCAAGATCATTGACGTGGAAACCATCGTTTGATCTGAACAAGAATGAACACGCTTGAGCTTACAAATGTATTATCAAACAACCGCATGACAAACAAGTTTTTAGAAGCATCTTTCCATGCAACCAATTACCACAAAAGATAAGAAAGCCTGCATGTGTAATAGCTAATACGGATCCTGCAAATAAAGTTGGAACTCATTGGATCGCTTTTTATTTCCCAAAACAAGGCCCCGCAGAGTACTTTGATTCATTTGGAAAGTATCCCGCAAACAGGCTTTTTCGAAAATTTTTATTAGCTAATTCAAGCTCTTTTAGTAATAATAAAAAAACGATTGCTAGGCCAATTTTCATCAACATACGGACATTATTGTTGTGTATTTCTATATTCTCGCTGCAGAGGACAAGCTTTCAGCACTTTTTAAAACAATTTGATTCGAACAATCTAAGTTTAAATGATAGCAAAATTGTTAATTTATACCACAGTATATATCTAAAAAAAATCGCGCACAATCTGAAGGAGTTTTTTGTAGCCAAACATGCAAAGCTGAGATCAAAGCTATAAAAACCTGAATCCTAGGTGGAAAAAATGGAAAGGATTCAGAGGCCCCGGGCGAAGATCTTTTGTTGAACTACACTTATCATCTGGATCATCATCATAATCAGAAGGTTATCCTCGGATTTGATCCGACCTCGTTTGAAGTAAAAATAGTCTTTCACCGTCATGGCTTTGAACCTGTGTCAACATTTTACTCTGGATGGTTGGAAGTTTATAAACATCTAACCAAACTAAAGGACGAGGTTATTCCAGACATGTTCCCGCCAAACCAAGAAGAGCTTCAGACGAAATACACAATTTCCGTTGGTACACGCAATATTCAGCTCACCCTTAATGAGCTCTATAAATTAATTGATATGCAGAGTTTCTTCAAGGTTGTGATGTTCCATAATAACAATGCAGCCGAAAGTGTAAAAGAATATTGTAAAAAATATTGCGAAAAGTGTAAAAGTAAAAATTTAACCTGACGAAGACTTTTTTATACCGTCTAGAGCTTCTTATGTGCATCTGAATTATTCTAGACTTTTCTTTGAGATACCTCTGTATAGTACTACCAATATTTTATTTGATATAATAAACATTCAATAAATTTTTTAAATAAAAACAACTTAAGTTTTTTTTTATTTTACTTTATAATTTTACTGATTAACATATACAGATACATATTTACACAGTTTTGAAGAGCGCAACGTAAAAAAGATGCATTATTGTGGATCTTACAAGGAAGTTGATAATTTGAAAGTTCACTTAGTCTCGGTATTTCTCCAAGTTCGATGATTTCTGAAGTCGGCGAATATTTGCTGACAAATGAAGCCTTGATTTCGCCTTTTACATACACTGTTGCATTTTTAAATCTTGAAAACACTTCGGGCAAATTGTTGTAGCTAATGTCTCGATCATTCCAATGCAGTCCATTTATATTTTGTACGTCATACTGGATCTGTCGCCTTGCCTTTGATGATAATTGCTGGTATGGGTAGGGAGGCATAACATGATAAGCATCTGGGATGATCGTTCCAACAGCAAGTACGGAAAGTTCTTTAACAAAGTACTGGCCGTTGTTTCCGCACACAAATTGGATGTCCAAAATAAATTTATCCATATTATCAACTGAGGATAAAATACGGTATGTGGCTATATATATATATCTACAGTCAGATTTTAAGCATGACGCATCCACATTATTTAGCTGTGACTATTTTACAGATTCCGGTAACCAAATAGTATCCGTATACCTGATTCCAAGAAGTATGATATTAATAGCTTTGTTAATGCTGCCAATTATGGGCTGTTATGGTCAGCTGATACTTTATCTTCGCACCTGTCTAGACTACAATAATCCTTATAACAACATATTTCTTAAATATACCCTGAATTTACATTAACTTATTTAATACAATAAATTCTTGATAGTTTTAAAAATTCCAAGTCTTTAATTAAAATTACAGTAAGCTTTTAAACAATCTTTATACTTATTTGCCTAATTTCCGCTTTTTGAACCCGTACGGGTAGGAAAAGTAATTTTCAGTAACAACACGCTTGTCAAAGGTAAATGACAAATGTTTTTGCTCTAGTGAAGATATAATAATTCCCGGCCGTTTTCGTTTGATTTTTTTCTCATTTTTCACGCAGACTCGATCTTGAAAACTCTCTTCAGTAACCAGCGATTTTAAGCACTTGGAATGGACAATTTTGGAATTTTCGAAATTAATTGTAATACCCTTATATTTGATAACGTACTCAGGATCTTTTTCAGTTTCAATTTTCAGGCTGTATGTCTTCGGCCCGGGGCTTACAAATTCTGATATAAAGGCATTAGCTCCAAAACATTCAACCTCATCCATTAGGTCACCCAGAAAGCTGGAAATATCAAATGGTAAAGGATCTTCTTTACTATCCATAAAAATCAAGCTATCGGTATCACAATATAAAATATTATCCCCTACTTTTTCTAACACCTCGTAAAGTTTAAGACTAGCAAAAGCAGTTGTGTACGCTGCAATAGGGATATTTACGTGCGGTAGACTGTTAAAGTTTTCTTGAATATACTTCCACGTTACCCACATTGTGTTTTTATTAATTGGATGTAAGGAGCAAATTTCAATTCCTGGAGATTGTATAAAGCCACAAAACTCTTTAAAGTTATTGAAAACTTTAGTACAAAGACAGGAGTTCTCTTTGAGCAAATTTACCCAAAAAGAATTTAGACAAATTTTTGCTGTGTTACGTCTACCAGAATTTTTACGAATTTGATCTTTGTCCAAAATAATTATTTCTCTTATCTTATATGATTTAAGAAAATTATCTTTCTCATCTTCAGTTACACATCTACTCCCCCATCCGCTTGCCTCTTGTTTAATTTTTAAGAAGGTGTTGACATAATCTGTAAATAGACCACCGGTCCTTGTAACCGGATCATATACAGTATAGTCATATTTCCAGACTTCAAAAATCCTTTTTATTTGATACCCTCTTTTCACAGCTAAAGCTACTTCGGGTATAACCCACACGCCTGTAATTTCCCTTTCTTTTTCATTGTGACAACATGCAGAAATTTTATTTTCATCTGCACATTTTCTACAAAGAGCAAAATATAATTTTAGATTAGTTTTAAAAGGTAGCACAGGTAAAAATAAGTTAGAAGGTGGGATAACAGAGCACATAATAAAGCCGTGCATTAATAGTATTTCTGATACTGCAGGCATATCACAATTTCGAAATATAGTAGGGTGAGTATTTATTAATATATGGGTACAAGCTTGTGAAATCTAAATACTTTATTACCTCATTTTCTTTTACTTTATAGTATAGTTTAAAAACTTCTGTACGACCACCAAAAACAGCATTACGTGGATTAAGCGGTACAGGGGTATTTGCAACGCGGTCATTTAATTTTTGGTCTACATCAGGATTGGCTCTTAAGAATTTTCTGAATTCACATTCCCATATATAATTCAAGTTGTAATCCAATCGTTTAATTGTATCAATTCTTTTAAGAGTGCTCTCAAATCTTTGACTCATAGTCTCGATTTTCTGAGTGGTGTTATTAGTCACTTCTTGGATTTTAAAGCAGTCTTTACATCCGTGGTAAAAACAACCAAAGAATTCATAAACCGTATTTGTCTCTGAATTAAACCCATCTACTTGTAATCCACCTCTTGCCAGCTTCACTTCTCCTTTATTATATACAGATACAATCTCCAGATTGGTTTTCAGACTTTCGCAAATTAGCCATTTTATGGCAATAAGGGAATGATTTTGAGTCTTGCAATATCCATTTTTAGGCTTTATAACCAAAATATTATTTTTAAGGCAATTTTTCCGGAAAGCGAGCATGCAGATTGATGCAATAGTTATAGCTTCTGTAAAAGGATTTAATTGTGTTATATCCAAAAACTGTTGCATAAATCGAGTGCATCCCAAACGTAAAATATTAACATCGTTTACACAACATTTTAACGTCTCTTTTCTATTGTTAGAAGTGCCCTTAGATACGGTGTTATACCAGTTTGAAAACTTTTCTTTTTCCTTTAACTTCATGGTGGTGTATCCATATAAGTCAGGGAAGGGTAGCTCTCTATGTAGTCAATATTTTCAGCAGTGTTAAAGTAATAAGGGTAATAACCCTTTTGATAACCTTTAATGTCAAAAACGTCGGGAAATTTAGAAAGGAGGAGTGCCAGAAAGTTTAAAGAGTCAATAAATATTAAATTCTCGCACGTCATTTTTATAATTTTAGAGCCATTCATTATAGGCCCTATTTTTAAATTTCTATCTTATAGCTCAGAAATAATAAAGTGCCCGTCATATCCCTGTAGGTTATGCGCAATACAGTGCACCTTAGACACAAAAGATCGGGCGTTCAGGCAGTAATCTACAAAATTTTTTACAACGCTTGTCTCACTATCGTATTTAAACACATGCTTCCTATCACCACAAACATCACATTTTTCTCTAATATCTGGTTTTGTGTAACAGTTATGGCATATTTGCTGTGCAATAATTAAGTTCACAATATGCAAATAAGATGTGGTGCTATTTTCACATAAGGTGTTCTGAGTGCTATCGCAATCAAAAAATATTATTAAAAAATTTTTATCGACACTTTCTCTATACCTTCTAATATAGCAAAGATGCTCTTGGGGAACAATTTTAGAACAAATCTTGCAAAGATATTCATTGCAAGAATGTTCTTTGAGCCCTCTCTTGTTAAGAACAAGAAACTTACCACAGAATTTATTATTATTATTATTATTATTATTTTTTATGCTTTTATTCTGAATTTTATTTAGGGTATGGTTCGTGAAACAAGCATCGCCTCTAAACATGCGATTGCCACACTGAGAAAAAAATCTTTTGCTATTTCCACAAAATGGATTGGGGAACTACTATTGCGCAAAATCCAGTAAAAATTTTGCAATGAGCAATAATTTATTTATTTTAAACTAATCTTATTGCGAATAATGCAAACAAATTTAGCTAATCATTAGATATATTAATTATAATCTAAGCAACCTTAGTATTACATTGTTACCAATAATAGTTCTTTAAATATACAATATTTATTGCACATTTGGTTTTCTCTGATGTAATTACCAAATTCCAATAAGGGTTAGAAAATAACATATATGTATAGTACCTATACTTTTGTCTGAATAATGTCACGGACAAATCTAAAACCAAACCAAAGCATTATACATATTTACTTGTTCGATCCTTTTAAGATATACAAATGTGGTATTGTGGTGTGATGAATCTTCTTGTTGATACAGATCTGAAATATATTATTTAACATTAAGCCGTAAATGTTAAGAATTTCATGAAAATATATTATTCCTTGTTAGAACTAGGAATAAAGTTATAATTAATCTAAGACCACTTAGACTAATTATAATTTCCCTAGATGAATGCCAGTAAATATAGCCACCCATTTGTTCCGACAATATGTAAACTAAATCGATAAAAACGCATCTATTATACATATACATATATTATATTTATAGAACGGTTCGAACAGTAGAAAAGTTTACAGCCAGTTTTGTAGGTTTTATATTCCAAAGAACTCTTCAGTAAATTAAAATCGCCTGGGTACAGACGGTTTTCACAGGATGTATTCGTGAAAAATCTGTTAATCTAGAAATTTTTGCATCCAAATCTGATTTTGCCCATTTTACTACGATAATACCATCTTCGGGTACAAAATTTCAGCTCAACGTCCTCTCAGGCAGTGTCCAATTATACATATGTATGGGAGCGCCGATTGCCCGATTTTATCCAGCTATGAACTTGACCTTACTTTTTACATAAAATTATCGCGAGCAAAACTTCAGCTCGCTAAGTCAACGCATTCTCAAATTATAGTGCTGGTAGACAGACGTACAGACTAGTACAAACCTAGTAACTCTGATTTCATCTGGGGTATAAAAATATATGTTATATGTTTTTGATAAACAAAAAAAAATTTCGCTGAACTTTTTTAAAGAAAATTCAATAAACTGGAAACTTTTTGCTCACCAAATCAAAACATTTTCAAGTTGTGTAGACGTACGGACGGCCACACAATCAGAGTCCCACCTTGCTATAATTATAAAATATGGCTTATTTCGCAAATGCATTGCAAATTCTCCAGTATGGATTTGTGTAAAACCAACCCGTACTGGAGTATTTACAATACATTTGCGAAATAAGGCATATTTTATAGCCATAGCAATAGTCCGGCTCTGATTATATTTGGGTAGAACTGTATCTTATTTGTATCAGTTGCATTTTCGAGAACTGATTACTGCGTAGAGCAGTGACGCGTAAGCCTAACATACACTATTATTTTTCAACAAGATTGTCAAATCTATGGCTATTAAAATATGGCTTATTTCGCTCTTGTATAGTAAATACCCCAGTACGGGTTTGTTTTTCACAAACCAATACGGGAGAATTTACAATCCATTTGCGAAATAAGCCATATTTTATAGTGATACCATTAGTGCGCCTCTGATAGTATTTGGGTAGATATACAGTATTGCATTTGTATCAGTTGCATTTTCGAGAACTGATTACTGTATAGAGCTGTGATGCGTAAGCCTATATTATATGGAGCCTATAAAAAAGTTGATAAATTGTGGTACTTTGTTTTTAACCGTGGTGCTGCGTGGACGTTAAGTCAGTTTTGGAAAGTTTTTTGTGAGTGAAATAGTATGGCCGATTTTATTAAATTGACATTAGATAGCTGGGGATTTAACCATCTTGTTGAAAAATAAGATAATGGCGTGTGCTAGGCTTACGCAGTAACCGGTTCTTGAAAATGCATCTGATACAAATACAATACAATATGTACATATATTTAGCCAAGTACAATCAGAGTCGCTTTATTGATATAACTACAAAATATGGCTTATTTCGCAAATGCATTGTAAATTCTCCAGTACGGGTTGTGAGAAACAAACCCATATGGGAGTATTTACAATACATGTGCGAAAAAAGCCATATTTTATAGCCATAAAATTAGCAATAGTCCGACTCCGATTATATTTCGGCAGTATTGTATTTTATTTGTATCAGTTGCATTTTCGAGAACTGAATACTGCGTAGTCAAGTTAAGCGTAAGCCTAACATACACTATTATTTTTCAACAAGATTGTCAAATCTATGTCTATTAACATATGGCTTATTTCGCTCTTGTATAGTAAATACTCCAGTACGGGTTTGTTTTTCACAAACCAATATGGGAGAATTTACAATCCATTTGCGAAATAAGCCATATTTTATAGTGATACCATTAGTGCGCCTCTGATAGTATTTGGATAGATATTCTGTATTGCATTTGTATCAGTTGCATTTTCGAGAACTGATTACTGTATAGAGCTGTGATGCGTAAGCCTATATGGAGCCTATAAAAAAGTTGATAAATTGTGGCACTTTGTTTTTAATCGTGGTGCTGCGTGTACGTTAAGTCAGTTTTGGAAAGTTTTTTGTGAGTGAAATAGTATGGCCGATTTTATTAAACTTACATTAGAGAGCTGGGGATTTGACCATCTTGTTGAAAAATTCATTGGTCAGTACAGTGCAGTTAATTAATCATAAAAAAAATTTTAATTAATAAGATATGCATGAACATTTTTGTGATTTTTTAAGGTTGACTTCGACCAAATATTGTCCAATTGGTGGCTTAATATCCTTAAATTCTATTGTGTGCAATGTAAAGTAGTGTAAATAAGGTTCTTTTTCTCTTTTCATAACGCGTTGTTCTAAATACATAGACAATACACAGACCTTAAAATTGGCTTAAATGGTATTGAAAAATATTATTTAATTTTGAATATTAACTATACTAAGTAATTACCGCGGTTATATCCATGTTAAATTAAGTTAGTCCAGATTAAGTTTTGAATTCTGGCTGAGATCTGAGTTAGTTAAATAATCAAAATCTTTTCGTTAATTAAATAAACTTTAGATGAGGAATTTACCAAGGAGACCTTTGAAAATCTCGAATATGAAATTCTCAGAGATATTATACCAAAAGCTGGACCGCGACAAGCATTTTGGTTGCGTTATAAAAAAGAATATAGGAGGGAAGAGGTTGGTATTTCTATTTGGAGTTTTTGGGAGACTACACCTAAAATATATTTTGATTATGTTTTTTGCGCGTTTTATGTAAATAAAAGTTGCCCGTTCGTGATTCTCTCTAAAGTTAATAATTTTTACTTTTTAAGCTTTTTTAATTTTTTTTTATTTTATTAATTTTTTAATTTTTGTAATTTTTTCATTTTTGTTTTATTTTTGACTTTATTTTTTAAATTTTCTTTAAGTTTCTATTTTATTTTTTTTAAATCAATGGTGTTTAATCAAAAGTAAATAAGTCCAAAAATATATTTTCCCGCTACGTACATTTGTAGTTTTGAAAATGCTCCCATTTGTATGGGGGTTTGATTTTGGACTCATTATTTTAATTACTTTGAAGGGAGGTACAGTTACGTAGTTAGTACAGGATGATACATCTAATTACATTAATTGCATCCTAATTTTGACTATACACCATAGAATTTGTTTGAATTGTTTTTTAATTTAATGTAAATAAAAGTTGCCCGTTTGGAATTCTCTCTTAAGTTCATACATTTTTTTCTTTTTTATTCTTTTTTAATTTTTTTCAATTTTCTCAAGTTTATAATTTTTTATTATTTTTTTAATTGTTTTATCTTTTTTAATTTTATATTATTCTATTCTTATTTTTTTATTTTTCTTTATTTTTAAAATAATTTAAAATTTTTTAAAACTTTTTAAAATTGTTTTTTAATTTAAAAAAGGCCATGCAGGGATTCGAGTTTATAATATTATATATGTATTTCATACCTTAAAGAATTAAATTAGATTTCGACCAGTGTAAGCTTTTCTGCCTACCTCTAACGAAAGCAATATTATTATTCATTATTTTTCGAAATTACAAATAATAAAGTTTTAATATCTAAATATAGACTACTTCTCTTGCTTCAACTCTCTCTCAACCTTCAAGTGATCTTACCTCACAATCCTCTATCCAAACGAAATACTCAGAAGACTCTTCTGTTTTGATAGAGGACACTCAAGCAACTGATAATATTTCCCAAGAGCTCATATTTGATAATTCAACATTTAACCAGGTAAATAGTACAATACAAGTACAATTAGAAGTTATGATAAAAAAAAATGTAATTTTAAACAGTTTCTTCGGTCGCCAATCTTATATGCAAAGCCTAGTGTTCATTCGATTCAGATGAGTAATGCAGTACAGGAATACATAAAATGCGCCAAAGGGTACATTGTTCAAAACTATTATCAAAAGCATAAGAGACTTACAGGAAAAGAAAGAAATCTATTGACTAATATCATAATTCAAAAGGAATATGATTTTTGCAAATTTTTAAATCAAGAATTTAAGATTTCTGATGAAAGATTTAAGAATATTGTCAAAGAAATTGTTGAAATCTTTCCAACTGAAGACACATGCATATATTTTGTGTCATATAATCCCAAAACCAAGCCAAGTCAAAATGTTCCGGTAAGTTATGGGAAGCATTTAATAAGCTTAAGCGAAATTTAAAAGAGTGTGCTGATAAAAGTCAACCAAAATCTTCTGAAGACATACCAACTACATCGCCTGTATCTACTGTTGAAGACTTTCAAGGGAAAATAAAGTTTTTGGAATCTCACATTGACCCTTGGCCTAAAGTCGAAAGTTACTGGAAGGAGACATTTTGCTTCAGAAAACATGAAATAAATACAATTACTGACCAAGGAAGTATTTACACTTATATTTCAAAGTATGCCGGGCTGAAAAGCTCAAAGGGATATCATCTATTAGCTTATGACTTTGATCAACTTTATCCTTTAGCCACAAATAAACTTTTTACTGATTGGTCTTCTATTAATACAAAACTTTTCCAGAAAGCTCGAAATAGCAAATTGAAAGACGCGGGAGACCTTTTAGAAAATCAAAATGATTTAACGGGATTCTTTTTGCTGCCGTTTTTCTTGGGAGCTGCATACTCGAAGAAAAAACCGGAAAATTACAAAAGGGTTAAATTTATAAAGGAAGAAATAACTTCTTCATTCATTCTTCATATAACGGTATATACATATATACACTATACATATATACGCTAAATAAAAATTATTTTTTAGGACGGAAATTTAATACAAGAAAAGTTGGAAAGTATAAGGGATCAACTGAGGCAAAATAGAAGGACATTGCAACCCTTGGTTATTGTAGTTGGTGATTCGTTACGTAAGTTTTTGAATATTTGTCTATAAAATAATACTTAATGAAAACATCTTATAAAATGCAAATGAAATCCTTAACACTACATCTTCAATAAATATTTTCTTCATTGTCGATATAGTAGTTTAAAAGATTATATTTTAAAAAATATGCAAACAGGGTGTCCCGGAAGTCGACGTCATGCCTGAATCGGGTGATAGGGCAAATCATAATAGTTACCAGAAAAATGTAAAAAGAAATCTAAGTCATGTATTTTTCAAATTATAGACATTTCTTTTGTTTTCGAGAAAATGTACACCCTGTGATGGTTTTTTAGATCCTTTTACTACAAATCTTTACTTTTCTCAATTATATTTTTCTTATGTAATCCCGAATTATGCTTATGTAACCTGTTGCTTTAAATTCTAAGCCAACTGTTCCAGCTTGGAAGAAAATGTCACATTTTGCCGAACCAAGAATAGAAAATTAATATTTCATCATGGCTTAGAATTTAAAGCAACAGGTTTCATAAGCATAATTCGGGATTACATAAGAAAAATAAAATTGCAAAAAAAAAAATTGTAATAACAGGAGCTAAAAAACCATCACAATGTGTACATTTTCTCGAAAAAAAAGAAATGCGTATAATAAATACATGACTTAGAGTTTTTTTATATTTTTATATATATATTTTATATATTATTATATATATTATATATTATATATTTATATTATGATTTGGCCTATCACCCGATTCCGGCTTCACTTTGACTTCCGGGACATCCTGTATATGTATATATACTGTGATTTAATGTGTAAATTCTAAACTTTGAAAAGAATTGGTATAAGTTAATGCTAATCTTGTCGTAAGACTATACAAAATTTATATAGTATTTAAAGTCACTGGTTTCTGTTTATTTTTAGATGAAATATGCTTTTCTTACGTTGCTGTAGAAGACACTTTATATAAAATCAATGACTCACCGCTAACTGCAATAGACATCTGCTTTAAGGCTTTTCATGCGTTAAATGCGAAGTACCCCCATGCCAGTGAAGCTATATGGACTTTTATTCAAAAATTGGTTTATGGAATAACAACAGATTATGACAGAAATTTCGTTGCAGTCAACTCACTTATGGCTGATATCAAATCATAATTTGTAGTCTATGTAGGTATTTATTAGATAACACGAAAATCATTATCATCTAAAGACCATTTATTTTCAGCTTTCGACCTGTTATATATCTTATGCTGATATTTATGTACATCTGATATTATTGCAAGATTTGAAGTAATTTTTATTAATTTTTTTTCTTATTTTTGTTAAGTTAAGATGGAGTGCTTTAAGTGCTCTAAAATGTTCCTAGAACCAAAAGTTTTTTTTAAGCATATTAGAGTATATCATAAGCTAGAGAAAGACTTTTGCTGCAAGACTTGTGATGTTTCAAGAATATTCGGAAACAAAAATTCGTTCAGAAAACATATGCTAAAACATTTTACACGCGATATTACGAAAAATGCGTGTGAAGTCTGCGAAATAAATGAAGAGATACACGATGTACCTCAAGAGAATGAAATTCCCTTGCAGCCAAAAGATTTCTCGGAATGTCAAAATATATGGAATAAGCTATTGACCTTATACTTACAAAACTTGGAAAACCATAATGTCGAACTTATCAAAAAATTATATCAAAACCGAAATATATGCCGTCAGTCTATTCAAAATATTCTTGAAGAATTTTCTAATTACTTAAGAGATATCATTTGCAATTCAACATATAATTTAATTTTAAATAGTATACAAAACGATTTAGCTTTGGACTTTAACTTGCCAAAAATTTTTAACGGTATTAAAGATAGCTTGAAATGTATATCAACTGATTACAGAAGACAACAATTGCTAACACAAAAGAAATTATTATTACCTAGTAAAGAAATATCTATTGGAGAACGCCTTGATATTGTCAGACAAAACACGGAATTGGATATTGAAAATTTTGATGTCAAAGTCTGCACTGTTTCAATTTTAAGCATAATGCAGAAATTTTTTCAATCGCCCAATATGCTCCGAAAATGCTTAGAATATATATACGAGCTCAGAAATGAGAAATCCACAATTTCAAACATAATGCAAACAAAGTTTTGGAAAGAAAAATCTTCCAACTATGATTCTAGCAGTATTGTCCTTCCTTACTTTTTATATTACGATGAGTTCGAAGTTAATAACGCTCTGGGCTCGAGAGCTGGATTTCAATATTTGGGTGGCGTTTATATTTCACTTCCTTTTATTCGACCGGAATGGCGTTCAAAGTTAGATAATATATTTTTTGTTATGTTATTTAATAGTTTAGAAAAAAAGAGATTTGGAAATCGTATATTTCAGCCGATGATCGATGAAATGAAAATTTTAGAACATAATGGCATAACAATTACTGAAAATAAAATATTTTTCGTTTTAGCAGTTTGTACAGGTGACAATAAAGGGCTTAATTCGTTATTAGGGTTTACGGAAAGTTTTTCGGCAAATTATTATTGTCGATTTTGTAAATCTCATCGAAATGAATCAGCGACATTGTGCAAAGAGCTCCCATCAGCGTTAAGAAATAGAAATAATTACTCTGAGGATTTGAACAGACAGAATCTTTCGTTAACTGGAATTCACTCTGAATGTGTTTTTAATCAATTAAAAGATTTTCATGCTACAGAAAATTTTTGTGTTGACTTAATGCATGACTTGTTGGAAGGAATTATAAACTACGAAATAGCTTTAATATTGAAGCATTTTATTTACTCCGATAAGTTGTTTACGCTTCAGTCCCTAAATAACCGTATTAACAAATTTAATTTTGGGGAAATTGTAGGTCTAAATAGACCCCAAGAAATATCTGAAGATCATTTAAAAAGTGCAAAATTAAAGTATTCAGCATCAGAAACTCTCTGGTTAGCAATGTTTTTAGGCATTCTGATTGGTGAGTGGATTCCAGATTCAAATAAATATTGGGAGCTCTTTCTTCTCCTTAAAGAAATTTTAGACCTTTCGCTATTGGAAATTATAGATGAAAACGTTATAACTAGAATGGAATATCTAGTCCATACTCATCACAAGCTTTTCATCCAATTATTCAAGAGATCGCTTAAGCCTAAGCATCATCTACTAACTCATTATCCGTTAGTTATGAGTAAATCAGGGCCTGTTAGACATTTCTGGGCAATGCGATTCGAGTCCAAACATAAAGTATTAAAAGTTATAGCTGTTTCAACAACATCCAGGAGAAATATTTGTCAAACAATTATGAAGAGATATCTTTTAAGTGAGCGTGAAATCGACATGAGCGATGATGTTAAAATTGGAAAAGAAAAAGTTTTATTTAATTTGAATGTAAGGGAATGTGCCCATAAGATTAAAGAAAAATATGGTTATGTAAAATTTTTAACCTTTGTTAACCATCTTAAATTAGGAAGTACTTTTAAAGTTGAAGATGATTGCTGTTTTCCTGAATTCGGGGTTATTGAAGATATAGCTTTAACTTCATGTAATAAAATATGCATTATTTTTACGTATTATATTGTAAAATTTTACAACCATCATAAATGTTGCTATGAAGTAGAAAAAAGTAATTCTGTAAACTTTTTTGAACTTGAAAAGTATATAAATGTCTTGCCACTTATAAAAAATCACAAAAGGTTATATATTATTTTTTAGATTTTTCCTTAGAAAAGAGATTTTAAGATAGCATTTGCGATATTCCCATATATATATATATATATTCCCATATTGCTACTTAATGCAATTTTGAATTTTCTTAGTTTAACAATTAATTACCAGCATTTTTTTCCGTAAAACTAAAAAGCTTTCGTTTATAATTCCTTTATATGTAGATATGTATATAGAATATATACGTATATATATAAAATTCACATACTTGAAAAACATTATGCTATGAGGATTTAAGATTGAACAGAAGGTATATAGATACATATGCATACATCTGCAAGATGTTATGTGTCCCTAATGTAAGTGAATTTTATTGTCGTATACCTAAGAGCATAAACAGCTTGTAAAAAAAAATCTATGTTAATAAAAACATTGTTAATGAATGAATTTAATTTTTTTTTAATTTATAATCCATGCACAGATAGTCAATATATCCACCAATAAAATCAGACTGCAAAAGTATATATAATATAGCATATTTTACCATCTTGTAGGAGTAATAGAAAAACCTAGATGGTGGAGTTGCAATATTATTGGTAATAGTGGGTATATTTTACATGCATTACTCCAAAAACTTGTTGTGTTTTTCGCAATAATATTGTAAATTGGACTATATGTATATTTTACAATAAACATATATTTACAATAAAAATTGCAAGAAGCGATATGTTAATACAGCTCCGATTGAAATAAATATTGTTTTCAAAGACATTCTTAAACCATAACATAATATAAAGATTGGAAATACTGCTTTACAAGCTAGCAAATTGAACCATATAAAGATGACATTAAGCAAAATAGAGAGATCAATCTACAATGAATATTTTGATCTTTTTCAACATCATATTATAAAAAGTCCCTTCTATGTCGCGTTTTATACCATAAGATGTGTAAGAATATATATTTAATTATGGGAGGTAAAAAAATATATATTTGCTCGAACGCCATTTAAGAGTGGATCTTGTTCTATAATGTGGCAAAATGTACTTTGTAAATTTGACATCTACGTGATGAAAAATAGTGCATTTACCAAAGTAAATAGGTAAAATGACAAGATTTATGCATTTATTAATATGTAAACGGGATTTATAAGACAAAATATATGGAAATATTGAAATTAATTTCGACAAACTTGCGATATTAATTGGATTTTCCGCCATATCTTACAGAAATTGCTGAAACAACAATATTTTGCCTTGTCTATGAAACAATCAATTATAGTTATTTTTGCATATTTTACGGCACAGCTTCCTGTAATTATTTGCAAGTTTTTATATAGTCACAAATGCAATATTTTATTGCTGTCCTCTTTTCGCCTATATTTATTGCTAGTGAGGTACATAAAACCTAGCATATTGAGCGATATTTATTCTCAGTGCAATGAGGCAATAACAGAAAAACTGCTTCGATTATTAAAATTTTCTGACGTCATTTCAATACCGTAGCAAATGCTTCGAGGGAGACAGCTTACGTCATTATCTTTACCAACATCTATCACACTTGTTTTCCGGGATAAAACCAGACTTTCTTCCACATGCCTAGGATCTTCCCCCCCCCCCCTACCAAAGGAAATTTGACGATTTGAGTTGCAAGACATCATCAGAAAGAAAAATAGCATTGGAGCATCTGAGACTACTCCAAATGGGTTTAACATGAGGTGAATTTGGAAGCATTAGCGAAAAACTAATCTTACTGCCTCTTGCAGAATTTACCGCCAGTTCTTTAAACACATGGCCAAATGCTTTTTCTAAAACTTCCAAGGGATTTTCATTTACAGCAGAAAAATCCTGTAGCTGAAAGGAGATTTTTACGCCTGCCGTTTTAAACTGTTTAAAAAATGTTTGCTGTCTTGACAGTAATTTATAACCACAGTCGTATTGAGATACCTGGCCTTGCTCACAACTTGTTTTTGGTAAAGCACTATTTTCATTTTCGTTACTCCCAGACGCCCCGTTGTTAACGTCACAGCCCGCGGAATTATTATCTTCACTTACATCTAAATAATCAAAGGCGCTCTTTAAGACCCCAGTTAAAAGAGGTACATTACACAGAATTGAAAACTCTGTCAGCAGCCTTAATAAACAAAATTTTTCACGATACGAAAATAACACATTTTCTTTTTTTACCACCTTTATACAGGTGTCTAAGGCAGATAAGAAAATTTCCGAGTTTAAATTTAGAGCACTTTTTAAATGTAAAATTAGCTTGTGCGACTTCATTTTTTAATTTTCTAATTTACAGCTACTTAAATCCAACGAAAATATAGCTTTTACACAAATACCACTCTATTAAATCCACACAGACACGGTACCTCTGCCACTAGTTGAAGGATGTTTTCAGCGGGGGTGAGCTGCTTGCCATCGGGGAGTATCATTAATGTATCTTTTAAGAAAAAACAAGAGATAATTTTAAGCCTATAGTGATAACGGATCGGGCAAGTTTTATACTTACTTTTAAATTAGTTTTAATGCCTTTGAAGCCACACTCGAACTTTTCAGAAACAAACAAAGACTGATTCCTTGTAACTTCGCTGTAGGCTTTTATGCCATTTTTGCTCGGCCCAAAAAGAAAAAATCCAGGTAGGATGAAAATATTTCTACTAAGAGCTCATAACCTTTATTCGCTATTCTTGCCAGGCAAATATCCAAACTTCTCTTTAAAATTGCAGCAAGAACCTCCTACACAAATGGAAGACAGGTCTCAACCTACGCGAAAATATTAATAGAATAATAATTCTACAATTCCCTTAACATAACTTTCAAATCTAAACGTCTCCTTTAAATTGCAACAAAGTTGTACCTCCTTCATAAATTAAGAAAAGATCTCAGCCTATGTGACAATATTACTAGAACAATAACGCCACAATGCACTTAGCATAACTTGTCTTTTTTTAAACACCCTCTGCGGGTGAATTGCATCTAAATTATCATGTAAAGTTGCAGCAATACAGGACCTGCCTTATGATTAAAGAACAGGCTGAAATAATAATATTACACATAGATTTGAAAGGTTATCGGCCATAATAATAAATTTACTTTTAACTACATCAGGCATAATAGTAAATTTACTTTTAACCACCCGTACCTGAAAAAGACGGAGAACCCAAACAGTAAATAGGGCCGTGTTTTCTCTAGTCGTCCTCAAAACAGTTTTCAACATCAACTACAGTTTAACTCACGAGCCAGGAAAACTTTTTGGTATACAATGGTAGGTACCGAACATCTTTCTGATTATTGTAAATCAGGCATTACTATAACTCTATTTTTTACAGAACACTTTTGAACTGTTCCAAATTGTGTTGGAAAATAGCTACGACACTCTTGTGCCAATCACAGAGTTGGAGCTTGGGAAGGAGTACCAGGTGAAGTCTTTCAAGCTGTTACAGACGCAGTATGGACTTCGCGTTACAGTACACTTTGTGGACAACACATATTTGTTCTCACCCCCCCCCCCCCCGTTTTGCCGAAAAAATTAAAACCCAGCGACAGATTGAGGATCTTACCCAGCAGCACGTGGGATGTTACCTATAACCTTTGACGGAAAAGATGATACCAGAGACTAACTGATCAAAGCTTGTTTGGGGTGGAAGAAAAAATGAACGGAATATAAAAAAGAGGCGCGATAACCGCTGAAGATATGAAGACAACGATACAGGTTTAAACCATGCATGCTAGCTACATATGGTCGCAAGATTTTGTGCTTTAGTTATCTGCTTGCCTGGTAGTGCAATATTATAAAACTTTACTATGTTTGTACGTAAGCCGCCTATAGTACACCTGCTTGCACCCACTAGGCTCAGCCATCCTAGCAACTGGACCTTTCCCATCTCCCGTCCTTGCAACAGACAGCACCAGCTCTCTCCTTTCAACCAACATCCTGCAACAACACAACTCGGTATCAAGTCAGCTTTTTTATTTTTGCCCCCCCCCCCAATGATTGCGACAGGGACGTGTCTATCCTACGCCCTCCTCAAGAACTTCTTATCGGCGGTGGGAACCGTCTTGCAGAAAACCCGCGAGTGGCATCATCGCGGCAGTTGTCTCTATCGGACGTAATGTAAAAGTATAGGGAGGTGGGACTCTTACTACTCACTTCTTATTACGCGTTGATTAATTCCACCACCTCGACGGGGAGCTTTGATTAAAACTCTCAACGATTTAATTTGAGCAATACAGCTGTCCAAATGTCGTTTCATAGCAATCTTATTACACTTCCGAAATGCTGCCTGAAATTTACGAATGTTTCTATTGCACTCTTTAACAATATTGTTTTTATTCACAAAATATGCATCACTTAAACACTTCAACACATATTCTCGCAATTTCTTAATTAATGAACAACTTTCATTTACTACTGTGATAGACATTTTAAATTTTTTTTATTAGACAATAACATTGAGAATCACTTAGATTGACTGGTGCTCCCCAAGAGTTTGCTTGCGCTTTTGTAGCAACGGTTTGTAAACATGAATGATCCTGCTGCTACAATAATCATTGCACAGGATGAATACCAACGAATTTGCTTACAGGCTGAGATGATATCGAATTACACGATAAACAAAAAAAATCAATCAAATTGATTTGATTACTTTATTCTGCTGGTCGAATTTGCAAATATGAATGTTCTTGTTTACATGAATACATACAAGAAACTGTGAAAATTTGTTTACTTTATGTGAATTCCAATGAAACATTTCGATCGGTAAAATTCTTGGAACAATAAAATTTTTGGCTGCCTAAAGGAAGTGTGGTATCAAATTATATGAAAAGAATAAACATGAATCATTTGCTGATATTGCTTAAATTTGTTTACAACAGGATGTGAAAATTTGTTTACGAATTCCAGTGAAACTTTTCGATCAGTAAAAGTTTTGGAATTGAGTTGCTTACAGGAAGTGTGGTATCAAATTACATGAATCATTCAACTTAATGTGCTGATATTGCAAATTTGCTTTAAGCAGGATTAAACTTGCTTTGGAATCATGACTATAAATTGAGGAGCTGAAGAAGATTTGCAATCAGTTTTATTTTGGAATTCAAGGAAGCAACAACGACTTAGAGTAAAACAATGGCTGGCGCAATGGAAGAACTAAAGAAGCTGGAGCAGTACTCACCAACCTTGAAATCCAAATGGAGCTGGGCCAGAAATATAAGGTTGTTGCAGCAAGGCAATGCAAAACTGCATTTGGCGATGGTGTGGCTCTGGAGTTGGAAAACTGCCATCTTTTTCTTCCTTCGAGGTACAGCAGAATTTCAGAGGATTCTTTGCATGAAATAGACACCAAGGGAGATTTCTATGTAATCAATAAAGGAGCAATCGGACGTTCATACAAAAGTGAATTTGTTCAGCATGATAAAAATTTGTATCCAATTAATTATTATAACCGATAGATAAAAGTTAACAATGTGAAACTAAATTTTACTATTAATATTTCTAAATTATTAGTGATAATGAAAGTTACATTTAGTACTAGTGCTCTACAAGTTTATATAATTGAATATGAGCCCAGAAAAGGACCTTGGGAGACATATGCTCTGGACCGCTTTTGTTTCTAAGATAGGATTAATAGAAGTTCACTTATATTGCTACCAATTTTGAATATAGAACATAGTGAAAAAGTATATAACTTAAGATTTAGAAATAAATAATTAATTTGATGTGAATAAATATTGAAATTTAATTTGGTTTGACAAAATTTTTTTCAGGAAAAGAAATTGTATCAATACACCTCACAGCAACCATATTTTCACCTTTAAGGCTTGTTCACCAGCGCATGCGACAGAGCTGTGGCAGCAATATAGTTGTCGCTGAAAATGCTTACTCTTTCTACGTTTCGTGCGATACAAAAATTTATCGCAGCATTGCTCTTAGTTTGGTGCGATTTTCATCTTAACCTCATCATTTATGTTTGTTTACCCTTTTTATCGGATGCTAAAGCTCCGCAGTGACGTCAAAATTTATTATAATATGTAAATATATAAATATAGCAACATAAATAAATGTTAATTTCACACTAATATCTCTTTGCCACTATAAAACTAAATAAATTACGTTGTAGCCTCTGTTAACCTTGTGAACGTATCGCGCGATAAAAACCAGTCGCAAATAGAGATAGATCTATAGAAAGAGCAGGACGTCACCAATATATCGCACGTATCGTATCGTGAACAGGGGTTAAACTTGAAGTTAAATTTGTTTATTTTCTGAGAATTCCAGTAAAACGCATCACACCACATTACTAATTGCCAATTAGCTAATTACTAACCAAGCTGCTAATTGCCAATTAGTAATTATATAATTGCCAATTAGCTAATTGTTTGACCAAATGTCGCTAATATCTCGAAAACCAAGGCCCGTAGAGGATTTCTGATGAAAATTTCGTTCTCCCTCCGACCCTACATCACCTAGAATCCATTGGCATGAACAAGAATAACTTGAATTATTAATACGCAAATATCTCGATACTTCTGATGAAAATTTCATCATCCCCCTCCCTATCCTAGATTATAATACCCCCCACCTACCCACCATCTAGAATCCGTTGGCATGAACAAAAGTTTCCTACTACTAACTTTAATTATTACTAATATTAATTCAAAACCAAAGCCTACATTTAGGCGCAACACTTGAAAACAACAAAAGCCTACATTTAGGCGCACCACACATCCAACAAAACCGTAGCATTTTGCTGCTATGTGTGGGCACAACTGAAGCAAAAATCTTCACACATCCAAAAAACCGTAGCATGCTGCTACGTTTGGTCACATAAAACCTTAGGATGCTGCCACGTGTGGGCAAAAGTGAAGAAAACAACTTCACACTTCCAAGAAAACCGTAGCATGCTGCCGTTATGGTGGTGTCAAAACCAAATAACACACACACACACACATCCAAGAAAACCGTATTACCGGAGCATGCTGGTAGTATCGGCTAATGCCACTAGGGCGCAGTTAAGACCAAATGACAAGGCATAAGCCAGTCAAAGCTCAATGGTGTATCCAAGATATAAGCCAGTCAAGACTCAATTGTTCATCCAAGACATAAACCATCCAAGGCCCAATGGTGCATCCAAGACATAACCCCCGCCAATACAGTCAAGGCACAAACCAATATTTAGTATGGACTCAAACCACCTCGCGACGGTGGCGGCATCTGTGGCGAAATCCTGGAAGCTAAATCAGTGCGCCAGAACTGTCCTAGCGTAACTACATGACGTTGTTTCAGCTTTGGGGTCGCTGGAGATTTTAACTGAAGAAAATGAGCCAGCTGATGAGTCTTCTGGCTCATAGAGTGAGCCAGCTTTCCCAACGCACTCTTCAACTGCGAAAGTTCCATTTACAAATGGGGAATAAAATTTTCAGGCGAAAGAGGGCAGTCGCTGAATTCATTCTTGGAGCGGGTAACCGAGTTGAGTGAAGCCATTGGGGTTTCGAAACAAATGCTTTTCAGGTCCGCTTTAGATTTGTTTCCTGATCTGGTATAGAGCTTATAAGCAGCAATTCCAGTCCTGGAGGGACCTTGTCAAAGAACTACGTTTCGAATTTTTGCCACCTGACTACGACGATCGACTCATGGAGGAGATCAAGCGACGCACCCAAGGACATAATGAATCAATGGGAACCTATGTAGCGGCCATGTTCAGTTTATACTCTCGTCTCTCTCAACCTTTGGAAGAAGCTGAACAGCTACGCATACTAAAAAGAAATATGAACCCTTTCTACCAAAGTCAGCTCGGCTTAAGTGAAGTTGCTTCCATCAAAGATTTAATAGATAAAGGTAGGAAACTGGAAGCAATCAGAGCTTCTGTTGAGGCCTTTGTTCCCCCACCTTCTCGATGAAATGGTAGTTTGCTAGAACCAGATCTAGCAGATGAGGCTCAAGACGAAAATTTCCTCTCATTGGCGCAAAGCAGATATAGCCAGTCCTCGTTTCAGTGTTCTTATTGCAAAAAAAAACGGTCATACCATGCAATTTTGCAGGCAAAGGAGGAAGTGTTACGGGTGCGGTGCCAAAGGAGTCATAAGACCAACGTGTATGCGTTGCAGAGATAGACCAGGGAATAGCAGGGCAAATGAAAAGGGTCCAAGTGGCGTACGAGGCTCTTTACAAGAGAGAGGTCCACGTCCTTTGACCTTGAGGAACGAAGCCAATATCGAGATTGTCAGAATTAAGAGTATGGGAAACGAGAGCAGAGTTCAGCCGTAAGCAGGAATTTGGGTTCTAGGGCAATAATAGAAGCCGCAGACGTTAAAAATTTGAGGAACCACAAACAGGAGTATTATAATAGGGAAAGTGAAAATTTGACAGCTTCGCTGGATTATGTGCTCTCTCAAGCCACCAACGATTGCCAACCCTATTTCGAAATCTCAATTTTTAACACGCATCTTTTAGGCCTTCTTGATTCGGGGCTTCGCATACCATACTCCGTGGACCGGGATGGAGTTTATTAGCAGGACTAGGTTTGACAATTAAAAAGACCGATACATCATCTGTGAGGCTTGCGGACGGAAAAGTGGTCGATGTCCTCGGTGGAATACAATTACCTATAAAATTACAGAAGCACGTAAAGATTTTTGATGTTTTGATAATTCCTGTGTTAGTTAGTTAAACTTAGAACCCTTACCGCTGGTGGGGGGAATTCTAAAAGAAAGTACCTGCTTGTTGACTGAATTCTAAGTAAGTTCTTTATTAATTTTTACTCTATTGTAGTATGCGTATATTGCAATGAATCGATTGATTGCAATAATTTAATATACAATTATTGCGGTCAATCGATTTACAACAATTTCGAAACCAATATATATTACAATGTATAAACAAGCAAAATAAAAAGAAATAAGATTTCGACACCAAGTACACCCGGAACTGTGTTAAACAAATCAATAACAAAGAAAACAAAAGAACACTTGACATGCATTTGCCGCGGCGATTAATGATTGCGTCACTGACCAAGAATTTTTTTCGTTGAGATAAATGTACGCCATCACCAGTTCCAAGTGTATGCGGTTATTTTTTTTTTCAATGTAAGCATATAGTATGGTAAGCATAGGTTAACGTAGGTTAAGAACAATATGTAAATAACCCGGAAAATTTAATAAAGAACATAGTCAGTTGTACTAGCTATAACGATAATAATCCGCGTAATTTATTTAATTTGGAGTAAAAGCTTATAAGCTGCTCCGACGTCTATTACCCTACTTATCTCGGAGTTAGAGCTTTGAGCTGCTCCCAGGTTTTCTTTCTTCAGCAAGATCAATATCGCTACCTAGAGCTTTATTATTATTCAAACTGTAAGCTTATCACATCGCGACCGTAACAGGACCGTGCATCTTCATTTTCCTTTGGCCAGGAAAATTTAAAATATTTGGACCGAGCATTTTTATCTTCGTTTGGACATGACGGTTTGAATCGTGCATGTTTCCTAAATCGACAGTGACATATCATACGACGACCACCGTAAAGAAGTCTTCAGGAAGTCGGCACAAAAGACACCAATCAAAATTAAAACAGAAAAACATGAAGAGCGAGATCGACAAAATATTCGAAAGAATTTTCAGCAACCTGGAAAAAACATAACCACGGGAAAGCAACGTTGACAATTTAACGCACGAGGCTCCAGAATATAAGCCTAGTTCAAAGAAAATTACAGTACCGGAGAGGAATAGAGAGGGTTTAACACTGTACCCAGTGAACGAGAAGCCGACACCATACATCCCAAAAGCAAGGCTGAGCAACGAAAATCCTCCACCATACAAGGCGGGACCAAAAAAAAATTACCATCGAGGAGTGCAGAAGCAGAGGTACTGTCAAAACACCAGCTAAGCTACCAAAAAGAGGAGGCAAGAGGCATAAAATTGCGAAAGATTTAAAAAATTTCAAAGTGCTTTTCAAAATAGCAGCGACCGAAGAGGAACGGGAAAAGTACAGAAAATTGATAATGCTGACAAAAAAAAACAGCTAAATATCATCAAAAGGCAAAAATAACAGCTAAAATAATTTAAATGTGTAAAAGTAGAAGTAGCTCTAGTCTAAATACATTAAGATACTTAATATTGTCAAATAAAAAAAAAAAAATTTTAAATTGCAATAAAACAAAAAAATATATAAAAAAAAATCCTTTTGTTTCATTTAAATAAATAACAGCGACAATACGTTGTAATATGTTCATTTGCCTTAAGTGCAACTTCATATCAGACTCAATAGAAGCTCTGAGTGAGCACATAGTAATAAACTACGAACAAAATGTACAACAAAATTCAATACCTACAAGCACAAGAAAAGTAGGCTTCAAAAGATTTACAGATAGATTAGTACATATATGTAGGGAATGTATGCATGTGTCTGATAATATAGACGACCTAATAGAACACGGTAAGATCAATCATAAGAATAGATTTAAAGTTTATAAGAAAAAAATATATATTAAAAACCAAAATAACAGAATTTAAATGAACTATGGGTAGTACAAAATCAAAAAATGCCGAAAACAACGGCGAAATAGTTAATAATCTAATTATAGAGGATACAGTTTCTGTCGAAAATAATCAAATAGTTAAAATCGTTGAATTTGTTTATACACTGTATAAAGATAGAAAAGGAACTTGATGCAATATTGACCAACTTTAATATATCATTAAACCGTCCGTATACCACGAAAACTCTGAAAGAGAAAGAGGAATTAACAAATCAAATCCTTGCCAAGGCAAAAGAAAACGCACTAATACAAGCGGATGTCGAAACAATTTTAAAAATAAAAGTCATCTACGAAAATATTAGAAAGATAGCAAACGAAATCTTGGAGATTATTAAAACTCAGAGAAAAACAACGTTGGCTTTTGACATAAAAACAGCTACATCGCTCATACAACCCTATGATGGAAAGCAGGATGAAACTGATGCTTTTATCGAGTCTATGGAATTACTAGACGAGCTAACAGCGAATGAGCATAAATCAATTATGATCAAATTCATCAAGACACGTATAACGGGAAAAGCTAAGTGCGTAATATCAGAAGGCACAAATACATTATTAACGATCAAGGCCAAATTAGAAGAAAAAATTTCGGCAAAATTATCGTCAGATGACACAACTACTATCATGCCAGCAAGGCAACAAAAAACTCACAGATTTTTCCTACCAAATAGAAAATCTATTAGGCCAACTAACCAAAGCCTTTATAACAGCGAAAGTAACAACTGGAAAAGCAGCCGAAAAATTGGCTGACAAATTTTCAATAGAGTCATTTACGAATAATGTTGCAAATGTGGAAACAGAGATTATATTTAAGGCCAGCAATCTTGCAACACTTTCAGAGGTAACTGCGAAGGCAATATCAGTAGATATACCACAGGTAAGTAATGTCCTACATTATAATACCAACCCATCAAGAAAGTTTCATTATAATAACAACCAAAGCTTTAACAACCAAAATAACTATATCAGGAACAGGGAGTGTTGGCCCAAACAACAATACGATAGAAACATGACAAATAATAATAGACATGCACAACCACGAAATCAATATAATCACCGTAATAAAAGATATATTGGTAGTGTTCCATCAAAAAGTAATATACGTAACCAAAACAACACAAGAACACACAATACCTATAATCAAAGGAGAAATGTAAACTGCCCCAACCAGAGGAGGAAACAACATGGTTGGGGGCTGCGTCAAGTTCAAGCCAAGCATACATTGCCTAAACCTCTCCTTATCAAACTTTATTAAAGCGTATGTCGACATGTGCGGGTCAGCATTGTAGACACAGGGCAGATATATCCATATTCAAGAGGAGAAAAATTAGCAAAGAACAACCTTACTATCCTAAAAACACTTGCATTATTCAAGGGGTTACGGATACTAAGAGGCAATCAATTGGGGCAATATACACAAAATTACGTTTCAACGACCAATGCATGGTCGAACACTTATTTCAAATAGTGGAGGATGACTTTTCCCTCGGAGCTGACGCAATTCTAGGACTAGCTTTCCTAGCTAAGTTCAAGACCATTATCGACTATGATACGTGGACCCTTACAATACACACACACACACCTAACATCTCAGCAGAAATTCCAATTCTAAACGGTTCATCCGAAAACTCGATTTTCATACCACCTCGATGTGAAATAATAAGAAAATTCAATGTCAACGATCAAGAAAGTGCCCGAGATATAGTGATCACTGGTCAAGAAATCCACCCAGGTATATTCATTGCAGGAGCAATAACTTCACAAAACTATCCACTAGTCAGGATCCTAAACACTACAAATAAAACAGCAACACTACAACATTTCGATATAAAAACACAACCACTCTCAAACTTTAACACTATTAATACAGACACAATAAAATCAAAAAGAACAGAACAAGTTATTTCCAAATTAAACCTAAACAGCATTCCAGACTACGCCAAAATTCAATTTGAAAAATTATGTCGAGAATTTGAAGATATATTTGCGTTAGAAAGCGAGCCTCTAACAACCAATAACTTTTACAAACAAAATATAGAATTAACTGATATTAGAGCAGTGTACACAAAAAACTACCGAATTCCAGAAGCGCACAAAACCGAGATTAGCAGTCAGGTAGACAAAATGCTAGTAGACGGAATAATAGAGAATTCTGTTTCTCATTTTAATTCTCCAATAGTACCCAAAAAATCCAACAACCAAAGTAAAAAATGGCGTTTAGTAGTTGATTTCAGGAACCTTAAGAAAAAGATCTTGGCAGATAAATTTCCATTACCTCGTATAGAGGAGATACTCGAGCAAATAGGCCGAGCCAAATATTTCTCTACACTTGATTTTATGTCCGGATTCCACCAAATACCACTAGAAAAATCTTCTCGAAAACTCACACCTTTCTCAAATAATCAAGGTCACTACCAATACACCCGACTCCCTTTCGGACTTAACATAAGCCCCAACAGTCTCCAACGGATGATGACCATCGCTATGACTGGTTTGACACCGGAAATAGCTTCTTTATACATTGACGATATCATAGTAGTCGGATGTTCACAGTCACACCACATTAAAAATTTGCAAACAGTATTTAACAGATTACGAGAACGTAACTTAAAATTGAATCCTGAGAAATGCAAATTTTTCCAAACAGAAGTCACCTATCTTGGACACCGAATATCATCACAAGGCATAAGCCCAGACAGTGCAAAATACGAGGAAGTTAAAAATTACCCTATCCCAAAAAACGGCGACGAAGTCAGACGATTCGTGGCGTTTTGTAATTACTATCGCCGTTGCATCCCCAACTTCGCAGAAATAGCACTGCCAATTGCTTTAAATCAAGCTTAATATCCCCAATAATACTTCAGGACCCTGATTTCAAAACCCAATTCATTATTTCTACGGACGCTTCAAATGCCGCATGTGGAGCAATCTTGTCACAAAATATCGACGGAACAGAACACCCAATCGCATACGCTAGCAAAACATTTACCGGCGGAGAAAAGAATACAATACAAATGCAATACATTTGGCAATTATCCATTTTAAGCGTTATGTTTATGGCAGAAAATTCACAATAAGAACAGATCATCGACCCTTAACATATCTCTTCGGAATGAAAAGTCCGTCAGCTAAACTCACACGAATGAGGTTAGATTTAGAGGAATTTGATTTCGAAGCCAAATACGTAAAAGGAAAAGAAAATAACGGACCCGACGCGTTATCAAGAATACAACTTAACATTGACGATTTGAAGGAAATCAATGTCCGACGCGTCCAAACCCGAGCGATGACAAACCAAAAAAACCAAACATAATGTCCGAGGAAATGAAAAATACTCCTATAGCCCCGCAGCATGATCCACTGCTCGTTCATCCCCAACAAAGATAGTCAAATTGCCTGAAATAAAGGTAAAAATTACCAACTGTAGGAATAAAGAAACACAAATAGAAATTAATATAGTGCACAAGTATGAACAATTATATAAGCGGTATATAAATATAAAAAATATCCAACCAACAGAGCCAGCACTAGAGTCGGTACTCGAAATATTGGATAATGATATCTACAAGCGATTTAGGACCAAGACTCTAAAACTTTCTGCAGAAAGTGAAATATTTAAAACAATTAATTTAACCACATTTAAAATCCTAGGAAACAAGATATTAAAGAATTTAAACATTAAGATTTTCAAACCGCAACTGTTCATATCAGAAACAACGAAGATAAATAAAATCTTACACGATTATCACTCTACGCCTACAGGAGGTCATCTGGGTCAATCAAGGCTGTATAAAAAGCTGAAGGAAATTTACAAATGAAAAAAATGAGGAAAACAATAGCAAAATATGTAAATAGATGCGAGCACTGTAGGAAAAATAAGCACCAGAAACAGAATAAAGAGCATATGGAAATAACCACAACACCAACGAAAGTTTTCGACATTGTATCCATCGACACAGTCGGTCCATTTACAAAAACCAAGAACGATAACAGATACGCGGTAGCAATACAATGCTATCTAAGCAAATATATAGTAATAATACTCGCAAAGGACACAGAAGCAAATTCAGTAGCAAAAGCAATAGTGAATGGGTTCATACTAACATACGGACCTATGAACAAAATTAAAACTGATCTCGGAACTGAATACAAAAACCAGGTCCTTGCGGAAGTATGTAACATACTAAAAATAAAACAACTATACGCAACCGCTGCACTTCCCGAACCCATAGGAGCACCGGAGAGAAACCACAAGTGCTTAAACGAATACCTTAGATGTTTTGAAAATGACGATAGAAATGATTGGGATACATGGATTCCATATTACGCATTCTGCTACAATACCACACCAAACACAGTACACGGTTACATACCATTTGAACTCATATTTGCCAAAAGTATAAACCTACCATCAGAACTAACAATTAATAGGCCAGTAAGGAGATGAAATACAACTAAAACAAGCTATAAGCAAAGCAAAACAATACCTCCAGGCATCTAAAGTACTAAAGAAACAGGTAAATGATAGTAATTGCGAACCAATATCAATTAAAAGAGGCGACAAGGTACTAATGACAGTACAGAATAGACGAGGACTAGATCCTCTATACAGCGGACCATATATAGTTAAATCGGTAGATAACGTAAATTGCATTATCGAACATATAAATAAAAATAAGATCAAAATACATAAGAATAGACTAAGAAATATAGAAAATTGAAGGCAGAAATAAAAACATTATATTAATTTAGATTACACACCGGTGTTTTTTTTTTTTTTTTTTTTTTTTATATATATTATTTATATATTATTAAGCCAAGCTCAGGGGATACCCTATGATGCAAAGCACAGCGTGGCAGGAAGGAGATAGGGAAAGGATTAAGGGATATGAGGAGATCGGCGGAGGTGCCGAAGTATGTCGCCCTTAAACTTGCGTAGGTTGTATGCCGGAGGAAAGACAGAAGATGGTAGACTGTTCCACATTAGCACAGTTCGGGATAAGAAAGCATCACGGAATTTTAGTGTACGGCCGAAGGTAATTTGAAGGGTAAAAGGATGAGCGCGGGATGCAGCGCGAGTATTGCGTGCAGGAACTATTCTACAAGGGATCAGACTAGATATTTCATCAGAACATTGACCATGCATATAGCGATAAAGGAGCGAAAGGCATCCAACATTGCGACGGTGCTCGAGCGAGTCGATATGACGAGTAATTGCCACATCGCCAATGAGCTTGCAGGCTCTCTTTTGGACAATATCCAATGAAGCTAAGGCTGTGCGATAATTAAGTACAACTAATAGAAAAGCCACTGGAAAAAAAATCTATCGTAATAAATATATGTAAACCTAACAATAAACACAATTAGGAATAAGTAACCATTGTAATCAACTATATAAGCATATCGTAAAAAATAAATGAGTAAACATAAGCGATAAGAAGCCACAATGGCACCATTAATTAAGACCTAACATAACCAAACTGTAAATATAAAAAAAAAAAATTGTAAACACAAATTTTTTTTCCTAAGGGGGAAAGGTGTAGTATGCAATGCATTTATTTCAATGAATCGATTGATTGCAATAATTTAATATACAATTATTGTGGTCAATCGATTTGCAACAATTTCGAAACCAATACGCATTACAATGCATAAACAAGCAAAATAAAAAGAAATAAGATTTCGACACCAAGTACACTCGGAACTGTGTCAAATAAATCAATAACAAAGAAAACAAAAGAACACTCGACATGCATTTGCCGCGGCGATTAATGATTGCGTCACTGACCAAGCATTTTTGTCGTTGCGATAAATGTATGCCATCATCAGTTCCAAGTGTATGCGGTTATTTTTTTTTCAATGTAAGCATATAGTATGGCAAGCATAGGTTAACGTAGGTTAAGAACAATATATAAATAACCCGGAAAATTTAATAAAGAACATAGTCAGTTGTACTAGCTATAACGATAATAGTCGCCGTAATTTATTTAATTTATAGTGAAAGCTTATAAGCTGCTCCGACGTCTATTACCCTACTTATCTCGGAGTTAGAACTTTGATAAGCTGCTCCAGTGGAGTGAAAGCCTCACGGCTGCTCCTAGGTTTTTTTTCTTCAGCAAGATCAATATCGCTACCTAGAGCTTTATTATTATTCAAACTGTAAGCTTATCACATTATATTTATACCAATTTTAACTTAAAGATAAGTTATGGGAACCAAGGTTATCTATCCAGAAATTGAACGTTTTCACATGAAATTTAAATGTATAAAACTTTTGTGGAATGAACGTTATCACGTGAAATTTAACTCTTTTTCACGGACGGTGAGAAAAATTAAGTGCAAGTATGCATTTTATTTTGTGTGAACGTTAAATTTGTGGGTAGAGAATTTGATGCAAAAAAATATTATTTTTAGAAATAATTCTTTGCATGATCGTGTTGATCATTCTGGGCCCAAAGAAGTTGAGAGAACTACAGTTCGTTTTGATGGTCTCGGGACAGGCGCCTCTACGTCAAAGCTGGTATCATCGGGGGTGGTGCTTGCTGGTGTTCTCCGTTTACATTATAGTGGAAGTTTATACAAGACTACTCCTATGATGATTCCGGCAATGATAAGGTGCGTGGTCGTATAATGGTGCACATGATGATTGTCGATCACGCGAAATTTGTCCTTGATTTGATTGAATTGGATGTCCGATAAAGGCTTGGTATTCAAGTTTATAAGTGGGATGGGCTTAGCATCTACCTTATCGTGTTGCTGCTTTTCTGTGAGAAGGGTCGATAGGTTTGTTAGCGGTAGGAAAGGTGACCTTTGGACATATGAGTATGTGTTTTGTGCGGTTATACTCTATTGTTTTCTTTAGTACATTTATGGTCCCGTCAGCTATTGAGGTTTGATTTTTTGCTAGGGAAAGCAAGTAGTTTTCATTCTCTTTGAGCTTTTCCATTTCTTCCTCTATGTAATCCGCGTAATTTTTATCCAATACTCCGAATAAACTATGTTGAAGTGTTCCTATGATTTCTAAAGGTTCCCTTCTTTGTCGCTCTTTCATTAGATGATCTCCGGTTCGTTTATGAAGAATCATGTTGTTATGGTGCATTTCTTTTATTATTTGTTGTAGTTCCACTAAAATGGAGTCGCAATAGTATTTATAATTTATCGTTTTACTACACAGATCACTCAGTTTTTCTAAGCAGCTTTCGAATCCGTTTAGTTGTTGGTAATATGTACTTAAGTCATAATAAACGACTACGTTTCATATATTATTTACCATAATGTAAATGGGAGAGGTGTTCCATATATATGCCGGGATTATGGTCAATTGGTAGTATTTCCACTGGGATATTATTAGTGTTGGATGGTGACTGTGCAATTGCGCTTAAAACGAGGTTAAGTACCAGTAGCAAACTGGATGTCCTTATTCGCTTAGGCTGTCTCGTGGGTAGTGCGGTACGCTGAAGTTCTTCTATTGCTGGTCGAACTGGATTATTGGTTGGGTGAATTTTTATACTTCCTGTATGTTTTCTTTTAAATTCATGGCGTGTTGTTGTAGCTACCGTGAGACTTGCAGATTAATGATTATTAGTGTATGTGATTTTGTCTATTCTCGGTATATCATCTGTATTAAAAGGCAGCTTGCATATTTTGCTTATTGGCCTTTTTATGGTGTTTTTTTACTATTTTAACGGTTACTACGCGTACCAGTCCATCTGAACCAGGGTGTGTGTCTTCAATTCTTCCTAACGCCCAACGACCAGGAGGTTGATTGTCGTCTTTTAGTATAACTATGTCTCCCACTTTGACGTTTGTTGTTTTGTAATGCCACTTGGCTCTCTGTTGTAATCTAGATAGGTATTCCGATGCCCAAATCTTCCAGAAAATATTTTTCAGTTTGGTAATTAATTTCCAAGGTTAAGCAATGCATTGGTTTTTCTAGTGGATTCGGTTCTGGTGGCGTTAATAAGGCGCCTCCTACCAAAAAATGTCCTGGTGTCAGTAGTTCCAGATCATTAGGATCATTACTAAGCGGGCAGAGTGGTCGTGAGTTCAGGCACGCCTCTATTTGGGCTAGCAGAGTACTAAATTCCTCAAAGGTCCAATTAACTTCGCCAGCAATACGCTTTAGATGGAATTTCGTCGATTTAACTCCCACTTCCCAAAGGTCTCCGAAGTGGGGAGACGCTGGCGGGATGAAACTCCACTGAGTAACATTATTTGCAAAATACTGGGATGCCTCGTTATGAGAATTCTGTACTATGTTGGAAAATTGCCTGCCTAGCTCATTTTAAGTTCCGACAAACGTTGTACCGCAATCACTATACATCTTTGTGCAGTGCCCTCTTCTGGCTGTAAAGCGTTTGTATGCTGCCAGGAAAGCAGCAGTAGTAAGATCGCTGAGGGCTTCTAAATGCAGCGCTTTTTTGGTGAGGCAGACGAACACGGCTATAGAGCATTTATATGACTTGGTACCTCTGCCTTTAGACACGCGGAGATAGAATGGACTAGCGTAGTCAATTCCGGTGTGTGTGCAGGGTTTTGATGGGACCACTCTTGGTGCGGGAAGGTTACCCATTAATTGCTTGGCGGATATACCTCGATATCGGCAGCATGTTGTGCATCGATGTAGTATGGCCTTTACTGAGTGTTTTTTGTACCGCGACAAATAAACTTAATTTGCCGCCTTGAAGATCACTGCAATAGGTAGATATACCTTGCAAGTAAGTAAATTGGAAGTCCAGGTTCAAATACCTGTACTTTGTTGGAATTAAGCCCAGGTTCAAATACCTGTACTTGTAGTAAGTGTGCAACGGTACAAAACCTATGCACAGCGCTTGAAATTATCAATGCCGTAGCAGATTCACTTGAGTATAATTAAAAGGCGTTCTTAACTTGTAGAACAATACTAATAATTTTATTGATATTTCTTCCGTTTATATATACAAAATCGTTCATTCAATGTTATTGCCTTTAGAAGAAACAAAATTGATTCGCTTGCATTCGCTTGCATAAAATTCTTTTTCGTGCAATGACTTACGTTAACATTAAAGCAACTTGAGTGTAATATAGCTTACGCTCGCATTAAATTTACAATAAAATTTGACCTATATTATTTGCTATGATTAAAAATTTAAATTGTATTGCGAAATAATTTGGATATGGAATTTTGTTTATGTAGAGCTTGTTAGGGTTCAATGAAATTGTATTAAGAAATAACAAACAAAATTCCATAACCAGTGTAAAGTTCATTAGAGTTCAACACTGAGCTTTTTGCATCAATGATCCAGTATTTTCGGCGGAGGTGGGCTAAAGTGGCTTGATTTCCGCCATGAACTGTTTTTAAGTGAACATCTTGAATGATAAGCGAGGTAACTTGATGTCGATGCATTAGTATTATGGGATGCTTCTCATTGAGTGTCAATTAGAAGTGGTCTAGCCTTCCACCCAGACGTAACAGCTGATCATTATCGAAAAACGGAGTTAGAGAAAGTAGCTTAGTTGATCGTGGTAGGGGTTTTCTCGTGGATATTGCTGCAATTTCATTAGGAAAGCACTCTTGTTGTACAATTTTAATACATCGTATAGGTGTTTGATGTAGCTCTTCAGCTTTTATTTATCCGGCTTTACGTTCTGAATGGTGGATACCAGCATACTATATGAACCCGCGACAGTGGGTTAGGACCCGGAGCATCGTAGTCAAATTGCAAAATCTACTGAAGATGTCGTTAGGTATAGTCGCTATCATGGGAGAGGTGACGGCACATCCAGTTGTCACCGTTTCAAGACTGTCTCTTTAATAGATGGATCAGCAGGCCAGCTTTCCTTGGATAACATTAACTTCTGTGGACCTGTCCACCATAGTGGGTGTGCTTTTAAATGTGTTGGCGATATGCGTCTGGAGGCACAATCTGCAGGGTTGTTGTCAGACTTAACATACTGCCATGCTGAGGGTTTTACTGTCGCTCTGATTTCGGCGACTCTGTGAGCAACAAAACGTTCCTTCCCCCTTTTTACTTTCGCCTTGAATCCATGCTAAAGTGATTTTTGAATCTGTCCAAGCGTACACGTTAATATCCTTGAGGTCAAGAGCGTACTTAGTCCTCATCATTAGTTTTGCTAGCAGTAGTGCTGCACAAAGTTCCAGCCGGGGCAACGATGTTTGTTTCCTGCTAGGCGCCACTTTTGTTTTTGCCGTTATCATAGTGACTAAGGATTCTCCTTGTATAGTTTGTACCTTAATATATATAACGACGGCGTACGCCTTCTCAGACGCGTCACAGGATCCATGAATTTCTATATTCTGGCAAGTGTTGGTGTACTCTATCCATCTTGGAATGATAATACTTTCAATAGCCGGAAGTTCTTCTTTGAATTGCCTCCATTTATTAGCTAGATGAGATGGTAATGGGCTGTCCCAGTCCAAGTCTGCGAGCCACAAATCTTGCATTATAATTTTAGTTCGTATGATCTCAGGGGATAACCAGCCAACGGGATCGAATAGTTTCGCTATCTCTGAAAGAAGAGAGAGCTTCGTTATTGCATGAATTGGTTCCTGTCTTGAGGTTCTCCAAAGGACCTTCAGATATTTTTGGTAGTCGGGATGGACCTTTATCTGCCGGTACATTTTCTCAATGTCGGCAGTAAAGACATATCTGTGCTTCCTCCAGCGTATTATGATCTTGGTTAAATCCGTTTGGAGCTTTGGACCTGTATATAGAGTATCGTTGAGGCTTATGCCGGTAGTAGTGCTTGACGAGGCGTCAAGAAATTTGGTCATTCTACTCTTTGGAGCACCTAAGGATTTAATTTGCGACAATGGGGCTTAGTTTAAAAGTAAAGATTTTCAGTATTTCTGCTGCTCATATGGGATAAATTTAATGTACACGGCGTTATACCACCCTCAAGCGAACCCGGCTGAACTTAAAAACCAGGTCGTCAAAACCATGCTAAGGGCATATGTTTCGGAGAACCACCGGGAGTGGGATAGTCATTTACATAAAGTAGCTTGCGCGATCCGAACGTCAACCCATAAAGCAACAATCTGACGCCTTATTTCATTAATTTCGGCCGAGAGATGATAGTACAGAGGAATAATATAAGAGCGACAGATATTAGTTCTTTTCCAGATAGTACCGAGCATAGTAAGGGATTAGAGCAAGTTAGAGCGGACGTTAAGGAACGATTAAATAAGGCACCAGAAATTAATAAAAAAGCATATAATCTTAGTAGGCGAGACGAGCAATTTCTCCCCAACGATTGGGTTTGGCGACGAAACTACGTTCTGTCTGATTCTAGCAAGTCCTTCAGTTTGAAATTAGCTCCAAAGTATGTCGGGCCTTTTAAGGTAAGTCGGAGAGTTTCCCCTTGGACATACGAGTTGGATGGTAAAGATAGGAAATTAAAAGGGAGAAAGATCTTCGTTCTTTAACGCCAGAACTCCCAACTGATTAGGTCCTTTATAGCCCAATATTTAAGTAATGAAGCTTTTACTATTTTGGGATCATTAAACCGACTATTTGGAAGTAAGACAGTTAGAATACGTTGTAAGCAAATTACGTGGACGTTTATACGGCCTTTCGCAAACCTATGAAATTTTTATCAGTTGTACAGTTAAGTCCATACACATTTCCTATTTATTTCGTGGGAATTTACCGTAAAACACCCTTAGTATCGGATGTATGTACTAACAGTATTCATCGATCGATATTGTGCTTATAGATTTTTAGGTTTTATTTTAATTAAGTTTTGTCGATTTTCATAATTCAGTAGTGTTTCTGCACTGTATTCTTTATTCTATATTGTGTGATATTTTCTAATAGGACTACCTACTACTACACTTCGAATTTTTTTTCGGAAAATTGTTTACTTTTTGATAGGGTCCATTAGTATTAGGGAGAAGAATTAATCGTGAATAATACGTGGTTACGGCAATATTATCTTTTGAAATTTGCATCGTACGTTTATCATTTTTTTTGTAAGAAAGAAAAAGTGACTGAAATCCTGCGCAGGTTGTAATTATGCTGTCCTCGTGGTGTTGGGAAAAGATTTTGGTGTGTATCACCAAAACCTTTTGAAAGACGGGGAGGAAATGTTATGTGTCGTTTGTTTTACATTTTTGAATACCTTGATTCTGCCGAGATATTCTCTTAATTCTAGAATACTGAATAAGATGCGATTGATAATTATATATAGAGGGCATATACTAGATTCACAGGTTAACTAAACACACACAAGCTAAACAGTATAGTCCACACAGCTCAAACACATTTACACGTATCGCCTTAAACACGATGAGTCGGGATAATACAAACCCATACACACCAAGAGTCCAGTCAAACAAATAGCCAGATCGGAACAAACAGGAACAAACACACAAACCCCAACACGTACACATTCTCAACACGTAAGTGCAGCATAATCATACTCAACCGAATAGCAAGCTTGTTTTCTTTAAATATGTAATGCATGCTGTCTCCCGTTTATATTTTCTATATATATATTGTAGTAGCCTTCTGTTAGCCAGAAATAGAAATTTATATATTCCGTTTTGTTAATAATGAAAATATTTGTAGTTTTTCATATTTCAAATTTAAATTTAGAATCAATAATTTTTCGTCACTATCAACCGTGGCATTCCTCAATCAGCAGTGGTACAGTATTTGATTCGAACAAGTGGTCAGTCTGTGGGGAGAGCTAAAACGTGAGAATTCCAAATTTGCGAAGAACGAAAAATAATCAAAAAAATAAAAGAAAAAAAAGGAAAAAAAATTTTTACAAAGGAATACAAAAAATAATTAAGGAAAAAAAAATTAAATAAACCAATTTACACAAATTCGTGGGATCTGGATTGAGTACTCGGCGTAGATAAGAAAAATCTATCTTGAAAACGGAATTAATTAAGGCAGACCACGTGTTGATTGATGAGACAAGGATTTCTATCCTATATTTTGCAAATGTAAGTTTGTTCTATTATTTTTTTTCATACTTTAGTCATTTTAAATTGGAATGCGTATATAGGAAATTTAGAGAAAAAAAGCATGTTCGATTACGCTTTAAGATTACTTTTTACATTTGTTACATCCCAAGCTGAATAAATTAAATTGAACTAAGTACTTATATTCTGCTTGCGGATTAATTTATTGGTGTTTTGGTAAATTAAGGGAAAAAAGTGGGAAGTAGAAAAGGGAGTTTTCGTGGTTTACCCTAAAAGAAAAAAAGAAAAACTACGTGGCGCCCAACAATTATTTTGCTAGTTACATATCCTCTTTTGTAATGTGAGTAATGATATCTCTATCCACCGAACCCATGCCCAATCCTCCAGAAGCTAGCTGAGCTCGCGCAACAATAGCCTGCGTGACAAATTTATTAGGCTTAAATTTAATTCAATTAAACAATTTTAATAATATTTTTGGCAGAATTCTAGATTTGTTATCCCTGATTTAGTAGTAGACATTAGTGCGGTTAAAAGTCCGTTGACGCCAGTTGATTTTCATCATAATGCCATTAGCTTTAGTATTTCTCTTTATGATTTTGCTCCTTTACAGAATTTTATCGATAAAATTGAATTTAATTTTAACAAAGTTAATTATTTATATCTTAATAACTTTTTCTCTAACATAAATTGGTCCTTTTTGGAACATTGTGATCTGCTGAGAGCATACAACAAATTTCTTGACGTTGTCCATGAAGGCCTACTAAAATTTTTAAAAATTAAATTAAATTTAAAAAATTTAAATGTAGTAATAAACACCCAAAATGGTTTGTAAACGGTCTTTTAAGATTGAAAAATGCTAAGACAAAGGCACAGAAGCAATATAGGGCTACTGGCAGTAGCGCTGATGAGGCGTTGTTTAATAGACTTAGAAAGGAATACGAGGTCCTGCATAGGTATCTGTATGGTCAATACCTGTATTCAATTGGAAACAGCATTACTCTAATAGTAAGGCCTTTTGGTCCTTTATTAAATCCAAGCGTACGACTTCTTTTTTTCCTAAGGTTTTAAATTGCAGTTCTAATAAGTCGTTCGGTTTGCACACCAGCTGCCATATTTTTGCCTATTACTTCAAATCTATTTATAGTAATGAATCTTTTAGTGAATTGGATCATGAATATCCGTTAACACAGATACATCTCCTTTGGATGTTGGTCATTTATCGATTAATGCTGATGATGTCTTGATGGGTCTCAATGATCTCGATTCCACCACAAGACCAGATTCAGATGGGTTAGGTCATTCGCTACTAAAAAATTGCGCTGTTTTGCTGGCCGATCCTTTATGCAAAATTTTTAACCTATCCTTAAGTACCGGTACTTTCCTTGATGATTAATGATTAATCACTCCTTTATTTAAAGTAGGTTCTAAAAGCACTATAGAGAATTACAGATCAGTCTCTGTTATGAAAGTCGTAATTAAATTACTAGATTATATAGTTAGCTTATATTTATAATTATATTATAGCTTAGCTCTCTAGTTAAGGAATATATATAGTTTCTGAACAACATCGCTTTATTGTGTAACTAATCTTACATTATTTTCGAACTATGCTATAAGTGCTTTCGAAGATCGTGTTCAAGTGGATACTATTTATTTAGAATTTTCGAAGGCATTTGATAAGATCAGCATTCCTCTTCTCATCCATAAATTGAAAAATATAAGTAGTTACGCTATGCCGGTTCTGGCGCACTGTTTTAGCTTCCAGGATTTCGCCACAGATGGCACCACCATCTCTAGGTGGTTTGAGTCCATACTAAATGTTGGGTTGTGTCTTGACTGTATTGGTTTATACCTTGGATGCACCATTTGGTCTTGGCTGGTTTATGTCTTGGATACACCATTGAGCCTTGACTGGCTTATGCCTGTGATACACCATTGAGCCTTGACTGGTTTATGCCTTGGATGTGTCATTTGATCTTGACTGCGCCCTAGCGACAATAGCCGGTACTACCAGCATGCTCCGGTACTACGGTTTTCTTGGATGTGTGTGGATGTGTCATTTGGTCTTGACTACACCCTAATGGCATTAGCCATTTCTTGGATGTGTGGTGCGCCTAAATGTGGGTTTTTTTCTTATGATTTTGTATCAGATATCCTCTACGGATACGCCATTTCTTGAGTAAGGTTACCTAGCGGCATTAGCCGGAGCTATCAGCATCCCTTGGTTTTGCTGTTTTCTTTTATTAGCGGAGAAGCTGTAGATATCAGCATGACTCATCTTGGTTTTGCTGCACCTAAATAAGTTTTCTAAGCGGGGATACATCGATCGAATTTAACAACACCTTGGCTTGACGTTTTCTTAGCAAATTATTATTGAGTCTAGGGTATGTGTATTGAAAAGTCTTATGTTTTATATACACTTGTTTTATTTCCAATAAAATTTCTTATTACAAAAGTATTTCTTATAGCACATTGTCCAATATGAACTTTGTAAGATGGTGCATTTGTGGTAATCTCTATTAGTTTTCCACAATTGTAGTCATCTTCGACGTTGATAATGATTTCACCCTCTCCAACTATCTTCTGCATCCAATAAACTTTTTCAGCTCCCTTTACATATATGGTTTTGTTTCGAAGCAGTGGTTCAACTATAGTGTACAGCTTGTGATACGGTATGTAGCCATCATCCCAGCGGTATCCATGAAAATTGGGTTCAAGCCATTTTACTTGCCTCTTTTTTGCTGAAGTCAAATCTTCGTATCTGAACGGTGCTTGAAATATAAAGTGCTGCATCTGGTTTTCATTCTTTAAAATTGCCAGTTCTTTAGTGATAAATTCATTGAGGTTTATTTTGAATCCTTGAACGTCTACGATGACAGCCATCTTCTTAATTTAACATTCTAACTTCACTTGTCAGCGGACTGTATTCCACTATTCGATAGTGTAGAAGCAGGCAATATGCTGTAGTATTAGCCGGTATATTTTCAGATGTCTTGAATTCTAGCCTTATGTCAACAAGCCCAGTTTTTATTGTTTCATTTTGATATGAGCAATCAATGACAGCAATCGGAGCATCAGTTTTGAACTTCTCCCATGTGAGGAACGGCTGATACTGATGACCATAGTATGATTGTGTAAACTTTATATACATCTCATACAGTAATCCGTATCTATTCAAATAAAATTTCAAATCCAAATCATCATAGCGATATGATTCTGAGTTCAAATGAACTGTAACATCGGTGAGTTTGCAGTGATCAAACTTGCTTGCATCCTTGGTTTTATCGTTCCTTTGATTCGTTTGTAATGCTAAGATGATAAATCGAGGTTTCTTCAATTGAGTGGAAGTCTGAACTGACCAGGTTTGATGCGTGGATTCCGGTAGTACTGGATACTCATATATGTCCCAGCTGCGGAATGGTATTTGTATCGGGCGACCTCTCCCGATAATTTTAAATAGTTGCAGCTTTTCATCATCGGATACTGTAACATGCGGAATGCTCCATTGAAGTTTGGTAATTTCAATTTTCACCACATCTGTGGGTGATATAATGGCATTAGCACCTGTCCTGTTCCGAATCAATATGAGTTCATGTTTGGAATTTATCAGAATTTTCTTGTAATCTTCAGCGAATCCCAATAAATATTTCAGAGGTACACAATAGTTAAACAGTCCATTGGTTGGTATACCGGATGAATCTGCTGACCAGCTGTCGTTTAGTAGTATCCAGCTTACATTTGCATTTAGCGATACGTAGTTTGTTAATGTTGTCGCAATCCCAAGATTTCTTGTACGATCGATTTCCACTGCATTCAATTCATAGCGTATTTCCTCAAAAAGAAATGGTAGAGCGTTGTTAGCTAATTTTGCAGTTGCTGAAACGGCTCCATCCAGCTTTGTTAGAGATCCCTCAATGTAAAGAAAACTCCTGCTGGGTAGAAGATTCAAGTCCTGATGTTGTACAGAGTTACGGATTTCATCGCTGTTTTAAATGATGTTAGAAATGGTGAATAAGAGTGATGTTCAAATTTGGTAACACTGTTATCAAAGCGAGCGTCTGGTGCAATATCTAATATTCCTTTATTCATTGTTTCAGCGTTAAGCCTATTGATTTTAAATATGCTGTATTTGCAGGTGTTAATGTAGGTCTTGACCGCTTCAAGGTTGTCCGCTGACTAATGATCTTGTCTGCTCGGAGCTCGTATTTATCATTATTGATTAAGTCACCATCTTGGTCAAGGAGCTTCAATGTAAGAGAACTTATACGTTTGGTGTTCACAAGCAAATAGATTACATTTTTGGTTATTTTGGTATTTGGTATTTTATACCCAGTTCCCACGTTCGGTGAAAACTCGTGGAGAATGTGTACTTGTGTGTTGTTAAAGAATGAGCGTGATATAATATTACATTCGATGCGTATAGTATTTACTTTAATGATGTTGACTGGCAACTCTGATGTATGCACTATATTAGCAGATAAGTTTCTCTTACTGAATCCTAGCAGAGAAGCTATGGATCTCTGTTTTTCAAAATGTGTTTCTTCAGTTGCCTTAACTTCACTCTTCAATGTATTATTGTTAGCCTTTATCGCAACCTTTATCCTTTTCCCTTGTTTATCCAAGTATTCTTGTACACATTTTGCTATATCATCAATCTCACAGGATGCAACAGGTATCTCAACAACCTCATTCCCTACATGAACCAGGTTATTACTCACATCAATATTTGGTATAGAGTTGTATGTTTGAAAATCAATTAAACCACAAACATAATCAGTTGCTAGCTCCAGCGGAGGAAAGTACTCAGCAGTGAGTAGAGATGAATTTCCTGTGAGAGTAAGTGTTAGTGACAAGGTGGTTGATAATGAACTGTCACAATTTCAATATAGATACATTTATTTATAGATAATAATTAATGGCTATAACAATTATATAAAAACTATAAACATAAGTGGCCGCAAATTACTGCATCATAATTCTGATAAGAACTGTAGTTGTACGTAATATTACTACCCAAGTAGTTTATGAGCTCCCTTGGTGGTTGGAGATTGCCAAAGCTATCAAAGTATTCGATGTTATCACCTTTATTTTAGTACGCTACCCAGTGTGTACCTGCTCCAATTGATATGTCCAACTTAACAATACCGCTTTCTCGCTTCCATGGCTTTTTAGGTAGATTATCACGCATAAATACTCCTCTGAAGTGCGGCAAGTGTGTGGTAAACTTGTGAAGATCCAACTCGTTTAGCGGTCTTTTGGGTAGCGTCTTTAATAGTGTTTTGGTTGAGGTTGTAAATAGAGTGCAAGTCCTTTTCTGTACGGCTTCAAGAACAGCCCGTTTCCATCTTTACCAACCGCTATAGTTTCCATTGCTTGGTTACGACGTTTGCTTTCATCCAATTTTGCCTTTGTCGCACTGGTATCATATACTGCTTTAGCTATGCCTGCTGCACCTCCCGACAGTGCGCCCAATGCTGAAAGCCCAGCAAACAACGGGATGAGGAACGGAAGTGCCCCGCCAACCTTTGGTACAGGTATCACTCGTGGAGTTTTAATTGATTTCTTCTTTCTTTTCACAATATTTTTAGCTGCACTAAGGGCTTTTTTGGAGCTTCCATCAAGTCTTTTGGTTTTTTTATTTTTAAAATCTTACGTGCATTTCGTACTACTTCTCGGAATGTGGGTTGGCGTTTATTTTTAACCTTAAGACCCATACCTAGCTTTAGTTTAGCCTTCATTGCGTTTGTTATAAGCCAGGCGTTGGCACGTTCACTCTAATTTGCATCCGTAGATTTTGCACGCAGCCAGGCTTTTTCAACTAATATTTAATCAGCTATATGTCGATCACTTGTATCTTTATGTCGCGAGTATGCTATATCGTCTTCTTTGCAGGCTGCGTCCAGTGGATTAATGCCTGGATCTCCTCTCGCCAATCTTTCTTGTAACTTTGTTCCTGGTCCACAGTACTGGTATCCCTGTAGATATAATTCTACAGATAATTTGTTGATGACTGAATTTAATAGTCCTCTGCCCCCTTTCAAAGATTTGCTGGAGCGTTTCGATTTGTGATCCGACATCTTATAAGGTTCCGATGATACTGTTGAAATGTAATATAAACAGGTGAACTTATAGGAATCCCGTTAGTCTTCAATATGCGGTTCATTAAACTACAACAAGCTTTTCCTGTTCGAAATGCTGATGTAGCTGTTATGAAGGTGAAGAAAAAGCATGGTCCCCTATTGCCTAATAGTATAAGGAGCATCATTGTTGGACCATCGAATTGTGGAAAAGCTAATGTTATGATAAGTTTGCTGGAACATCCTAATGGTCTGAGATATGAAAATATTTACATATATTCCAAATCTTTACATCAACCAAAGTATGAATACTTGAAGCGAGTGATCACTCCCATATCATGATTGGGAGTAGTTGTTCTATGCGGATCCTGGCCCACTTTTTCCATACAAAAAGTGTCCGGAAAATTCAAATTGTTTTAGTCTACGTCACAGGGCCTGCCTGCCTGAGGGAATTCCTTCTGACGTCATCTGGTTGACAGATCCCCGTAAGCTGTTCAAGCTCTTGTCTTAGCTGATTTTTTAATAAAATAATGTTTGATTTTTTTGTTGGAATCTAACCGCGAACGCTTGGTTTTGTAAAATCCGATGCGCTCTACCATGAGACCATGGAGGTGTTGTGTGAATATTCTTTAAAGTTGCTATATATAGGTAGAGTTCTGGGCCAGAGTTTTTATCTAGAACTCTCACCCGCAGATGGCGCCAACTTCGCTAGGTGGTTTTGAGTGTTTGTGTTTTGGATGTACCTTTAAGTCTTGACGGGCTTATGTCTTCAATACACCATTGAGCCTTGACTTGCTTATGTCTTGAATGCATCATTTGGTCTTGAGTGCGCCCTAGCGGCATTAACCGGTACTACCAGCATGCTCCGGTACTACTGTTTTCTTGGATAGATATGTGGTGCGTCTAAATGTGGGCTTTTTTATTATGATTTTTCTTGAGCTCCTAAATGCAGGCTTTTGGTTTTGAACTAATATTAGTATTAATTAAAGTTAATAGTAGGAAATTTTTGTTCATGCCAATGGATTCTAGATGGTTGGGGTGGTAGTATTAGGGGGGATAAAATTTTCATCAGAAATCCTATAAGGGCTATGGTTTTCGAGATATTAGCGATTTTACCTTTTCATATATAGTTAATATTATTAATAATTCAAGCTACCTAGGATAGTTTTGTTCATGCCAATAGATTCTAGAAAGTGTTAGTGGGTTAGAGGTTAGGTTAGGTTAGGTTAGAGGGGGGATAAGATTTTTGTTAGAAATCCTCTACGGGCTATGGTTTTCGAGATCTTAGCGATTTTCCCTTTTTAGATATAGTTAATATTAGTAATAATTCAAGTTTTTTTGCCCATGGGGTGCTGCGCCTAAATGTAGGCTTTTTATTATGATTTTTCTTGAGCTCCTAAATGTAGGCTTTTGGTTTTGAACTAATATTTGTAATAATTAAAGTTAATATTAGGAAATTTTTGTTCATGACAATGGATTCTAGATGGTTGGGGTGGTAGTATTAGGGGGGATAACATTTTCATCAGAAATCCTCTACGGGCTATGGTTTTCGAGATATTAGCGATTTTACCCTTTCAGATATGGTTAATATTATTAATAATTCAAGCTACCTAGGATAGTTTTGTTCATGCCAATAGATTCTAGAAGGTGTTAATGGGGCAGGGGGTTAGAGGGGGATAAAATTTTTGTTAGAAATCCTCTATGGGCTATGGTTTTCGAGATATTAGCGATTTTACCTTTTTAGATATAATTAATATTAGAAATAATTCAAGTTTTTTTGTTCATGGGAGTTCTGCGCCTAAATATAGGCTTTTCATGTTGGTTTTGAATTGTAATATTAGTAATAATTAAAGTTAATAGTAAGAAATTTTTGTTTATGCCAATGGATCCTAGATCGTTGGGGTGAGAGTATTAAGGGGATAACATTTTCATCAGAAATCCTCTACGGGCTCTGGTTTTCGAGACATTAGAGATTTTACCTTTTCAGATATCGTTAATATTATTAATAATTCAAGTTAACCTGGGGAGTTGTAGATATCAGCATGATGTCACCTTGGATTTGCTATTTTCTTACTTGAATATTTGTTAGCGAGGAATTTGTAGATATCAGAAGTTCCGGATCACTTTCTATGGGGATGCTGGGTATCAAATATTAAATGTTTACCAAACATTAGGCATGCTTCCCCTGTTTATGATGTAATTTGATATCACCGCTGTAAACAAATTCGCATTTAAGCTAAATGGTTCATACACACCTGTGTAAGCTTCCTGTTTACAAATTCGCATTTTAGCTGAATGAGTCATGCACACCTGTGTAAACAAATTTAAGCAATATCAGCACATTTATTCTTTTCATGTAATTTGATACCACACTTCCTGTAGGCACCCAAAAATTTTATTGTTCCAAGAATTTTTACCGATGGAAATGTTTCATTGGAATTCGCATAAAGTAAAAAAAAATTACATTTTCTTTTTATCTTGAAATGCATTCATGTAATAAATGTCATTTGATATTTGCAATTTCACCTAGCAGAATAAAGTAATCAAATTAATTTGAATGATTTATGTTTTTTTTGTTAATCGTGTAATTCGATATCATCTCAGCCTGTAAGCAAATTCGTTCGACTTCATCCTGTGCAATGATTATTGTAGCAGCAGGATCATTCATGTTTACAAACCGTCCTATAAAAGCCCATGCAAAATCTTGGGGAGCATCAGTCAGTTTTAGTGAGTCTCCGTGATAGTACATAAAAAATAAAAATGTCTTCGGTGTTAGTAAATAAAAGTTTTTCAATAATTGAAAATTTCCGGAAGGTTGTGTTTAACAAATTCAGAGAATAAAGACTATATTGTTAAAAAGTGTAACAGAAACATACATAAATTTCAAGTTGCATTTTGGGAATGTAATAAGAGTGCAAGGAAACGACATTTCGGGAGCTGTCTCGAGCAAGTTAAAGCATTGAGAGCGCTATTGAGAACTCTCCGTCGAGGTGGAGGAATTACTCGCGTAAGAAGAAGTGATTTTGTAAAGTGGGAGGAAATAAAGACAGCGTTCGCAGACAGAATTCGGCAAGGTGTTATTGCAAATTTAAAATATATCGATTTGCAGCTATTTATGCAAGACGCTGCCAAATTATTTACGTGCCGTATTAAGAACACTCTAAAACGTTATTTTAATATTAAAGTTTCTACAACGTTTTGCGGCGCATTTGTTAAAGAAAGTGCTGACAATGAAAACATAAAAGACATTAAATATTTCCAAGCAAGAACTACTCCAATTAGTGCAGATGATAATTTGGAGGAGTGGTTTAAATCAAACATTTTGGATCCAATACACACTCAGCTGGAATAATTGCAGGAAAAAGACAGTGGCTGGGCACTGCACTCTATAATACACTTAGCGGTGCATATCAGCAAGTTTGAGTCGATTCGGGGATCATTTTATATACATCTGCCGATGGAGATTGCTTTAAAGAAAGCTTGCATTAATGTGCAAAATAATGATGAAGCATGCTTCGCGTGTGCCGTAATCTCAGCGCTATACCCTACAAATGTTCATTCTGAAAGGATATCATCATATCCACATTATTCAACTGTACTTGATTTAAATGGGATAACATTTCCCATGACACTTAAGAAAATTGCACAATTTGAGGACCAGAGCGATTTATCAAGAACGTGTTCATCCTAGGGAAAGAGCGTTCTTTCACCACAGTTCCAGTTAGACTTACGAAACACAAGATGGATCGACATGTAAATCTCTTAATGCTACAAGATGACTATAATCAGGATGATGATGATGATGGCAGATATCATATCTGCTGGATTAAAGATCTTTCGCACCTCATATCGGGACAAACTTCAAAACATAAGTCTAGAGTTTACATATGCGACAGATGTTTGTTCTACGTTTACTCTGAAGAAAAAACTAACATCACACACTTGTTGTGTAGTTGAGCGATCTTACGAGTACCTCCATTGAGATCACCTGGTATTATATTTTCGTTCCTAACGGAGCAGCGGAGTGCAATTTCCGCTATAGTAGGCGAAGCCTTGTTGTTAAAGAAGTGGCGAAGCCAAATGAGGCTTTGCACCAATTTAATTAACGTTTAGCTTGTTGTTAAAGAAATGGCGAAGCCAAATTAGGCTTTGCACCTATTTAATTAACGTATAACTTGTTACTGAGAAATAGGCGAAACCAAATGGGGCTTTGCACCTATTTAATAAACGTACGCCTTGTTGAAGACTGAACTAACTCTCAACTTTATTCTTATTACTGCAGTATATTTATACAAAAATTGTCTTACTCTAAGACTACTAACACTATACAGAGTGTAAAATCTTCAACCATGAAATGCAAGTTGAGATAACAAAAAAAAAAGGAAAAAAAGACACTCAATACTTCTTTTAAATTTTATTCTCGATAATTTAAAATAAGCTTATCAAACAAATGCTTTTTCAAATCCGCACACTGAACCTTGCTAATCGCTCTTCCAGCCCGTCTCAAATCTAATAATCTTTTTATTTCAAACGAAAAATTAACCGCTTTTTTCATTTCCCCAATCACTCTGTTGCACCAATCCGCATGTCTTTTCAAATCATGCCCTAACTGACCGCTTGAACAGCTGCTTCTCCCAAGGGTAATGACCGATGATAAATCAATCAAGTTGATCTTAGCTCACAACCATGGCAATGTTCATAATTTCGCCCTTTTGTAAATTATGCCCAATTTTGGAAGCTTTGGCAAAGCTTAGAGCTTTGTTTTGTTAGTGGCAATGACAAATGTCAATAGTTTCAGTAGGCAATGATATGATAAAAATGTCGAATTATTTTTGGTGTCGCGAGTGTTTGAATAGGAAATTAATTATAATAAAACAATCCGATGTGTTTTGGCTATAAACAAAATTCAGTGAGCCAAAACAATTAATTTTTATCAGTTTTGATGTAGTTCTAAAGAAATTCAGAAATACAACACTGCAACATAACCTATTCTACGGATCATTAATGGAATACATCTCAGATAAGTATTAGTGTATAATTAATATGATAACAATGATTCTTTGGTTGAATTTTCAGGTTGTTAGATATTCTACAGTGGGATGAACACAGAGTAATATATGAAATACCTCTGACCCAGAACTTTGTTCATTTAACGTATAATTCATACAAAGTGCAAGTTGGAAGTATTTCATTAACATCTATTACTTAATTTTACTATTTACGGAAGCATGCAAGTCACGGCACTCGTTGCTTTTTATAAATTTATATGTATACCTTACCCAATCCATGTTGCGGGTTTTCAACTCATTGTTTATTTTAATTTCTTTCCTACTCGAATTACACTCAGTACTTTGCGGCTTATTACAAAAACAATTTAGTTACTTACAAACATACGTTCTACCTCTGGTGCAAGGTCGTCGTATTTCAACGTGCGAATTCTTGCGCGCAGTGGTATTATGACATCATTCACTGAAATAATTGAGGTAGATTAGTGATGATTAATTATGTATGTATGTATACCGTTTGCTTTTACATGCAGTGGAAACTGATGTAGGTATGTAGGTATACCATGCCGTAAACTTTTTGTTTTATTTCCTGATCGGAATATGTGAAATGTTTACTTGCAATGTACTGGTGTAGGTAGGTAGGTATGCAATGAGTTGCTTCCGGATGAAAATTGATGTTTTTAGATTGGGGTTTATTTTGGATTTTATGATGTTTTTAGATTGGGGTTTATTTGGGATTTTATTTATGTAACAAATCTCCCCCTTGTAAAAAAATGTGTTATTCTTTGAAGAGGAATAACGCATTAAAACATGATGAAAGGGTTTTATTGGCAGTACTTCGTTATTGATTTTATATGTATAAATGATGTCGAGCTCCGGGACAAGCATACGGATAGGTCGTTAAGACTAATAAGTACAAGTTCATCTATGTCTACAATAATTTAAATTGAGGTTAGGAATACGTTACAATATTTCTTATAGTAGTACAATAAAGTTATAATATTTGATAGTTTGTTTGGCACATATTAAAAATTTCACATTGTAATTGTTTTTTTTTTTTTTTGATAGGGCATGGTTTGTGTGTACATATTTTTCATTTATTACAAGTATTGATAATCGGATTGCTTTAATTCTTATTGTTATAATATATTCTTCTTAATTAATTTTATTAATTATATATATTTGTTTTTTTTTTGTTAAATGTTTATACATAAGATATTTTTCTTAATTAATTTTCTAATATTAGTATACATTTATAGGTATGTTGGTTTTTAAGTTGGTCTCTTTTACAAATTAACATTTTTAGTTTCTATTATTGTACATATATATATTATTTTTAATTCTAATTTATATGTATATATGTATATATTTTTACAATTATACATACTCGTATGTATGTTTTTAATTTTAATTATAATATATGTATATGTATAAATATTTGAAAAAAAAAAATTCTTTACAATTTATATATCAAACAAGGCAGGTATTTCTTATTATTTCTGGTATTTTTAGAAATTTATATTGAATGATTAATTAAACTACTTGTAAATTGCGGGGTCTTTTAATTGAATCTAGTTCAAAATTGGTTAAGGATGGAGGAAGTGGTGGTGGTGGATGTATTGGTAAATTGTGTCTACTATTTGTTTGTGGAGACGAAATATTTTGTGGTTTAATTGAATCTTTAAATTCAGAACGAGCGATTTGAGGGGCAATGCGTTCTTTGTTTGTTGTCACCTCTTCTGATGCATTAATTAGTGGGTTTAATCTGGCTTTGTGAGCTTTGGAGATTTCCGATTGGAAGTTTTCGGAGATTTGTTTGACTTTTCCAGTCGACACCTTTCCCTGGGGTTGAGTATACGAACGACACTTGGTATCTACTTTGCCTTCGCGATTTATGTCTTCCGTAATTTATACTTTAGGTTGTGGATGTGTTTCCGCATCTAATTGAGCTTTTGGATTTCCGACGATTACTACTTTGGGAGCTTCTACTATCTTTTTGTTTTTCTTGTTTTTTATAGTTTTACATAGTTTTATTATTCCGATTATGCAAAGTAATGAAATCTCTGTAGAACTCAAAGATAGGGAGCTTATTTGAATCAGTTCTTATTTGTTTCGCTCTTTTCTTTGTTTTTCCAGTGTATTTATTTGCTCTTCCAGTTGATCTAAGGAATATGAGTTTTCATTTAGAATATGATTGGCATCTTCCGCTCTTATCATAATTATATGTTTTTTAGCGGTGTTATTAACATTTTTGATGTAGTTCTGAATGGTCTCCGTTAGGTTAGTATTTATAGGGTGAGGATATTCTGGCTGTGTGATTTTAATATTTTGATGGTCTTCATCTTCAAAATAAATAATCTGATCAGCTATTTGGAAGTGGCAAGGTTCGTTTAGGATTAGTATTCCATTGCCGAAGAGGTTGGAGCTATGTAGAGTTTTTCCGCAGGCACTCTTAATTTTCTGTGTGGTATGAAACGAAAAGAGCCAGGAATTTTTCCTGGTTAGTTTTATTAATAATTGCGGAGCTTGAGTTTGAGCTAGGTATTCGCAGTTACCAGTTTCATTGTACGGATTAAATAGGAAGTTTATCGGGCACTCGTTCACGTAATGCTCTTGAAGAATTGGGTGTAGTAGTGGTCCAATGTAAGTGCTTTCATTAAGATTATTCGATAGTTTTGCGTTAAGATTGCTAGGTCTTGATTTCTACTAGCTTCTTGTGGATGGGCTTTGTAATAGGCTTCTAACAAAGTGGATGGCGATATTAATAGCGGATGAACTTGATTATTTTTGAGAGCGGTTAATATCTGAATAAAATTTTGCTGTCTTAATTCTATGTCACACCTGTAGACTAATTGTAGATATAACCTCTTGGATACGTTGTCGCGTGCTTATTTCTCCATTGACCATGTCAAGCAGATCATTCACAGTCTTTGTTAACTCTTTCTGGTTGGCTTCAAGTTGATTAATAGGTTTCCTTAACTTTTCAAATGAAGACTTGAACAGGGTTATTTGACTTTTTTCTAATTCTAGAAGCGCCTGTGTATCCGTCTCTAAACTTGCAATCTTACTATAAATTTGTTTCTCATTCGTTGCATCCATAGTTCCAAAGAGATAATGTGGTCCACTTCCTATTCCGTCGAATAAGGATCTTCGATGGCGGATGGTTACCATCTCCTTGATGGTTTTTGTTCTCTTTTTATGGACCCAATCAGACTATGTATGTAGGCGTTTTGTTCCGTACATGCGCTAGTAGTGGAATTATGTACCTCGCATAGTCAATTTATAAGGAAACCGGTGTGTTCCATCAGTGTGGTTTCCGCTTCTAGATCGCTGATGTTTATTTGAGTGAACAAATTCCATGTATCAGGAAACAAAAGAATTTGTCCAAGTTCCTCGAACATTATGCCCGTGTTATTTGTGGTCTGCATATTGAAGGGTGCTGCTGTGACTTTTGGTATTGCCAAAAAAGTACCGATGAAGATTAGCGTCATCTCTGGAGAAGAAAAATAGGTTGTAAAGACAGATCATCGGTGAATAAATGTATAATATTTATAATAATATATATATATGTATATATATACAGGGTGATTCTTATCAAGATACCTTCCGGTATACCACGCGATTCCTTGAGGTAAGCTGATCAAAAAATTGTTCAACATACCCCCCCCCCCTCCCTAGAAACCTTCCTTTAGGAGTGGTGGCCAGTTGAAGATATTCGTGAACCCTGATGGGAGTAAATGAGTTTAACTTTTGAACCACGATATAGATTTTGCTTATTGTTGGCTTATTACATAGCCAAGAATAGTAGCTATTGAAAAGTGTATTACTCTGTATTTTCTAATTAAGCATCTTTAAATTATTGTCAAATATTTCCAAAATTTTGATTTTTTTTACACACAAATTTCATAAAGCTTTGTGGGTAAAAAAATTAAAATAACAACAATAACCAAAATCTATAGCGTGGTTCAAAAGTTATACTCATTTATTCTCACGAATATTGGCGAAATCTTCAACTGGCCACAACTCCTAAAGGAAGGTTTCTAGGGGGGTATGTGGAACAATTTTTTGATCAGCTTACCTCAAGGAATCGCGTGGTATACCGGAAGGTATCTTGATCAGAATCACCCTGTATAATAATGAAAATTATGCCATAATATTTTTGTATTGTTTTTATTGCATGAAAATTCTTTGTTTGATGGTAGTAGATGTTTTTATAGGTCAAATGGACTCTATTTTACTGATTTTGCGTTCTCTGCTCTTTGCTGTGTTTATTTTATTGATTCGTAAATATTATCGGGTCATGCCAATTTAGGTAAGCTCATTCGCCACTTGCGGTTGTAATGTGTTATGACCTGTAATTCTGTTTATTTTTACAATTTTGTCATGACTTGCACTTGATGTCGACATGAATGGCTTCTAGTGTTGATCGGAGCTATATGGTGATTTACCAGATAAGCAGTTTTTATGTATAAATAGAATGTAACATAATTCAGTTTTATACATTATTAATTTGTGTATTACAAACTGTTGTGTTCTGAAGTGTTTATTTTTGTTAAAAATATGGAGAAGAAAATTGGTGCTGCTTTTGACAAGTTGATGGCCTTGGCTAAATCGACTATCCAGCCGGAGAGGAATGTTGAAGGTATGCCCTTATATGGAGTGGACCAGCCAATCGAGCCGTACTTGCCTCAAGGGCGAGTAATTATCTCATCGAAGAATATTCCTGCTACCGTTTCTGCTTCGCCATTCGGCATGGCATAACAATCTACGAATTTCGTAAGATTGTCTTGGAATGTCAATATATACTTGTTTCCGGAGTGGGTTTCTTCAAGTGGTCCTACTATATCTAAATAGACTTTCTCGAAGGGCATTAGGGCAGTATCTGTTATGATCATCGGCATACGGTATTCCGGGCTAGTCTTCATTTTTTGGCATTTGGAACATTTCCGAATATATCTCTTAATAGAACTGAGCATATTCTTCCATTTATATTTTCTTTTTATTTTTTTGTACGTTTTAATGACTCCTTGGTGACCACCAAATGCCGAGTCATGATAGTCCTTTAGAATTATTTGAATTTCCACGGGGTCTGTGATAATTTCAGGTAATTTATTTTGGGAATTTATAAAATTATTGCTCGGAGATAATTCGCCGTGTTCAGATGTACTACTTCCAGATTGGTTGTTTGTGCTTCATTTGTGTTTCATTGAGTCATTTTGGGGACTCCCTGAACGTTCTTGAATTCTCTGGGGAGTTTTGTGAATTATGTCCTCAATTTCTGTTTCCCTTGCTTGAGCTCGTGTAACAGCATGGCAATGTGCTGGTTTGGACTTCGGTGGAGGCGGAAAACTAGTATCTTCGGTGATGTACCTGGGCCTCTACCATAATCGAATTGGGGCTTGTTTGTTTCAGCTGGGCAGGTATTCGACTAAGCGCGTGTGCATTAGTGTTTTATTTGCGAGGCTTATATTCAATCTTGTAGTCAAATTCCGAGAGTTTGTGGTGAAACCTTACTAATCTCGAAGTCGGATCTTTTACATTGAATACGCCATTTAAGGGCTTATGATCTGTGTAAACCGTGAAGGTTCTACCCTGTAAATAACACCTGAAGTTCCTGGCGGCCCATACAATAGCGAGCAACTCTTTTTCTATTGTGGAGTATTTTTGTTCCGCTTTATTTAAACTTCTACTTGCATACGCTATTGGCTTGTCTTTGCCTATTATCCCTTGAGATAAAACAGCTCCCAATGCGTCGTTGCTAGCGTCTGTCGTTAGATTGAAAGGTTTGGTGAAATCTGGGTAGGTGATTAGAGGAGGATTAATAAGAGAAGTTTTAATTTCATTGAAAGCGTCTTGGCATTTTTGTGTCCAATTAAATTTGACGTCTTTCCGTAAGAGATTTGTTAGTGGCCTGACTATTTTTGAAAAGTTTGTAATGAACTTGCGATAGTAGTTGGCCAGTCCAAGAAATGATTGAGTTTGTCTCACCGTTCGGGGTTGAGGAAAATTTTGAACGCAACTTGTTTTACTGGGATCTGGTAGTGCTCCTTCGTTTGAGCATTTGTGTCCAAGGTAGATCACTTCTCTGCGAAGGAACTGACAGTTTTTGGGTTGTAATTTAAGACTATGGGCCTGTCGAATACCTTAGCCAATTTCTCGATGTGATCTTGTAAATTTTTTCCATATATTACAATATCATCGAGATAGACAAAGCTTTCTAATCCTTGGAGACCCGTTAGAATGTAATTCATTAAGCGCTGAAAGGTCGCAGGTGCGCCTTTCAGTCCAAATGGCATTCTCTTAAATTCGAAATGCCCGTAAGCAGTACTAAACGCAGTTTTCGGTCTATCCCTTGGGTCAACCAGTACTTGATGGTATCCACTTTCAAGATCAAGTGTGGTAAAATACCGTGAATGCCCAAGTTGATCCAGTATATCCTCTATCCTGGGTAGTGGAAAGGCATCCCCTATAGATTTCTCGTTGACTTTACGGAAATCTACTACTACGGGCCAACGTTTATTGCCGTCAGGCCCAGCTTTCGTGGGGACTACAAGTAACGGAGAATTCCATGGTCTTTTGCTTATTTGAATGATGTCATTCTCTAGCATCTCTTTTATTTGTTCGTTAGTAACAGCCCGATGTGTTTCTGGAAGTCTGTACATTTTTTGATTTATTGGTGGTTGATTATGCAATATAGGTATGGTGTGTTTTATAGTACTAGTGCACGTTAGTTTATCTCCCTTTAAGTAGAAAAGGTCATTATACTTATAACATATCGCAAGAATTGACTTTTCTTCTTCGTGATTTAAATTTTCTTCCAACAGTAATTCTTTACGTAAAGCCGCAAGTCTGTCTTAATTAGAGCTTTGAGTATGGTTTACGTTTACTGAATATGGATTGGAAATGCAATTTATCTTATCACTTTTAAAGTTGTAGTAGCTATTGTTTTGTGCAGGAGGAAAAGGTGGACCACCTTTATTCTGAAAACTTTGGGAATTACTGACGTCCAAAGGTAAATAGAGAGGCTTAAGAGAACTGGGAATTTGAGAACTTTGGGAATTTATTTCGTCCAAAGGTAAATAGAGAGGCTGCAGGTTATAGTAATTAAGTGGAACTAGCGTAAGCGTTAAGTTCTTTAGGAATACTGATTCTGTGTTTACGTTCAGAACGGATAACGGTATAAAACTTTTATTCAGACTAACTAAGCAATTTGCGACAAATACTCCTTCTCCTATCTCCTGAGACATACAGATTATTTCTTGATCCAATTGTAATGGTATGCTCAGTACGATTTGAGATCGAGGAGGTATTTTATTAGGTCGCTGAAGCACTACTTCAAATTGTCTACTTTCGTCATCATTCTCGTTTTTCAAGGTACTCGAAATTTCTTCTATTTGAGGTAAGGAATTTTTTCTATTGGGTGCCATTGAAGTGGTAGCAGAAGATTTAAATTGCTGCACTATTTGATCCCTTGGTATTTCCTCCCCATCTTCTGTGGATGTTTCGAGAGTTACCGTGAACTCAATAGGATTGGTTTCCGTGCGAGGAAACCCGAGTAATTTGTTAGGGCCTTCTATATTGCAATTTTTTGCAAGAAAGTCATTACCTCACAGCCCATCGTGAGAGAGTTGGGCGTTATCTTCTACAACCTGTAGATGGCATGGGATACTGCGGCTTAGTAAAAAGTTGCCTTGGCAGCTACCCAATTTTTCTCCATCTCCAAATGGAGTTTTCAGAGTGACCTTTTGACTCTGTTCTATACGTTCTGGCGTATCAAGTGCTTCCTGTTTTATAAGACTTACTTCAGCTCCAGTATCCACTATCAGCCGAACGGCTGTGTTTTTGCTTATATCTAATGGCAAATCTACTATTGAAATGTTTTCCCTTTTTCGGGGGTTTTTCTTTTGAGAGGACCCTGAAGAAGTATGATAAGTTTTCTTTAATGTCGAGCCGGGGACTTTTCGGTCGACAGTGTGCCGTTTCCCGAATTTGCAGTTTCCCATCGTTGTTTCTGCCGACAGGTGGACATGGTATGGCCTCTTCTGCTACAAAAACTACACATCTCTTGTCCATAATTAATTCTAGGTTCGCGATCTGAAGTGCTCCATTGAAAACTGTTTTTTTGTATTTGCTCGCTCAGGTGGTGCCTTAACATTTTGTCGACAATATTGCACATCATGTTCTTTCGCTCTTTTATACAGAAAGGGGTTTTTTGCGTTTTATGCACTCGTCATACGTGTGCCCCTTGTATTTGCAATAGCTGCAGGTAATCTTGTTTAACAGTAATTTCTGTTTTTCGTCTCTTCTTTCTCCTGTATGATGAAAGATAGAATTCTGGTATGGAGGTGGACTTCCTAAAGATTTTCTTGTCGAGCTGACTTTAGTCGAGTGCCAATTATCCGGTGAGTTTCTGCCTGTATTAAAGGATACTGAAGCTAATTTTGTCGGCTCCTGTGTTGGAGGTATATGGAACTCATTCTTTATGTTGGGTTTTCCTAGCTCATTTGTGTAAGGGTATGGAGCAACAGTCTCGTGAATAGGATGACTATAAGCATTAGCATAATTTGTGGAATTATGTCTTAAAAAGTTGTCCATTGGAAAATAGCTTGTGGGATTATGAATGTAACTGGCGGGTTCTGGATTATAAAAGAGGCTGTGTTGTAATCGTTCCATGTCTAGTGCCTTTTGGATGAGTTGGTCTACCGAATCTTCATTTAAAGTAAGTAAATAGGCACTTAGATGCAGATTATTAGCACCACACTTCACTGAAGCCATAGCAAAATCTTCTATTTGTCGCTTCAACATATTGAAATTTACAGCACCATATTTACTCTGTGCTGCCTCATTACATTGTAACAATAGGCCTTTTAGCCTAGTTGTGAAGGAGTTAAATGACTCGTGCGGGTATTGTCGGCAAGTGATTAATCTATTTATCAGCTCATGGTATGTCTCACGAGGTAAGTAATTACGATAAAGTAGTTGTTCAACCTCTTCAAATGTTGTGAGTGAGTTAGATGCGATTAGCTGGTATGCATTTCCTCTCAATCTAGTGAGAAAAATCTGCATAAAAGCTTGCTTTTCCTCCTCTTCTAGGCACTGTTGTACTTTATTTACAACAGCCTATAAAGGTTTGCAATTCTGTGAGGATTTGGAGACTAAATTCTCCAGAAAACAAGGGCACCATTTGTGCTGACAGTTTAACTACCTTTTCATAATTCACTGGCATTTTGACTGGTTGGTTTGGCTGCTTTCTCTGGAGAATATCTGGAGTATCGTTATTAGAAGTAGGCGAGGTTAATGATTTTTCTGTGATTAGGGCGTTTAAGCTATTGATTCTTGCTAGAAAATTAATTAAGCTGTGCCTTTTGAAACGTTTACCTGAGCGATGCTCACGATACCAGTTTACGGAAGGTCGACTTTGGGGTGAATTACACTCTACACTTGGGCTATCTGGAGGGTTGGTATTGTCAAATGACAATGAACTTATTGCCGTCTCAAAGTTAGAGCATGAAGAACTACGGCCAGTTTTAGGCATGAAAGCAAAATCATTCGAGTTAGAGAGAATAGGGGAGAAAAGGGAATAAGTAGTTTTATCAAAGAAATTTAATTAATTTAATCAAAGCAAAGAAATTTGCCCGAATATGTGAAAGCTGCCTTGTTTTAGTCTTATTGCTATTATTAATGAGGAATAACAGTTTTGCCTCTTTTAACTTACTTAAGAAAGATTGTTGTCGTTTCAGTCAGCTTCGTTTAGCCGTACTCTTTGTTGTGTTGTGTATTATTTATTCGTAAACGGAAGTCGTCTTCTCCAAGTTGGGGACTTCTTATCTTCTTAGGATGGGTTCTGTCGCCAGATTCCACGGTAAGTAACTCGTAACTCGTAGGTTGTAGGATCAAGGTTTTTCAAGTGTATGTAGATTGACCAACTTCCTTGATCCTACCGGCTGCGCCAAAATTTGTTGTGTATTTGAGTGATCTTACGAGTACCTCCCTTGAGGTCATCTGGTATTATATTTTCGTTCCTAACTGAGCAGCGGAGTGCAATTTCCGCTATAGTAGTCGAAACCTTGTTGTTAAAGAAATGGCGAAGCCAAATGAGGCTTTGCACCAATTTAATTAACGTTTACTTTGTTGTTAAAGAAATGGCGAAGCCAAATAAGGCTTTGCACCAATTTAATTAACGTATAGCTTATTATTGAGGAATAGGCGAAACCAAATGGGGCTTTGCACCTATTTAATAAACGTACGCCTTGTTGAAGACTGAACTAACTCCCAACTTTATTCTTATTACTGCAGTATATTTATACAAAAATTGTCTAACTCTAAGACTACGAATACTATACCGAGTAATATATGAAATACCTCTGACCCAGCACTTTGTTTATTTAACGTATAATTCATACAAAGTGTAAGTCGGAAATATTTCATTAACATCTATTAGTTAATTTTACTATTTACGGAAGCATGCAAGTCACGGCACTCGTTGCTTTTTATAAATTTATATGTATACCTTACCCAATCCATGTTGCGGGTTTTCAACTCATTGCTTATTTTAATTTCTTTCCTACTCGAATTACACTCAGTACTTTGCGGCTTATTACAAAAACAACACGTTCTACCTCTGGTGCAAGGTCGTCGTATTTCAACGTGAGAATTCTTGCGCGCAGTGGTATTATGACATCATTCACTGAAATAATTGAGGTAGATTAGTGATGATTAATTATGTATGTATGTATACCGTTTGCTTTTACATGCAGTGGAAACTGATGTAGGTATGTAGGTATACCATGCCGTAAACTTTTTGTTTTATTTCCTGATCGGAATATGTGAAATGTTTACTTGCAATGTACTGGTGTAGGTAGGTAGGTATGCAATGAGTTGCTTCCGGATGAAAATTGATGTTTTTAGATTGGGTTTTATTTGGGATTTTTAAAAGCCTACATTTAGGCGCAACACTCCATGGCAAAAAAACTTGAATTACTACTAATATTAACTATATCTAAAAAGGTAAAATCGCTAATATCTCGAAAACCATAGCCCGTAGAGGATTTCTAACAAAAATGTTATCCCCGTCTAACCCAATTACCGACTAACACCTTCTAGAATCTATTGTCATGAACAAAACTGTCCTAGGTAGCTTGAATTATTAATAATATTAACTATATCTGAAAAGGTAAAATCGCTAATATCTCAAAAACCATAGCCCGTAGAGGATTTCTGATGAAAATTTTATCCCCCCTAATATTACCACCCCAACCATCTAGAATCCATTGGCATGAACAAAAATTTCCTACTATTAACTCTAATTATTACTAATATTAGTTCAAGACCAAAAGCCTACATTTAGGAGCTCAAGAAAAATCATAATAAAAAAGCCCACATTTAGACGCACCACATATCTATCCAAGAAAACTGTAGTACCGGAGCATGCTGGTAGTACCGGAGCATGCTAGTAGTACCGGAGCATGCTGGTAGTACCGGCTAATGCCGCTAGAGCGCAGTCAAGACCAAATGATACATCCAAGCCATAAGTAAGGCAGGACTCAATGGTGTATCCAAGAGATAAGCCAGTCAAGACTTAATGGTATATCCAAAACACAAACACATATTTAGTATGGACTCAAAACCACCTAGCGACGGTGGCGCAATCTGCGGTGAGAGTTCTAGATAAAAACTCTGACCCAGAACTCTACCTATATATAGCAACTTTAAAGAATATTCACACAATACCTCCATGGTCTCATGGTAGAGCGCATCGAATTTTACAAAACCAAGCGTTCTCGTTCCAGCAAAAAATTCCAACATTATTTTATTAAAAAATCAGCTAAGACAAGAGCTTGAACAGTTTACGGGGATCAGCCAACCAGATGACGTCATCCCCTGGTCAGCCAGACGGTAGGAAGGAATTCCCTCAGGCAGGCAGGCCCGGTGACATAGACTAAAGCTGTTTGAATTTTCCGCACACTTTTTGTATGGAAAAAGTGGACCAGGGGCTGAATTCTGATCAGAAAAAAATTACAAATGACAATGACTTCGTGACTTTTTTGCGAAAATGCAATTCTTATACCATGACTTCATCAATAAAAAGTGACATTTAGCGTTAAAATATGACTTATTTTCGAAATGCCGATTTCAATAAACTGGGTGACATGACCAAATAACTTTTTTTCATGACAATTTTTCCAACCGAAGTCACTTAGCCCTTGTCCTTCTTTCGAAGTCATTTTGTAATTGTCATTTGTCATTTTAATTTGATCAGAATCTAGCCCCAGGATCCGCATAGAACAACTACTGTTGGGGTATTATACATTCTCAAACAACTGCGACGTTCTACCTGCAGAGGAAGCCAAATCACATTCAGTGTTTATTTTTGATGATGTAGCATGTGAAAGCAAGATAATATTGTGCGATCCTATTTTTGCATGTGTCGTCACGAAGATATAGACAGCTTCTATCTCTGTCAAACATATACGCATATACCAAAACACTTAATACGTGACAATGCTAATTCAATCACCTTATTCAAGCAAGATGACTTGAATTTGAAACATATCTATAATGATCATGTGAATACAGACATGAAGTCTGATAAATTTCGAAGAACCTGTGCTGCGTGTTGGAAGGATGAATATAGTTTCTTGATGATTGATAAGGATAGCTCATTAAACAAGGGGCGCTACCGTAAAGGTTTTTATACCTTCATTGTACTATAAAAGGATGGAACATGCGAAATATTCATAAGTTGAAGTTGTAACTCAGCCGAAAGCACACCGAATCCTGCGGACCTGCTGAGTAGATTAAAGCTGTTCACCTGCTATCAGACCTGTTTGAAAAGCTGTTAAGCTCTTATCAGAGGTGTTTTAAAAGCTGTTGAGCTATTATCAGAGCTGTTAACATGTTATCAGAGCTATTTAAAAGCTGTTAAGCTGTTATCAGAGCTGTTTGAAAACCTGGTAAGCTGTTATCAGAGCTGTTTGGAAAGCTGTTAAGCTGTTATCAGAGCTGTTTGGAAAGCTGTTAAGCTGTTATCAGAGCTGTTTGGAAAGCTGTTTACCTGTTATAAGTGCTGTTTGAAAGGCTGTTAAGCTGTTATCAGAGCTGTTTGCAAAGCTGTTAAGCTATTATCAGAGCTGTTTGTAAAGCTGTTTACCTGTTATCAGAGCTGTTTGAAAAGCCGTTATTCAGATAATATCGAAGATGAATGAAAATCTATTAAAAGAAATCATCAAGACAAGGAAAGCAGTCCGAAGGCATTTTAAAGCTCTAAAGACGGGAAGGATTGAAGCAGAAGCTCAACTTGAAGAAACTTTCAAGCCAATCACCAAACCCTCAAAAGAGTTTGTAACAAGAGTCAAAAACGAGTCACCAGTAAATTTGGAGTCAGAAGAAGAAAAAGAAGAAGACAACGAAATTGTGGAACATTTTACTCCTCCAAAACGAAAATACGTTAAAATGGAGGCTAGTAGCACACCTATAAATTATGAAGATTATTCCTTAACATCTGAAGATGAATTCGCAACACCTAAACCTTCAAGAACATTGACAGCAAGGTCTCCTGTCACCTACCCCGATACGTCTGGGTACACAGTTTCAAACTGTTTAAAGCTGTACACTGATAATAGCCCTAAAATTGATCCAACCTATGGAGTTTGCTATGATAACAACGCGTGGAGAATCGGTAATTCAACGTTTAATGTTGATGATGTAGGAAATATTTTTTTCAAGGGGAAGAGCTATAAAACAACTTTGGGGTTATGTGAGCTGCTATTTATGAAAGATCCTGTAAAATGTCTATGTACTAAAGAGGATTTAACTAATTATGGATCTATTTTGAGAGATAACAATGCATATAAACGTGACTATGCTGAAGATGGACAAATGAAAGGTACTAGAGCTGCTAGGTTAGATTAGATTTGTGAAGGGGTGTATAGGCGTTAGCCTCGCAATCACGGCGACCAGAAAGATCTTTTGTGAGTCCCTAGAGTGGCTAAGTATAAAGCTATAATCAGTAAACTGATACAGCATAAAGGCATGGGACTAATGCGTCTGCCTAAAGAAAACATTGATCACATTTACTGGGATGATCCAAATGAATTAGTGGATAAACTACGCCTTCTAATGGCATCAAAGCAGGCTGGAAACACCAGTCACAACAATGAAATTGTATCTATCCTGGAGGAGTTGCGAGAAGCAGATGTATTATATTAAATACTACTCCATTACCATACTTTTTCACAATCCACAGATGAGCGTTGACAAGTTTGGACGTTTCTCTAAGCGAGGATATCTTGGGAAAGCAGGAAAGCGTGGACCAACAGGAGCTCAGGGGCCAGCTGGCGAACAAGGAACTCAAGGACCAGATGGTAAACGAGGAGCTCAGGGTCAAGCTGGTGAACAAGGAGAGCGAGGTATTGGATTTAATTTAACGATAAACGGAGACTACGATCTAAACTCAGAGTGTATAAAACGACTTGGTGAACCCCCTGAAAATGATAATGCTACTACCAAAGACTGCGTTGACAAGATAATTAAAATAAGTGTGGAAGAAATAAGAAAAACTATTAATATAGAGGTGACAAATTTAACGCTATATATCAATGATGAAATCGCGAAGATTGGAAACTATCTGTTTACTTCAGTAATAAATAAGAAAGACCTGACACCTAAAGATGGTGTATATGAGTAAAAACTCTTTAGAAATCTGTCTAATTTATAATTACGATGAGTAAGCCACAAGTGGTAAATGAGCTGCATAAACCAGCGAGAAAAACTTTTAAACGACGTCGTGTGATTATCAAAGGACTAGATGACTTGTGGCAGGCAGACATGGTTGAAATGGATCCCTACAAGTATGTGAGCAAGGGTTACCGCTATCTACGGACAGTCTCCAAATATGTATGGGCAATTTCAATTAAAAGAAAAACTGGTGTAGAAGTAAGAGATGTCATGCAATCTATATTCGGCGAGGGACGAATACCTAAAAACCTGCAGGCTGATGATGGAAAGGAATTCTACAACAGCCTCTATAAAAATCTAATGATTCAGCATGCAATTAATGATTACTCTAGGTACAGTTTCCTCAAAGCATCAATAGAATAGAACTCTGAAGGATATAATGTGGAAGGAATTCAGATTTAATGGAACTTATCAATGGATTGGTATGGTAAAGAAACTGCTTACTGAATACAACTCAAGAATACATCGAACTACAAAAATGAGACCACGTGATATCAATGCCTCCAATGAGAAACAACTGCTTTCAACTGTATACAGTCATATAAAGATTGTTGTTCCTACAAAGTATAAAGTTGGGGATTTTGTACGCATCAGCAAATACAAGCATATATTAGAGAACGGCTATACACCAAACTGGATATCTGAGATTTTTAAAATTATTAAAGTTCAAAACACAAACCCCATCATATATCGGCTGGAAGATTATCAAGGAAATCCAATCACAGGAGGCTTTTATGATATGGAGCTGCTGAAAGTTAAACACCCAAACCTATATCTCGTAGAGAAAATCTTAAAGAAGAGTGGAGATAAAGCTTACGTTAAATGGCTCCGATTTTCATCAAAACACAATTCTTGGATTAATAACAAAGATGTTTTATAATATCTTGAAGAAACATTTAACAATTTAAAATAAATTTATAATTATAATTATAATGCTTCATACATGTAGTTATAATGCAAATTACTTTAATATATAAAACTAAAACTATAATACATTTATTATTTACACTAGACTTAGATACTGTCTGGGGTTGCCACTTGTTTATCTGATGAAATGGAGTAATGCCCCTATGGCAGAGTATGCGTCGTTCCGCTCATAATTTGCCGCTTATTATCATAAGGACTCAATGCGATCTTCTTTTGACTGACAGTGTACACGCTATGGTTATGTGATCGTATGCAGCTCTGATTGGCAGTTAATATTCGCTTGTTATTCAAGCATTCGACGTAGTCTTCGAAATTGATATGCTTCTGGACTACATTAGTCTTTACTGCATTTGCTTTCTGTACAGTTTTACCGTCGTTTATATGGAGACTGCACATTTTCGAGCGCAAGCCAACAAATTCGCTCATGATTTTCCCGTTCAGCTCATCCTTCATTAGACCAGCAATCTTTTCATTCAAGAGCGGTAAATCAAACTGGTTATCTTCTGGGTAATCACTTGTAACAAAATTGTTTATATTTTCAGCCATGAACTCATATGCATTTTTCTCTTCAAGTTTGTATATTAGAGAATCTGTATGTGTATACATGACTTTACATTTATCCCTAAATTTACGCTGCATTAAACTGTAGTGGAAATCGTAGAGACCTATCGTTGAAATTTCCATAACTGCCATTCCAATATAGAGAGGCTTATTGAATAAGATTTTGAGTCGCCTTAATTCCACAGCAACTAAATTCTCATCAAATATCGTTGCAATGTGGAAGTTGGGTGCCGCAATCCGAGCCTTTGCTCCATAGCGACCTTCCCACTTTACGCAAAGCTTGATATCGCTATACTTGCGCACATTTTCCATGGTGCTACCAAAAGCTGCATTATTCATCTTTTTATAGCTGTCCTTCTCATGATCGCTTGTAGCCTGCATCCGCTTGGTAGTATTTAAGTCAATATATGGTTTCAGCCAAGCTGATTGGTCGAATTGAAGAACCCGGTGCACTTTTTTCAGGATGAGTCCATGTGATAAGCATTGCTTCAAGTTTCGGAAGTGTATAACATATTTAAGTTTTGGATGTTATGTTGCCATAACCTTTTCTAATTTTGCTCCAGGTGGTGCTGCATGCTCAGAGCAAAACGGTAAGTCCTTATGCTTATCATGTAGATGTAAATTGTATGTCTTCATGCACAGTTCTCGACAGTTCTCAAACACATCGGCCAATAGGAGAACATCAGTCTTAAGGTATAGATCTGAATATTCACCAAGTGTTTGTATTTCAAATTTTTGCCAGACCTCTTCAGCATGATTGTAGTCCTCAGGAGATATAGCACTGTCAGTCAGTTTATTGTAGGACGTTTCCTGTGTTGGCAAGTTCCGGAAATCCAATTTATACCAGTCATCAATAAAACCATATGGGAAGACACCCTTGCGTGTAAGAAGTTTGATAGTGTCATCAGCCAAACCCTGCCATACTGATCTTGTAGTGTTAAATTTATCCATTGGCCGCAATGATGATAGCTTATTTAATGATTCAGCCATAAAACGGAAGGAATCGATGAATCTGAATTTTATGTGGCTGCCGTCCACGTGTTTGGTCAACGAGATATATCTTTCCTTGTTTATTGGTAAGAGATCAACTTTTCCTGGGAAAGATGTGAACATTGATATGTGATTGTGAGATGTGAAAACATTGATCACATTTACTGGGATGATCCAAATGAATTAGTGGATAAACTACGCCTTCTAATGGCATCAAAGCAGGCTGGAAACACCAGTCACAACAATGAAATTGTATCTATCCTGGAGGAGTTGCGAGAAGCAGATGTATTATATTAAATACTACTCCATTACCATACTTTTTCACAATCCACAGATGAGCGTTGACAAGTTTGGACGTTTCTCTAAGCGAGGATATCTTGGGAAAGCAGGAAAGCGTGGACCAACAGGAGCTCAGGGGCCAGCTGGCGAACAAGGAACTCAAGGACCAGATGGTAAACGAGGAGCTCAGGGTCAAGCTGGTGAACAAGGAGAGCGAGGTATTGGATTTAATTTAACGATAAACGGAGACTACGATCTAAACTCAGAGTGTATAAAACGACTTGGTGAACCCCCTGAAAATGATAATGCTACTACCAAAGACTGCGTTGACAAGATAATTAAAATAAGTGTGGAAGAAATAAGAAAAACTATTAATATAGAGGTGACAAATTTAACGCTATATATCAATGATGAAATCGCGAAGATTGGAAACTATCTGTTTACTTCAGTAATAAATAAGAAAGACCTGACACCTAAAGATGGTGTATATGAGTAAAAACTCTTTAGAAATCTGTCTAATTTATAATTACGATGAGTAAGCCACAAGTGGTAAATGAGCTGCATAAACCAGCGAGAAAAACTTTTAAACGACGTCGTGTGATTATCAAAGGACTAGATGACTTGTGGCAGGCAGACATGGTTGAAATGGATCCCTACAAGTATGTGAGCAAGGGTTACCGCTATCTACGGACAGTCTCCAAATATGTATGGGCAATTTCAATTAAAAGAAAAACTGGTGTAGAAGTAAGAGATGTCATGCAATCTATATTCGGCGAGGGACGAATACCTAAAAACCTGCAGGCTGATGATGGAAAGGAATTCTACAACAGCCTCTATAAAAATCTAATGATTCAGCATGCAATTAATGATTACTCTAGGTACAGTTTCCTCAAAGCATCAATAGAATAGAACTCTGAAGGATATAATGTGGAAGGAATTCAGATTTAATGGAACTTATCAATGGATTGGTATGGTAAAGAAACTGCTTACTGAATACAACTCAAGAATACATCGAACTACAAAAATGAGACCACGTGATATCAATGCCTCCAATGAGAAACAACTGCTTTCAACTGTATACAGTCATATAAAGATTGTTGTTCCTACAAAGTATAAAGTTGGGGATTTTGTACGCATCAGCAAATACAAGCATATATTAGAGAACGGCTATACACCAAACTGGATATCTGAGATTTTTAAAATTATTAAAGTTCAAAACACAAACCCCATCATATATCGGCTGGAAGATTATCAAGGAAATCCAATCACAGGAGGCTTTTATGATATGGAGCTGCTGAAAGTTAAACACCCAAACCTATATCTCGTAGAGAAAATCTTAAAGAAGAGTGGAGATAAAGCTTACGTTAAATGGCTCCGATTTTCATCAAAACACAATTCTTGGATTAATAACAAAGATGTTTTATAATATCTTGAAGAAACATTTAACAATTTAAAATAAATTTATAATTATAATTATAATGCTTCATACATGTAGTTATAATGCAAATTACTTTAATATATAAAACTAAAACTATAATACATTTATTATTTACACTAGACTTAGATACTGTCTGGGGTTGCCACTTGTTTATCTGATGAAATGGAGTAATGCCCCTATGGCAGAGTATGCGTCGTTCCGCTCATAATTTGCCGCTTATTATCATAAGGACTCAATGCGATCTTCTTTTGACTGACAGTGTACACGCTATGGTTATGTGATCGTATGCAGCTCTGATTGGCAGTTAATATTCGCTTGTTATTCAAGCATTCGACGTAGTCTTCGAAATTGATATGCTTCTGGACTACATTAGTCTTTACTGCATTTGCTTTCTGTACAGTTTTACCGTCGTTTATATGGAGACTGCACATTTTCGAGCGCAAGCCAACAAATTCGCTCATGATTTTCCCGTTCAGCTCATCCTTCATTAGACCAGCAATCTTTTCATTCAAGAGCGGTAAATCAAACTGGTTATCTTCTGGGTAATCACTTGTAACAAAATTGTTTATATTTTCAGCCATGAACTCATATGCATTTTTCTCTTCAAGTTTGTATATTAGAGAATCTGTATGTGTATACATGACTTTACATTTATCCCTAAATTTACGCTGCATTAAACTGTAGTGGAAATCGTAGAGACCTATCGTTGAAATTTCCATAACTGCCATTCCAATATAGAGAGGCTTATTGAATAAGATTTTGAGTCGCCTTAATTCCACAGCAACTAAATTCTCATCAAATATCGTTGCAATGTGGAAGTTGGGTGCCGCAATCCGAGCCTTTGCTCCATAGCGACCTTCCCACTTTACGCAAAGCTTGATATCGCTATACTTGCGCACATTTTCCATGGTGCTACCAAAAGCTGCATTATTCATCTTTTTATAGCTGTCCTTCTCATGATCGCTTGTAGCCTGCATCCGCTTGGTAGTATTTAAGTCAATATATGGTTTCAGCCAAGCTGATTGGTCGAATTGAAGAACCCGGTGCACTTTTTTCAGGATGAGTCCATGTGATAAGCATTGCTTCAAGTTTCGGAAGTGTATAACATATTTAAGTTTTGGATGTTATGTTGCCATAACCTTTTCTAATTTTGCTCCAGGTGGTGCTGCATGCTCAGAGCAAAACGGTAAGTCCTTATGCTTATCATGTAGATGTAAATTGTATGTCTTCATGCACAGTTCTCGACAGTTCTCAAACACATCGGCCAATAGGAGAACATCAGTCTTAAGGTATAGATCTGAATATTCACCAAGTGTTTGTATTTCAAATTTTTGCCAGACCTCTTCAGCATGATTGTAGTCCTCAGGAGATATAGCACTGTCAGTCAGTTTATTGTAGGACGTTTCCTGTGTTGGCAAGTTCCGGAAATCCAATTTATACCAGTCATCAATAAAACCATATGGGAAGACACCCTTGCGTGTAAGAAGTTTGATAGTGTCATCAGCCAAACCCTGCCATACTGATCTTGTAGTGTTAAATTTATCCATTGGCCGCAATGATGATAGCTTATTTAATGATTCAGCCATAAAACGGAAGGAATCGATGAATCTGAATTTTATGTGGCTGCCGTCCACGTGTTTGGTCAACGAGATATATCTTTCCTTGTTTATTGGTAAGAGATCAACTTTTCCTGGGAAAGATGTGGCTATATCCTTAACTATGAATTGGGCATCATATCCAGATAAATTGTTAAAAATTACTGGAACTATGGAGCAATCCTGATAGATGAGATTGCATGCATTATACGCTGGTCCTCGATATTTTCTGTTAAGTGCCAATGATCCCGGACGCGTTCCTCATCGGCTGCAAACGTTTTTTCGCATATATGGCAGCAAGTATTTTCCATATGTGAACGCCGTTCCTCTTTAGTGAGGGGTTGCATTGGTCTGATGTTCAGCATATCCTGTACAGCTATGGAGGCAATTTTTTGCAATTCTAATGCAAACCATTGTTGGCAATTCTTGCCTCGATATGCTCGGTAATATGAGAGCTTAGCATCATGTTTGCAATGGAAACAGATTCCTTTGCTGTGAACTTCATGCTCCTGGATTCGTTGTGTATTTTGATCGTTTCCCTGAATCGGTTTCACTATTCACTCAAGATCTGCATACACACAAAACGGGACTGGATTCTTATGGTTATAATTCCTAAATTCCAGCCATTTCTTTTCCTCTGAGGGAAACATAATTCTGCAATCGTTCTGTTTCTCGCATTCGGGAGTGTGTGATGCTAATTTTTCTTCAGAGTAAAAGTAGAGCAAACATCTGTCGCATATATACAGTCTATGAATACGTTTCGAAGTTTGTGTTGATATGAGTCGGGAAAGATCTTTAATCCAGCAGAGATGATATCTGCCAGCATCATCATCATCATCATCCATATGATCTTCGTCATCGTCATCATCATCCTGGTCATAGTCATCTTGAATCATTAAGAGATTTACATGTCGCTCCATCCTGTGTTTCGTAAGTCTAACTAGAACTGTGGTGAAGAAACGCTCCCTCTCTAGGATGAATACGTTTATTGATAAATCGTTCTGGTCCTCAAGTTGCGTAATTTGCTTAAGTGTCATGGGAAATGTTATTCTACTTAAATTTATTACAGTAGAATAATGTGGATATGATGAAGTCCTATCGGAGCTGCCAGTTGTATGATACAGCGCTGAAGTTACTGCCCACGCGAAGCATGCTTCATCATTATTTTTTAAATTAATGCAAACTTTCTTTGATGCAATCTCCTTCGGCAGAGGTATATAAAATGAACCCCGAATCGGTTCAAACTTGTTGATATGTACCGCTAAATGTATTACAGAATGCCCAACCGCTGTCTTTCTCTTGAACCTCTTCTAGCTGAGTGAGTATTGGGTGGAATATATTTAATTTATACCAGTCATTTAAATTATCCTCCACAATGATTGGGGCAGTTCTTGCTTGGAAATACTTAATGTCTTTAATAACTTCATTATCACCAGTTTCTTTAATAAACTCACCGCAAAACGTTGTAGCAACTTTAATCAGATATTGTTGTTTTAATGTATTCTTAATGCGGCGAGCAAGTAATTTGGAAGCATCTTGCATAAACAGCTTCGGATCTAGGTGGCTTATATTCACGATAACACCTGCCCTAATTCTACGTACGAATGCTGTTTTTATTTCTTCCCACTTAACAAAATCACTTCTTATTACTCGCTGATTGATTCCTCCACCTCGATGGGGAGCTTTGATTAACACTCTCAACGATTTAATTTGAGCAATACAGCTGTCCAAATGTCGTTTCATAGCATTCTTATTGCACTTCCGAAATGCTGCTTGATATTTCCGAATGTTTCTGTTGCACTCATAATATTGCTTTTATTCACAAAATTTGCATCACTTAAACACTTCAACACACCTTCTCGCAATTTCTTAATTAATGAAAAGCTTTCATTTACTACTGTGATAGACATTTTAATTTTTTTTTATTCGACACTAACACTTAGCATCACTTAGATTGACTGATGCTCCCCAAGAGTTTGCTTGCGCTTTTATAGCAACGGTTTGTAAACATGAATGATCCTGCTGCTACAATAATCATTGCACAGGATGAATTCTAATGAATTTGCTTACAGGCTGAGATGATATCGAATTACACGATAAGAAAATCACTCAAATTAATTTGATAACTTTATTCTCCTGGTCGAATTTGTAAATAAGATTGTTTATATGAATGCATACATGAAAATGTGAAAATTTGTTTACTTTATGTGAATTCCAATGAAACGTTTCGATCGGTAAAATTCTTGGAACAATAACATTTTTGGCTGCCTACAGGAAGTGCGGTATCAAATTACATGAAAAGAATAAACATGAATCATTTGCTGATATTGCTTGAATTTGTTTACAACAGGATGTGAAAATTTGTTTACGAATTCCAATGAAACGTTTCTATTAGTAAAATTCTTGGATTAAACTTGTTTTGGAATCATGACTATAAATTGAGAGCTGAATCAGATTTGCAATCAGTTTCATTTTGGAGTTCAAACGATAAACAACCCACGAGAAAGTAATCTGAAATGGCAAACGCAATGGAGGAACTGAAGAAGCTGGAGCAGTACCCACCTTCTCCAAAGACATCTGAAATGGAAATTAATAACGAATACAACATTCAGGGTGCCAGAAGATGTAGGACTGCATTTGGATCTCGCATCATCCTGGACTTGGAGGACTGTCAACTTTTCCTTCCTGCACGGTACAGCACAATTACTGATGAAACTATACAGGAGATAAATACTGCAGGAGATTTTTATGTTATAAATAGAGGTCCTATCGGTCGAACGTTTAAAATAGAGTTTATCCGCCATGATGTTAATCTGTATCCAATTAATTATTATATTCGTTAAATAAAAAAATAAATAATGTGAAACCAGTTTTTATTATTAATATTTTGTAAATTATTAGTGATAATGAATGTTACGTTTAGTACTAGTGCTCCACAAGTTTATATATTTGAATATCAGGCCAGAAAAGGACCTTGCGAGACCTATGCACTGGATCGCTTTCGTTTCCAAGATAGGATTCATAGAACTTCACTTAAATTGCTACCAATTTTGAATATAGAACATAAGGAAAAAATTTATAACTTAAGATTTAGAAATAAATCATTTATTTGATGTGAATAAATATTGAAATTTAATTTGGTTTGACAACATTATTTTCAACAAAAGAAATTGTATCTATACACCCTCACAGCAACCATATTTTTACCTTTAACTTGAAGTTTTCTATTAAATATTTACAGCAAGTGTTGATATTACTTAAATTTGCTTATTTTATGAGATTTACGCATCACACCGCATTACTAATAGCCAATTAGCTAATTACCAACCATGATACTAATTGCCAATTAGTAATTATATAATTGCCAATTAGCTAATTGTTTGAACAAATGTCGCTAATATCTCGAAAACCAGAGCCCGTAGAGGATTTCTGATGAAAATTTCATTATCCCCCCCCCCCCTCCCTATCTTTATTTTCCCCTCACATACCACCCATCTAGAATCCATTGGCATGAACAAAAATTTCCTACTATTAACTTTAATTATTAGTTCAAACCCAAAAACCTACATTTAGGCGCAACACTTGAAAACAACAAAAGCCTACATTTAGACACACCACACATCCAAGAAAACCGTAGCATTTTGCTGCTACGTGTGGGCACAAGTGAAGCAAAAAACCTCACACGTCTAAATAAACCGTAGCATGCTGCTACGTGTGGGCACAGAAAACCGTAGCATGCTGCCACGTGTGGGCAAAAGTGAAGCAAAAAACTTCACATATCCAAGAGAACCGTACCACACATCCAAGAAAGCCGTAGTACCGGAGCATGCTGGTAGTATCGGCTAATGCCGCTAGGGCGCAGTCAAGACCAAATGACACATCCAAGGCATAGGCCAGTCAAGGCTGATTGGAGTATCCAAGACATAAACCAGCCAAGACCCAATGGTGCATCCAAGACATAAACCGATGCAGTCAGGACATAAACCAGCATTTAGTATGGACTCAAACCACCTAGCGGCGGTGGCGCCATCTGTGGCGAAATCCTGGAAGCTAAAACAGTGCGCCAAAGCCGCCATAGCGTAACTACTAATATAGGTTTCCACTCCTCTTTTTTAAGCTGGATTATTTATATAACCGCAAACAATGTGTAAGGATTGGCAATACTATATCTGATGTAATAACGGTCACCTCGGGAGTTCCTCAAGGTAGTCACTTAGGTCCACTATTGTTTCTGCTTTTCATTAATGATACAGCCACTTGCTTTGTATTTGCCAAATGACTAATATTTGTGGATGATTTAAAACTATTCGTTAGAATAAACTCTCTAAGCGATTGCTTACTACTGCAGAAGGATCTCATATACTTTCTGATTGGTGCTCTAAAAATAAGTTATATCTTAACACATCAACATGTAAAATTGTTACTTTTCATCGCATCTCTTGTCCTTTCTTGTTTGATTATAAAATTAATCATGCTATAGTTTCTCGAAGAACTGATATTGTTGCGAGCGTGGCCTTTGGTTCGTTATTTAGAACACAATATTAAATATTTAATATACAAATTCTTTATTTCAGTCTAATCATATAAAAATCATAAACCTTCAATTAGTCAACTCAACTTTAATTATCGCTAATACTGTATTTTCAATTATCGCCCTTTGCAAGCAGCACAGACAGGGCATCTGCGGCACCACTCCTCCACATCTTCTCGCATATGCAGCTAACAAAACATTTCATTTATTTTGGAAATTGTTTTGTTCACTCCCAAATGGCTTCAAGAGGTTCCACCGTGCATTTTTTTCTAAAACATCTTAAATGTTTGTTGCTGGCACGACTATCTGCTTTCGGAATGATTCGCCGTTAGGTGCTTCCCATTTGCGCTTTAATATACCACATTTAACATAAAGAGAGTTCCATTGAGCCCAGTAGCTTTTCAGCTTCTCGCTCCGTTCCGAAATATCCTTCCAGTCTGGGCTTTCCATGTCTTGTTTCCCAGCGAGAATAGGTGAAATGTCCGGATCTTCTCGTTGTGCTGTTCTTAGGTCCTCGTTGTCCCAACCAAGAGATGCTTCCAGGCTTACCAACTGTATAATTTCTGTTGTTTCTTTTTCTTCCAAGTTTGCATGGACGTCGTGAAAGGTGTCTGCATTTCCATCGATACGACATCTTCGGTCTTGGATTTCAAACTCATAAGCCTGGAGTCGCTTTTTCCATCTCGCACTTGTCCCTGAGAGTTCTTAAGCTGCAGAAGCCATTTAAGCGCTGCATGGTAGGTGCGAACGATGAATTTCTGCCCGTAGGGATATTTATGAAAATGTTTTGTTGAACTTACAATGGCAAGTAGCTCTATTCTTGTAGCACAGTAATCTTTCTCTGACTTTGAAAGTGCTTTGCTATAGTAAGCTGCTGGAACTTCTTGACCATTCTCCTCCTGCGAAAGCACTGCACCAATATTTTCAGTGCTGGTATCCGTGTCTAATATAAATATTTTTCCCAGCTTTGGATAGTGAAGTACTGGAGCTTCACAGACCTGTTGCTTCAAATTTTCAAAACTTTCGTCGCATTTATCCGACCATATGAACGGCTTTCCCTTTTCTGTAAGTTGATGTAGGCTTCTTGCTATATCTGCAAAACCTTTCACGAATCGCCTGTAGTAGATAGCTAAACCAAGAAAACTACGTATTCGATGTATGTCCTTTGGAACTGGCCAATTTTTCACGCCTTCTATCTTCTCGGGATCGGTTCTTACTCCTTGTGATGAAACTATGTGCCATAAATATTTAACTTCATTTTTGAATAGAGTACACTGACTCGCACTGAGCTTCAATTTTGAATCTGTGAGTCTTTGAAGTACGTCCCGTAAGTTGTTCTTATGTTCCTCGAATGTCCTTCCGATTACTATTATGTCATCCAAGTAGACAAGACATGTTTTCCAGGGTAAACTACGTAGAACACATTCCATTAGTCATTCGAATGTGGCTGGAGCATTACATAACCCAAATGGCATTACTTTGAATTGTCATAAGCCACTGCCAACTGAGAAAGCAATTTTCTCACAGTCTTCGGGATGTATTTCCACTTGCCAGTAACCACTCTTTAAATCCAGCGTGGAAAAGCAGTGCGCTCCGGAAAGGGTATCCAACGTGTCATCAATCCTTGGTAATGGATAGATATCTTTTCTCGTTACGTTATTTAGTTGGCGGTAGTCAACACAGATTCGGGTGCTGCCATTCTTTTACCTGACCAGAAAAACCGGCGATGTACAAGGGCTGTTAGATTCCTCTATTATGCCTTGTTTGTTCATGGAGTTCATCATATCTTCAACTTCTGGTTGTTTGGCTAATGGCAATATTTGTGGTGTCTGGCGAATGGGCCTGGAATATCCTGTATCGATTCGATGCTAGACAGGATTTTTTTTTTACCATAGTCATCATCATTTATTGCAAATTATTATGAAAATTCATCAATTTTCTTTTTGGCATCGTTGTATTGTGATTCACAGCATTCTTTTGTATATGCAGAATGCCATACAAAATGTGAAAATAAAACAATATTCATGTCCACCTGTTTATGGACCAGCGAAGTGCATTATGCACATATGAGTGTCATGTATCAATGAATACACGACGGCAAAGCTTTACGCTATGCTTATGGTTTGCAATAGGAAAAGCAAAACCAACAGCATATGGTACGGTAGAGTAAACGATCAATGAAAAGCATTACATTGTAGGTTTCTTTGTTTACTTCTACCTGGCTGAAACTTTGGGAATGCCCGCCGTGCATTGTTTGCATACACAGCAATTATGATCAATGTTGAAAATAGCAATGGCCGAAGGTGTGTGATTGGTTGAAATGATTGAAATAAGTAATGTCAGCAATTTTTATAATGTAAAAATTCTGTGTAATTTTATGAAATAAATCAGAGATTATATTGAACTCCACAGGTGCGCATCTTATTTTTTTGATCCTAACTGCGAGCTCCCTAGCTCCAATATGGCTCCACCTCAAGGTAATTGAGCTCTCCAGCTCTACCTTATTTTTATCTGGCTAGCCTAACAGAGAGCTCTATAGCTCCCACTTGGAATAACCGCTTGGCTAACAGAGACCTTCATCGCTCCTACCTGCCAAGCATACTGTCTTACAACTCTTTAAGAAGCACTAAGACAGTATAGCAGAAAACTTTAACGTTTCTTTTTCATTACCAGATTTGAGTAAAGAAGAAACAAGTTTTCTACAACTGGACGAAAGACGTTTCTGAACCTATTGGGTAGTAGCTGGTATAGGTTTTTGTCTCCTCGACATTTCTACGTGGGGCGCCATTGTTTTATGGAACTATGTAGAGTGATTGGCTTGGACGTGAAGTCGAGACTGCCAGCATGCGCTGACAGATCACTCGATGGACAGCGTTGACTGCAGGGTGGCACGCTAGATCGCTTCGGCTATTCGCAGAGAGTGTGTCGAGGTTCAACGAAAAACTTGCCGCTGCCGTCTGCAAGGGACTCTGAAAATATCCGCCTTTAGGGTCAGTTGGATGGTTGGGGCATGAGTGAAGGCATACCATCTGCGCCTTCAATATTGGATGTAGGTAAGTGACGTAAAGGTCCCTTCAGGAATGAATGTGTGCCGGCGTTTTGTTAAATATGCACGAATTTTTTTGATTATGGCAGACGACAGCGGCAGGTTTTTCGTGGAACCTCCACACACTCTCCGCCAATAGCCGAAGCGATCTAGCGTGCCACCCTGCAGTCAACGCTATCCGTCGAGTGATCTGTAAGCTCATGCTGGTAGTCTGGACTTCACGTCCAAGCCACTCACTCTACATAGTCCCATAACAAAACAACGTATAAAACTCCAAGATTTATATAATGAGAATTCAAGAATTAGTGTCCCAAATAAAAAATATCATCGAGAATTTCAAGAAGAACCCAAACAGGAAATATACTTCGGCACACATTCGGACTAAAACAACCGTGTAGAAGAGATAAAAGATTGCTTTATTACCTAATATAAAGAATTGTTAAACATAAGCAAAGATCTAGCCGTCAGAGAGAAAGAAGAATTTGACCAGCTATACAACTATACTATCATCCACAGTACGGAACAAGTTATGTACTCTTGCAGTTCCTACTGACTTCACGACATTACAAAAGAACTTACGTGATATCTTTAAACCAAAGACAACGCCGCTTAGTATACACTCAGAATTATCACGAGTGTTACAGCTCCTATGACTGTACATAAAAAATTAATAAAAATGAAAGTGGAAGTAATAAAATAGGTAAATTGCTGATTGAAAGAATTAACCTACTTTTAATACGTTTATTGCGTATTCTTACAAACGAATAATAAATTCAATAAAATTTATGGATCAAAATAAACTTAGGAACATTGCTTAGTATTAAAATGTAAATATTCAAACCGCAATGTGTTACAGGTAATGCAAGTGCCCCTAAAAACAATCCTTCAGATTACGTGTAATTCGTCCAAAAATTGGAATTGATTTATGACTTGCCTTAAATATGAGGATGTGACCAATCAAGCGTACATGGGTTAGTGCAGTTGCGGTACAGTCACCACGTTGTCATCATTCCTTTCGAATACTTCCTCTGTTTTAATAGATTACTGAAAATTGTTGTAGTTATTTCAGAAAAATGTTTCACTTTGTTTCACTTTGTTCTGGTGAAAACCTTAAATTTATAAAATGGGATTCAGGTAAGACCTGCACATTTTATGTTATAATTTGAGAACGCTCGAATATTTTTGTCTGCTGTGAAGACTAACTTATAGAGCACCGATTGGGCTTTCTTCCAAGCTTAAAAAAGATAATAGGGTAAAATGTTGAGATAATTTCATTTGAATCCGAAAAAATTAATTTTTTGACTCGAAATTTTCATTTTGCAGGGCTATAACTTCGAAGACATTAACAACAGCAAAAAGAATTTCACATCTTTTTAATGGGCAATGGATGAGGCATCGACTAGAAAAAGACGTATTCCAATATTTAAAAACCTAGGAAATATTGGCAAACATGTTGAAGCACTTACTCAACACTAGGAAAAAACTTCAAACCCCCGCAGCTCCCAGGGGGTGAAGATAGACCCCCCCATACATTTTTTTTCATTTCTGCCGCAGATCTATCACCAATTCGGGGCACCCTGTATATATATATATATTTGTTACCGTGTCTTGGTATTTACTAAGACTATATTTCGGTTGCTAGTTGCAACAACTTCTGGCCCCGTTGATGCACTCCTTGTGCATCAATGAAATGACGGAATCATGTTTTATTTGTTAAATTCTAACGAGCGCTTACCTTTGGTCTCGGCCAGTGGTAGTTGCACGAAACTACTTTGTTTTTCACCAGCCTCAATCGAATGGAAGCGCCGTCCTGTAAAAATACATTAAATCACATTCGTTTTGATTTACGAATGCGTTCCCACGGAATGGATTGCAATTCTTCGTACCGTGAACACGTCGTACCTTTTTCTGTTCGACGTTTTATTGGTTCTTTGGCTTTCAAGTGTTCGCTATGGTGTAGGTGTTGATGATGCTTTCAACAAGCTGATGTCCTCTACTACCTTGTCCACATGTTCGGGACTGCTGTACCTTGGCTGCTTAGGACGCAGAGGCATTTGAACTGGAACTCTGCCTCTCTAGGCGGCGTGTTGAAGTCTGGCATATTTGGCAGAGGTGGTGTTGGAGGCAGTGGTGACACTGCCCATTCGATAGTTGCAGTGTGTGCCAATTCTGTCCACGCTATCTCAAACTCGTCCATCAGCTCATCGTACATTACTTCTAGAACGTCTTCCATCATTTTCTTTCGACCTATTTTAATACTTAGGAAGAACTTTATGTAATATTTATCTTAATGTAAAAAATAGAGATATATGGCCAGGACCCATATATGCATCACACTTGATGTATACAAACATTAACGGACATCACAACTTACTTTGTAGCACAGATTTTTTGTATAGGTCTCTGTAAAACAGTTGTTGATGTTTTTACAGATACTACTCTAAATCTGCCGTTCTTACCAGGGTGTAGCTCTTCAATGAGCCCCAACACCCATTTTGTTGGTGGTTGCTTTTCACCTTTAATGATAACAACTTGACCAATATTAATATTATTTTGTGGTGTATTCCAATTTTGTCTTTTCTGCAATTCGGTCAAGAATTCTGTTGACCATCTTTTCCAGAAGTGTTGGCGTAATTGCTTAATCAGCTTCCATCGTCTTAGAAGGTGCAGATTTGGCTCTTCTTGAGTGGGTTCTGGTGCAGCTAGTAGCGGTCTTCCAATTAGGAAATGACCTGGGGTAAGAGTTTCCAGTTGTTCTGGATCTGCAGTGATAGCGTGCAGCGGTCTGGAATTGAGACATGCTTCTATTTGAATGACTAATGTATTTAGTTCTCCTATTGTTGAGCCTAAAATTCGACGCAAATGGTGTTTCATGCTATTTACACCTGCCTTTCAAAGTCCACCTTGATGTGGAGCTGCAGGAGGTATAAAATGCCATTTGATCCCCATGGCTGCAGTACTGTGAGCTGCTAGTTCATTTGCTTCAGCGATTGCTTTTTTGTATTCTTGCTGAAGAATTTTGTTCGCCCCAATAAAATATGTTCCATTATCGAAATATATATTCGCACATAAACCTCTTCTTGCAACAAATCTTTTAAATGCTGCGAGAAAGGTTTCAGACGTTAAGTCGGAGACTACTTCGATGTGTATGGCTTTTTTTGCCATACACACAAATAAACACAGATATCCTTTGTAAGTTTTGGATCCGCGATATTTTGTGGTTTTGACTTCAAACGGGTGTGCCTGTGACATTCGAGGACTGGGTAGACTCCCCATAAGCTGCTGTTGTATTGCAGCACGATATCTAACACATATTACCCAGAGATGGATCCTTTTTTTAACAGCGTGTAGGCCATTAATATCCAAAACTGGCTTCGTATGGTGTTTGGGACCAGTTGTGGTTCACCATGCAAAGTTTCTTTGTGGTAGTGATCAATCACTAAATTAGTTAAATGATGATCTTTGGGTAATATCGCTGGGTGTCGTGTTGAGATTGGCAGGTCTTAATTCTGCAACCTGACACCTACTCTCAAGACAGAATCTTTGTCTAAAAATGGACAAAGCCCTATAATTTTGCTATTTTTGTGCAAATTTCTTCCAGCTTTTAACTGCTTGAATTCATTTTCGAATTCTTGCTGTTGTATTTGCTGAATTAATCTTATTTTGTCTGTTTCTATGTCAGCTGGTGTCAATCTGTCAATGCTCATTTCCTCTTTATGTCTACAATTATGGACGAATCGGAGACATTGTGCAGTGCCAAGCAACAATCGTTTGTATGACGAGAATCGCTCAATTATTGTTTCGAGCCCATCGCGTTTTTGTATTGCAAGAGCTTTTACTGTCTTTAATTCATAAGACGTCTCTCTGCAAAGGCTTTTATCTTGTGGCCAGTCTTGGCTTGGTTGTCTTAACCAACTGGGTCCTATCCACCATGGCTCCAAGTCTTGAATGCTCATTGGCTTTAGACCTCGTGATGCCATATCGGCAGGATTATACTTTATAGGTATATATCCCCATGTATTATTTAGGTTACCTTCCTGTATCTCGGTAACTCTGTTTGTCATATAAGCATTCCATCGATTTGGATGACCTAATGTCCAGGCCAATACGATTTTTGAATCGCACAATGAAAAGCTGCTGACATTGCTCAATGCATGTCAGCTCGAACTTGACTTAGTAGTCTAGTTAACAACACTGCTCCACTTAACTCAAGTCTTGGCAGAGTAATTGGCTTTGCGGGAGCGACTCGAGTTTTTGACATGAGCAATGTTGTTTTTATTGTGCCGTAATTGTCTTGAATCCTCATGTAGACGACAGCTGCGTACGCTGAATTTGATGCGTCGCAAAACCCATGCAATTGACAGTTGTCTCTGTCTTGCTTGGTATGTATCCAGCGAGGAATTTTTATTTTCAATATGTGAGCCAGCTGTGACTTGAACTGCTTCCATTCCTCATTGAATTCTTCTGGGACTATCTCGTCTCAGGTACATCCATGCGTCCATAATTTTTGGATAATAATTTTTACCAAGATTGCACAGGGAGCTATCCAACCTAAAGGGTCGAACAGCTTTGCTACTTGTGACAAAATTTTTCTTTTGGTGTTGGCCTCTGCTTCAAATTCAGAAGCCTTAAATGCAAACATAAAATTATCGGTGGCTGGATGCCACTAGATTCCTAGAGCTTTGATTTGGTCGTCATCTACAACGTTTAATGGCAACTCTAGCTCTATTTCATTCTTAGGTAGCCAGTCAAGCATTTCAGCATGAATCGCTGCCCAATTGCGGAGGTTAAATCCTCCTCCCTTTAACAGTTTTACCAGCTCTGCTATGGTGTTTCCACCTGTTAGCAGATCGTTAACGTAAAAATCCTGCATTGCAATTTCTGACGCCTTAGGATACTCTTCTTTGTCATCCTTGGCTAATTGCTGCAGTGTTTTTATTGCTAGATATGGTGCTGCTGTAGTGCCGAATGTTACGGTGTTGAGTTCGTGTTCTTCGACTGGCTCAAATTCACTACTTCGCCAAAGTATGTATTGTCTGAAACAATTGGTCATCCTTATGTATCTTAATCATTTGATACATCTTCTCGATATCGGCAGTCACTAAATATCTATGAACACGTCATTTTAGCAATGGTGAGTACAATTTTGGTTGTAATGTGGAACCTGTCAACATTTGTTCACTGAGGCTTCTCCCGTTTGATGACTATGCGGATGCATCAAATACTACTCTTAATTTGGTAGTAGTGCTGTCCTTAAGAACAGCATGGTGGGGTAAATAATACCTCTGGGTATTCGCATTTTGTGTGGTTTTATTTACCTTACACATATGCCCAGGTTTAAATATTCTTGAATACATTTATGATATTCAGCTCGCTCGAATTTTTTCTCGAGTTGAGCGAATCTTTTAACGCCATTATCTTTGATTCCCCAAGCTCGGGAACCTTGCCTGATTTGAATGGCAGCTTCACTTCATAATTTCCATTATCAAGGCGTTTATGATTCTCACTAAACAATTGCTCACATTGCTCTTCTTCTTTAGTGAGCTTGCGTTTTGGGTTGATTTCTTCCCATTCCCAAAACTTCCGTACTTGACTTTTAGCTGTGCTAAGTCATCAACACTACTTGTGGTGAATGCAGAAAAAATCTTTTTTCATCCACTTGATTTTGTGGTGCTGTTGTTTCTCCGAAAAGAATCCACACTGGCCTTGTATTCTGAGCTATGGGGGTACCTTCAGGTCCACTTTTAATTCCCTTGCATAATATTTTTGTATAGGTATTCACACCCAACAACAAGTCTATTTTTCCTGCCTTTAAGAACTCTGGGTCTGCTAATGGCAAGCGTTTTATATGAGTCCAATCAGAAGACCTTATGTGTGTTGGTGGAAAAATAATAGTTATCTTCTTGATAACACAAGCCCGGAATGGGATTTCAAAGTCAGCTGAGGTGGCTGATCTCACATGGAAAGACACTTCTTTATTTGCCTTTGCCACTTGTGTAGATCCCAATCCGGTGATTTGAAGTGACGTTGAAACTCCTTTCAGTTGTAAGGATTGAAAAGCAGCTTCGGTTATAAAAGAACTTTGTGATCCTAGATCAATCAAAGCTCGCATGGGAATTGTTATCCCACTTCTGTCCCTTACATGTACTATAGCCGTAGCTAATAGTGCGTGTGTGCCTTTCTGCTGATTTGAACAGGCATTGGCCGAAGTTGATGGGACAGAATTCTCTGACTGTCTTGACTGTATGGTCTCAACAGCCCTTGGATTTGTTGAAGACATATTATTGTCTTCATGTAGCCATGTGTGGTGACGTTTGTCACACTTGAAGCATCCATTTTTATTTGGACATGCTTCTTTAATGTGCGGTTTTAAGCAATTTGTGCAAAGCTTGTTCTTCATCACAAGTTCACGTTTTGCATTAAAACCCTTTTGTTTAAATTGTGTGCATTTGCGGATTGTATGTTCTCCTTTGCGCACCGGGCACCTTTTACTCATCGTACAAGATCCATTATGTCTTTGTAGATAGTTAGAACAAATATTATGTTTCAACAGGATCTTCCGACGAGTGTCAATATTATGCCGTCGGAAATCATCGCAGTTTTGTATGCTATGGTCTCCCTTACATACCACGCAACTATATTGTTCGTTGACGTGATAGTTTAATGATTTATTTTGTGCATGTTTGTTCATGGCATCATAACCAACCTCACTAGGGTTAATAGCTTCCAAAGTTCGCAAGCGAGATTCTAGGAAACAAAACATTTCCTTTAACTCCGGAATCTCTGTACTCTTGGATATTGATAGTTCCCATAGAGTTCGAGTTTCCATAGGTAATTTTTGAGTTATTATGAAAATAATTATTGGATCCCAGGTCTTTGAACCTATGCCAAGGGATTCCAATTCATGAAAACATTCCTTTGTTTTATCATGTACATTTTTTAGGCTACTTTCATGCTCACCTTTTACTATAGCTTGATTAAATAAGGCTTTGAGTTGTGTAAACACCAATACCTTTTTATTATTGTATCTTTGTGTCAACTCTGCCCAAGCTGGTTGATAATCAGTACTAGTTACATCGTATTGTCGCAATATCCTTTCTGGTTCTCCAGATAGATTGGACTTTAAATAGTGAAACTTTTGCACTAAGGGAATTTGAGACTCTTTCTGAATCAAAGATTCGAACTTATCGTGGAAAGATCTGCACCTAGTGTAATCACCATAAAATTTCGGAAATTCAATCTCGGGAATTTTATTTCCGTTTTGTGGTCATTGATTACCCTTGCCTCTGGTTTAGTTATCTTTGGCTCCTGAAGCTCTTTTAGCTTCGATAGCTGTTCTTGGAGCTCCCCTAAAAATCCGAAGTATACTCCTTCGCATTCCTCAAAAACACCGCTTGTTTCGTAGTCGTTTAGTGCTGTTTCCACAAACTCAATTAATAATCTTTGATGATTAGTCAAAAATTTGTAACGAAGTTACATACATTTCAGCTAGACACCAGCGAAAACGAGTGCCTAGCAGCCGCAACAATGTAAGCCAGCCGCCGAGAGGAGAGCACACTACTGATAAGCAGCTCCGTAGTGTTCCGTGCTAGTGGCGTGATAGTAGAACGGAGCATTCTACACCCGACGCCATCAGCCAGCCTGCCTATAAATAGCCGGCAGCCAGTAGTAAGATCACTCAGTCGATCACCCAGCATCGATGTGAACACAACCGAAAATTACAGTCACCGATCAGCAAAATATCCGACCGCAAGAGGACAACTCCAAAGTGAACAGAGTTGACCCCCAGTTGGATTACCAGCAGACTGGTTATAAAAGTCAGTCAAATACCGAAAGATTAGTCAGTTGCCTCCCAGCAGCTCGCCTAGACACATCTCCCGTCCAGTCCTATCCGCAAGTCGTGTTGACTAGTTCAACGGCAACCGCACGTTAATCGTGCTGGCCTGAGAATTAGTAAGCGCACGCATCCCGTCCCCGTACCCCCGTGTAGGCTACTCTGCCGATAAGCGCACGTTAATGGTGTTGATCAGAAGAGTAGCGAGCGCACGAATATTAATTCCGTCCCCGTACCGTGTTGGCTACTCTGGCGACGAAGCGCACGTTCATCGTGTTGGTCAGAGGAGTAGTAAGCGCACACATACATTCCGTCCCGTACCCCCGTGTTGGCTATTCTGACGACAAGCGCACGTCATCGTGTTGGTCAGAAGAATAGCGAGCGCACGCTCCGTCTCACATCCCCCGTGTTGGCTACTCCTAAAGACAAGCCCACGTTAATCGTGTTGGTCTAAGGAATAGTAAGCGCATGCTCCTATCCCGCACCTACGCCGCGTAGTCCTAAGCTATTGTAAGTAAGTGAGTGAGTGTAGGTTAAGTAGTGTGTGTGTTACGTATACCGCCTGAACCGCAGAGCTAGAACAGCGCTCTGAACCCAGCAACGTCGGAAAATGGCCCTGGACAATCTCGTGACTGCCCGCACACCAACTACCGACGTGACAAATTGTTCCCACAAATCCTCAATGCTTCGGGTTCTTTGCTTCAGATAACCTTTAGCTAATTGTTGCCCTGAACATACTCTCTCGTCATAATTAGAGACAGGATGAGTTAAAACTTTTTTGAAAGCTCTTTGTCTCTTTATAAGTGCTTCCATTTTAGTTAGTCTTCCTTCACCAAACACAGAAAAATTTGAATTGCTATTTTTTCTTTTTTATTGCTAATTTGAACGCTCAATAAACCTATTATGCTACCGGTTTATTCGGCTTTGAAGGACCAATGTTACAGCTCCTATGGCTGTACATAAAAAATTAATAAAAATGAAAGTGGAAGTAATAAAATAGGTAAATTGCTGATTGAAAGAATTAACCTGCTTTTAATACGTTTATTGCGTATTCTTATAAACTAACAATAAATTCTACAAATAAATATTAAAATAATGATTAAATTCAAACAAAATAAAGCAAAAAAAAATAATTAAAAAAAAACTTAAGCTCTACTTATTGCTAATTATCTGCAATAAGAGAAAAGAATCAAATTAATAATGCTCAAAAAAAAAGAGTTATAGCAATTCAAATCTTGTCGAAAATTTCAATATAAAATAGAGTTATTTAATATCTTCTTGAAAAAAAGGTTTGTAAGTTTTATACTTATCAACTCCCTGTAGTATAATCAACCCTGAATGGTTAATGTAGCTAATCCGTGTCCCTGTTTCTGACCTAATTCTGGACTATGGATTGAGCCCCTGGAAATCTCCCAAAAGGTTCAATGCCAAGATGTGGTCCCTCTCCTGTATCCAAAACCAAATCAGCAACAAACCCCTGAAAATATCCCAAAAGATTTGCCGCTGATTTAGCCTAGATGTTAACCGGGATTTTTATTTAGTATGAAAATCGCCCAATACTATTGATTTCCCGATTAATTAAATTGACTGGAGTTTCCTGCCACACTTCACTTGGATATGTCCCGAAATAAAATGTTTTGTGAAACCCTCACGCCAACTTTAGTTAATTGGATATTTCCCAAATTAACTTTGTTGAATAGTTAGTAACCAAAAGAGGAGACAAAAAAACTTGAGATCACAGAATTTTATTCTTAACTTGGTGTTATCCCAAAACTCCGAATTAATTCTCCAATATCAATATATAGGAAAGTTGAATGTGGAATTTTCTGGTAATATCCCAGCAGTATTCCCTTTTTTTATGTGACGAACGAAGATCTGAAATCATAGAAGTTTATTCTCAATTTGGTAATATCCCAAAATCTTGAATTTATTCTATACTTTCAGTGGTATTTTAATTAATAGAAAATTTCTGGTAATATCCCAAAAAAAATTCTATTTCTATTACCTGTGTGGGATGAAAAAAAACTGTTTGTGGGAATAACCCTACAAAAATTTGAGGAGAAGTGGGCAAAAAATACTAGTGGCAATGTTCCATCTAGTTGACCTTTACTGGTGAAATACCGAGCAACAAGTGATTTTTCTTCTGAAATTGCCCCCTTTGCCGTCTATTGTTCTGTGGCTTCGCTTAGTTGCTGGCTATTGTTCTCGACTTTGCGTCAGTTCGCCACGGCGCTGTAGATTTTACGTTTTTTGAGATGACGGGGGCGCTAAAGTGGTTTAACATTTGTCAATAGATGACAAATTGACTTTATGTCAATTTGTGAGTTTTTAATGAAAGTTTATGTTCATTGTGTGGTTTTTTTTATTTTTTCTGCAATAATAGTATTAATAGTGACAAAGTTGTGACACAATAATTGTTTATTTGTGAGGAGATATGCATCCTGCAACAAAACCCTGCACTGGATATTGCAGATGATAAGATAAGTGGCTTAAAAGTTTTTAACAAAACTGTTGCTATTGTGTTTATTTTTAACAAACACTGTGTTCTTGTTAGTTTAATTTTTAGTTGTGTTTGCGTAATGGTGTTCTAGTCCTTGTAAGGACAGAACTGGAAATGTTCGAGTTGGATGAATAGATACATTCAATTTCACCAAGGTGTTCCTTTAAAGGTCATCTTTTTGAAATCTTACATGAGATTTCAATCAGACTTTGGTGTATCTATATACATGCTACTATGTTAAAATATAGTAAGACCTGGAACACCTCACAACTATATAGTGAATGTCGTGAATGTGATGCAACTTGGCTGCAGCAACATCTTGATGTGGTTTTATTTTTTACTGGTCAAGTATGAAAATGGAAAAGTGGAGCAGATTTCCGTCCACTTGAAGGTATGTATAGTATTACCTAGTATTTTTATACGTTTTTACAATTATATATTTCTTATTTTTATTATATTATATATATATATATATTTGTTACCATTTCTTGGTATTTGCTAAGACTATATTTCGGTTGCTAGTTGCAACAACGAGTTATACAATCCAATAAAAACGTCAACGATTTTGCAACAAAAATCGAAAGTCTAGTTGCTCAACTAAACACCTTACAAGTAACTGAGCCAGGTGAAACCAATAGACCACTGATCGTAAAACTGAATGATCAATTAGCTTTGAATGCAGTTAAAAATGGTTTGAATGGACCACTCAAAACAACAGTCTTCGCATCAAGGCCAAAGACTCTAGTTGAAGCAATACAAATCGCATCGGAAATAGAAGTACAGAAAAAAGAGGCAAATGTAATTTATTATAATTAATACAATGCCAAAAGAAATTTCAGCAAACAATCCTATGTTCGCAATAAATATCATCAGGATACAACTAGGAGTAACCACCAAAAGGATTACCAAAAAAATGCAAAAGATCCTAGGAAATCGTATCAGTATCACAGATCACAAAATGGTAATAGACAATCAACAAATGCCAATGAGCATAGAAGGCCAATGCACAGAAGAATAAATATAACCCAGTCGGGAAACGAGCAAAACCCCGAAGTGGATTGCTCGGGGGAAATAAATTAAATAAGCAAATAAAAATTTATAAGCTTTATAACCATTTAACAAATTACATAACATTATGTACAAACGTATCAATCGGCAAGAAAACATTCCTAATAGATACAGGAGCCGATATTTCCATATTAAAAATAGGTGCATTGAAAGAAACAGAAGAAATTCTAAAGCATAAAAAATGCAAAATAACAGGTATCACCCAATCAGAATCGTATTCTCTAGGCAGATTGTCAGCCTTAATAAGAATAGAAGGCCAAGAAATTCTACAAGAATTTCACATCGTTATGAAAGCTTTCCTATTCTAACCAATGGAATTTTAGGAAGAGATTTTCTAGTAAACAATTTATGCAAAATTGATTACGACAATTTCGCTATTTCAATCTTCTTTGAAGATGTCAATTACATATTGCCCATGTATACACAATTACCTGATTCAAAGGAAATAAGAATCCCACCTAGAACTGAAATAATAAAAGCAATAAATGCTAACACTAAAGATGATAGCATAGTTCTAAATCAACAAATACAGGAAGGAATTTTCATAGCAAATTCCATAATCCCTGCCAAAGGCATCGCGCACATAAAAATTCGGAACACATTAGATAGAGAAATAACATTAGATAATTTTGAACCAAAATTAAAACCACTCCAAAATTATCATATATTAAAAGCTAATCTCAAGCATAACAACAAAGAAACATTCAGTAATCTTCTCAAAGAATTAAGTATAGAGAATTTGGATCAATATGCAACTGATTCCATACTTAACATCTGCAAAGACTTCTCAGATATTTTTTATTTAACTGGCGATAAATTAACAATAAATAATTTTTACAGTCAAAAAATATCCACAATAGACAAAAATCCAGTTTACATACAAAATTATAGACTAGCTCAAACCCAAATAGAGGAGATAAACAGTCAAGTTGAAAAACTTCTTAACGAAGACATAATAGAACCATGTATTAGCCCATATAATTCTCCACTGCTGATTGTTCCAAAAAAAGCAGAGAATGATATAAAAAAATGGCGTCTTGTAGTTGACTTTAGATAGTTAAACAAGAAAATTGTAGACGACAAATTTCCTTTAACAAGACTAGAAGATGTACTTGATAAACTTAGAAGAGCATTTTCAAGTAACAAAGGGCATTATCAATTCAAAAGACTGCCTTTTGGATTAAAATATTTCAACTAATAGTTTTCAACGAATGCTCTCCATAGCATTGTCTGGATTAGACTCAGAAGCATTCTTGTACGTGGATGACATTATAATTTTTGGATGTAGTTTAAAACATCACAATCAAAATTTAGTAAAACCCTTTAATAACTTAAAATTAAATCCACAAAAATGTAAATTTTTGCAAACCGAAGTAACATACTTAGGTCATTTAATAACAAAAGAAGGCATTAGAACAGATCCAAAGAAATTCGATACAATATTGAATTATCCTGTACCTGAAAACGCAGATGATGCAAGAAGATTCATAGCTTTCTGTAATTACTACAGAAGACTTATTTTCAATTTTGCTCATTTAGCAAAACCCATAAACTCTCTATCAAAGAAAAAAAACACCATTTGTTTTGACAAATGAATGCCACGAATCGTTTACAGCATTGAAATCTAAACTAATCAATGCCCCAATTCTAAAATTTCCAAATTTCGATGAACAATTCATCATAACAACAGATGCTTCTCAATTCGCACTTGGAGAAGTATTATCTCAAAGCGAAGAAATTGCATCAGATCTACCAATTTCATATGCTAGTAGTACGCTAACTAAGCATGAGCTCAATAAACCAATTATTGAAAAGGAACTTTTAGGCATCCACTGGGCAATTAACTATTTTCGACCGTACATATATGGTAGAAAATGTATACTGGTTACAGACCACAGACCTTTAGTGAGTCTCTTCACACATAAAAATCCATCTTCTAAATTGACAAGAATTAGGCTAGACTTAACCGATTACAATTCTGAAATCATTTATAAGCAAGGCAAAATGAATACCAATGCCGATACTCTATCACGAATAAAAATAGATTCTGATATCCTGAAAGCAATGATACCGACTTGAAGTATAAAAGTAGCTACAAGGGCAATGACCCATAAAACAAATGAAAATAAAAATAAAACCCAAGATAAACCCCTAATAACGTAAAAACTCATCACCTTTATGCATGGGAATGTATATCCATAAATGAAATAAGAAGGGTTAAAAAATTAAAATTTGAGCTCAAAATAAAAAAATAATAACAAAGCGCTAAGAAAAAGAGATAAAGAAAATAGTTTTCCACGTATGATAATACAGAAAAAGGGCGTATTAATCGAATTCAGCAATAATCCACATCATGATTTAGGTTTAGGCGAAAGATGACATAATATTTCATTATATAAGCGTCGACGAATTTAAAAGATTATTTAATAAGCTGCAGCACAATAAAAATAATAAAAATAGGCAAACAACACTAAAAATAATTTTATACAAACCTCCCAAAAGAATTGAAGACAATTCAACAAAAACTCATATAATTGAAGAATTCCACAACGCACCACATGGCGGACACTCAGGTGTCAAAAGAACAATAAATTAAATCAAGCAAAGATATATATGGAAAAACTTAAATAAAATGGTACAACTATATATAAATAAATGCGAAAAATGTGCAAAGAATAAAATATTGAAGCACACTAAAGAAAAAATGGTAATAACAGATACACCATCAACAAGTTTTGAGGTGATATCCATAGATACAATCGGATCATTAAAAGTATCAAATGAATTCAGATACTTATTGACGATACAGTGTGACTTAACGAAATACATCGAAGCCATTCCAATGGATACTAAAGAAGCAATAAGTGTAGCAAAATCACTAGTTAAGGCATGCATATTAAGACACGGTAACTTCAAGACAATAAAAACCGATATGGGAACAGAATTTTTTAATGAAATGTTTTCAAGCATATGCAAGTATTTGAAAATAAATCACACCACATCGACACCATACCATCACCAAACTTTAGGTTCAATAGAGAGAAACCACAGAACGTTGAACGAATACCTTTTATCATTCACGCAAGACTATAATTGGGATGAATGGATCCCGTATTATACATTCTGTTATAATACGACACCTCATTCAGACACAGGTTATTCTCCATTTGAGCTAGTTTTCGGAAAACTTGCCAGTTTATACAATGATGTAGATCTTACTGACAAAAGTCCCATATACAATTACGACAATTACTGTGAAGAATTAAAATTTCGTTTAAAGAAGCGCACGAAAAAGCCAAAAATCTGCTAAATATAGCTAAAAGAAAGCGAAAAGAAAATATGACAGCAATTTAAATACAATAAATTTAAAAATAGGTGATTATCTATTATTGAAAAAGCAAGATAAAAGAAATCATGAATGTCTGTACAAAGGACCATACTTAATAAAAAACATAAAAGATGTTAATGTAGACATAGAAATAGGTAAGAAAATAAAGACAGTACATAAAAATAGGCTAAAAAGAATAGAATAAGAATAACACTTATAATCAATTTGCATTAAATCTATAAATATACTACAGTAAAATAGCAATTTGTAATTACATACATAAATAGTACAAATAATTAAAATTACTAACAATAGGATTAATATTTAGAACATAAAACAAATTAGGTGTGTACAGATAAATTTATGTACAGATAAACTAGATAAGATAGACAAAATAGAAAACTAAATAATTGTAACTAGCACAGCAATATACACAATTGTACATAAAATAGAAATAGATAACATAACCCTAAATACTAACCCCTAGCGATATAGAATGAATGTCAAATGCTGAGATTACTCATTACAACAAACAAATTTTTCTTTCTACTTAAACAAACATTTTTTTTTTCATTAACGGATAGGATGTAGAGCGCATCACCACACACACACCATTGCAAATTAAATAAAATTTAATTAATCAGACAAGACTCCCATAAGGTGATTCACTGCATTCTTTTGTACATGCAGAAAGAATAAAACATAAAAGAACATTGATCAGGCAAAACACCCATAAGGTGATTCACAGCATTCTTTTGTATATGCAGAATGCCATACAAAATGTGAAAATATAACAAAAGTCATGTCCACCTGTTTATGGACAAGCGAAGTGCATTATGCACATATGAGTGTCTTGTATCAATGAATACACGACGGCAAAGCTTTACGCTATGCTTATGCTTTGCAATAGGAAAAGCAAAATCACCAGCATATGGTACGATAGAGTAAACGATCAATGAAAAGCATTACATTGTAGTTAGAGTGTGTTCCTCAATGACTCCAAGAGGCAGCATTCGATCTAGCTCGTCATATAAAGATTTCTCCACCGCCGGAGATACTGAATAAAAGTGCTACTTAATGGGTATCGCCAGTCAAATGTCTATCTCATGCTCTACTAAGGTGGTGAGACCCAAGCCTTGCTGACTGAATGACGGAAAAGATGTGATGACCTCCTGCCAACGCTGCGAGTCGTATTCTGAAAGGTCGTGCTGTTGCGAACAAGAAGGTGAAGCTTTTGGCAAGGAGTGAAGCTCACTTACCATAGCAGGTCTTAAACCAAATGCTCTCCAAAAGTCAATTCCTAGGTACAAGGGTTGCTGAAGGGAGGGAACTATGTGTCGTCTCACCATACACGTCTTTTCGCCTTATTTTACGAGGACTCGTATGTGGCCCAGAACTTTTTGCTGCCGCCCATCAGCGGTCGAAACTGAAGATGGCCTCGTGTGGAACGAGATCCCCATTTTACCCAGGAAACTCTCCGCTCCAGCCCCGAGCCCGTTCACATTTGCACCGCTGTCCAATAAGCCTCGTATCTTATGTCCCTGAATGTACACATCGGCATAAGACCGAGGATCCCAAGGATTCTCTTCGTCAGATACAACTGTTTCGGCAATAGCGGCCTTTATAACACTGCGCAGGCTGGAGTACCTATGAGTGCGTGGGACGGTCCTGGAGAGGAGAGACTCCGGAGCGGACGGGAATTCGCTGACACAACACGACGCAACATCTATATCGGATGTGGAGGTTGAAGTGCTTTCGTCCGAGAAAGTGCATCTGCAACTTTCTGAAGGACAGGGTTCCGAGTAGGTAGTGAAATTCGACGCGCTTTGCATGCTGGAATTCTCTGTCTGATTGGAGGAGTTGGACATGTTTACTTTAAGACTTTTACCCGGTTTAAGGCCAAGTCTGGGTTCAAAAGTTTTGTGTTTTGGGAATGCTGTAGCATAGTGGAGTTAGCGGTAGCGATCGGGCTCCGTGTTGGTAGCCGCTTCTTCTGTCGTGCACCTCAAGGTTTGACCTGGAGTCAAACGGCGCTGACCGCCTACAAAATGTTGACTCCTGCCTCGGTTTCCCGACAAGCAAGTTCTTCATTGAGTTTTAATTACTCCCACTGCACCACATGCGTAGCAAAAGACTCTCTGTGGATATTTCTTGGAACATTATTCTGAAAACCTTGCGGTGGAACTTCAATGACATCTATGTGATTAGACAAAGCGTGATCTAAATATGGCATGTCTGAGTAGATTTCATGCACTGCTCGCAGCAGTGCGACCGCCCGCGAAGCCCCTATGCCAGACCATAGTTTTTCAAATCGGTTGAATAGGTCTCTCAGATCTAGTACATTGTCAGTCTGATAGAGAAGTAAAGCTTCCTCATAGGCGGTTTTATGTTACGACGCCATATTTTCATCAGCTCTCCTTTCGGGATCGGCGTGCTTATCTTGGACAGCAACGCGTGAACTGCTAATCGAAAATCGCTGAATGATTAGTTAATTCCTTGCTTCCTTGCCTCAACTAACTTGCGAATTTCGTAGTCAGTTTCCTGACTGCGAAATTTCCGAAGGAGGGCGGAATGTAGGTCTTGCCAAGAGTGCGTACGGTGGATTCGTAAGTATAGCCAATACCAATTGGCGGCTTTCCCGGTAACGACTGTATGGAACCCGGCGCACAATTCGGAGGCGGATACTTGTTCTAGTATTGCCAAGGATTCTACCCGAAATACGACCACTGTCACATCCAAGCCGGATGTGCTATCAAAATTTAACTTCCAGCGGAGGACAGGACTGTGGAATACACTACTACGATCTGTCGCTGCTGCCTGTCGGGAATTGTTTGGGATGTTAAGAGGAAATATGAACGAACCAGGTAAGGCTGGTAGAATAGAATAGAATAGAATAGAATTATTTATTTAGGGCTATGTACTACAAGAATATAACTATCTTTTATTTAGTTCGAAAAGAAGGCGGAAATTAAAATTAAATCGGTAAGCGACTAATAATATAAATTTAAAAAAATAAGCAAATTAAAATTAAAAGTTAAATATGAAAAATTGGAGAATATTTAAAAAAGGAGCAAATAATACTTAAAACATAAAATAATAATTAAAATAAACAAATAAATAAAATAAACGAAATAAAAAATAGCAATATATAACAGCTTAAAACTATAAAACACAAAGTCAAGACCATCTAAAACAAAACAAAATGCCTATTCCAAAATGATGCTACAGCGCGCTATCTGCTCCATAAACCCAGAAGTCGAGCTCGTACGCTGAATACTAGATGGTAGGTTATTCCAAACTCGAACAGCACGAACAAAGTAAGAGTTTTCCATTACTGAATAATGAAAGTTTGGTATCAGCAAATCGAAACGCTTTGTGGAGCCCAAAAATTCTAATTTATTAAATAAATAACTAGGTTTTTTGGAATATATGAGGTTATGTAGAAATGCCCGAAGCCTACGTAGACGGTATTGCTTTAAGGAGCAACCAAGTAGATGGTTACGATGTTGCGAAACATGATCGAATCTCCTAAGGCAGAAAACAAATCTTGTGCAGTCATTGAAAGCCACATTTAGTTTGTCGGAACAGGAAGAACACAAGTGAGGAAAAAGGAGACAGCCATAGGAAAAGTACGGCAGAATCAAAGATTTAACCAGCATCCAAAGCATGTTCGTAGACAAAGTTCACGAAGACAACCACAGCCGACGAAGCACACCATAAATCCTACCTATCATGTCGTCAACATGGTCACAGCATAGCATTCTAGAATTGAGGTAGATTCCAAGATTTTTTACGCGATTGGAAAATTGGAGCACCTTGTTATTTAAAACTACAGGTGGAAGGTCAGATACCTCAATTGCTCTGCGATAGAAAACTATGCAATGCGACATTCCTGCATTAAGCAATAAAAGATTATGATTAGCCCAACGTGCAATATTGCGCAAGTCGGAATTCAGCCTATCGATACAATCCTCCACAAGTCCTATTGGTCGACTGAGATACACCTGCACATCATCGGCATTCAAGTGAACGTTGCAGTCTTCAACAACATTAGGAAGGTCATTAATATACAGGCTGAAGAGCAAGGGGCCAAGAATAGACCCTTGAGGGACACCGCAATTTAGAGGCAAAGCACCGGAAACACGATCCTGTACCTTAACCCGCTGGAATCTATTAGAGAGAAAGCTGCGGATTAAGGACACAGCAGAAGAGTGAAATTGGATGTCTGAGGCCAACTTTATAAGCAAATAGGAATGATTGACCATGTCGAATGCTTTGGAGAAATCAAGTAGGGCAAGAACACACAGATGGTCCCTATCAAGTGAGCTGCGAATATCACTCGTGACATTCAGAAGGGCTGTCTCACAACTACGAGACCTCCGAAAACCGGACTGGAAAGGACTTAATAAGTCAAGGTTTTCTAAGTGTTCAGATATTTGTTGTGCCATCAACTTTTCCAGGACCTTAGCAAGAAATTCTAAAAGGCTAATATGTCGAAAATCACCGGGAACCACAGGTGTGTTCTTTATGGCCACAGGTACAACTGTAGCGACTTTCCAATCAGACGGAAATATCGACATGGTAAGACATGTACACGAGAATCAGTATTGCTATGTCTCAGCAGCGGAGGTACTCCAGTGACTGGACCCCTATTAAAATTTTCCAACCGATCGTTGATCGACGTGATACGGGACCTTCCCGAAAGTGGTTCAGCTGACGCGTGTGGTATGCCTGTGAGAGCTGCTTGGCCTCTCCGCTCCTCGAACATTGGTACCTCCACGTACGACTCGTCAGGACTGGAGCGGAAGTTCCTTACGCTGTTGTGGCCCAGTCTGCTGGTACACGGAAGCAAGAGCATGGCAGGTGTACCGGTAGTAAAGTAGCAAGCAATAGCGGAACACCTTACTTCGCACAGTAAGGTGTCCGCTTATTGCTAAATAATGTGATGATTGTTCACATTACAGCGGCAATGACTAAACATGCCACTTCGCATAGAGCACGGTCATTGCCCGTTTTGTTTACAACAGCACAGCTGCTTGCTATCAGTGACATTGGCCAGTAGTTTTTGTCATCGGTTGTAGAATATTACCGCATCATAATTAAATTATCTTGAGGGTCATGTTCTACTTGCGATTTCCGTATGCAAGTTTTCGAGGTGCGCAACTGCATTGGTGTGGTTAGTTCGGGTTACAATTAAACAGAGGTGGGTCGGCGCTAATAGTTAGATTAAGTTAAAGTTAAAGTTAAGTTAGTGATATCAGTGAATTAAATAAAAGTAGTGAATTTATTGAGAATGGAGTGTTGCATTACCTAGAGACACGACAAAGATAAGCTCTGGAATGCTCAGCGAGCCGCCTTCAGTTGTCGCAACTGTTTTCGGCTTGGCATCCGCCAGCGTATTCGACCCTTGACTGCCTGTGCTACTCACAGGCGCCGTCAGCGTTAACCCTCCTGCGTCTTCGGCAGATGACACTGGCATAAGCTAGGAAGAAGGATTGGATTCGACGCGACTCATGATATCCTCCAAGGTCTGGTCATAACACTGCGCATCAGACTGAACCGAGGGAGACGTATTATACAGCCGATGTGCTCTATGAAGTTCATGGAGCACCTGACTGATATAACGTGTATGATCTTCTTTGGTTCGGATGGGGTCCTAGTTAAAGTCCTGGCTTAGGGCGTTCTCTGGACGGGTGATATAGTTCAATTCACGCGATGGGGTCTTATGACCGTGGGACCTAAAGGGTATTCTGCCGGGGTATGATTTCTCAGCTTCGTAAAGTTCCACGAGCTTGCGATGAGCGTTAGCGTCGTCAGATCTAAGGTTGCGAACAGCGAATTTAACCTCAAGCTCATCTGGCGACAAAAAGGAGAAATCCATTTTGACAGATGGTGTGCAATGACTACACAACAGAAAAACAAGGATGAGATTTGCCACGAAGGAATATATCGAATAAAATGGAGGAAAACCGAAGTCAATTCCAGTTCCCCGGAAGGCGTCTATGTAGAAATTATATATGTCTACAAAAAAGAACACGATGGAATGTGTATATGTTAAAAAAAAAGATTCAATTAACAATGGAGGGTGTCAGCATGACGGATCGACAGGGAAGACACACCCATTCCCACACACACCAAAAAACCATTTCTCCAGCACTGCTGGGCTTGAGAAAACAAAAAAAAATCTTTTTCTCTCCCTCTCTCTCCTCGACGAGGGGTAATTTTCGTCTATGCACCTTCGGCCAGTCTATACTATGGACTAAAGCTTGTAGAATATACCAAAATTACGGACCCGGAGCCTGAATAGTTGCCGTCACATGTTAGGATGATCAAGACAAACGCTCTCTTACCAAGGACAAAAAATCAGAATAGGATGGACAGCGTCCATCAACTTGGCAGGGGAGTGAAGTTGTGAGCAAAGGCGGATGTGAGTTTTCAGTAGTGCAGTGCCTGCCAGTACTCAGAGGAGAAGCAGTAGCCGATTGTTTGTAGTAGTATCCCAAAATAATTATCAAGAAGAAAAAACATGTGAATACTTATATATGCCAATTGTGACAAGACTAACCTCAAAGCAGCTTTGCAAAACCCACTTACGAAATCAAAACCTAAGGATCTCAAAACTAAATTTTCTCAAAGCCCGAAACAACATAAAAATTTAATAATATACTGGCTTGTCCCTGGAACTAGCAGATGCAAACGGAACTAATTTCAAAAATGAATGCAACGCATACAACGCTGACGGACCACCGCAAACTGAACAACTCACACTTCCACTAGGGAACATCAGGAGGAATAATACAATTTTATAATAAGCGAAGAGGGGGTTTGATCAAAAAATATCTGGTGCTAGGTTGGACACTGGAACCGATAAGCTGACTCCAACGCCCAGACAAGGACAAGAATCTAAAGATGAACATCGTTCATCAACCTGCCAGGTTTGGGAAAGCTGAGTAGCTCGTTATTTAAATACACTGCCAAGTGGTTATCACCTCGGTGTCTACGAGCTGAAGCTTGGCTTCAAAGGTGGTACGCCTCGCGCACACAACTCGCTTGCAGCCGAGGAAATGAACACTTAGACAAAAGCAACTATTACACTCAGGGATGAAATTAATTTTGACTTTACCGAAGGCAATTTGCTATCAAACATGCCGCGTGGAATATGGCCGAGTGTCCCAGCCGTGATACAAGATCCGAGCCTAACGAGAGTCTAGAAGGGCTGTCATGAAAGTAACGCACTTTACAAATCAAGAAGGAACTCTACGTAGACCACTGTTGTAAACAAGAAAAATAGCCATGCTAAAAGATAATGACATTCTCAATTAAACCGCTTTGAATTAGACGAAATCGCTTTGAGTAAGCATCCGAAAAACTTTCATTTTAAAATAATGAGGCTTTACAGAACAAAAACAAATCTAATAATGATAATAATAATAAGAAATGATTCTTGTAATTGTACTTGCACTTCAGTCAAGTGAAGCTTGACTAAAGGTCAGAAAAAAAAATCCGAAGATTTTGCGCCATTTGTAGCACAAAAGGGCGACCAGAAATATAACAAAAAAAATAAAAAAAGATCTTAAAGCAAAAAAACCCTTGGGCGCCATTTGTAACAAAGCAAACAAATGAGCGACCAGAAATAATAATCGAATTTGTAATCGCGCTTTAGTTAAGAGAAGCTTGACTAAAGGTAAAAAAAAACCTTGTTTGGGCGCCATTTGTAACACAAATGGGCGACCAGAAATATAACAAAAAAATAAATAAAAAAGATCTTAAAGCAAAACAAAAACCGCTTGGGCGCCATTTGTAACGAAGAGTTTGTCAGGCGAGAGGTCTACCTATACCTACTCTTACCTGCATATAGATAGATACTGCATCCGCCACCTCTTTGCTGCAAAATTATCGCGGGATTAGCGTGGCTGGCTGCACAGCGAGTATGCCACTAGCCATCAGCCAGCTTGGGGTGGTGCTTGTCACATACATCCCTTGATGCTAGTTAACTGTGCACAAAATCAAACACGAAGATTGACCAGACAGACGGACGGACAGTAAAGAAAAGAATTTGTATGTGTGACTGCAGACAGGCAGACAGACAAAAAGAAGGAGATCTATAGAGGCTTCCTCCTCCTGGTGGAACCTAAAAACCTAGAAGCAAGAAAATTTATTTAACTAAATACTGCAAAAAGACGGAAGACCTCAACAGCGCCGAGCACGTTTTAATGCACCCAGAGAGTTTTCGACGGTGGAAAGGCGAACGATCAAGAGACAGAGAACAGGGAGGGGTCTCAGATGTTGTTGAGACCCCGGCCTTGGAATAAATTGGGACCAGACGCCCCCAACCGCCCTGGTTAAGCCCCCAAAGCCTTACCTTTACTTGCTTAGCCCCATCTACGCCGTATGTGTCACGAAATGATGTCTCCCAAACGATCCGACAGCTTCCACACCTTCATATGCGGAATTAATCAAGCATCATGATGCTGGGTCTCATTGTGCATTACCGATAAGGAGAGAGAGAGGGAAAATAACAAAAGCAAATATGGAGAAGACAAAAAAAAACGATTCGTCTGCTCTCATTTTCGCTCTATTTTGATCCTGCATTCTTGCTTCAAAGCCAGCCGCCGTTCATCTTTACAGCCACATAATGATTTCGTGTTAACATTAACACAATAAAAGAAAATTTGTAGAAGCCCAACTAACCTACTACCTACTCTTAGAAATAAATTTTCTGAAGAGGCTTGACTTTATTAGAAAGCCGATAATGATTCGATTACCAGAAAAAAACTACGCCGCACAGGTTAGCACTATTATCATCTCTAATCAAACAGATGTAAATATGTTCCTTTAAAACAAATTTGGTTTTCCTTCTAATTCTAGGAAAATCATCGCGGCATCATACACTGGCACAGGTAAGCACTATTATAATATAATCTTATCATTTAGAATTAAATATGTTCCTTTAAAACTAATTAGGTTTTCCTTCTGACTCCAGGAAGATCATCGCCGCACCATCCGCTGGCACAAGTGAGCACTATAAAATTATAATCTATGCAAATAGCATTAAATAGGTTACTTTAAAACAAATCTCGTTTTCATGCTAATTCTCAGGAAAACCACCGCCGTACCATACACTGACACAGGTGAGCACTATTATCATCTAATCTAATCAAATAAAAGTAAATATGTTCCTTTAAAACAAATGTGGTTTTGTTTATAATTCTAGGAAAATCATCGTGGCATCATACACTGGCACAGGTAAGCACTATTATAATATAATCTTATCAATTAGAATTAAATATGTTCCTTTAAAACTAATTAGGTTTTCCTTCTGACTCCAGGAAAATCATCGCCGCACCATACGCTGGCACAGGTAAGCACTATTATAATATAATCTATGTTCCTTCAAAACTAATTAGGTTTTCCTTCTGATTCCAGAAAAAAAATCATCGCATCACCATACACTGACACAGGTAAGCACTACGGTATTATGATCTAATCAAGTAGCATTAACTCTGTTCCTTCAAAATAAATTTGGTTTTCCTTCTAATTCCAGCAAAATCGTCGCGGCACCATACATTGGCACAGATAAGCAAGCGCCAAAATCTCCATTTCTCCCAAAAGCATCGATTTTCTTCGCCAATTTCGCGGAGACAATTTCAGCGTACGCACCGCGCCGGTAAGTTCGGTTTTTCCACACAAAAAAAGATTTTCGATCCCGGTAAACTAATAATTTTAGATAAAGTCCCAATTTTCTTAACAGATTGAAAAAAAAACATAACGTTTGCCCCAAATAACTGGCTTGCCCAAACTCAACTCTCAGTCGGCGCAGTCTGCCTACATTGCCGCCGTTCCGTCTTCCAACCACCCGACAGACGAGAGCTTTCGTTCACCCAATGCACGCTTCGTCTACTGCTCGCGACTACTCGACTACGAATCTGTACGGGTGTCGTGCTTGTCATGTTCTTGTCATTGTTCCCATGGATCGTATACAGTCGAGCCATAATCTTTCTTGGAATTTCGGTCGGGCCTGCTATAATGCTGTTATGACTCAGGTACCTATCGCCCCGAATCACAACCATATAGTCAATATAGAAGAAGTTTAGTATTTGAAAAATTGAAAAAAGATGTTTCAGTTAAAAAAGTAGAAAAAAGAGGTTTTATTATTTAGAAAATAAAAGAATAACTTTTAGTTGAAATTTATAAAAGAAAGTCTAATTGGAATATAAATATAAAAGAACATTTTTCTAGAAAAAGGGAAATTATTTAGCTGAAACCTATGCCCAAAATACAACATATTGGTGGCAGCGGTGTTTCTACCCGTATACTAAAATCAGTGTCCAGATTTTTTTTTCCAATTGAAATAAAAATTAAGTAATTAAAAATCTAAAATTTAATTGAGAGCGAACTATATTTTAGTTAAAAGTGACATTCAACCTAAACTAAGTGTTTTGAAAAAAAGTAGATTAATAACTAGTTAAATAAATAAACGAAAACAAAAAAAAATAAATACGTATAAAAATAATAACTGGAGTAAACTAAAAAGGAAAAATTGTATAAAAAAAAGAAAAAAAACTCCCGTGTACCCTTAATACAGGGTACTTAGAGGAAATTGAATAAGTTTAAGCGCCAGAGCGCTCAACGAGAGAATTTAGCGAGGCTTCATCCCTGCCTCAATAAGACGTTTGGTAACCCAGAAGGAAGACAACGGGAAATCGCCGCCCAGGACGCGTGACGTATAATCACCATCAGCATCATCATCATCATTATTCCCTAGCAACGACAACATCCACAACGGCTTGGACGTCAACAAAAATCGTAACTCTAATTAACAGCAACAACAACACCATCTCTAGCAGAAACTTTCTTGAAGCTAACATAATAGGAATTAAAACAAGTTAGAAAAATACAAGATTGCATCTATTCTTTTACATATATATACATTTATTCTTTTTCTCCAATTATATTCATACAAAACATAGTATAAAATTTTTTCCTAATTATTATAACAAAAAAAGAATATTCAAATTCAGCAATCAATGAAATATTATATACACACTTTTTCAAAAAAAAAAAAAATCCGAGTCATTACAATCAGAAAATATTTATTAAAAGATATTTAAAATAAACTATAAGTGAAATATATATACATACCTACATATTATTAAAATTTTTGTAAACCATCATAACCAACAAATATCTGCTGAAAAGATATTCAAGAACAGTCAACAATAATTAACAACAATAGGCAAATAACTCTTCCTAGAAGCGACCACTGTCCAAATGTCGTTTCATAGCAATCTTATTACACTTCCGAAATGCTGCCTGAAATTTACGAATGTTTCTATTGCACTCTTTAACAATATTGTTTTTATTCACAAAATATGCATCACTTAAACACTTCAACACATATTCTCGCAATTTCTTAATTAATGAAAAACTTTCATTTACTACTGTGATAGACATTTTAAATTTTTTTTATTAGACAATAACATTGAGAATCACTTAGATTGACTGGTGCTCCCCAAGAGTTTGCTTGCGCTTTTGTAGCAACGGTTTGTAAACATGAATGATCCTGCTGCTACAATAATCATTGCACAGGATGAATACCAACGAATTTGCTTACAGGCTGAGATGATATCGAATTACACGATAAACAAAAAAAATCAGTCAAATTGATTTGATTACTTTATTCTGCTGGTCGAATTTGCAAATATGAATGTTCTTGTTTACATGAATACATACAAGAAACTGTGAAAATTTGTTTACTTTATGTGAATTCCAATGAAACATTTCGATCGGTAAAATTCTTGGAACAATAAAATTTTTGGCTGCCTAAAGGAAGTGTGGTATCAAATTATATGAAAAGAATAAACATGAATCATTTGCTGATATTGCTTAAATTTGTTTACAACAGGATGTGAAAATTTGTTTACGAATTCCAGTGAAACTTTTCGATCAGTAAAAGTTTTGGAATTGAGTTGCTTACAGGAAGTGTGGTATCAAATTACATGAATCATTCAACTTAATGTGCTGATATTGCAAATTTGCTTTAAGCAGGATTAAACTTGCTTTGGAATCATGACTATAAATTGAGGAGCTGAAGAAGATTTGCAATCAGTTTTATTTTGGAATTCAAGGAAGCAACAACGACTTAGAGTAAAACAATGGCTGGCGCAATGGAAGAACTAAAGAAGCTGGAGCAGTACTCACCAACCTTGAAATCCAAATGGAGCTGGGCCAGAAATATAAGGTTGTTGCAGCAAGGCAATGCAAAACTGCATTTGGCGATGGTGTGGCTCTGGAGTTGGAAAACTGCCATCTTTTTCTTCCTTCGAGGTACAGCAGAATTTCAGAGGATTCTTTGCATGAAATAGACACCAAGGGAGATTTCTATGTAATCAATAAAGGAGCAATCGGACGTTCATACAAAAGTGAATTTGTTCAGCATGATAAAAATTTGTATCCAATTAATTATTATAACCGATAGATAAAAGTTAACAATGTGAAACTAAATTTTACTATTAATATTTCTAAATTATTAGTGATAATGAAAGTTACATTTAGTACTAGTGCTCTACAAGTTTATATAATTGAATATGAGCCCAGAAAAGGACCTTGGGAGACATATGCTCTGGACCGCTTTTGTTTCTAAGATAGGATTAATAGAAGTTCACTTATATTGCTACCAATTTTGAATATAGAACATAGTGAAAAAGTATATAACTTAAGATTTAGAAATAAATAATTAATTTGATGTGAATAAATATTGAAATTTAATTTGGTTTGACAAAATTTTTTTCAGGAAAAGAAATTGTATCAATACACCTCACAGCAACCATATTTTCACCTTTAAGGCTTGTTCACCAGCGCATGCGACAGAGCTGTGGCAGCAATATAGTTGTCGCTGAAAATGCTTACTCTTTCTACGTTTCGTGCGATACAAAAATTTATCGCAGCATTGCTCTTAGTTTGGTGCGATTTTCATCTTAACCTCATCATTTATGTTTGTTTACCCTTTTTATCGGATGCTAAAGCTCCGCAGTGACGTCAAAATTTATTATAATATGTAAATATATAAATATAGAAACATAAATAAATGTAAATTTCACACTAATATCTCCTTGCCACTATAAAACTAAATAAATTACGTTGTAGCCTCTGTTAACCTTGTGAACGTATCGCGCGATAAAAACCAGTCGCAAATAGAGATAGATCTATAGAAAGAGCAGGACGTCACCAATATATCGCACGTATCGTATCGTGAACAGGGGTTAAACTTGAAGTTAAATTTGTTTATTTTCTGAGAATTCCAGTAAAACGCATCACACCACATTACTAATTGCCAATTAGCTAATTACTAACCAAGCTGCTAATTGCCAATTAGTAATTATATAATTGCCAATTAGCTAATTGTTTGACCAAATGTCGCTAATATCTCGAAAACCAAGGCCCGTAGAGGGTTTCCGATGAAAATTTCGTTCTCCCTCCGACCCTACATCACCTAGAATCCATTGGCATGAACAAGAATAACTTGAATTATTAATACGCAAATATCTCGATACTTCTGATGAAAATTTCATCATCCCCCTCCCTATCCTAGATTATAATACCCCCCCACCTACCCACCATCTAGAATCCGTTGGCATGAACAAAAGTTTCCTACTACTAACTTTAATTATTACTAATATTAATTCAAAACCAAAGCCTACATTTAGGCGCAACACTTGAAAACAACAAAAGCCTACATTTAGGCGCACCACACATCCAACAAAACCGTAGCATTTTGCTGCTATGTGTGGGCACAACTGAAGCAAAAATCTTCACACATCCAAAAAACCGTAGCATGCTGCTACGTTTGGTCACATAAAACCTTAGGATGCTGCCACGTGTGGGCAAAAGTGAAGAAAACAACTTCACACTTCCAAGAAAACCGTAGCATGCTGCCGTTATGGTGGTGTCAAAACCAAATAACACACACACACACACATCCAAGAAAACCGTATTACCGGAGCATGCTGGTAGTATCGGCTAATGCCACTAGGGCGCAGTTAAGACCAAATGACAAGGCATAAGCCAGTCAAAGCTCAATGGTGTATCCAAGATATAAGCCAGTCAAGACTCAATTGTTCATCCAAGACATAAACCATCCAAGGCCCAATGGTGCATCCAAGACATAACCCCCCGCCAATACAGTCAAGGCACAAACCAATATTTAGTATGGACTCAAACCACCTCGCAACGGTGGCGGCATCTGTGGCGAAATCCTGGAAGCTAAATCAGTGCGCCAGAACTGTCCTAGCGTAACTACATGACGTTGTTTCAGCTTTGGGGTCGCTGGAGATTTTAACTGAAGAAAATGAGCCAGCTGATGAGTCTTCTGGCTCATAGAGTGAACCAGCTTTCCCAACGCACTCTTCAACTGCGAAAGTTCCATTTACAAATGGGGAATAAAATTTTCAGGCGAAAGAGGGCAGTCGCTCAATTCATTCTTGGAGCGGGTAACCGAGTTGAGTGAAGCCATTGGGGTTTCGAAACAAATGCTTTTCAGGTCCGCTTTAGATTTGTTTCCTGATCTGGTATAGAGCTTATAAGCAGCAATTCCAGTCCTGGAGGGACCTTGTCAAAGAACTACGTTTCGAATTTTTGCCACCTGACTACGACGATCGACTCATGGAGGAGATCAAGCGACGCACCCAAGGACATAATGAATCAATGGGAACCTATGTAGCGGCCATGTTCAGTTTATACTCTCGTCTCTCTCAACCTTTGGAAGAAGCTGAACAGCTACGCATACTAAAAAGAAATATGAACCCTTTCTACCAAAGTCAGCTCGGCTTAAGTGAAGTTGCTTCCATCAAAGATTTAATAGATAAAGGTAGGAAACTGGAAGCAATCAGAGCTTCTGTTGAGGCCTTTGTTCCCCCACCTTCTCGATGAAATGGTAGTTTGCTAGAACCAGATCTAGCAGATGAGGCTCAAGACGAAAATTTCCTCTCAGTGGCGCAAAGCAGATATAGCCAGTCCTCGTTTCAGTGTTCTTATTGCAAAAAAAAACGGTCATACCATGCAATTTTGCAGGCAAAGGAGGAAGTGTTACGGGTGCGGTGCCAAAGGAGTCATAAGACCAACGTGTATGCGTTGCAGAGATAGACCAGGGAATAGCAGGGCAAATGAAAAGGGTCCAAGTGGCGTACGAGGCTCTTTACAAGAGAGAGGTCCACGTCCTTTGACCTTGAGGAACGAAGCCAATATCGAGATTGTCAGAATTAAGAGTATGGGAAACGAGAGCAGAGTTCAGCCGTAAGCAGGAATTTGGGTTCTAGGGCAATAATAGAAGCCGCAGACGTTAAAAATTTGAGGAACCACAAACAGGAGTATTATAATAGGGAAAGTGAAAATTTGACAGCTTCGCTGGATTATGTGCTCTCTCAAGCCACCAACGATTGCCAACCCTATTTCGAAATCTCAATTTTTAACACGCATCTTTTAGGCCTTCTTGATTCGGGGCTTCGCATACCATACTCCGTGGACCGGGATGGAGTTTATTAGCAGGACTAGGTTTGACAATTAAAAAGACCGATACATCATCTGTGAGGCTTGCGGACGGAAAAGTGGTCGATGTCCTCGGTGGAATACAATTACCTATAAAATTACAGAAGCACGTAAAGATTTTTGATGTTTTGATAATTCCTGTGTTAGTTAGTTAAACTTAGAACCCTTACCGCTGGTGGGGGGAATTCTAAAAGAAAGTACCTGCTTGTTGACTGAATTCTAAGTAAGTTCTTTATTAATTTTTACTCTATTGTAGTATGCGTATATTGCAATGAATCGATTGATTGCAATAATTTAATATACAATTATTGCGGTCAATCGATTTACAACAATTTCGAAACCAATATATATTACAATGTATAAACAAGCAAAATAAAAAGAAATAAGATTTCGACACCAAGTACACCCGGAACTGTGTTAAACAAATCAATAACAAAGAAAACAAAAGAACACTTGACATGCATTTGCCGCGGCGATTAATGATTGCGTCACTGACCAAGAATTTTTTTCGTTGAGATAAATGTACGCCATCACCAGTTCCAAGTGTATGCGGTTATTTTTTTTTCAATGTAAGCATATAGTATGGTAAGCATAGGTTAACGTAGGTTAAGAACAATATGTAAATAACCCGGAAAATTTAATAAAGAACATAGTCAGTTGTACTAGCTATAACGATAATAATCCGCGTAATTTATTTAATTTGGAGTAAAAGCTTATAAGCTGCTCGACGTCTATTACCCTACTTATCTCGGAGTTAGAGCTTTGAGCTGCTCCCAGGTTTTCTTTCTTCAGCAAGATCAATATCGCTACCTAGAGCTTTATTATTATTCAAACTGTAAGCTTATCACATCGCGACCGTAACAGGACCGTGCATCTTCATTTTCCTTTGGCCAGGAAAATTTAAAATATTTGGGCCGAGCATTTTTATCTTCGTTTGGACATGACGGTTTGAATCGTGCATGTTTCCTAAATCGACAGTGACATATCATACGACGACCACCGTAAAGAAGTCTTCAGGAAGTCGGCACAAAAGACACCAATCAAAATTAAAACAGAAAAACATGAAGAGCGAGATCGACAAAATATTCGAAAGAATTTTCAGCAACCTGGAAAAAACATAACCACGGGAAAGCAACGTTGACAATTTAACGCACGAGGCTCCAGAATATAAGCCTAGTTCAAAGAAAATTACAGTACCGGAGAGGAATAGAGAGGGTTTAACACTGTACCCAGTGAACGAGAAGCCGACACCATACATCCCAAAAGCAAGGCTGAGCAACGAAAATCCTCCACCATACAAGGCGGGACCAAAAAAAAATTACCATCGAGGAGTGCAGAAGCAGAGGTACTGTCAAAACACCAGCTAAGCTACCAAAAAGAGGAGGCAAGAGGCATAAAATTGCGAAAGATTTAAAAAATTTCAAAGTGCTTTTCAAAATAGCAGCGACCGAAGAGGAACGGGAAAAGTACAGAAAATTGATAATGCTGACAAAAAAAAAAACAGCTAAATATCATCAAAAGGAAAAAATAACAGCTAAAATAATTTAAATGTGTAAAAGTAGAAGTAGCTCTAGTCTAAATACATTAAGATACTTAATATTGTCAAATAAAAAAAAAAAAATTTAAATTGCAATAAAACAAAAAAAAATATATAAAAAAAAATCCTTTTGTTTCATTCAAATAAATAACAGCGACAATACGTTGTAATATGTTCATTTGCCTTAAGTGCAACTTCATATCAGACTCAATAGAAGCTCTGAGTGAGCACATAGTAATAAACTACGAACAAAATGTACAACAAAATTCAATACCTACAAGCACAAGAAAAGTAGGCTTCAAAAGATTTACAGATAGATTAGTACATATATGTAGGGAATGTATGCATGTGTCTGATAATATAGACGACCTAATAGAACACGGTAAGATCAATCATAAGAATAGATTTAAAGTTTATAAGAAAAAAATATATATTAAAAACCAAAATAACAGAGTTTAAATGAACTATGGGTAGCACAAAATCAAAAAATGCCGAAAACAACGGCGAAATAGTTAATAATCTAATTATAGAGGATACAGTTTCTGTCGAAAATAATCAAATAGTTAAAATCGTTGAATTTGTTTATACACTGTATAAAGATAGAAAAGGAACTTGATGCAATATTGACCAACTTTAATATATCATTAAACCGTCCGTATACCACGAAAACTCTGAAAGAGAAAGAGGAATTAACAAATCAAATCCTTGCCAAGGCAAAAGAAAACGCACTAATACAAGCGGATGTCGAAACAATTTTAAAAATAAAAGTCATCTACGAAAATATTAGAAAGATAGCAAACGAAATCTTGGAGATTATTAAAACTCAGAGAAAAACAACGTTGGCTTTTGACATAAAAACAGCTACATCGCTCATACAACCCTATGATGGAAAGCAGGATGAAACTGATGCTTTTATCGAGTCTATGGAATTACTAGACGAGCTAACAGCGAATGAGCATAAATCAATTATGATCAAATTCATCAAGACACGTATAACGGGAAAAGCTAAGTGCGTAATATCAGAAGGCACAAATACATTATTAACGATCAAGGCCAAATTAGAAGAAAAAATTTCGGCAAAATTATCGTCAGATGACACAACTACTATCATGCCAGCAAGGCAACAAAAAACTCACAGGTTTTTCCTACCAAATAGAAAATTTATTAGGCCAACTAACCAAAGCCTTTATAACAGCGAAAGTAACAACTGGAAAAGCAGCCGAAAAATTGGCTGACAAATTTTCAATAGAGTCATTTACGAATAATGTTGCAAATGTGGAAACAGAGATTATATTTAAGGCCAGCAATCTTGCAACACTTTCAGAGGTAACTGCGAAGGCAATATCAGTAGATATACCACAGGTAAGTAATGTCCTACATTATAATACCAACCCATCAAGAAAGTTTCATTATAATAACAACCAAAGCTTTAACAACCAAAATAACTATATCAGGAACAGGGATTGTTGGCCCAAACAACAATACGATAGAAACATGACAAATAATAATAGACATGCACAACCACGAAATCAATATAATCACCGTAATAAAAGATATATTGGTAGTGTTCCATCAAATAGTAATATACGTAACCAAAACAACACAAGAACACACAATACCTATAATCAAAGGAGAAATGTAAACTGCCCCAACCAGAGGAGGAAACAACATGGTTGGGGGCTGCGTCAAGTTCAAGCCAAGCATACATTGCCTAAACCTCTCCTTATCAAACTTTATTAAAGCGTATGTCGACATGTGCGGGTCAGCATTGTAGACACAGGGCAGATATATCCATATTCAAGAGGAGAAAAATTAGCAAAGAACAACCTTACTATCCTAAAAACACTTGCATTATTCAAGGGGTTACGGATACTAAGAGGCAATCAATTGGGGCAATATACACAAAATTACGTTTCAACGACCAATGCATGGTCGAACACTTATTTCAAATAGTGGAGGATGACTTTTCCCTCGGAGCTGACGCAATTCTAGGACTAGCTTTCCTAGCTAAGTTCAAGACCATTATCGACTATGATACGTGGACCCTTACAATACACACACACACACCTAACATCTCAGCAGAAATTCCAATTCTAAACGGTTCATCCGAAAACTCGATTATCATACCACCTCGATGTGAAATAATAAGAAAATTCAATGTCAACGATCAAGAAAGTGCCCGAGATATAGTGATCACTGGTCAAGAAATCCACCCAGGTATATTCATTGCAGGAGCAATAACTTCACAAAACTATCCACTAGTCAGGATCCTAAACACTACAAATAAAACAGCAACACTACAACATTTCGATATAAAAACACAACCACTCTCAAACTTTAACACTATTAATACAGACACAATAAAATCAAAAAGAACAGAACAAGTTATTTCCAAATTAAACCTAAACAGCATTCCAGACTACGCCAAAATTCAATTTGAAAAATTATGTCGAGAATTTGAAGACATATTTGCGTTAGAAAGCGAACCTCTAACAACCAATAACTTTTACAAACAAAATATAGAATTAACTGATATTAGAGCAGTGTACACAAAAAACTACCGAATTCCAGAAGCGCACAAAACCGAGATTAGCAGTCAGGTAGACAAAATGCTAGTAGACGGAATAATAGAGAATTCTGTTTCTCATTTTAATTCTCCAATAGTACCCAAAAAATCCAACAACCAAAGTAAAAAATGGCGTTTAGTAGTTGATTTCAGGAACCTTAAGAAAAAGATCTTGGCAGATAAATTTCCATTACCTCGTATAGAGGAGATACTCGAGCAAATAGGCCGAGCCAAATATTTCTCTACACTTGATTTTATGTCCGGATTCCACCAAATACCACTAGAAAAATCTTCTCGAAAACTCACACCTTTCTCAAATAATCAAGGTCACTACCAATACACCCGACTCCCTTTCGGACTTAACATAAGCCCCAACAGTCTCCAACGGATGATGACCATCGCTATGACTGGTTTGACACCGGAAATAGCTTCTTTATACATTGACGATATCATAGTAGTCGGATGTTCACAGTCACACCACATTAAAAATTTGCAAACAGTATTTAACAGATTACGAGAACGTAACTTAAAATTGAATCCTGAGAAATGCAAATTTTTCCAAACAGAAGTCACCTATCTTGGACACCGAATATCATCACAAGGCATAAGCCCAGACAGTGCAAAATACGAGGAAGTTAAAAATTACCCTATCCCAAAAAACGGCGACGAAGTCAGACGATTCGTGGCGTTTTGTAATTACTATCGCCGTTGCATCCCCAACTTCGCAGAAATAGCACTGCCAATTGCTTTAAATCAAGCTTAATATCCCCAATAATACTTCAGGACCCTGATTTCAAAACCCAATTCATTATTTCTACGGACGCTTCAAATGCCGCATGTGGAGCAATCTTGTCACAAAATATCGACGGAACAGAACACCCAATCGCATACGCTAGCAAAACATTTACCGGCGGAGAAAAGAATACAATACAAATGCAATACATTTGGCAATTATCCATTTTAAGCGTTATGTTTATGGCAGAAAATTCACAATAAGAACAGATCATCGACCCTTAACATATCTCTTCGGAATGAAAAGTCCGTCAGCTAAACTCACACGAATGAGGTTAGATTTAGAGGAATTTGATTTCGAAGCCAAATACGTAAAAGGAAAAGAAAATAACGGACCCGACGCGTTATCAAGAATACAACTTAACATTGACGATTTGAAGGAAATCAATGTCCGACGCGTCCAAACCCGAGCGATGACAAACCAAAAAAACCAAACATAATGTCCGAGGAAATGAAAAATACTCCTATAGCCCCGCAGCATGATCCACTGCTCGTTTATCCCCAACAAAGATAGTCAAATTGCCTGAAATAAAGGTAAAAATTACCAACTGTAGGAATAAAGAAACACAAATAGAAATTAATATAGTGCACAAGTATGAACAATTATATAAGCGGTATATAAATATAAAAAATATCCAACCAACAGAGCCAGCACTAGAGTCGGTACTCGAAATATTGGATAATGATATCTACAAGCGATTTAGGACCAAGACTCTAAAACTTTCTGCAGAAAGTGAAATATTTAAAACAATTAATTTAACCACATTTAAAATCCTAGGAAACAAGATATTAAAGAATTTAAACATTAAGATTTTCAAACCGCAACTGTTCATATCAGAAACAACGAAGATAAATAAAATCTTACACGATTATCACTCTACGCCTACAGGAGGTCATCTGGGTCAATCAAGGCTGTATAAAAAGCTGAAGGAAATTTACAAATGAAAAAAAATGAGGAAAACAATAGCAAAATATGTAAATAGATGCGAGCTCTGTAGGAAAAATAAGCACCAGAAACAGAATAAAGAGCATATGGAAATAACCACAACACCAACGAAAGTTTTCGACATTGTATCCATCGACACAGTCGGTCCATTTACAAAAACCAAGAACGATAACAGATACGCGGTAGCAATACAATGCTATCTAAGCAAATATATAGTAATAATACTCGCAAAGGACACAGAAGCAAATTCAGTAGCAAAAGCAATAGTGAATGGGTTCATACTAACATACGGACCTATGAACAAAATTAAAACTGATCTCGGAACTGAATACAAAAACCAGGTCCTTGCGGAAGTATGTAACATACTAAAAATAAAACAACTATACGCAACCGCTGCACTTCCCGAACCCATAGGAGCACCGGAGAGAAACCACAAGTGCTTAAACGAATACCTTAGATGTTTTGAAAATGACGATAGAAATGATTGGGATACATGGATTCCATATTACGCATTCTGCTACAATACCACACCAAACACAGTACACGGTTACATACCATTTGAACTCATATTTGCCAAAAGTATAAACCTACCATCAGAACTAACAATTAATAGGCCAGTAAGGAGATGAAATACAACTAAAACAAGCTATAAGCAAAGCAAAACAATACCTCCAGGCATCTAAAGTACTAAAGAAACAGGTAAATGATAGTAATTGCGAACCAATATCAATTAAAAGAGGCGACAAGGTACTAATGACAGTACAGAATAGACGAGGACTAGATCCTCTATACAGCGGACCATATATAGTTAAATCGGTAGATAACGTAAATTGCATTATCGAACATATAAATAAAAATAAGATCAAAATACATAAGAATAGACTAAGAAATATAGAAAATTGAAGGCAGAAATAAAAACATTATATTAATTTAGATTACACACCGGTGTTTTTTTTTTTTTTTTTTATATATATTATTTATATATTATTAAGCCAAGCTCAGGGGATACCCTATGATGCAAAGCACAGCGTGGCAGGAAGGAGATAGGGAAAGGATTAAGGGATATGAGGAGATCGGCGGAGGTGCCGAAGTATGTCGCCCTTAAACTTGCGTAGGTTGTATGCCGGAGGAAAGACAGAAGATGGTAGACTGTTCCACATTAGCACAGTTCGGGATAAGAAAGCATCACGGAATTTTAGTGTACGGCCGAAGGTAATTTGAAGGGTAAAAGGATGAGCGCGGGATGCAGCGCGAGTATTGCGTGCAGGAACTATTCTACAAGGGATCAGACTAGATATTTCATCAGAACATTGACCATGCATATAGCGATAAAGGAGCGAAAGGCATCCAACATTGCGACGGTGCTCGAGCGAGTCGATATGACGAGTAATTGCCACATCGCCAATGAGCTTGCAGGCTCTCTTTTGGACAATATCCAATGAAGCTAAGGCTGTGCGATAATTAAGTACAACTAATAGAAAAGCCACTGGAAAAAAATCTATCGTAATAAATATATGTAAACCTAACAATAAACACAATTAGGAATAAGTAACCATTGTAATCAACTATATAAGCATATCGTAAAAAATAAATGAGTAAACATAAGCGATAAGAAGCCACAATGGCACCATTAATTAAGACCTAACATAACCAAACTGTAAATATAAAAAAAAAAAATTGTAAACACAAATGTTTTTTCCTAAGGGGGAAAGGTGTAGTATGCATTTATTTCAATGAATCGATTGATTGCAATAATTTAATATACAATTATTGTGGTCAATCGATTTGCAACAATTTCGAAACCAATACGCATTACAATGCATAAACAAGCAAAATAAAAAGAAATAAGATTTCGACACCAAGTACACTCGGAACTGTGTCAAATAAATCAATAACAAAGAAAACAAAAGAACACTCGACATGCATTTGCCGCGGCGATTAATGATTGCGTCACTGACCAAGCATTTTTGTCGTTGCGATAAATGTATGCCATCATCAGTTCCAAGTGTATGCGGTTATTTTTTTTTTCAATGTAAGCATATAGTATGGCAAGCATAGGTTAACGTAGGTTAAGAACAATATATAAATAACCCGGAAAATTTAATAAAGAACATAGTCAGTTGTACTAGCTATAACGATAATAGTCGCCGTAATTTATTTAATTTATAGTGAAAGCTTATAAGCTGCTCCGACGTCTATTACCCTACTTATCTCGGAGTTAGAACTTTGATAAGCTGCTCCAGTGGAGTGAAAGCCTCACGGCTGCTCCTAGGTTTTTTTTCTTCAGCAAGATCAATATCGCTACCTAGAGCTTTATTATTATTCAAACTGTAAGCTTATCACATTATATTTATACCAATTTTAACTTAAAGATAAGTTATGGGAACCAAGGTTATCTATCCAGAAATTGAACGTTTTCACATGAAATTTAAATGTATAAAACTTTTGTGGAATGAACGTTATCACGTGAAATTTAACTCTTTTTCACGGACGGTGAGAAAAATTAAGTGCAAGTATGCATTTTATTTTGTGTGAACGTTAAATTTGTGGGTAGAGAATTTGATGCAAAAAAATATTATTTTTAGAAATAATTCTTTGCATGATCGTGTTGATCATTCTGGGCCCAAAGAAGTTGAGAGAACTACAGTTCGTTTTGATGGTCTCGGGACAGGCGCCTCTACGTCAAAGCTGGTATCATCGGGGGTGGTGCTTGCTGGTGTTCTCCGTTTACATTATAGTGGAAGTTTATACAAGACTACTCCTATGATGATTCCGGCAATGATAAGGTGCGTGGTCGTATAATGGTGCACATGATGATTGTCGATCACGCGAAATTTGTCCTTGATTTGATTGAATTGGATGTCCGATAAAGGCTTGGTATTCAAGTTTATAAGTGGGATGGGCTTAGCATCTACCTTATCGTGTTGCTGCTTTTCTGTGAGAAGGGTCGATAGGTTTGTTAGCGGTAGGAAAGGTGACCTTTGGACATATGAGTATGTGTTTTGTGCGGTTATACTCTATTGTTTTCTTTAGTACATTTATGGTCCCGTCAGCTATTGAGGTTTGATTTTTTGCTAGGGAAAGCAAGTAGTTTTCATTCTCTTTGAGCTTTTCCATTTCTTCCTCTATGTAATCCGCGTAATTTTTATCCAATACTCCGAATAAACTATGTTGAAGTGTTCCTATGATTTCTAAAGGTTCCCTTCTTTGTCGCTCTTTCATTAGATGATCTCCGGTTCGTTTATGAAGAATCATGTTGTTATGGTGCATTTCTTTTATTATTTGTTGTAGTTCCACTAAAATGGAGTCGCAATAGTATTTATAATTTATCGTTTTACTACACAGATCACTCAGTTTTTCTAAGCAGCTTTCGAATCCGTTTAGTTGTTGGTAATATGTACTTAAGTCATAATAAACGACTACGTTTCATATATTATTTACCATAATGTAAATGGGAGAGGTGTTCCATATATATGCCGGGATTATGGTCAATTGGTAGTATTTCCACTGGGATATTATTAGTGTTGGATGGTGACTGTGCAATTGCGCTTAAAACGAGGTTAAGTACCAGTAGCAAACTGGATGTCCTTATTCGCTTAGGCTGTCTCGTGGGTAGTGCGGTACGCTGAAGTTCTTCTATTGCTGGTCGAACTGGATTATTGGTTGGGTGAATTTTTATACTTCCTGTATGTTTTCTTTTAAATTCATGGCGTGTTGTTGTAGCTACCGTGAGACTTGCAGATTAATGATTATTAGTGTATGTGATTTTGTCTATTCTCGGTATATCATCTGTATTAAAAGGCAGCTTGCATATTTTGCTTATTGGCCTTTTTAGGGTGTTTTTTTACTATTTTAACGGTTACTACGCGTACCAGTCCATCTGAACCAGGGTGTGTGTCTTCAATTCTTCCTAACGCCCAACGACCAGGAGGTTGATTGTCGTCTTTTAGTATAACTATGTCTCCCACTTTGACGTTTGTTGTTTTGTAATGCCACTTGGCTCTCTGTTGTAATCTAGATAGGTATTCCGATGCCCAAATCTTCCAGAAAATATTTTTCAGTTTGGTAATTAATTTCCAAGGTTAAGCAATGCATTGGTTTTTCTAGTGGATTCGGTTCTGGTGGCGTTAATAAGGCGCCTCCTACCAAAAAATGTCCTGGTGTCAGTAGTTCCAGATCATTAGGATCATTACTAAGCGGGCAGAGTGGTCGTGAGTTCAGGCACGCCTCTATTTGGGCTAGCAGAGTACTAAATTCCTCAAAGGTCCAATTAACTTCGCCAGCAATACGCTTTAGATGGAATTTCGTCGATTTAACTCCCACTTCCCAAAGGCCTCCGAAGTGGGGAGACGCTGGCGGGATGAAACTCCACTGAGTAACATTATTTGCAAAATACTGGGATGCCTCGTTATGAGAATTCTGTACTATGTTGGAAAATTGCCTGCCTAGCTCATTTTAAGTTCCGACAAACGTTGTACCGCAATCACTATACATCTTTGTGCAGTGCCCTCTTCTGGCTGTAAAGCGTTTGTATGCTGCCAGGAAAGCAGCAGTAGTAAGATCGCTGAGGGCTTCTAAATGCAGCGCTTTTTTGGTGAGGCAGACGAACACGGCTATAGAGCATTTATATGACTTGGTACCTCTGCCTTTAGACACGCGGAGATAGAATGGACTAGCGTAGTCAATTCCGGTGTGTGTGCAGGGTTTTGATGGGACCACTCTTGGTGCGGGAAGGTTACCCATTAATTGCTTGGCGGATATACCTCGATATCGGCAGCATGTTGTGCATCGATGTATTATGGCCTTTACTGAGTGTTTTTTGTACCGCGACAAATAAACTTAATTTGCCGCCTTGAAGATCACTGCAATAGGTAGATATACCTTGCAAGTAAGTAAATTGGAAGTCCAGGTTCAAATACCTGTACTTTGTTGGAATTAAGCCCAGGTTCAAATACCTGTACTTGTAGTAAGTGTGCAACGGTACAAAACCTATGCACAGCGCTTGAAATTATCAATGCCGTAGCAGATTCACTTGAGTATAATTAAAAGGCGTTCTTAACTTGTAGAACAATACTAATAATTTTATTGATATTTCTTCCGTTTATATATACAAAATCGTTCATTCAATGTTATTGCCTTTAGAAGAAACAAAATTGATTCGCTTGCATTCGCTTGCATAAAATTCTTTTTCGTGCAATGACTTACGTTAACATTAAAGCAACTTGAGTGTAATATAGCTTACGCTCGCATTAAATTTACAATAAAATTTGACCTATATTATTTGCTATGAATAAAAATTTAAATTGTATTGCGAAATAATTTGGATATGGAATTTTGTTTATGTAGAGCTTGTTAGGGTTCAATGAAATTGTATTAAGAAATAACAAACAAAATTCCATAACCAGTGTAAAGTTCATTAGAGTTCAACACTGAGCTTTTTGCATCAATGATCCAGTATTTTCGGCGGAGGTGGGCTAAAGTGGCTTGATTTCCGCCATGAACTGTTTTTAAGTGAACATCTTGAATGATAAGCGAGGTAACTTGATGTCGATGCATTAGTATTATGGGATGCTTCTCATTGAGTGTCAATTAGAAGTGGTCTAGCCTTCCACCCAGACGTAACAGCTGATCATTATCGAAAAACGGAGTTAGAGAAAGTAGCTTAGTTGATCGTGGTAGGGGTTTTCTCGTGGATATTGCTGCAATTTCATTAGGAAAGCACTCTTGTTGTACAATTTTAATACATCGTATAGGTGTTTGATGTAGCTCTTCAGCTTTTATTTATCCGGCTTTACGTTCTGAATGGTGGATACCAGCATACTATATGAACCCGCGACAGTGGGTTAGGACCCGGAGCATCGTAGTCAAATTGCAAAATCTACTGAAGATGTCGTTAGGTATAGTTGCTATCATGGGAGAGGTGACGGCACATCCAGTTGTCACCGTTTCAAGACTGTCTCTTTAATAGATGGATCAGCAGGCCAGCTTTCCTTGGATAACATTAACTACTGTGGACCTGTCCACCATAGTGGGTGTGCTTTTAAATGTGTTGGCGATATGCCTCTGGAGGCGCAATCTGCAGGGTTGTTGTCAGACTTAACATACTGCCATGCTGAGGGTTTTACTGTCGCTCTGATTTCGGCGACTCTGTGAGCAACAAAACGTTCCCCCTTTTTACTTTCGCCTTGAATCCATGCTAAAGTGATTTTTGAATCTGTCCAAGCGTACACGTTAATATCCTTGAGGTCAAGAGCGTACTTAGTCCTCATCATTAGTTTTGCTAGCAGTAGTGCTGCACAAAGTTCCAGCCGGGGCAACGATGTTTGTTTCCTGCTAGGCGCCACTTTTGTTTTTGCCGTTATCATAGTGACTAAGGATTCTCCTTGTATAGTTTGTACCTTAATATATATAACGACGGCGTACGCCTTCTCAGACGCGTCACAGGATCCATGAATTTCTATATTCTGGCAAGTGTTGGTGTACTCTATCCATCTTGGAATGATAATACTTTCAATAGCCGGAAGTTCTTCTTTGAATTGCCTCCATTTATTAGCTAGATGAGATGGTAATGGGCTGTCCCAGTCCAAGTCTGCGAGCCACAAATCTTGCATTATAATTTTAGTTCGTATGATCTCAGGGGATAACCAGCCAACGGGATCGAATAGTTTCGCTATCTCTGAAAGAAGAGAGAGCTTCGTTATTGCATGAATTGGTTCCTGTCTTGAGGTTCTCCAAAGGACCTTCAGATATTTTTGGTAGTCGGGATGGACCTTTATCTGCCGGTACATTTTCTCAATGTCGGCAGTAAAGACATATCTGTGCTTCCTCCAGCGTATTATGATCTTGGTTAAATCCGTTTGGAGCTTTGGACCTGTATATAGAGTATCGTTGAGGCTTATGCCGGTAGTAGTGCTTGACGAGGCGTCAAGAAATTTGGTCATTCTACTCTTTGGAGCACCTAAGGATTTAATTTGCGACAATGGGGCTTAGTTTAAAAGTAAAGATTTTCAGTATTTCTGCTGCTCATATGGGATAAATTTAATGTACACGGCGTTATACCACCCTCAAGCGAACCCGGCTGAACTTAAAAACCAGGTCGTCAAAACCATGCTAAGGGCATATGTTTCGGAGAACCACCGGGAGTGGGATAGTCATTTACATAAAGTAGCTTGCGCGATCCGAACGTCAACCCATAAAGCAACAATCTGACGCCTTATTTCATTAATTTCGGCCGAGAGATGATAGTACAGAGGAATAATATAAGAGCGACAGATATTAGTTCTTTTCCAGATAGTACCGAGCATAGTAAGGGATTAGAGCAAGTTAGAGCGGACGTTAAGGAACGATTAAATAAGGCACCAGAAATTAATAAAAAAGCATATAATCTTCGTAGGCGAGACGAGCAATTTCTCCCCAACGATTGGGTTTGGCGACGAAACTACGTTCTGTCTGATTCTAGCAAGTCCTTCAGTTTGAAATTAGCTCCAAAGTATGTCGGGCCTTTTAAGGTAAGTCGGAGAGTTTCCCCTTGGACATACGAGTTGGATGGTAAAGATAGGAAATTAAAAGGGAGAAAGATCTTCGTTCTTTAACGCCAGAACTCCCAACTGATTAGGTCCTTTATAGCCCAATATTTAAGTAATGAAGCTTTTACTATTTTGAGATCATTAAACCGACTATTTGGAAGTAAGACAGTTAGAATACGTTGTAAGCAAATTACGTGGACGTTTATACGGCCTTTCGCAAACCTATGAAATTTTTATCAGTTGTACAGTTAAGTCCATACACATTTCCTATTTATTTCGTGGGAATTTACCGTAAAACACCCTTAGTATCGGATGTATGTACTAACAGTATTCATCGATCGATATTGTGCTTATAGATTTTTAGGTTTTATTTTAATTAAGTTTTGTCGATTTTCATAATTCAGTAGTGTTTCTGCACTGTATTCTTTATTCGATATTGTGTGATATTTTCTAATAGGACTACCTACTACTACACTTCGAATTTTTTTTCGGAAAATTGTTTACTTTTTGATAGGGTCCATTAGTATTAGGGAGAAGAATTAATCGTGAATAATACGTGGTTACGGCAATATTATCTTTTGAAATTTGCATCGTACGTTTATCATTTTTTTTGTAAGAAAGAAAAAGTGACTGAAATCCTGCGCAGGTTGTAATTATGCTGTCCTCGTGGTGTTGGGAAAAGATTTTGGTGTGTATCACCAAAACCTTTTGAAAGACGGGGAGGAAATGTTATGTGTCGTTTGTTTTACATTTTTGAATACCTTGATTCTGCCGAGATATTCTCTTAATTCTAGAATACTGAATAAGATGCGATTGATAATTATATATAGAGGGCATATACTAGATTCACAGGTTAACTAAACACACACAAGCTAAACAGTATAGTCCACACAGCTCAAACACATTTACACGTATCGCCTTAAACACGATGAGTCGGGATAATACAAACCCATACACACCAAGAGTCCAGTCAAACAAATAGCCAGATCGGAACAAACAGGAACAAACACACAAACCCCAACACGTACACATTCTCAACACGTAAGTGCAGCATAATCATACTCAACCGAATAGCAAGCTTGTTTTCTTTAAATATGTAATGCATGCTGTCTCCCGTTTATATTTTCTATATATATATTGTAGTAGCCTTCTGTTAGCCAGAAATAGAAATTTATATATTCCGTTTTGTTAATAATGAAAATATTTGTAGTTTTTCATATTTCAAATTTAAATTTAGAATCAATAATTTTTCGTCACTATCAACCGTGGCATTCCTCAATCAGCAGTGGTACAGTATTTGATTCGAACAAGTGGTCAGTCTGTGGGGAGAGCTAAAACGTGAGAATTCCAAATTTGCGAAGAACGAAAAATAATCAAAAAAATAAAAGAAAAAAAAGGAAAAAAAATTTTTACAAAGGAATACAAAAAATAATTAAGGAAAAAAAAATTAAATAAACCAATTTACACAAATTCGTGGGATCTGGATTGAGTACTCGGCGTAGATAAGAAAAATCTATCTTGAAAACGGAATTATTTAAGGCAGACCACGTGTTGATTGATGAGACAAGGATTTCTATCCTATATTTTGCAAATGTAAGTTTGTTCTATTATTTTTTTTCATACTTTAGTCATTTTAAATTGGAATGCGTATATAGGAAATTTAGAGAAAAAAAGCATGTTCGATTACGCTTTAAGATTACTTTTTACATTTGTTACATCCCAAGCTGAATAAATTAAATTGAACTAAGTACTTATATTCTGCTTGCGGATTAATTTATTGGTGTTTTGGTAAATTAAGGGAAAAAAGTGGGAAGTAGAAAAGGGAGTTTTCGTGGTTTACCCTAAAAGAAAAAAAGAAAAACTACGTGGCGCCCAACAATTATTTTGCTAGTTACATATCCTCTTTTGTAATGTGAGTAATGATATCTCTATCCACCGAACCCATGCCCAATCCTCCAGAAGCTAGCTGAGCTCGCGCAACAATAGCCTGCGTGACAAATTTATTAGGCTTAAATTTAATTCAATTAAACAATTTTAATAATATTTTTGGCAGAATTCTAGATTTGTTATCCCTGATTTAGTAGTAGACATTAGTGCGGTTAAAAGTCCGTTGACGCCAGTTGATTTTCATCATAATGCCATTAGCTTTAGTATTTCTCTTTATGATTTTGCTCCTTTACAGAATTTTATCGATAAAATTGAATTTAATTTTAACAAAGTTAATTATTTATATCTTAATAACTTTTTCTCTGACATAAATTGGTCCTTTTTGGAACATTGTGATCTGCTGAGAGCATACAACAAATTTCTTGACGTTGTCCATGAAGGCCTACTAAAATTTTTAAAAATTAAATTAAATTTAAAAAATTTAAATGTAGTAATAAACACCCAAAATGGTTTGTAAACGGTCTTTTAAGATTGAAAAATGCTAAGACAAAGGCACAGAAGCAATATAGGGCTACTGGCAGTAGCGCTGATGAGGCGTTGTTTAATAGACTTAGAAAGGAATACGAGGTCCTGCATAGGTATCTGTATGGTCAATACCTGTATTCAATTGGAAACAGCATTACTCTAATAGTAAGGCCTTTTGGTCCGTTATTAAATCCAAGCGTACGACTTCTTTTTTTCCTAAGGTTTTAAATTGCAGTTCTAATAAGTCGTTCGGTTTGCACACCAGCTGCCATATTTTTGCCTATTACTTCAAATCTATTTATAGTAATGAATCTTTTAGTGAATTGGATCATGAATATCCGTTAACACAGATACATCTCCTTTGGATGTTGGTCATTTATCGATTAATGCTGATGATGTCTTGATGGGTCTCAATGATCTCGATTCCACCACAAGACCAGATTCAGATGGGTTAGGTCATTCGCTACTAAAAAATTGCGCTGTTTTGCTGGCCGATCCTTTATGCAAAATTTTTAACCTATCCTTAAGTACCGGTACTTTCCTTGATGATTAATGATTAATCACTCCTTTATTTAAAGTAGGTTCTAAAAGCACTATAGAGAATTACAGATCAGTCTCTGTTATGAAAGTCGTACGTAAATTACTAGATTATATAGTTAGCTTATATTTATAATTATATTATAGCTTAGCTCTCTAGTTAAGGAATATATATATAGTTTCTGAACAACATCGCTTTATTGTGTAACTAATCTTACATTATTTTCGAACTATGCTATAAGTGCTTTCGAAGATCGTGTTCAAGTGGATACTATTTATTTAGAATTTTCGAAGGCATTTGATAAGATCAGCATTCCTCTTCTCATCCATAAATTGAAAAATATAAGTAGTTACGCTATGCCGGTTCTGGCGCACTGTTTTAGCTTCCAGGATTTCGCCACAGATGGCACCACCATCTCTAGGTGGTTTGAGTCCATACTAAATGTTGGGTTGTGTCTTGACTGTATTGGTTTATACCTTGGATGCACCATTTGGTCTTGGCTGGTTTATGTCTTGGAGACACCATTGAGCCTTGACTGGCTTATGCCTGTGATACACCATTGAGCCTTGACTGGTTTATGCCTTGGATGTGTCATTTGATCTTGACTGCGCCCTAGCGACAATAGCCGGTACTACCAGCATGCTCCGGTACTACGGTTTTCTTGGATGTGTGTGGATGTGTCATTTGGTCTTGACTACACCCTAATGGCATTAGCCATTTCTTGGATGTGTGGTGCGCCTAAATGTGGGTTTTTTTCTTATGATTTTGTATCAGATATCCTCTACGGATACGCCATTTCTTGAGTAAGGTTACCTAGCGGCATTAGCCGGAGCTATCAGCATCCCTTGGTTTTGCTGTTTTCTTTTATTAGCGGAGAAGCTGTAGATATCAGCATGACGTCATCTTGGTTTTGCTGCACCTAAATAAGTTTTCTAAGCGGGGATACATCGATCGAATTTAACAACACCTTGGCTTGACGTTTTCTTAGCAAATTATTATTGAGTCTAGGGTATGTGTATTGAAAAGTCTTATGTTTTATATACACTTGTTTTATTTCCAATAAAATTTCTTATTACAAAAGTATTTCTTATAGCACATTGTCCAATATGAACTTTGTAAGATGGTGCATTTGTGGTAATCTCTATTAGTTTTCCACAATTGTAGTCATCTTCGACGTTGATAATGATTTCACCCTCTCCAACTATCTTCTGCATCCAATAAACTTTTTCAGCTCCCTTTACATATATGGTTTTGTTTCAAAGCAGTGGTTCAACTATAGTGTACAGCTTGTGATACGGTATGTAGCCATCATCCCAGCGGTATCCATGAAAATTGGGTTCAAGCCATTTTACTTGCCTCTTTTTTGCTGAAGTCAAATCTTCGTATCTGAACGGTGCTTGAAATATAAAGTGCTGCATCTGGTTTTCATTCTTTAAAATTGCCAGTTCTTTAGTGATAAATTCATTGAGGTTTATTTTGAATCCTTGAACGTCTACGATGACAGCCATCTTCTTAATTTAACATTCTTACTTCACTTGTCAGCGGACTGTATTCCACTATTCGATAGTGTAGAAGCAGGCAATATGCTGTAGTATTAGCCGGTATATTTTCAGATGTCTTGAATTCTAGCCTTATGTCAACAAGCCCAGTTTTTATTGTTTCATTTTGATATGAGCAATCAATGACAGCAATCGGAGCATCAGTTTTGAACTTCTCCCATGTGAGGAACGGCTGATACTGATGACCATAGTATGATTGTGTAAACTTTATATACATCTCATACAGTAATCCGTATCTATTCAAATAAAATTTCAAATCCAAATCATCATAGCGATATGATTCTGAGTTCAAATGAACTGTAACATCGGTGAGTTTGCAGTGATCAAACTTGCTTGCATCCTTGGTTTTATCGTTCCTTTGATTCGTTTGTAATGCTAAGATGATAAATCGAGGTTTCTTCAATTGAGTGGAAGTCTGAACTGACCAGGTTTGATGCGTGGATTCCGGTAGTACTGGATACTCATATATGTCCCAGCTGCGGAATGGTATTTGTATCGGGCGACCTCTCCCGATAATTTTAAATAGTTGCAGATTTTCATCATCGGATACTGTAACATGCGGAATGCTCCATTGAAGTTTGGTAATTTCAATTTTCACCACATCTGTGGGTGATATAATGGCATTAGCACCTGTCCTGTTCCGAATCAATATGAGTTCATGTTTGGAATTTATCAGAATTTTCTTGTAATCTTCAGCGAATCCCAATAAATATTTCAGAGGTACACAATAGTTAAACAGTCCATTGGTTGGTATACCGGATGAATCTGCTGACCAGCTGTCGTTTAGTAGTATCCAGCTTACATTTGCATTTAGCGATACGTAGTTTTTTAATGTTGTCGCAATCCCAAGATTTCTTGTACGATCGATTTCCACTGCATTCAATTCATAGCGTATTTCCTCAAAAAGAAATGGTAGAGCGTTGTTAGCTAATTTTGCAGTTGCTGAAACGGCTCCATCCAGCTTTGTTAGAGATCCCTCAATGTAAAGAAAACTCCTGCTGGGTAGAAGATTCAAGTCCTGATGTTGTACAGAGTTACGGATTTCATCGCTGTTTTAAATGATGTTAGAAATGGTGAATAAGAGTGATGTTCAAATTTGGTAACACTGTTATCAAAGCGAGCGTCTGGTGCAATATCTAATATTCCTATATTCATTGTTTCAGCGTTAAGCCTATTGATTGTAAATATGCTGTATTTGCAGGTGTTAATGTAGGTCTTGACCGCTTCAAGGTTGTCCGCTGACTAATGATCTTGTCTGCTCGGAGCTCGTATTTATCATTATTGATTAAGTCACCATCTTGGTCAAGGAGCTTCAATGTAAGAGAACTTATACGTTTGGTGTTCACAAGCAAATAGATTACATTTTTGGTTATTTTGGTATTTGGTATTTTATACCCAGTTCCCACGTTCGGTGAAAACTCGTGGAGAATGTGTACTTGTGTGTTGTTAAAGAATGAGCCTGATATAATATTACATTCGATGCGTATAGTATTTACTTTAATGATGTTGACTGGCAACTCTGATGTATGCACTATATTAGCAGATAAGTTTCTCTTACTGAATCCTAGCAGAGAAGCTATGGATCTCTGTTTTTCAAAATGTGTTTCTTCAGTTGCCTTAACTTCACTCTTCAATGTATTATTGTTAGCCTTTATCGCAACCTTTATCCTTTTCCCTTGTTTATCCAAGTATTCTTGTACACATTTTGCTATATCATCAATCTCACAGGATGCAACAGGTATCTCAACAACCTCATTCCCTACATGAACCAGGTTATTACTCACATCAATATTTGGTATAGAGTTGTATGTTTGAAAATCAATTAAACCACAAACATAATCAGTTGCTAGCTCCAGCGGAGGAAAGTACTCAGCAGTGAGTAGAGATGAATTTCCTGTGAGAGTAAGTGTTAGTGACAAGGTGGTTGATAATGAACTGTCACAATTTCAATATAGATACATTTATTTATAGATAATAATTAATGGCTATAACAATTATATAAAAACTATAAACATAAGTGGCCGCAAATTACTGCATCATAATTCTGATAAGAACTGTAGTTGTACGTAATATTACTACCCAAGTAGTTTATGAGCTCCCTTGGTGGTTGGAGATTGCCAAAGCTATCAAAGTATTCGATGTTATCACCTTTATTTTAGTACGCTACCCAGTGTGTACCTGCTCCAATTGATATGTCCAACTTAACAATACCGCTTTCTCGCTTCCATGGCTTTTTAGGTAGATTATCACGCATAAATACTCCTCTGAAGTGCGGCAAGTGTGTGGTAAACTTGTGAAGATCCAACTCGTTTAGCGGTCTTTTGGGTAGCGTCTTTAATAGTGTTTTGGTTGAGGTTGTAAATAGAGTGCAAGTCCTTTTCTGTACGGCTTCAAGAACAGCCCGTTTCCATCTTTACCAACCGCTATAGTTTCCATTGCTTGGTTACGACGTTTGCTTTCATCCAATTTTGCCTTTGCCGCACTGGTATCATATACTGCTTTAGCTATGCCTGCTGCACCTCCCGACAGTGCGCCCAATGCTGAAAGCCCAGCAAACAACGGGATGAGGAACGGAAGTGCCCCGCCAACCTTTGGTACAGGTATCACTCGTGGAGTTTTAATTGATTTCTTCTTTCTTTTCACAATATTTTTAGCTGCACTAAAGGCTTTTTTGGAGCTTCCATCAAGTCTTTTGGTTTTTTGATTTTTAAAATCTTACGTGCATTTCGTACTACTTCTCGGAATGTGGGTTGGCGTTTATTTTTAACCTTAAGACCCATACCTAGCTTTAGTTTAGCCTTCATTGCGTTTGTTATAAGCCAGGCGTTGGCACGTTCACTCTAATTTGCATTCCGTACATTTTGCACGCAGCCAGGCTTTTTCAACTAATATTTAATCAGCTATATGTCGATCACTTGTATCTTTATGTCGCGAGTATGCTATATCGTCTTCTTTGCAGGCTGCGTCCAGTGGATTAATGCCTGGATCTCCTCTCGCCAATCTTTCTTGTAACTTTGTTCCTGGTCCACAGTACTGGTATCCCTGTAGATATAATTCTACAGATAATTTGTTGATGACTGAATTTAATAGTCTTCTGCCCCCTTTCAAAGATTTGCTGGAGCGTTTCGATTTGTGATCCGACATCTTATAAGGTTCCGATGATACTGTTGAAATGTAATATAAACAGGTGAACTTATAGGAATCCCGTTAGTCTTCAATATGCGGTTCATTAAACTACAACAAGCTTTTCCTGTTCGAAATGCTGATGTAGCTGTTATGAAGGTGAAGAAAAAGCATGGTCCCCTATTGCCTAATAGTATAAGGAGCATCATTGTTGGACCATCGAATTGTGGAAAAGCTAATGTTATGATAAGTTTGCTGGAACATCCTAATGGTCTGAGATATGAAAATATTTACATATATTCCAAATCTTTACAGCAACCATAGTATGAATACTTGAAGCGAGTGATCACTCCCATATCATGATTGGGAGTAGTTGTTCTATGCGGATCCTGGCCCACTTTTTCCATACAAAAAGTGTCCGGAAAATTCAAATTGTTTTAGTCTACGTCACAGGGCCTGCCTGCCTGAGGGAATTCCTTCTGACGTCATCTGGTTGACTGGTCCCCGTAAGCTGTTCAAGCTCTTGTCTTAGCTGATTTTTTAATAAAATAATGTTTGATTTTTTTGTTGGAATCTAACCGCGAACGCTTGGTATTGTAAAATCCGATGCGCTCTACCATGAGACCATGGAGGTGTTGTGTGAATATTCTTTAAAGTTGCTATATATAGGTAGAGTTCTGGGCCAGAGTTTTTATCTAGAACTCTCAACCGCAGATGGCGCCAACTTCGCTAGGTGGTTTTGAGTGTTTGTGTTTTGGATGTACCTTTAAGTCTTGACGGGCTTATGTCTTCAATACACCATTGAGCCTTGACTTGCTTATGTCTTGAATGCATCATTTGGTCTTGAGTGCGCCCTAGCGGCATTAACCGGTACTACCAGCATGCTCCGGTACTACTGTTTTCTTGGATAGATATGTGGTGCGTCTAAATGTGGGCTTTTTTATTATGATTTTTCTTGAGCTCCTAAATGCAGGCTTTTGGTTTTGAACTAATATTAGTATTAATTAAAGTTAATAGTAGGAAATTTTTGTTCATGCCAATGGATTCTAGATGGTTGGGGTGGTAGTATTAGGGGGGATAAAATTTTCATCAGAAATCCTATACGGGCTATGGTTTTCGAGATATTAGCGATTTTACCTTTTCATATATAGTTAATATTATTAATAATTCAAGCTACCTACGATAGTTTTGTTCATGCCAATAGATTCTAGAAGGTGTTAGTGGGTTAGAGGTTAGGTTAGGTTAGGTTAGAGGGGGGATAAGATTTTTGTTAGAAATCCTCTACGGGCTATGGTTTTCGAGATCTTAGCGATTTTCCCTTTTTAGATATAGTTAATATTAGTAATAATTCAAGTTTTTTTGCCCATGGGGTGCTGCGCCTAAATGTAGGCTTTTTATTATGATTTTTCTTGAGCTCCTAAATGTAGGCTTTTGGTTTTGAACTAATATTAATAATAATTAAAGTTAATATTAGGAAATTTTTGTTCATGACAATGGATTCTAGATGGTTGGGGTGGTAGTATTAGGGGGGATAACATTTTCATCAGAAATCCTCTACGGGCTATGGTTTTCGAGATATTAGCGATTTTACCCTTTCAGATATGGTTAATATTATTAATAATTCAAGCTACCTAGGATAGTTTTGTTCATGCCAATAGATTCTAGAAGGTGTTAATGGGGCAGGGGGTTAGAGGGGGATAAAATTTTTGTTAGAAATCCTCTATGGGCTATGGTTTTCGAGATATTAGCGATTTTACCTTTTTAGATATAATTAATATTAGAAATAATTCAAGTTTTTTTGTTCATGGGAGTTCTGCGCCTAAATATAGGCTTTTCATGTTGGTTTTGAATTGTAATATTAGTAATAATTAAAGTTAATAGTAAGAAATTTTTGTTTATGCCAATGGATCCTAGATCGTTGGGGTGAGAGTATTAAGGGGATAACATTTTCATCAGAAATCCTCTACGGGCTCTGGTTTTCGAGACATTAGAGATTTTACCTTTTCAGATATCGTTAATATTATTAATAATTCAAGTTAACCTGGGGAGTTGTAGATATCAGCATGATGTCACCTTGGATTTGCTATTTTCTTACTTGAATATTTGTTAGCGAGGAATTTGTAGATATCAGAAGTTCCGGATCACTTTCTATGGGGATGCTGGGTATCAAATATTAAATGTTTACCAAACATTAGGCATGCTTCCCCTGTTTATGATGTAATTTGATATCACCGCTGTAAACAAATTCGCATTTAAGCTAAATGGTTCATACACACCTGTGTAAGCTTCCTGTTTACAAATTCGCATTTTAGCTGAATGAGTCATGCACACCTGTGTAAACAAATTTAAGCAATATCAGCACATTTATTCTTTTCATGTAATTTGATACCACACTTCCTGTAGGCACCCAAAAATTTTATTGTTCCAAGAATTTTTACCGATGGAAATGTTTCATTGGAATTCGCATAAAGTAAAAAAATTTTACATTTTCTTTTTATCTTGAAATGCATTCATGTAATAAATGTCATTTGATATTTGCAATTTCACCTAGCAGAATAAAGTAATCAAATTAATTTGAATGATTTATGTTTTTTTTGTTAATCGTGTAATTCGATATCATCTCAGCCTGTAAGCAAATTCGTTCGACTTCATCCTGTGCAATGATTATTGTAGCAGCAGGATCATTCATATTTACAAACCGTCCTATAAAAGCCCATGCAAAATCTTGGGGAGCATCAGTCAGTTTTAGTGAGTCTCCGTGATAGTACATAAAAAATAAAAATGTCTTCGGTGTTAGTAAATAAAAGTTTTTCAATAATTGAAAATTTCCGGAAGGTTGTGTTTAACAAATTCAGAGAATAAAGACTATATTGTTAAAAAGTGTAACAGAAACATACATAAATTTCTAGTTGCATTTCGGGAATGTAATAAGAGTGCAAGGAAACGACATTTCGGGAGCTGTCTCGAGCAAGTTAAAGCATTGAGAGCGCTATTGAGAACTCTCCGTCGAGGTGGAGGAATTACTCGCGTAAGAAGAAGTGATTTTGTAAAGTGGGAGGAAATAAAGACAGCGTTCGCAGACAGAATTCGGCAAGGTGTTATTGCAAATTTAAAACATATCGATTTGCAGCTATTTATGCAAGACGCTGCCAAATTATTTACGCGCCGTATTAAGAACACTCTAAAACGTTATTTTAATATTAAAGTTTCTACAACGTTTTGCGGCGCATTTGTTAAAGAAAGTGCTGACAATGAAAACATAAAAGACATTAAATATTTCCAAGCAAGAACTACTCCAATTAGTGCAGATGATAATTTGGAGGAGTGGTTTAAATCAAACATTTTGGATCCAATACACACTCAGCTGGAAGAATTGCAGGAAAAAGACAGTGGCTGGGCACTGCACTCTATAATACACTTAGCGGTGCATATCAGCAAGTTTGAGTCGATTCGGGGATCATTTTATATACATCTGCCGATGGAGATTGCTTTAAAGAAAGCTTGCATTAATGTGCAAAATAATGATGAAGCATGCTTCGCGTGTGCCGTAATCTCAGCGCTATACCCTACAAATGTTCATTCTGAAAGGATATCATCATATCCACATTATTCAACTGTACTTGATTTAAATGGGATAACATTTCCCATGACACTTAAGAAAATTGCACAATTTGAGGACCAGAGCGATTTATCAAGAACGTGTTCATCCTAGGGAAAGAGCGTTCTTTCACCACAGTTCCAGTTAGACTTACGAAACACAAGATGGATCGACATGTAAATCTCTTAATGCTACAAGATGACTATAATCAGGATGATGATGATGATGGCAGATATCATATCTGCTGGATTAAAGATCTTTCGCACCTCATATCGGGACAAACTTCAAAACATAAGTCTAGAGTTTACATATGCGACAGATGTTTGTTCTACGTTTACTCTGAAGAAAAAACTAACATCACACACTTGTTGTGTAGTTGAGCGATCTTACGAGTACCTCCATTGAGATCACCTGGTATTATATTTTCGTTCCTAACGGAGCAGCGGAGTGCAATTTCCGCTATAGTAGGCGAAGCCTTGTTGTTAAAGAAGTGGCGAAGCCAAATGAGGCTTTGCACCAATTTAATTAACGTTTAGCTTGTTGTTAAAGAAATGGCGAAGCCAAATTAGGCTTTGCACCTATTTAATTAACGTATAACTTGTTACTGAGAAATAGGCGAAACCAAATGGGGCTTTGCACCTATTTAATAAACGTACGCCTTGTTGAAGACTGAACTAACTCTCAACTTTATTCTTATTACTGCAGTATATTTATACAAAAATTGTCTTACTCTAAGACTACTAACACTATACAGAGTGTAAAATCTTCAACCATGAAATGCAAGTTGAGATAACAAAAAAAAAGGAAAAAAAGACACTCAATACTTCTTTTAAATTTTATTCTCGATAATTTAAAATAAGCTTATCAAACAAATGCTTTTTCAAATCCGCACACTGAACCTTGCTAATCGCTCTTCCAGCCCGTCTCAAATCTAATAATCTTTTTATTTCAAACGAAAAATTAACCGCTTTTTTCATTTCCCCAATCACTCTGTTGCACCAATCCGCATGTCTTTTCAAATCATGCCCTAACTGACCGCTTGAACAGCTGCTTCTCCCAAGGGTAATGACCGATGATAAATCAATCAAGTTGATCTTAGCTCACAACCATGGCAATGTTCATAATTTCGCCCTTTTGTAAATTATGCCCAATTTTGGAAGCTTTGGCAAAGCTTAGAGCTTTGTTTTGTTAGTGGCAATGACAAATGTCAATAGTTTCAGTAGGCAATGATATGATAAATATGTCGAATTATTTTTGGTGTCGCGAGTGTTTGAATAGGAAATTAATTATAATAAAACAATCCGATGTGTTTTGGCTATAAACAAAATTCAGTGAGCCAAAACAATTAATTTTTATAAGTTTTGATGTAGTTCTAAAGAAATTCAGAAATACAACACTGCAACATAACCTATTCTACGGATCATTAATGGAATACATCTCAGATAAGTATTAGTGTATAATTAATATGATAACAATGATTCTTTGGTTGAATTTTCAGGTTGTTAGATATTCTACAGTGGGATGAACACAGAGTAATATATGAAATACCTCTGACCCAGAACTTTGTTCATTTAACGTATAATTCATACAAAGTGCAAGTTGGAAGTATTTCATTAACATCTATTACTTAATTTTACTATTTACGGAAGCATGCAAGTCACGGCACTCGTTGCTTTTTATAAATTTATATGTATACCTTACCCAATCCATGTTGCGGGTTTTCAACTCATTGTTTATTTTAATTTCTTTCCTACTCGAATTACACTCAGTACTTTGCGGCTTATTACAAAAACAATTTAGTTACTTACAAACATACGTTCTACCTCTGGTGCAAGGTCGTCGTATTTCAACGTGCGAATTCTTGCGCGCAGTGGTATTATGACATCATTCACTGAAATAATTGAGGTAGATTAGTGATGATTAATTATGTATGTATGTATACCGTTTGCTTTTACATGCAGTGGAAACTGATGTAGGTATGTAGGTATACCATGCCGTAAACTTTTTGTTTTATTTCCTGATCGGAATATGTGAAATGTTTACTTGCAATGTACTGGTGTAGGTAGGTAGGTATGCAATGAGTTGCTTCCGGATGAAAATTGATGTTTTTAGATTGGGGTTTATTTTGGATTTTATGATGTTTTTAGATTGGGGTTTATTTGGGATTTTATTTATGTAACAAATCTCCCCCTTGTAAAAAAATGTGTTATTCTTTGAAGAGGAATAACGCATTAAAACATGATGAAAGGGTTTTATTGGCAGTACTTCGTTATTGATTTTATATGTATAAATGATGTCGAGCTCCGGGACAAGCATACGGATAGGTCGTTAAGACTAATAAGTACAAGTTCATCTATGTCTACAATAATTTAAATTGAGGTTAGGAATACGTTACAATATTTCTTATAGTAGTACAATAAAGTTATAATATTTGATAGTTTGTTTGGCACATATTAAAAATTTCACATTGTAATTGTTTTTTTTTTTTTTGATAGGGCATGGTTTGTGTGTACATATTTTTCATTTATTACAAGTATTGATAATCGGATTGCTTTAATTCTTATTGTTATAATATATTCTTCTTAATTAATTTTATTAATTATATATATTTGTTTTTTTTTTGTTAAATGTTTATACATAAGATATTTTTCTTAATTAATTTTCTAATATTAGTATACATTTATAGGTATGTTGGTTTTTAAGTTGGTCTCTTTTACAAATTAACATTTTTAGTTTCTATTATTGTACATATATATATTATTTTTAATTCTAATTTATATGTATATATGTATATATTTTTACAATTATACATACTCGTATGTATGTTTTTAATTTTAATTATAATATATGTATATGTATAAATATTTGAAAAAAAAAATTTCTTTACAATTTATATATCAAACAAGGCAGGTATTTCTTATTATTTCTGGTATTTTTAGAAATTTATATTGAATGATTAATTAAACTACTTGTAAATTGCGGGGTCTTTTAATTGAATCTAGTTCAAAATTGGTTAAGGATGGAGGAAGTGGTGGTGGTGGATGTATTGGTAAATTGTGTCTACTATTTGTTTGTGGAGACGAAATATTTTGTGGTTTAATTGAATCTTTAAATTCAGAACGAGCGATTTGAGGGGCAATGCGTTCTTTGTTTGTTGTCACCTCTTCTGATGCATTAATTAGTGGGTTTAATCTGGCTTTGTGAGCTTTGGAGATTTCCGATTGGAAGTTTTCGGAGATTTGTTTGACTTTTCCAGTCGACACCTTTCCCTGGGGTTGAGTATACGAACGACACTTGGTATCTACTTTGCCTTCGCGATTTATGTCTTCCGTAATTTATACTTTAGGTTGTGGATGTGTTTCCGCATCTAATTGAGCTTTTGGATTTCCGACGATTACTACTTTGGGAGCTTCTACTATCTTTTTGTTTTTCTTGTTTTTTATAGTTTTACATAGTTTTATTATTCCGATTATGCAAAGTAATGAAATCTCTGTAGAACTCAAAGATAGGGAGCTTATTTGAATCAGTTCTGATTTGTTTCGCTCTTTTCTTTGTTTTTCCAGTGTATTTATTTGCTCTTCCAGTTGATCTAAGGAATATGAGTTTTCATTTAGAATATGATTGGCATCTTCCGCTCTTATCATAATTATATGTTTTTTAGCGGTGTTATTAACATTTTTGATGTAGTTCTGAATGGTCTCCGTTAGGTTAGTATTTATAGGGTGAGGATATTCTGGCTGTGTGATTTTAATATTTTGATGGTCTTCATCTTCAAAATAAATAATCTGATCAGCTATTTGGAAGTGGCAAGGTTCGTTTAGGATTAGTATTCCATTGCCGAAGAGGTTGGAGCTATGTAGAGTTTTTCCGCAGGCACTCTTAATTTTCTGTGTGGTATGAAACGAAAAGAGCCAGGAATTTTTCCTGGTTAGTTTTATTAATAATTGCGGAGCTTGAGTTTGAGCTAGGTATTCGCAGTTACCAGTTTCATTGTACGGATTAAATAGGAAGTTTATCGGGCACTCGTTCACGTAATGCTCTTGAAGAATTGGGTGTAGTAGTGGTCCAATGTAAGTGCTTTCATTAAGATTATTCGATAGTTTTGCGTTAAGATTGCTAGGTCTTGATTTCTACTAGCTTCTTGTGGATGGGCTTTGTAATAGGCTTCTAACAAAGTGGATGGCGATATTAATAGCGGATGAACTTGATTATTTTTGAGAGCGGTTAATATCTGAATAAAATTTTGCTGTCTTAATTCTATGTCACACCTGTAGACTAATTGTAGATATAACCTCTTGGATACGTTGTCGCGTGCTTATTTCTCCATTGACCATGTCAAGCAGATCATTCACAGTCTTTGTTAACTCTTTCTGGTTGGCTTCAAGTTGATTAATAGGTTTCCTTAACTTTTCAAATGAAGACTTGAACAGGGTTATTTGACTTTTTTCTAATTCTAGAAGCGCCTGTGTATCCGTCTCTAAACTTGCAATCTTACTATAAATTTGTTTCTCATTCGTTGCATCCATAGTTCCAAAGAGATAATGTGGTCCACTTCCTATTCCGTCGAATAAGGATCTTCGATGGCGGATGGTTACCATCTCCTTGATGGTTTTTGTTCTCTTTTTTATGGACCCAATCAGACTATGTATGTAGGCGTTTTGTTCCGTACATGCGCTAGTAGTGGAATTATGTACCTCGCATAGTCAATTTATAAGGAAACCGGTGTGTTCCATCAGTGTGGTTTCCGCTTCTAGATCGCTGATGTTTATTTGAGTGAACAAATTCCATGTATCAGGAAACAAAAGAATTTGTCCAAGTTCCTCGAACATTATGCCCGTGTTATTTGTGGTCTGCATATTGAAGGGTGCTGCTGTGACTTTTGGTATTGCCAAAAAAGTACCGATGAAGATTAGCGTCATCTCTGGAGAAGAAAAATAGGTTGTAAAGACAGATCATCGGTGAATAAATGTATAATATTTATAATAATATATATATATGTATATATATACAGGGTGATTCTTATCAAGATACCTTCCGGTATACCACGCGATTCCTTGAGGTAAGCTGATCAAAAAATTGTTCAACATACCCCCCCCCCCCCCCCCCCCCTCCCTAGAAACCTTCCTTTAGGAGTGGTGGCCAGTTGAAGATATTCGTGAACCCTGATGGGAGTAAATGAGTTTAACTTTTGAACCACGATATAGATTTTGCTTATTGTTGGCTTATTACATAGCCAAGAATAGTAGCTATTGAAAAGTGTATTACTCTGTATTTTCTAATTAAGCATCTTTAAATTATTGTCAAATATTTCCAAAAATTTGATTTTTTTTACACACAAATTTCATAAAGCTTTGTGGGTAAAAAAATTAAAATAACAACAATAACCAAAATCTATAGCGTGGTTCAAAAGTTATACTCATTTATTCTCACGAATATTGGCGAAATCTTCAACTGGCCACAACTCCTAAAGGAAGGTTTCTAGGGGGGTATGTGGAACAATTTTTTGATCAGCTTACCTCAAGGAATCGCGTGGTATACCGGAAGGTATCTTGATCAGAATCACCCTGTATAATAATGAAAATTATGCCATAATATTTTTGTATTGTTTTTATTGCATGAAAATTCTTTGTTTGATGGTAGTAGATGTTTTTATAGGTCAAATGGACTCTATTTTACTGATTTTGCGTTCTCTGCTCTTTGCTGTGTTTATTTTATTGATTCGTAAATATTATCGGGTCATGCCAATTTAGGTAAGCTCATTCGCCACTTGCGGTTGTAATTGTGTTATGACCTGTAATTCTGTTTATTTTTACAATTTTGTCATGACTTGCACTTGATGTCGACATGAATGGCTTCTAGTGTTGATCGGAGTTATATGGTGATTTACCAGATAAGCAGTTTTTATGTATAAATAGAATGTAACATAATTCAGTTTTATACATTATTAATTTGTGTATTACAAACTGTTGTGTTCTGAAGTGTTTATTTTTGTTAAAAATATGGAGAAGAAAATTGGTGCTGCTTTTGACAAGTTGATGGCCTTGGCTAAATCGACTATCCAGCCGGAGAGGAATGTTGAAGGTATGCCCTTATATGGAGTGGACCAGCCAATCGAGCCGTACTTGCCTCAAGGGCTGCCTGGGACCTCTCAAGAAGTGCCGGCTTACGTACCTGGACCTAGGAGGCTGACTTTAGAGGAATATCAAAGGAGGACTAAGAAGAACTGCGGAGATCAGCCAGATATGGCAAAGGGAACCAAGTCGACCGGAGGAGGTAGGCGTGTTAGGCTAAACCGAGAGTTGCAATATTTCAGGTTGAGGGCTAGTCTAGCCGCTACAACCGAAGAGCGTGCTCAGTATGAAGATTTGGCCAAGGGAAAATTGAAAGAACTTAACACCTTCAAAAGGACTAAAAAGAGAAATTTTAAACACCAACAAAAAAAACAAAAAAATATGTCTAAATTATGAAATAAATGATTAGTTATATATTTATTTTCTTTTTCTTTCATTAAACCCAAAAGAAATTTTATCTCTGAATAGGTATGTTGAGGGGTATTATTTTTCTGCATGAGAAGTTCTTATTTTGAATTACTATTGCTGCATGGGAATTGAAATTGTTTTTTTTTTTTTTAACCATTACTCATGGAATGGTCTTAATCTGTTGTTATGTACTGTTACTTTTCGTTTACCGATTTGAATAACAGTATTAACAGGGGTAAAAGCTTTTACCACGAGATATGGACCTAGCCATATCTGGGAAAGCTTGTGTTTTTTGGCCAGATTTTTCAGTAAAACTTTATCACCTGGTTGAAATGTTACCGGGCGTGAATGTTTATCGTAATAAAGTTTTGACTTTTCCTTGGCGTTGAGCAGATTTTTCCGGGCGATAGCATATGTTTTTTGTAGTTTGTACCTAAGAATGTGGTAGTAACTTTCGTGGTTGTAAATGGGCTCTGGTTCTGTTTTCAGATTTGATGGTACATCCGCTGTAAACCCGAACAGACAATCCATTGGAGTGAGCTTAGTGCCGTCATGTGGGCTATTATTGTATACGAAAGCCGCGGTTCTCAAGAATCGATCCCAAACCTTTGGATTTTCGGACACAATAGCTCTTAAATACTCCACTAGAGGTCTGTGGGTTCTTTCAAGTGCGCCATTGGCTTGCGGATGATAAGCGGAAGTCTGTATTTTTTTTTATTTTTAGAAGCTTACAGACACGTTTGAAAAGTTCGCTTAAAAAGTTAGATCCCTGGTCAGTTACTACCTTTTTAGGAATGCGATAACGAGTAATTATCTCATCGAAGAATATTCCTGCTACCGTTTCTGCTTCGCCATTCGGCATGGCATAACAATCTACGAATTTCGTAAGATTGTCTTGGAATGTCAATATATACTTGTTTCCGGAGTGGGTTTCTTCAAGTGGTCCTACTATATCTAAATAGACTTTCTCGAAGGGCATTAGGGCAGTATCTGTTATGATCATCGGCATACGGTATTCCGGGCTAGTCTTCATTTTTTGGCATTTGGAACATTTCCGAATATATCTCTTAATAGAACTGAGCATATTCTTCCATTTATATTTTCTTTTTATTTTTTTGTACGTTTTAATGACTCCTTGGTGACCACCAAATGCCGAGTCATGATAGTCCTTTAGAATTATTTGAATTTCCACGGGGTCTGTGATAATTTCAGGTAATTTATTTTGGGAATTTATAAAATTATTGCTCGGAGATAATTCGCCGTGTTCAGATGTACTACTTCCAGATTGGTTGTTTGTGCTTCATTTGTGTTTCATTGAGTCATTTTGGGGACTCCCTGAACTTCTTGAATTCTCTGGGGAGTTTTGTGAATTATGTCCTCAATTTCTGTTTCCCTTGCTTGAGCTCGTGTAACAGCATGGCAATGTGCTGGTTTGGACTTCGGTGGAGGCGGAAAACTAGTATCTTCGGTGATGTACCTGGGCCTCTACCATAATCGAATTGGGGCTTGTTTGTTTCAGCTGGGCAGGTATTCGACTAAGCGCGTCTGCATTAGTGTTTTATTTGCGAGGCTTATATTCAATCTTGTAGTGAAATTCCGAGAGTTTGTGGTGAAACCTTACTAATCTCGAAGTCGGATCTTTTACATTGAATACGCCTTTTAAGGGCTTATGATCTGTGTAAACCGTGAAGGTTCTACCCTGTAAATAACACCTGAAGTTCCTGGCGGCCCATACAATAGCGAGCAACTCTTTTTCTATTGTGGAGTATTTTTGTTCCGCCTTATTTAAACTTCTACTTGCATACGCTATTGGCTTGTCTTTGCCTATTATCCCTTGAGATAAAACAGCTCCCAATGCGTCGTTGCTAGCGTCTGTCGTTAGATTGAAAGGTTTGGTGAAATCTGGGTAGGTGAGTAGAGGAGGATTAATAAGAGAAGTTTTAATTTCATTGAAAGCGTCTTGGCATTTTTGTGTCCAATTAAATTTGACGTCTTTCCGTAAGAGATTTGTTAGTGGCCTGACTATTTTTGAAAAGTTTGTAATGAACTTGCGATAGTAGTTGGCCAGTCCAAGAAATGATTGAGTTTGTCTCACCGTTCGGGGTTGAGGAAAATTTTGAACGCAACTTGTTTTACTGGGATCTGGAAGTGCTCCTTCGTTTGAGCATTTGTGTCCAAGGTAGATCACTTCTCTGCGAAGGAACTGACAGTTTTTGGGTTGTAATTTAAGACTATGGGCCTGTCGAATACCTTAGCCAATTTCTCGATGTGATCTTGTAAATTTTTTCCATATATTACAATATCATCGAGATAGACAAAGCTTTCTAATCCTTGGAGACCCGTTAGAATGTAATTCATTAAGCGCTGAAAGGTCGCAGGTGCGCCTTTCAGTCCAAATGGCATTCTCTTAAATTCGAAATGCCCGTAAGCAGTACTAAACGCAGTTTTCGGTCTATCCCTTGGGTCAACCAGTACTTGATGGTATCCACTTTCAAGATCAAGTGTGGTAAAATACCGTGAATGCCCAAGTTGATCCAGTATATCCTCTATCCTGGGTAGTGGAAAGGCATCCCCTATAGATTTCTCGTTGACTTTACGGAAATCTACTACTACGGGCCAACGTTTATTGCCGTCAGGCCCAGCTTTCGTGGGGACTACAAGTAACGGAGAATTCCATGGTCTTTTGCTTATTTGAATAATGTCATTCTCTAGCATCTCTTTTATTTGTTCGTTAGTAACAGCCCGATGTGTTTCTGGAAGTCTGTACATTTTTTGATTTATTGGTGGTTGATTATGCAATATAGGTATGGTGTGTTTTATAGTACTAGTGCACGTTAGTTTATCTCCCTTTAAGTAGAAAAGGTCATTATACTTATAACATATCTCAAGAATTGACTTTTCTTCTTCGTGATTTAAATTTTCTTCCAACAGTAATTCTTTACGTAAAGCCGCAAGTCTGTCTTAATTAGAGCTTTGAGTATGGTTTACGTTTACTGAATATGGATTGGAAATGCAATTTGTCTTATCACTTTTAAAGTTGTAGTAGCTATTGTTTTTGCAGGAGGAAAAGGTGGACCACCTTTATTCTGAAAACTTTGGGAATTACTGACGTCCAAAGGTAAATAGAGAGGCTTAAGAGAACTGGGAATTTGAGAACTTTGGGAATTTATTTCGTCCAAAGGTAAATAGAGAGGCTGCAGGTTATAGTAATTAAGTGGAAGTAGCGTAAGCGTTAAGTTCTTTAGGATTACTGATTCTGTGTTTACGTTCAGAACGGATAACGGTATAAAACTTTTATTCAGACTAACTAAGCAATTTGCGACAAATACTCCTTCTCCTATCTCCTGAGACATACAGATTATTTCTTGATCCAATTGTGATGGTATGCTCAGTACGATTTGAGATCGAGGAGGTATTTTATTAGGTCGCTGAAGCACTACTTCAAATTGTCTACTTTCGTCATCATTCTCGTTTTTCAAGGTACTCGAAATTTCTTCTATTTGAGGTAAGGAATTTTTTCTATTGGGTGCCATTGAAGTGGTAGCAGAAGATTTAAATTGCTGCACTATTTGATCCCTTGGTATTTCCTCCCCATCTTCTGTGGATGTTTCGAGAGTTACCGTGAACTCAATAGGATTGGTTTCCGTGCGAGGAAACCCGAGTAATTTCTTAGGGCCTTCTATATTGCAATTTTTTGCAAGAAAGTCATTACCTCACAGCCCATCGTGAGAGAGTTGGGCGTTATCTTCTACAACCTGTAGATGGCATGGGATACTGCGGCTTAGTAAAAAGTTGCCTTGGCAGCTACCCAATTTTTCTCCATCTCCAAATGGAGTTTTCAGAGTGACCTTTTGACTCTGTTCTATACGTTCTGGCGTATCAAGTGCTTCCTGTTTTATAAGACTTACTTCAGCTCCAGTATCCACTATCAGCCGAACGGCTGTGTTTTTGCTTATATCTAATGGCAAATCTACTATTGAAATGTTTTCCCTTTTTCGGGGGTTTTTCCTTTGAGAGGACCCTGAAGAAGTATGATAAGTTTTCTTTAATGTCGAGCCGGGGACTTTTCGGTCGACAGTGTGCCGTTTCCCGAATTTGCAGTTTCCCATCGTTGTTTCTGCCGACAGGTGGACATGGTATGGCCTCTTCTGCTACAAAAACTACACATCTCTTGTCCATAATTAATTCTAGGTTCGCGATCTGAAGTGCTCCATTGAAAACTGTTTTTTTGTATTTGCTCGCTCAGGTGGTGCCTTAACATTTTGTCGACAATATTGCACATCATGTTCTTTCGCTCTGCAGTTTATACAGAAAGGGGTTTTTTGCGTTTTATGCACTCGTCATACGTGTGCCCCTTGTATTTGCAATAGCTGCAGGTAATCTTGTTTAACAGTAATTTCTGTTTTTCGTCTCTTCTTTCTCCTGTATGATGAAAGATAGAATTCTGGTATGGAGGTGGACTTCCTAAAGATTTTCTTGTCGAGCTGACTTTAGTCGAGTGCCAATTATCCGGTGAGTTTCTGCCTGTATTAAAGGATACTGAAGCTAATTTTGTCGGCTCCTGTGTTGGAGGTATATGGAACTCATTCTTTATGTTGGGTTTTCCTAGCTCATTTGTGTAAGGGTATGGAGCAACAGTCTCGTGAATAGGATGACTATAAGCATTAGCATAATTTGTGGAATTATGTCTTAAAAAGTTGTCCATTGGAAAATAGCTTGTGGGATTATGAATGTAACTGGCGGGTTCTAGATTATAAAAGAGGCTGTGTTGTAATCGTTCCATGTCTAGTGCCTTTTGGATGAGTTGGTCTACCGAATCTTCATTTAAAGTAAGTAAATAGGCACTTAGATGCAGATTATTAGCACCACTCTTCACTGAAGCCATAGCAAAATCTTCTATTTGTCGCTTCAACATATTGAAATTTACAGCACCATATTTACTCTGTGCTGCCTCATTACATTGTAACAATAGGCCTTTTAGCCTAGTTGTGAAGGAGTTAAATGACTCGTGCGGGTATTGTCGGCAAGTGATTAATCTATTTATCAGCTCATGGTATGTCTCACGAGGTAAGTAATTACGATAAAGTAGTTGTTCAACCTCTTCAAATGTTGTGAGTGAGTTAGATGCGATTAGCTGGTATGCATTTCCCCTCAATCTAGTGAGAAAAATCTGCATAAAAGCTTGCTTTTCCTCCTCTTCTAGGCACTGTTGTACTTTATTTACAACAGCCTATAAAGGTTTGCAATTCTGTGAGGATTTGGAGACTAAATTCTCCAGAAAACAAGGGCACCATTTGTGCTGACAGTTTAACTACCTTTTCATAATTCACTGGCATTTTGACTGGTTGGTTTGGCTGCTTTCTCTGGAGAATATCTGGAGTATCGTTATTAGAAGTAGGCGAGGTTAATGATTTTTCTGTGATTAGGGCGTTTAAGCTATTGATTCTTGCTAGAAAATTAATTAAGCTGTGCCTTTTGAAACGTTTACCTGAGCGATGCTCACGATACCAGTTTACGGAAGGTCGACTTTGGGGTGAATTACACTCTACACTTGGGCTATCTGGAGGGTTGGTATTGTCAAATGACAATGAACTTATTGCCGTCTCAAAGTTAGAGCATGAAGAACTACGGCCAGTTTTAGGCATGAAAGCAAAATCATTCGAGTTAGAGAGAATAGGGGAGAAAAGGGAATAAGTAGTTTTATCAAAGAAATTTAATTAATTTAATCAAAGCAAAGAAATTTGCCCGAATATGTGAAAGCTGCCTTGTTTTAGTCTTATTGCTATTATTAATGAGGAATAACAGTTTTGCCTCTTTTAACTTACTTAAGAAAGATTGTTGTCGTTTCAGTCAGCTTCGTTTAGCCGTACTCTTTGTTGTGTTGTGTATTATTTATTCGTAAACGGAAGTCGTCTTCTCCAAGTTGGGGACTTCTTATCTTCTTAGGATGGGTTCTGTCGCCAGATTCCACGGTAAGTAACTCGTAACTCGTAGGTTGTAGGATCAAGGTTTTTCAAGTGTATGTAGATTGACCAACTTCCTTGATCCTACCGGCTGCGCCAAAATTTGTTGTGTATTTGAGTGATCTTACGAGTACCTCCCTTGAGGTCATCTGGTATTATATTTTCGTTCCTAACTGAGCAGCGGAGTGCAATTTCCGCTATAGTAGTCGAAACCTTGTTGTTAAAGAAATGGCGAAGCCAAATGAGGCTTTGCACCAATTTAATTAACGTTTACCTTGTTGTTAAAGAAATGGCGAAGCCAAATAAGGCTTTGCACCAATTTAATTAACGTATAGCTTGTTATTGAGGAATAGGCGAAACCAAATGGGGCTTTGCACCTATTTAATAAACGTACGCCTTGTTGAAGACTGAACTAACTCCCAACTTTATTCTTATTACTGCAGTATATTTATACAAAAATTGTCTAACTCTAAGACTACGAATACTATACCGAGTAATATATGAAATACCTCTGACCCAGCACTTTGTTTATTTAACGTATAATTCATACAAAGTGTAAGTCGGAAATATTTCATTAACATCTATTAGTTAATTTTACTATTTACGGAAGCATGCAAGTCACGGCACTCGTTGCTTTTTATAAATTTATATGTATACCTTACCCAATCCATGTTGCGGGTTTTCAACTCATTGCTTATTTTAATTTCTTTCCTACTCGAATTACACTCAGTACTTTGCGGCTTATTACAAAAACAATTTCGTTACTTACAAACATACGTTCTACCTCTGGTGCAAGGTCGTCGTATTTCAACGTGCGAATTCTTGCACGCAGTGGTATTATGACATCATTCACTGAAATAATTGAGGTAGATTAGTGATGATTAATTATGTATGTATGTATACCGTTTGCTTTTACATGCAGTGGAAACTGATGTAGGTATGTAGGTATACCATGCCGTAAACTTTTTGTTTTATTTCCTGATCGGAATATGTGAAATGTTTACTTGCAATGTACTGGTGTAGGTAGGTAGGTATGCAATGAGTTGCTTCCGGATGAAAATTGATGTTTTTAGATTGGGTTTTATTTGGGATTTTTAAAAGCCTACATTTAGGCGCAGCACTCCATGGCAAAAAAACTTGAATTACTACTAATATTAACTATATCTAAAAAGGTAAAATCGCTAATATCTCGAAAACCATAGCCCGTAGAGGATTTCTAACAAAAATGTTATCCCCGTCTAACCCAATTACCGACTAACACCTTCTAGAATCTATTGTCATGAACAAAACTGTCCTAGGTAGCTTGAATTATTAATAATATTAACTATATCTGAAAAGGTAAAATCGCTAATATCTCAAAAACCATAGCCCGTAGAGGATTTCTGATGAAAATTTTATCCCCCCTAATATTACCACCCCAACCATCTAGAATCCATTGGCATGAACAAAAATTTCCTACTATTAACTCTAATTATTACTAATATTAGTTCAAGACCAAAAGCCTACATTTAGGAGCTCAAGAAAAATCATAATAAAAAAGCCCACATTTAGACGCACCACATATCTATCCAAGAAAACTGTAGTACCGGAGCATGCTGGTAGTACCGGAGCATGCTAGTAGTACCGGAGCATGCTGGTAGTACCGGCTAATGCCGCTAGAGCGCAGTCAAGACCAAATGATACATCCAAGCCATAAGTAAGGCAGGACTCAATGGTGTATCCAAGAGATAAGCCAGTCAAGACTTAATGGTATATCCAAAACACAAACACATATTTAGTATGGACTCAAAACCACCTAGCGACGGTGGCGCAATCTGCGGTGAGAGTTCTAGATAAAAACTCTGACCCAGAACTCTACCTATATATAGCAACTTTAAAGAATATTCACACAATACCTCCATGGTCTCATGGTAGAGCGCATCGAATTTTACAAAACCAAGCGTTCTCGTTCCAGCAAAAAATTCCAACATTATTTTATTAAAAAATCAGCTAAGACAAGAGCTTGAACAGTTTACGGGGATCAGCCAACCAGATGACGTCATCCCCTGGTCAGCCAGACGGTAGGAAGGAATTCCCTCAGGCAGGCAGGCCCGGTGACATAGACTAAAACTGTTTGAATTTTCCGCACACTTTTTGTATGGAAAAAGTGGACCAGGGGCTGAATTCTGATCAGAAAAAAATTACAAATGACAATGACTTCGTGACTTTTTTGCGAAAATGCAATTCTTATACCATGACTTCATCAATAAAAAGTGACATTTAGCGTTAAAATATGACTTATTTTCGAAATGCCGATTTCAATAAACTGGGTGACATGACCAAATAACTTTTTTTCATGACAATTTTTCCAACCGAAGTCACTTAGCCCTTGTCCTTCTTTCGAAGTCATTTTGTAATTGTCATTTGTCATTTTAATTTGATCAGAATCTAGCCCCAGGATCCGCATAGAACAACTACTGTTGGGGTATTATACATTCTCAAACAACTGCGACGTTCTACCTGCAGAGGAAGCCAAATCACATTCAGTGTTTATTTTTGATGATGTAGCATGTGAAAGCAAGATAATATTGTGCGATCCTATTTTTGCATGTGTCGTCACGAAGATATAGACAGCTTCTATCTCTGTCAAACATATACGCATATACCAAAGCACTTAATACGTGACAATGCTAATTCAATCACCTTATTCAAGCAAGATGACTTGAATTTGAAACATATCTATAATGATCATGTGAATACAGACATGAAGTCTGATAAATTTCGAAGAACCTGTGCTGCGTGTTGGAAGGATGAATATAGTTTCTTGATGATTGATAAGGATAGCTCATTAAACAAGGGGCGCTACCGTAAAGGTTTTTATACCTTCATTGTACTATAAAAGGATGGAACATGCGAAATATTCATAAGTTGAAGTTGTAACTCAGCCGAAAGCACACCGAATCCTGCGGACCTGCTGAGTAGATTAAAGCTGTTCACCTGCTATCAGACCTGTTTGAAAAGCTGTTAAGCTCTTATCAGAGGTGTTTTAAAAGCTGTTGAGCTATTATCAGAGCTGTTAACCTGTTATCAGAGCTATTTAAAAGCTGTTAAGCTGTTATCAGAGCTGTTTGAAAACCTGGTAAGCTGTTATCAGAGCTGTTTGGAAAGCTGTTAAGCTGTTATCAGAGCTGTTTGGAAAGCTGTTAAGCTGTTATCAGAGCTGTTTGGAAAGCTGTTTACCTGTTATAAGTGCTGTTTGAAAGGCTGTTAAGCTGTTATCAGAGCTGTTTGCAAAGCTGTTAAGCTATTATCAGAGCTGTTTGTAAAGCTGTTTACCTGTTATCAGAGCTGTTTGAAAAGCCATTATTCAGATAATATCGAAGATGAATGAAAATCTATTAAAAGAAATCATCAAGACAAGGAAAGCAGTCCGAAGGCATTTTAAAGCTCTAAAGACAGGAGGGATTGAAGCAGAAGCTCAACTTGAAGAAACTTTCAAGCCAATCACCAAACCCTCAAAAGAGTTTGTAACAAGAGTCAAAAACGAGTCACCAGTAAATTTGGAGTCAGAAGAAGAAAAAGAAGAAGACAACGAAATTGTGGAACATTTTACTCCTCCAAAACGAAAATACGTTAAAATGGAGGCTAGTAGCACACCTATAAATTATGAAGATTATTCCTTAACATCTGAAGATGAATTCGCAACACCTAAACCTTCAAGAACATTGACAGCAAGGTCTCCTGTCACCTACCCCGATACGTCTGGGTACACAGTTTCAAACTGTTTAAAGCTGTACACTGATAATAGCCCTAAAATTGATCCAACCTATGGAGTTTGCTATGATAACAACGCGTGGAGAATCGGTAATTCAACGTTTAATGTTGATGATGTAGGAAATATTTTTTTCAAGGGGAAGAGCTATAAAACAACTTTGGGGTTATGTGAGCTGCTATTTATGAAAGATCCTGTAAAATGTCTATGTACTAAAGAGGATTTAACTAATTATGGATCTATTTTGAGAGATAACAATGCATATAAACGTGACTATGCTGAAGATGGACAAATGAAAGGTACTAGAGCTGCTAGGTTAGATTAGATTTGTGAAGGGGTGTATAGGCGTTAGCCTCGCAATCACGGCGACCAGAAAGATCTTTTGTGAGTCCCTAGAGTGGCTAAGTATAAAGCTATAATCAGTAAACTGATACAGCATAAAGGCATGGGACTAATGCGTCTGCCTAAAGAAAACATTGATCACATTTACTGGGATGATCCAAATGAATTAGTGGATAAACTACGCCTTCTAATGGCATCAAAGCAGGCTGGAAACACCAGTCACAACAATGAAATTGTATCTATCCTGGAGGAGTTGCGAGAAGCAGATGTATTATATTAAATACTACTCCATTACCATACTTTTTCACAATCCACAGATGAGCGTTGACAAGTTTGGACGTTTCTCTAAGCGAGGATATCTTGGGAAAGCAGGAAAGCGTGGACCAACAGGAGCTCAGGGGCCAGCTGGCGAACAAGGAACTCAAGGACCAGATGGTAAACGAGGAGCTCAGGGTCAAGCTGGTGAACAAGGAGAGCGAGGTATTGGATTTAATTTAACGATAAACGGAGACTACGATCTAAACTCAGAGTGTATAAAACGACTTGGTGAACCCCCTGAAAATGATAATGCTACTACCAAAGACTGCGTTGACAAGATAATTAAAACAAGTGTGGAAGAAATAAGAAAAACTATTAATATAGAGGTGACAAATTTAACGCTATATATCAATGATGAAATCGCGAAGATTGGAAACTATCTGTTTACTTCAGTAATAAATAAGAAAGACCTGACACCTAAAGATGGTGTATATGAGTAAAAACTCTTTAGAAATCTGTCTAATTTATAATTACGATGAGTAAGCCACAAGTGGTAAATGAGCTGCATAAACCAGCGAGAAAAACTTTTAAACGACGTCGTGTGATTATCAAAGGACTAGATGACTTGTGGCAGGCAGACATGGTTGAAATGGATCCCTACAAGTATGTGAACAAGGGTTACCGCTATCTACGGACAGTCTCCAAATATGTATGGGAAATTTCAATTAAAAGAAAAACTGGTGTAGAAGTAAGAGATGCCATGCAATCTATATTCGGCGAGGGACGAATACCTAAAAACCTGCAGGCTGATGATGGAAAGGAATTCTACAACAGCCTCTATAAAAATCTAATGATTCAGCATGCAATTAATCATTACTCTAGGTACAGTTTCCTCAAAGCATCAATAGAATAGAACTCTGAAGGATATAATGTGGAAGGAATTCAGATTTAATGGAACTTATCAATGGATTGGTATGGTAAAGAAACTGCTTACTGAATACAACTCAAGAATACATCGAACTACAAAAATGAGACCACGTGATATCAATGCCTCCAATGAGAAACAACTGCTTTCAACTGTATACAGTCATATAAAGATTGTTGTTCCTACAAAGTATAAAGTTGGGGATTTTGTACGCATCAGCAAATACAAGCATATATTAGAGAACGGCTATACACCAAACTGGATATCTGAGATTTTTAAAATTATTAAAGTTCAAAACACAAACCCCATCATATATCGGCTGGAAGATTATCAAGGAAATCCAATCACAGGAGGCTTTTATGAAATGGAGCTGCTGAAAGTTAAACACCCAAACCTATATCTCGTAGAGAAAATCTTAAAGAAGAGTGGAGATAAAGCTTACGTTAAATGGCTCCGATTTTCATCAAAACACAATTCTTGGATTAATAACAAAGATGTTTTATAATATCTTGAAGAAACATTTAACAATTTAAAATAAATTTATAATTATAATTATAATGCTTCATACATGTAGTTATAATGCAAATTACTTTAATATATAAAACTAAAACTATAATACATTTATTATTTACACTAGACTTAGATACTGTCTGGGGTTGCCACTTGTTTATCTGATGAAATGGAGTAATGCCCCCATGGCAGAGTATCCGTCGTTCCGCTCATAATTTGCCGCTTATTATCATAAGGACTCAATGCGATCTTCTTTTGACTGACAGTGTACACGCTATGGTTATGTGATCGTATGCAGCTCTGATTGGCAGTTAATATTCGCTTGTTATTCAAGCATTCGACGTAGTCTTCGAAATTGATATGCTTCTGGACTACATTAGTCTTTACTGCATTTGCTTTCTGTACAGTTTTACCGTCGTTTATATGGAGACTGCACATTTTCGAGCGCAAGCCAACAAATTCGCTCATGATTTTCCCGTTCAGCTCATCCTTCATTAGACCAGCAATCTTTTCATTCAAGAGCGGTAAATCAAACTGGTTATCTTCTGGGTAATCACTTGTAACAAAATTGTTTATATTTTCAGCCATGAACTCATATGCATTTTTCTCTTCAAGTTTGTATATTAGAGAATCTGTATGTGTATACATGACTTTACATTTATCCCTAAATTTACGCTACATTAAACTGTAGTGGAAATCGTAGAGACCTATCGTTGAAATTTCCATAACTGCCATTCCAATATAGAGAGGCTTATTGAATAAGATTTTGAGTCGCCTTAATTCCACAGCAACTAAATTCTCATCAAATATCGTTGCAATGTGGAAGTTGGGTGCCGCAATCCGAGCCTTTGCTCCATAGCGACCTTCCCACTTTACGCAAAGCTTGATATCGCTATACTTGCGCACATTTTCCATGGTCCTACCAAAAGCTGCATTATTCATCTTTTTATAGCTGTCCTTCTCATGATCGCCTGTAGCCTGCATCCGCTTGGTAGTATTTAAGTCAATATATGGTTTCAGCCAAGCTGATTAGTCGAATTGAAGAACCCGGTGCACTTTTTTCAGGATGAGTCCATGTGATAAGCATTGCTTCAAGTTTCGGAAGTGTATAACATATTTAAGTTTTGGATGTTATGTTGCCATAACCTTTTCTAATTTTGCTCCAGGTGGTGCTGCATGCTCAGAGCAAAACGGTAAGTCCTTATGCTTATCATGTAGATGTAAATTGTATGTCTTCATGCACAGTTCTCGACAGTTCTCAAACACATCGGCCAATAGGAGAACATCAGTCTTAAGGTATAGATCTGAATATTCACCAAGTGTTTGTATTTCAAATTTTTGCCAGACCTCTTCAGCATGATTGTAGTCCTCAGGAGATATAGCACTGTCAGTCAGTTTATTGTAGGACGTTTCCTGTGTTGGCAAGTTCCGGAAATCCAATTTATACCAGTCATCAATAAAACCATATGGGAAGACACCCTTGCGTGTAAGAAGTTTGATAGTGTCATCAGCCAAACCCTGCCATACTGATCTTGTAGTGTTAAATTTATCCATTGGCCGCAATGATGATAGCTTATTTAATGATTCAGCCATAAAACGGAAGGAATCGATGAATCTGAATTTTATGTGGCTGCCGTCCACGTGTTTGGTCAACGAGATATATCTTTCCTTGTTTATTGGTAAGAGATCAACTTTTCCTGGGAAAGATGTGGCTATATCCTTAACTATGAATTGGGCATCATATCCAGATAAATTGTTAAAAATTACTGGAACTATGGAGCAATCCTGATAGATGAGATTGCATGCATTATACGCTGGTCCTCGATATTTTCTGTTAAGTGGCAATGATCCCGGACGCGTTCCTCATCGGCTGCAAACGTTTTTTCGCATATATGGCAGCAAGTATTTTCCATATGTGAACGCCGTTCCTCTTTAGTGAGGGGTTGCATTGGTCTGATGTTCAGCATATCCTGTACAGCTATGGAGGCAATTTTTTGCAATTCTAATGCAAACCATTGTTGGCAATTCTTGCCTCGATATGCTCGGTAATATGAGAGCTTAGCATCATGTTTGCAATGGAAACAGATTCCTTTGCTGTGAACTTCATGCTCCTGGATTCGTTGTGTATTTTGATCGTTTCCCTGAATCGGTTTCACTATTCACTCAAGATCTGCATACACACAAAACGGGACTGGATTCTTATGGTTATAATTCCTAAATTCCAGCCATTTCTTTTCCTCTGAGGGAAACATAATTCTGCAATCGTTCTGTTTCTCGCATTCGGGAGTGTGTGATGCTAATTTTTCTTCAGAGTAAAAGTAGAGCAAACATCTGTCGCATATATACAGTCTATGAATACGTTTCGAAGTTTGTGTTGATATGAGTCGGGAAAGATCTTTAATCCAGCAGAGATGATATCTGCCAGCATCATCATCATCATCATCCATATGATCTTCGTCATCGTCATCATCATCCTGGTCATAGTCATCTTGAATCATTAAGAGATTTACATGTCGCTCCATCCTGTGTTTCGTAAGTCTAACTAGAACTGTGGTGAAGAAACGCTCCCTCTCTAGGATGAATACGTTTATTGATAAATCGTTCTGGTCCTCAAGTTGCGTAATTTGCTTAAGTGTCATGGGAAATGTTATTCTACTTAAATTTATTACAGTAGAATAATGTGGATATGATGAAGTCCTATCGGAGCTGCCAGTTGTATGATACAGCGCTGAAGTTACTGCCCACGCGAAGCATGCTTCATCATTATTTTTTAAATTAATGCAAACTTTCTTTGATGCAATCTCCTTCGGCAGAGGTATATAAAATGAACCCCGAATCGGTTCAAACTTGTTGATATGTACCGCTAAATGTATTACAGAATGCCCAACCGCTGTCTTTCTCTTGAACCTCTTCTAGCTGAGTGAGTATTGGGTGGAATATATTTAATTTATACCAGTCATTTAAATTATCCTCCACAATGATTGGGGCAGTTCTTGCTTGGAAATACTTAATGTCTTTAATAACTTCATTATCACCAGTTTCTTTAATAAACTCACCGCAAAACGTTGTAGCAACTTTAATAAGATATTGTTGTTTTAATGTATTCTTAATGCGGCGAGCAAGTAATTTGGAAGCATCTTGCATAAACAGCTTCGGATCTAGGTGGCTTATATTCACGATAACACCTGCCCTAATTCTACGTACGAATGCTGTTTTTATTTCTTCCCACTTAACAAAATCACTTCTTATTACTCGCTGATTGATTCCTCCACCTCGATGGGGAGCTTTGATTAACACTCTCAACGATTTAATTTGAGCAATACAGCTGTCCAAATGTCGTTTCATAGCATTCTTATTGCACTTCCGAAATGCTGCTTGATATTTCCGAATGTTTCTGTTGCACTCATAATATTGCTTTTATTCACAAAATTTGCATCACTTAAACACTTCAACACACCTTCTCGCAATTTCTTAATTAATGAAAAGCTTTCATTTACTACTGTGATAGACATTTTAATTTTTTTTTATTCGACACTAACACTTAGCATCACTTAGATTGACTGATGCTCCCCAAGAGTTTGCTTGCGCTTTTATAGCAACGGTTTGTAAACATGAATGATCCTGCTGCTACAATAATCATTGCACAGGATGAATTCTAATGAATTTGCTTACAGGCTGAGATGATATCGAATTACACGATAAGAAAATCACTCAAATTAATTTGATAACTTTATTCTCCTGGTCGAATTTGTAAATAAGATTGTTTATATGAATGCATACATGAAAATGTGAAAATTTGTTTACTTTATGTGAATTCCAATGAAACGTTTCGATCGGTAAAATTCTTGGAACAATAACATTTTTGGCTGCCTACAGGAAGTGCGGTATCAAATTACATGAAAAGAATAAACATGAATCATTTGCTGATATTGCTTGAATTTGTTTACAACAGGATGTGAAAATTTGTTTACGAATTCCAATGAAACGTTTCTATTAGTAAAATTCTTGGATTAAACTTGTTTTGGAATCATGACTATAAATTGAGGAGCTGAATCAGATTTGCAATCAGTTTCATTTTGGAGTTCAAACGATAAACAACCCACGAGAAAGTAATCTGAAATGGCAAACGCAATGGAGGAACTGAAGAAGCTGGAGCAGTACCCACCTTCTCTAAAGACATCTGAAATGGAAATTAATAACGAATACAACATTCAGGGTGCCAGAAGATGTAGGACTGCATTTGGATCTCGCATCATCCTGGACTTGGAGGACTGTCAACTTTTCCTTCCTGCACGGTACAGCACAATTACTGATGAAACTATACAGGAGATAAATACTGCAGGAGATTTTTATGTTATAAATAGAGGTCCTATCGGTCGAACGTTTAAAATAGAGTTTATCCGCCATGATGTTAATCTGTATCCAATTAATTATTATATTCGTTAAATAAAAAAATAAATAATGTGAAACCAGTTTTTATTATTAATATTTTGTAAATTATTAGTGATAATGAATGTTACGTTTAGTACTAGTGCTCCACAAGTTTATATATTTGAATATCAGGCCAGAAAAGGACCTTGCGAGACCTATGCACTGGATCGCTTTCGTTTCCAAGATAGGATTCATAGAACTTCACTTAAATTGCTACCAATTTTGAATATAGAACATAAGGAAAAAATTTATAACTTAAGATTTAGAAATAAATCATTTATTTGATGTGAATAAATATTGAAATTTAATTTGGTTTGACAACATTATTTTCAACAAAAGAAATTGTATCTATACACCCTCACAGCAACCATATTTTTACCTTTAACTTGAAGTTTTCTATTAAATATTTACAGCAAGTGTTGATATTACTTAAATTTGCTTATTTTATGAGATTTACGCATCACACCGCATTACTAATAGCCAATTAGCTAATTACCAACCATGATACTAATTGCCAATTAGTAATTATATAATTGCCAATTAGCTAATTGTTTGAACAAATGTCGCTAATATCTCGAAAACCAGAGCCCGTAGAGGATTTCTGATGAAAATTTCATTATCCCCCCCCCCCTCCCTATCTTTATTTTCCCCTCACATACCACCCATCTAGAATCCATTGGCATGAACAAAAATTTCCTACTATTAACTTTAATTATTAGTTCAAACCCAAAAACCTACATTTAGGCGCAACACTTGAAAACAACAAAAGCCTACATTTAGACACACCACACATCCAAGAAAACCGTTGCATTTTGCTGCTACGTGTGGGCACAAGTGAAGCAAAAAACCTCACACGTCTAAATAAACCGTAGCATGCTGCTACGTGTGGGCACAGAAAACCGTAGCATGCTGCCACGTGTGGGCAAAAGTGAAGCAAAAAACTTCACATATCCAAGAGAACCGTACCACACATCCAAGAAAGCCGTAGTACCGGAGCATGCTGGTAGTATCGGCTAATGCCGCTAGGGCGCAGTCAAGACCAAATGACACATCCAAGGCATAGGCCAGTCAAGGCTGATTGGAGTATCCAAGACATAAACCAGCCAAGACCCAATGGTGCATCCAAGACATAAACCGATGCAGTCAGGACATAAACCAGCATTTAGTATGGACTCAAACCACCTAGCGGCGGTGGCGCCATCTGTGGCGAAATCCTGGAAGCTAAAACAGTGCGCCAAAGCCGCCATAGCGTAACTACTAATATAGGTTTCCACTCCTCTTTTTTAAGCTGGATTATTTATATAACCGCAAACAATGTGTAAGGATTGGCAATACTATATCTGATGTAATAACGGTCACCTCGGGAGTTCCTCAAGGTAGTCACTTAGGTCCACTATTGTTTCTGCTTTTCATTAATGATACAGCCACTTGCTTTGTATTTGCCAAATGACTAATATTTGTGGATGATTTAAAACTATTCGTTAGAATAAACTCTCTAAGCGATTGCTTACTACTGCAGAAGGATCTCATATACTTTCTGATTGGTGCTCTAAAAATAAGTTATATCTTAACACATCAACATGTAAAATTGTTACTTTTCATCGCATCTCTTGTCCTTTCTTGTTTGATTATAAAATTAATCATGCTATAGTTTCTCGAAGAACTGATATTGTTGCGAGCGTGGCCTTTGGTTCGTTATTTAGAACACAATATTAAATATTTAATATACAAATTCTTTATTTCAGTCTAATCATATAAAAATCATAAACCTTCAATTAGTCAACTCAACTTTAATTATCGCTAATACTGTATTTTCAATTATCGCCCTTTGCAAGCAGCACAGACAGGGCATCTGCGGCACCACTCCTCCACATCTTCTCGCATATGCAGCTAACAAAACATTTCATTTATTTTGGAAATTGTTTTGTTCACTCCCAAATGGCTTCAAGAGGTTCCACCGTGCATTTTTTTCTAAAACATCTTAAATGTTTGTTGCTGGCACGACTATCTGCTTTCGGAATGATTCGCCGTTAGGTGCTTCCCATTTGCGCTTTAATATACCACATTTAACATAAAGAGAGTTCCATTGAGCCCAGTAGCTTTTCAGCTTCTCGCTCCGTTCCGAAATATCCTTCCAGTCTGGGCTTTCCATGTCTTGTTTCCCAGCGAGAATAGGTGAAATGTCCGGATCTTCTCGTTGTGCTGTTCTTAGGTCCTCGTTGTCCCAACCAAGAGATGCTTCCAGGCTTACCAACTGTATAATTTCTGTTGTTTCTTTTTCTTCCAAGTTTGCATGGACGTCGTGAAAGGTGTCTGCATTTCCATCGATACGACATCTTCGGTCTTGGATTTCAAACTCATAAGCCTGGAGTCGCTTTTTCCATCTCGCACTTGTCCCTGAGAGTTCTTAAGCTGCAGAAGCCATTTAAGCGCTGCATGGTAGGTGCGAACGATGAATTTCTGCCCGTAGGGATATTTATGAAAATGTTTTGTTGAACTTACAATGGCAAGTAGCTCTATTCTTGTAGCACAGTAATCTTTCTCTGACTTTGAAAGTGCTTTGCTATAGTAAGCTGCTGGAACTTCTTGACCATTCTCCTCCTGCGAAAGCACTGCACCAATATTTTCAGTGCTGGTATCCGTGTCTAATATAAATATTTTTCCCAGCTTTGGATAGTGAAGTACTGGAGCTTCACAGACCTGTTGCTTCAAATTTTCAAAACTTTCGTCGCATTTATCCGACCATATGAACGGCTTTCCCTTTTCTGTAAGTTGATGTAGGCTTCTTGCTATATCTGCAAAACCTTTCACGAATCGCCTGTAGTAGATAGCTAAACCAAGAAAACTACGTATTCGATGTATGTCCTTTGGAACTGGCCAATTTTTCACGCCTTCTATCTTCTCGGGATCGGTTCTTACTCCTTGTGATGAAACTATGTGCCATAAATATTTAACTTCATTTTTGAATAGAGTACACTGACTCGCACTGAGCTTCAATTTTGAATCTGTGAGTCTTTGAAGTACGTCCCGTAAGTTGTTCTTATGTTCCTCGAATGTCCTTCCGATTACTATTATGTCATCCAAGTAGACAAGACATGTTTTCCAGGGTAAACTACGTAGAACACATTCCATTAGTCATTCGAATGTGGCTGGAGCATTACATAAGCCAAATGGCATTACTTTGAATTGTCATAAGCCACTGCCAACTGAGAAAGCAATTTTCTCACAGTCTTCGGGATGTATTTCCACTTGCCAGTAACCACTCTTTAAATCCAGCGTGGAAAAGCAGTGCGCTCCGGAAAGGGTATCCAACGTGTCATCAATCCTTGGTAATGGATAGATATCTTTTCTCGTTACGTTATTTAGTTGGCGGTAGTCAACACAGATTCGGGTGCTGCCATTCTTTTACCTGACCAGAAAAACCGGCGATGTACAAGGGCTGTTAGATTCCTCTATTATGCCTTGTTTGTTCATGGAGTTCATCATATCTTCAACTTCTGGTTGTTTGGCTAATGGCAATATTTGTGGTGTCTGGCGAATGGGCCTGGAATATCCTGTATCGATTCGATGCTAGACAGGATTTTTTTTTTACCATAGTCATCATCATTTATTGCAAATTATTATGAAAATTCATCAATTTTCTTTTTGGCATCGTTGTATTGTGATTCACAGCATTCTTTTGTATATGCAGAATGCCATACAAAATGTGAAAATAAAACAATATTCATGTCCACCTGTTTATGGACCAGCGAAGTGCATTATGCACATATGAGTGTCATGTATCAATGAATACACGACGGCAAAGCTTTACGCTATGCTTATGGTTTGCAATAGGAAAAGCAAAACCAACAGCATATGGTACGGTAGAGTAAACGATCAATGAAAAGCATTACATTGTAGGTTTCTTTGTTTACTTCTACCTGGCTGAAACTTTGGGAATGCCCGCCGTGCATTGTTTGCATACACAGCAATTATGATCAATGTTGAAAATAGTCAATGTCAGCAATTTTTATAATGTAAAAATTCTGTGTAATTTTATGAAATAAATCAGAGATTATATTGAACTGCACAGGTGCGCATCTTATTTTTTTGATCCTAACTGCGAGCTCCCTAGCTCCAATATGGCTCCACCTCAAGGTAATTGAGCTCTCCAGCTCTACCTTATTTTTATCTGGCTAGCCTAACAGAGAGCTCTATAGCTCCCACTTGGAATAGCCGCTTGGCTAACAGAGACCTTCATCGCTCCTACCTGCCAAGCATACTGTCTTACAACTCTTTAAGAAGCACTAAGACAGTATAGCAGAAAACTTTAACGTTTCTTTTTCATTACCAGATTTGAGTAAAGAAGAAACAAGTTTTCTACAACTGGACGAAAGACGTTTCTGAACCTATTGGGTAGTAGCTGGTATAGGTTTTTGTCTCCTCGACATTTCTACGTGGGGCGCCATTGTTTTATGGAACTATGTAGAGTGATTGGCTTGGACGTGAAGTCGAGACTGCCAGCATGCGCTGACAGATCACTCGATGGACAGCGTTGACTGCAGGGTGGCACGCTAGATCGCTTCGGCTATTCGCAGAGAGTGTGTCGAGGTTCAACGAAAAACTTGCCGCTGCCGTCTGCAAGGGACTCTGAAAATATCCGCCTTTAGGGTCAGTTGGATGGTTGGGGCATGAGTGAAGGCATACCATCTGCGCCTTCAATATTGGATGTAGGTAAGTGACGTAAAGGTCCCTTCAGGAATGAATGTGTGCCGGCGTTTTGTTAAATATGCACGAATTTTTTTGATTATGGCAGACGACAGCGGCAGGTTTTTCGTGGAACCTCCACACACTCTCCGCCAATAGCCGAAGCGATCTAGCGTGCCACCCTGCAGTCAACGCTGTCCGTCGAGTGATCTGTAAGCTCATGCTGGTAGTCTGGACTTCACGTCCAAGCCACTCACTCTACATAGTCCCATAACAAAACAACGTATAAAACTCCAAGATTTATATAATGAGAATTCAAGAATTAGTGTCCCAAATAAAAAATATCATCGAGAATTTCAAGAAGAACCCAAACAGGAAATATACTTCGGCACACATTCGGACTAAAACAACCGTGTAGAAGAGATAAAAGATTGCTTTATTACCAAATATAAAGAATTGTTAAACATAAGCAAAGATCTAGCCGTCAGAGAGAAAGAAGAATTTGACCAGCTATACAACTATACTATCATCCACAGTACGGAACAAGTTATGTACTCTTGCAGTTCCTACTGACTTCACGACATTACAAAAGAACTTACGTGATATCTTTAAACCAAAGAAAACGCCGCTTAGTATACACTCAGAATTATCACGAGTGTTACAGCTCCTATGACTGTACATAAAAAATTAATAAAAATGAAAGTGGAAGTAATAAAATAGGTAAATTGCTGATTGAAAGAATTAACCTACTTTTAATACGTTTATTGCGTATTCTTACAAACGAATAATAAATTCAATAAAATTTATGGATCAAAATAAACTTAGGAACATTGCTTAGTATTAAAATGTAAATATTCAAACCGCAATGTGTTACAGGTAATGCAAGTGCCCCTAAAAACAATCCTTCAGATTACGTGTAATTCGTCCAAAAATTGGAATTGATTTATGACTTGCCTTAAATATGAGGATGTGACCAATCAAGCGTACATGGGTTAGTGCAGTTGCGGTACAGTCACCACGTTGTCATCATTCCTTTCGAATACTTCCTCTGTTTTAATAGATTACTGAAAATTGTTGTAGTTATTTCAGAAAAATGTTTCACTTTGTTTCACTTTGTTCTGGTGAAAACCTTAAATTTATAAAATGGGATTCAGGTAAGACCTGCACATTTTATGTTATAATTTGAGAACGCTCGAATATTTTTGTCTGCTGTGAAGACTAACTTATAGAGCACCGATTGGGCTTTCTTCCAAGCTTAAAAAAGATAATAGGGTAAAATGTTGAGATAATTTCATTTGAATCCGAAAAAATTAATTTTTTGACTCGAAATTTTCATTTTGCAGGGCTATAACTTCGAAGACATTAACAACAGCAAAAAGAATTTCACATCTTTTTAATGGGCAATGGATGAGGCATCGACTAGAAAAAGACGTATTCCAATATTTAAAAACCTAGGAAATATTGGCAAACATGTTGAAGCACTTACTCAACACTAGGAAAAAACTTCAAACCCCCGCAGCTCCCAGGGGGTGAAGATAGACCCCCCCATACATTTTTTTTCATTTCTGCCGCAGATCTATCACCAATTCGGGGCACCCTGTATATACATATATATTTGTTACCGTGTCTTGGTATTTACTAAGACTATATTTCGGTTGCTAGTTGCAACAACTTCTGGCCCCGTTGATGCACTCCTTGTGCATCAATGAAACGACGGAATCATGTTTTATTTGTTAAATTCTAACGAGCGCTTACCTTTGGTCTCGGCCAGTGGTAGTTGCACGAAACTACTTTGTTTTTCACCAGCCTCAATCGAATGGAAGCGCCGTCCTGTAAAAATACATTAAATCACATTCGTTTTGATTTACGAATGCGTTCCCACGGAATGGATTGCAATTCTTCGTACCGTGAACACGTCGTACCTTTTTCTGTTCGACGTTTTATTGGTTCTTTGGCTTTCAAGTGTTCGCTGTGGTGTAGGTGTTGATGATGCTTTCAACAAGCTGATGTCCTCTACTACCTTATCCACATGTTCGGGACTGCTGTACCTTGGCTGCTTAGGACGCAGAGGCATTTGAACTGGAACTCTGCCTCTCTAGGCGGCGTGTTGAAGTCTGGCATATTTGGCAGAGGTGGTGTTGGAGGCAGTGGTGACACTGCCCATTCGATAGTTGCAGTGTGTGCCAATTCTGTCCACGCTATCTCAAACTCGTCCATCAGCTCATCGTACATTACTTCTAGAACGTCTTCCATCATTTTCTTTCGACCTATTTTAATACTTAGGAAGAACTTTATGTAATATTTATCTTAATGTAAAAAATAGAGATATATGGCCAGGACCCATATATGCATCACACTTGATGTATACAAACATTAACGGACATCACAACTTACTTTGTAGCACAGATTTTTTGTATAGGTCTCTGTAAAACAGTTGTTGATGTTTTTACAGATACTACTCTAAATCTGCCGTTCTTACCAGGGTGTAGCTCTTCAATGAGCCCCAACACCCATTTTGTTGGTGGTTGCTTTTCACCTTTAATGATAACAACTTGACCAATATTAATATTATTTTGTGGTGTATTCCAATTTTGTCTTTTCTGCAATTCGGTCAAGAATTCTGTTGACCATCTTTTCCAGAAGTGTTGGCGTAATTGCTTAATCAGCTTCCATCGTCTTAGAAGGTGCAGATTTGGCTCTTCTTGAGTGGGTTCTGGTGCAGCTAGTAGCGGTCTTCCAATTAGGAAATGACCTGGGGTAAGAGTTTCCAGTTGTTCTGGATCTGCAGTGATAGCGTGCAGCGGTCTGGAATTGAGACATGCTTCTATTTGAATGACTAATGTATTTAGTTCTCCTATTGTTGAGCCTAAAATTCGACGCAAATGGTGTTTCATGCTATTTACACCTGCCTTTCAAAGTCCACCTTGATGTGGAGCTGCAGGAGGTATAAAATGCCATTTGATCCCCATGGCTGCAGTACTGTGAGCTGCTAGTTCATTTGCTTCAGCGATTGCTTTTTTGTATTCTTGCTGAAGAATTTTGTTCGCCCCAATAAAATATGTTCCATTATCGAAATATATATTCGCACATAAACCTCTTCTTGCAACAAATCTTTTAAATGCTGCGAGAAAGGTTTCAGACGTTAAGTCGGAGACTACTTCGATGTGTATGGCTTTTTTTGCCATACACACAAATAAACACAGATATCCTTTGTAAGTTTTGGATCCGCGATATTTTGTGGTTTTGACTTCAAACGGGTGTGCCTGTGACATTCGAGGACTGGGTAGACTCCCCATAAGCTGCTGTTGTATTGCAGCACGATATCTAACACATATTACCCAGAGATGGATCCTTTTTTTAACAGCGTGTAGGCCATTAATATCCAAAACTGGCTTCGTATGGTGTTTGGGACCAGTTGTGGTTCACCATGCAAAGTTTCTTTGTGGTAGTGATCAATCACTAAATTAGTTAAATGATGATCTTTGGGTAATATCGCTGGGTGTCGTGTTGAGATTGGCAGGTCTTAATTCTGCAACCTGACACCTACTCTCAAGACAGAATCTTTGTCTAAAAATGGACAAAGCCCTATAATTTTGCTATTTTTGTGCAAATTTCTTCCAGCTTTTAACTGCTTGAATTCATTTTCGAATTCTTGCTGTTGTATTTGCTGAATTAATCTTATTTTGTCTGTTTCTATGTCAGCTGGTGTCAATCTGTCAATGCTCCTTTCCTCTTTATGTCTACAATTATGGACGAATCGGAGACATTGTGCAGTGCCAAGCAACAATCGTTTGTATGACGAGAATCGCTCAATTATTGTTTCGAGCCCATCGCGTTTTTGTATTGCAAGAGCTTTTACTGTCTTTAATTCATAAGACGTCTCTCTGCAAAGGCTTTTATCTTGTGGCCAGTCTTGGCTTGGTTGTCTTAACCAACTGGGTCCTATCCACCATGGCTCCAAGTCTTGAATGCTCATTGGCTTTAGACCTCGTGATGCCATATCGGCAGGATTATACTTTATAGGTATATATCCCCATGTATTATTTAGGTTACCTTCCTGTATCTCGGTAACTCTGTTTGTCATATAAGCATTCCATCGATTTGGATGACCTAATGTCCAGGCCAATACGATTTTTGAATCGCACAATGAAAAGCTGCTGACATTGCTCAATGCATGTCAGCTCGAACTTGACTTAGTAGTCTAGTTAACAACACTGCTCCACTTAACTCAAGTCTTGGCAGAGTAATTGGCTTTGCGGGAGCGACTCGAGTTTTTGACATGAGCAATGTTGTTTTTATTGTGCCGTAATTGTCTTGAATCCTCATGTAGACGACAGCTGCGTACGCTGAATTTGATGCGTCGCAAAACCCATGCAATTGACAGTTGTCTCTGTCTTGCTTGGTATGTATCCAGCGAGGAATTTTTATTTTCAATATGTGAGGCAGCTGTGACTTGAACTGCTTCCATTCCTCATTGAATTCTTCTGGGACTATCTCGTCTCAGGTACATCCATGCGTCCATAATTTTTGGATAATAATTTTTACCAAGATTGCACAGGGAGCTATCCAACCTAAAGGGTCGAACAGCTTTGCTACTTGTGACAAAATTTTTCTTTTGGTGTTGGCCTCTGCTTCAAATTCAGAAGCCTTAAATGCAAACATAAAATTATCGGTGGCTGGATGCCACTAGATTCCTAGAGCTTTGATTTGGTCGTCATCTACAACGTTTAATGGCAACTCTAGCTCTATTTCATTCTTAGGTAGCCAGTCAAGCATTTCAGCATGAATCGCTGCCCAATTGCGGAGGTTAAATCCTCCTCCCTTTAACAGTTTTACCAGCTCTGCTATGGTGTTTCCACCTGTTAGCAGATCGTTAACGTAAACATCCTGCATTGCAATTTCTGACGCCTTAGGATACTCTTCTTTGTCATCCTTGGCTAATTGCTGCAGTGTTTTTATTGCTAGATATGGTGCTGCTGTAGTGCCGAATGTTACGGTGTTGAGTTCGTGTTCTTCGACTGGCTCAAATTCACTACTTCGCCAAAGTATGTATTGTCTGAAACAATTGGTCATCCTTATGTATCTTAATCATTTGATACATCTTCTCGATATCGGCAGTCACTAAATATCTATGAACACGTCATTTTAGCAATGGTGAGTACAATTTTGGTTGTAATGTGGAACCTGTCAACATTTGTTCACTGAGGCTTCTCCCGTTTGATGACTATGCGGATGCATCAAATACTACTCTTAATTTGGTAGTAGTGCTGTCCTTAAGAACAGCATGGTGGGGTAAATAATACCTCTGGGTATTCGAATTTTGTGTGGTTTTATTTACCTTACACATATGCCCAGGTTTAAATATTCTTGAATACATTTATGATATTCAGCTCGCTCGAATTTTTTCTCGAGTTGAGCGAATCTTTTAACGCCATTATCTTTGATTCCCCAAGCTCGGGAACCTTGCCTGATTTGAATGGCAGCTTCACTTCATAATTTCCATTATCAAGGCGTTTATGATTCTCACTAAACAATTGCTCACATTGCTCTTCTTCTTTAGTGAGCTTGCGTTTTGGGTTGATTTCTTCCCATTCCCAAAACTTCCGTACTTGACTTTTAGCTGTGCTAAGTCATCAACACTACTTGTGGTGAATGCAGAAAAAATCTTTTTTCATCCACTTGATTTTGTGGTGCTGTTGTTTCTCCGAAAAGAATCCACACTGGCCTTGTATTCTGAGCTATGGGGGTACCTTCAGGTCCACTTTTAATTCCCTTGCATAATATTTTTGTATAGGTATTCACACCCAACAACAAGTCTATTTTTCCTGCCTTTAAGAACTCTGGGTCTGCTAATGGCAAGCGTTTTATATGAGTCCAATCAGAAGACCTTATGTGTGTTGGTGGAAAAATAATAGTTATCTTCTTGATAACACAAGCCCGGAATGGGATTTCAAAGTCAGCTGAGGTGGCTGATCTCACATGGAAAGACACTTCTTTGTTTGCCTTTGCCACTTGTGTAGATCCCAATCCGGTGATTTGAAGTGACGTTGAAACTCCTTTCAGTTGTAAGGATTGAAAAGCAGCTTCGGTTATAAAAGAACTTTGTGATCCTAGATCAATCAAAGCTCGCATGGGAATTGTTATCCCACTTCTGTCCCTTACATGTACTATAGCCGTAGCTAATAGTGCTTGTGTGCCTTTCTGCTGATTTGAACAGGCATTGGCCGAAGTTGATGGGACAGAATTCTCTGACTGTCTTGACTGTATGGTCTCAACAGCCCTTGGATTTGTTGAAGACATATTATTGTCTTCATGTAGCCATGTGTGGTGACGTTTGTCACACTTGAAGCATCCATTTTTATTTGGACATGCTTCTTTAATGTGCGGTTTTAAGCAATTTGTGCAAAGCTTGTTCTTCATCACAAGTTCACGTTTTGCATTAAAACCCTTTTGTTTAAATTGTGTGCATTTGCGGATTGTATGTTCTCCTTTGCGCACCGGGCACCTTTTACTCATCGTACAAGATCCATTATGTCTTTGTAGATAGTTAGAACAAATATTATGTTTCAACAGGATCTTCCGACGAGTGTCAATATTATGCCGTCGGAAATCATCGCAGTTTTGTATGCTATGGTCTCCCTTACATACCACGCAACTATATTGTTCGTTGACGTGATAGTTTAATGATTTATTTTGTTCATGTTTGTTCATGGCATCATAACCAACCTCACTAGGGTTAATAGCTTCCAAAGTTCGCAAGCGAGATTCTAGGAAACAAAACATTTCCTTTAACTCCGGAATCTCTGTACTCTTGGATATTGATAGTTCCCATAGAGTTCGAGTTTCCATAGGTAATTTTTGAGTTATTATGAAAATAATTATTGGATCCCAGGTCTTTGAACCTATGCCAAGGGATTCCAATTCATGTAAACATTCCTTTGTTTTATCATGTACATTTTTTAGGCTACTTTCATGCTCACCTTTTACTATAGCTTGATTAAATAAGGCTTTGAGTTGTGTAAACACCAATACCTTTTTATTATTGTATCTTTGTGTCAACTCTGCCCAAGCTGGTTGATAATCAGTACTAGTTACATCGTATTGTCGCAATATCCTTTCTGGTTCTCCAGATAGATTGGACTTTAAATAGTGAAACTTTTGCACTAAGGGAATTTGAGACTCTTTCTGAATCAAAGATTCGAACTTATCGTGGAAAGATCTGCACCTAGTGTAATCACCATAAAATTTCGGAAATTCAATGCTCGGGAATTTTATTTCCGTTTTGTGGTCATTGATTACCCTTGCCTCTGGTTTAGTTATCTTTGGCTCCTGAAGCTCTTTTAGCTTCGATAGCTGTTCTTGGAGCTCCCCTAAAAATCCGAAGTATACTCCTTCGCATTCCTCAAAAACACCGCTTGTTTCGTAGTCGTTTAGTGCTGTTTCCACAAACTCAATTAATAATCTTTGATGATTAGTCAAAAATTTGTAACGAAGTTACATACATTTCAGCTAGACACCAGCGAAAACGAGTGCCTAGCAGCCGCAACAATGTAAGCCAGCCACCGAGAGGAGAGCACACTACTGATAAGCAGCTCCGTAGTGTTCCGTGCTAGTGGCGTGATAGTAGAACGGAGCATTCTACACCCGACGCCATCAGCCAGCCTGCCTATAAATAGCCGGCAGCCAGTAGTAAGATCACTCAGTCGATCACCCAGCATCGATGTGAACACAACCGAAAATTACAGTCACCGATCAGCAAAATATCCGACCGCAAGAGGACAACTCCAAAGTGAACAGAGTTGACCCCCAGTTGGATTACCAGCAGACTGGTTATAAAAGTCAGTCAAATACCGAAAGATTAGTCAGTTGCCTCCCAGCAGCTCGCCTAGACACATCTCCCGTCCAGTCCTATCCGCAAGTCGTGTTGACTAGTTCAACGGCAACCGCACGTTAATCGTGCTGGCCTGAGAATTAGTAAGCGCACGCATCCCGTCCCCGTACCCCCGTGTAGGCTACTCTGCCGATAAGCGCACGTTAATGGTGTTGATCAGAAGAGTAGCGAGCGCACGAATATTAATTCCGTCCCCGTACCGTGTTGGCTACTCTGGCGAAGAAGCGCACGTTCATCGTGTTGGTCAGAGGAGTAGTAAGCGCACACATACATTCCGTCCCGTACCCCCGTGTTGGCTATTCTGACGACAAGCGCACGTCATCGTGTTGGTCAGAAGAATAGCGAGCGCACGCTCCGTCTCGCATCCCCCGTGTTGGCTACTCCTAAAGACAAGCCCACGTTAATCGTGTTGGTCTAAGGAATAGTAAGCGCATGCTCCTATCCCGCACCTACGCCGCGTAGTCCTAAGCTATTGTAAGTAAGTGAGTGAGTGTAGGTTAAGTAGTGTGTGTGTTACGTATACCGCCTGAACCGCAGAGCTAGAACAGCGCTCTGAACCCAGCAACGTCGGAAAATGGCCCTGGACAATCTCCTGACTGCCCGCACACCAACTACCGACGTGACAAATTGTTCCCACAAATCCTCAATGCTTCGGGTTCTTTGCTTCAGATAACCTTTAGCTAATTGTTGCCCTGAACATACTCTCTCGTCATAATTAGAGACAGGATGAGTTAAAACTTTTTTGAAAGCTCTTTGTCTCTTTATAAGTGCTTCCATTTTAGTTAGTCTTCCTTCACCAAACACAGAAAAATTTGAATTGCTATTTTTTCTTTTTTATTGCTAATTTGAACGCTCAATAAACCTATTATGCTACCGGTTTATTCGGCTTTGAAGGACCAATGTTACAGCTCCTATGGCTGTACATAAAAAATTAATAAAAATGAAAGTGGAAGTAATAAAATAGGTAAATTGCTGATTGAAAGAATTAACCTGCTTTTAATACGTTTATTGCGTATTCTTATATACTAACAATAAATTCTACAAATAAATATTAAAATAATGATTAAATTCAAACAAAATAAAGCAAAAAAAAATAATTAAAAAAAAACTTAAGCTCTACTTATTGCTAATTATCTGCAATAAGAGAAAAGAATCAAATTAATAATGCTCAAAAAAAAAGAGTTATAGCAATTCAAATCTTGTCGAAAATTTCAATATAAAATAGAGTTATTTAATATCTTCTTGAAAAAAAGGTTTGTAAGTTTTATACTTATCAACTCCCTGTAGTATAATCAACCCTGAATGGTTAATGTAGCTAATCCGTGTCCCTGTTTCTGACCTAATTCTGGACTATGGATTGAGCCCCTGGAAATCTCCCAAAAGGTTCAATGCCAAGATGTGGTCCCTCTCCTGTATCGAAAACCAAATCAGCAACAAACCCCTGAAAATATCCCAAAAGGTTTTGCCGCTGATTTAGCCTAGATGTTAACCGGGATTTTTATTTAGTATGAAAATCGCCCAATACTATTGATTTCCCGATTAATTAAATTGACTGGAGTTTCCTGCCACACTTCACTTGGATATGTCCCGAAATAAAATGTTTTGTGAAACCCTCACGCCAACTTTAGTTAATTGGATATTTCCCAAATTAACTTTGTTGAATAGTTAGTAACCAAAAGAGGAGACAAAAAAACTTGAGATCACAGAATTTTATTCTTAACTTGGTGTTATCCCAAAACTCCGAATTAATTCTCCAATATCAATATATAGGAAAGTTGAATGTGGAATTTTCTGGTAATATCCCAGCAGTATTCCCTTTTTTTATGTGACGAACGAAGATCTGAAATCATAGAAGTTTATTCTCAATTTGGTAATATCCCAAAATCTTGAATTTATTCTATACTTTCAGTGGTATTTTAATTAATAGAAAATTTCTGGTAATATCCCAAAAAAAATTCTATTTCTATTACCTGTGTGGGATGAAAAAAAACTGTTTGTGGGAATAACCCTACAAAAATTTGAGGAGAAGTGGGCAAAAAATACTAGTGGCAATGTTCCATCTAGTTGACCTTTACTGGTGAAATACCGAGCAACAAGTGATTTTTCTTCTGAAATTGCCCCCTTTGCCGCCTATTGTTCTGTGGCTTCGCTTAGTTGCTGGCTATTGTTCTCGACTTTGCGTCAGTTCGCCACGGCGCTGTAGATTTTACGTTTTTTGAGATGACGGGGGCGCTGAAGTGGTTTAACATTTGTCAATAGATGACAAATTGACTTTATGTCAATTTGTGAGTTTTTAATGAAAGTTTATGTTCATTGTGTGGTTTTTTTTATTTTTTCTGCAATAATAGTATTAATAGTGACAAAGTTGTGACACAATAATTGTTTATTTGTGAGGAGATATGCATCCTGCAACAAAACCCTGCACTGGATATTGCAGATGATAAGATAAGTGGCTTAAAAGTTTTTAACAAAACTGTTGCTATTGTGTTTATTTTTAACAAACACTGTGTTCTTGTTAGTTTAATTTTTAGTTGTGTTTGCGTAATGGTGTTCTAGTCCTTGTAAGGACAGAACTGGAAATGTTCGAGTTGGATGAATAGATACATTCAATTTCACCAAGGTGTTGCGTTAAAGGTCATCTTTTTGAAATCTTACATGAGATTTCAATCAGACTTTGGTGTATCTATATACATGCTACTATGTTAAAATATAGTAAGACCTGGAACACCTCACAACTATATAGTGAATGTCGTGAATGTGATGCAACTTGGCTGCAGCAACATCTTGATGTGGTTTTATTTTTTACTGGTCAAGTATGAAAATGGAAAAGTGGAGCAGATTTCCGTCCACTTGAAGGTATGTATAGTATTACCTAGTATTTTTATACGTTTTTACAATTATATATTTCTTATTTTTATTATATTATATATATATATATATTTGTTACCATTTCTTGGTATTTGCTAAGACTATATTTCGGTTGCTAGTTGCAACAACGAGTTATACAATCCAATAAAAACGTCAACGATTTTGCAACAAAAATCGAAAGTCTAGTTGCTCAACTAAACACCTTACAAGTAACTGAGCCAGGTGAAACCAATAGACCACTGATCGTAAAACTGAATGATCAATTAGCTTTGAATGCAGTTAAAAATGGTTTGAATGGACCACTCAAAACAACAGTCTTCGCATCAAGGCCAAAGACTCTAGTTGAAGCAATACAAATCGCATCGGAAATAGAAGTACAGAAAAAAGAGGCAAATGTAATTTATTATAATTAATACAATGCCAAAAGAAATTTCAGCAAACAATCCTATGTTCGCAATAAATATCATCAGGATACAACTAGGAGTAACCACCAAAAGGATTACCAAAAAAATGCAAAAGATCCTAGGAAATCGTATCAGTATCACAGATCACAAAATGGTAATAGACAATCAACAAATGCCAATGAGCATAGAAGGCCAATGCACAGAAGAATAAATATAACCCAGTCGGGAAACGAGCAAAACCCCGAAGTGGATTGCTCGGGGGAAATAAATTAAATAAGCAAATAAAAATTTATAAGCTTTATAACCATTTAACAAATTACATAACATTATGTACAAACGTATCAATCGGCAAGAAAACATTCCTAATAGATACAGGAGCCGATATTTCCATATTAAAAATAGGTGCATTGAAAGAAACAGAAGAAATTCTAAAGCATAAAAAATGCAAAATAACAGGTATCACCCAATCAGAATCGTATTCTCTAGGCAGATTGTCAGCCTTAATAAGAATAGAAGGCCAAGAAATTCTACAAGAATTTCACATCGTTATGAAAGCTTTCCTATTCTAACCAATGGAATTTTAGGAAGAGATTTTCTAGTAAACAATTTATGCAAAATTGATTACGACAATTTCGCTATTTCAATCTTCTTTGAAGATGTCAATTACATATTGCCCATGTATACACAATTACCTGATTCAAAGGAAATAAGAATCCCACCTAGAACTGAAATAATAAAAGCAATAAATGCTAACACTAAAGATGATAGCATAGTTCTAAATCAACAAATACAGGAAGGAATTTTCATAGCAAATTCCATAATCCCTGCCAAAGGCATCGCGCACATAAAAATTCGGAACACATTAGATAGAGAAATAACATTAGATAATTTTGAACCAAAATTAAAACCACTCCAAAATTATCATATATTAAAAGCTAATCTCAAGCATAACAACAAAGAAACATTCAGTAATCTTCTCAAAGAATTAAGTATAGAGAATTTGGATCAATATGCAACTGATTCCATACTTAACATCTGCAAAGACTTCTCAGATATTTTTTATTTAACTGGCGATAAATTAACAATAAATAATTTTTACAGTCAAAAAATATCCACAATAGACAAAAATCCAGTTTACATACAAAATTATAGACTAGCTCAAACCCAAATAGAGGAGATAAACAGTCAAGTTGAAAAACTTCTTAACGAAGACATAATAGAACCATGTATTAGCCCATATAATTCTCCACTGCTGATTGTTCCAAAAAAAGCAGAGAATGATATAAAAAAATGGCGTCTTGTAGTTGACTTTAGATAGTTAAACAAGAAAATTGTAGACGACAAATTTCCTTTAACAAGACTAGAAGATGTACTTGATAAACTTAGAAGAGCATTTTCAAGTAACAAAGGGCATTATCAATTCAAAAGACTGCCTTTTGGATTAAAACATTTCAACTAATAGTTTTCAACGAATGCTCTCCATAGCATTGTCTGGATTAGACTCAGAAGCATTCTTGTACGTGGATGACATTATAATTTTTGGATGTAGTTTAAAACATCACAATCAAAATTTAGTAAAACCCTTTAATAACTTAAAATTAAATCCACAAAAATGTAAATTTTTGCAAACCGAAGTAACATACTTAGGTCATTTAATAACAAAAGAAGGCATTAGAACAGATCCAAAGAAATTCGATACAATATTGAATTATCCTGTACCTGAAAACGCAGATGATGCAAGAAGATTCATAGCTTTCTGTAATTACTACAGAAGACTTATTTTCAATTTTGCTCATTTAGCAAAACCCATAAACTCTCTATCAAAGAAAAATACACCATTTGTTTTGACAAATGAATGCCACGAATCGTTTACAGCATTGAAATCTAAACTAATCAATGCCCCAATTCTAAAATTTCCAAATTTCGATGAACAATTCATCATAACAACAGATGCTTCTCAATTCGCACTTGGAGAAGTATTATCTCAAAGCGAAGAAATTGCATCAGATCTACCAGTTTCATATGCTAGTAGTACGCTAACTAAGCATGAGCTCAATAAACCAATTATTGAAAAGGAACTTTTAGGCATCCACTGGGCAATTAACTATTTTCGACCGTACATATATGGTAGAAAATGTATACTGGTTACAGACCACAGACCTTTAGTGAGTCTCTTCACACATAAAAATCCATCTTCTAAATTGACAAGAATTAGGCTAGACTTAACCGATTACAATTTTGAAATCATTTATAAGCAAGGCAAAATGAATACCAATGCCGATACTCTATCACGAATAAAAATAGATTCTGATATCCTGAAAGCAATGATACCGACTTGAAGTATAAAAGTAGCTACAAGGGCAATGACCCATAAAACAAATGAAAATAAAAATAAAACCCAAGATAAACCCCTAATAACGTAAAAACTCATCACCTTTATGCATGGGAATGTATATCCATAAATGAAATAAGAAGGGTTAAAAAATTAAAATTTGAGCTCAAAATAAAAAAATAATAACAAAGCGCTAAGAAAAAGAGATAAAGAAAATAGTTTTCCACGTATGATAATACAGAAAAAGGGCGTATTAATCGAATTCAGCAATAATCCACATCATGATTTAGGTTTAGGCGAAAGATGACATAATATTTCATTATATAAGCGTCGACGAATTTAAAAGATTATTTAATAAGCTGCAGCACAATAAAAATAATAAAAATAGGCAAACAACACTAAAAATAATTTTATACAAACCTCCCAAAAGAATTGAAGACAATTCAACAAAAACTCATATAATTGAAGAATTCCACAACGCACCACATGGCGGACACTCAGGTGTCAAAAGAACAATAAATTAAATCAAGCAAAGATATATATGGAAAAACTTAAATAAAATGGTACAACTATATATAAATAAATGCGAAAAATGTGCAAAGAATAAAATATTGAAGCACACTAAAGAAAAAATGGTAATAACAGATACACCATCAACAAGTTTTGAGGTGATATCCATAGATACAATCGGATCATTAAAAGTATCAAATGAATTCAGATACTTATTGACGATACAGTGTGACTTAACGAAATACATCGAAGCCATTCCAATGGATACTAAAGAAGCAATAAGTGTAGCAAAATCACTAGTTAAGGCATGCATATTAAGACACGGTAACTTCAAGACAATAAAAACCGATATGGGAACAGAATTTGTTAATGAAATGTTTTCAAGCATATGCAAGTATTTGAAAATAAATCACACCACATCGACACCATACCATCACCAAACTTTAGGTTCAATAGAGAGAAACCACAGAACGTTGAACGAATACCTTTTATCATTCACGCAAGACTATAATTGGGATGAATGGATCCCGTATTATACATTCTGTTATAATACGACACCTCATTCAGACACAGGTTATTCTCCATTTGAGCTAGTTTTCGGAAAACTTGCCAGTTTATACAATGATGTAGATCTTACTGACAAAAGTCCCATATACAATTACGACAATTACTGTGAAGAATTAAAATTTCGTTTAAAGAAGCGCACGAAAAAGCCAAAAATCTGCTAAATATAGCTAAAAGAAAGCGAAAAGAAAATATGACAGCAATTTAAATACAATAAATTTAAAAATAGGTGATTATCTATTATTGAAAAAGCAAGATAAAAGAAATCATGAATGTCTGTACAAAGGACCATACTTAATAAAAAACATAAAAGATGTTAATGTAGACATAGAAATAGGTAAGAAAATAAAGACAGTACATAAAAATAGGCTAAAAAGAATAGAATAAGAATAACCCTTATAATCAATTTGCATTAAATCTATAAATATACTACAGTAAAATAGCAATTTGTAATTACATACATAAATAGTACAAATAATTAAAATTACTAACAATAGGATTAATATTTAGAACATAAAACAAATTAGGTGTGTACAGATAAATTTATGTACAGACAAACTAGATAAGATAGACAAAATAGAAAACTAAATAATTGTAACTAGCACAGCAATATACACAATTGTACATAAAATAGAAATAGATAACATAACCCTAAATACTAACCCCTAGCGATATAGAATGAATGTCAAATGCTGAGATTACTCATTACAACAAACAAATTTTTCTTTCTACTTAAACAAACATTTTTTTTTTCATTAACGGATAGGATGTAGAGCGCATCACCACACACACACCATTGCAAATTAAATAAAATTTAATTAATCAGACAAGACTCCCATAAGGTGATTCACTGCATTCTTTTGTACATGCAGAAAGAATAAAACATAAAAGAACATTGATCAGGCAAAACACCCATAAGGTGATTCACAGCATTCTTTTGTATATGCAGAATGCCATACAAAATGTGAAAATATAACAAAAGTCATGTCCACCTGTTTATGGACAAGCGAAGTGCATTATGCACATATGAGTGTCTTGTATCAATGAATACACGACGGCAAAGCTTTACGCTATGCTTATGCTTTGCAATAGGAAAAGCAAAATCACCAGCATATGGTACGATAGAGTAAACGATCAATGAAAAGCATTACATTATAGTTAGAGTGTGTTCCTCAATGACTCCAAGAGGCAGCATTCGATCTAGCTCGTCATATAAAGATTTCTCCACCGCCGGAGATACTGAATAAAAGTGCTACTTAATGGGTTTCGCCAGTCAAATGTCTATCTCATGCTCTACTAAGGTGGTGAGACCCAAGCCTTGCTGACTGAATGACGGAAAAGATGTGATGACCTCCTGCCAACGCTGCGAGTCGTATTCTGAAAGGTCGTGCTGTTGCGAACAAGAAGGTGAAGCTTTTGGCAAGGAGTGAAGCTCACTTACCATAGCAGGTCTTAAACCAAATGCTCTCCAAAAGTCAATTCCTAGGTACAAGGGTTGCTGAAGGGAGGGAACTATGTGTCGTCTCACCATACACGTCTTTTCGCCTTATTTTACGAGGACTCGTATGTGGCCCAGAACTTTTTGCTGCCGCCCATCAGCGGTCGAAACTGAAGATGGCCTCGTGTGGAACGAGATCCCCATTTTACCCAGGAAACTCTCCGCTCCAGCCCCGAGCCCGTTCACATTTGCACCGCTGTCCAATAAGCCTCGTATCTTATGTCCCTGAATGTACACATCGGCATAAGACCGAGGATCCCAAGGATTCTCTTCGTCAGATACAACTGTTTCGGCAATAGCGGCCTTTATAACACTGCGCAGGCTGGAGTACCTATGAGTGCGTGGGACGGTCCTGGAGAGGAGAGACTCCGGAGCGGACGGGAATTCGCTGACACAACACGACGCAACATCTATATCGGATGTGGAGGTTGAAGTGCTTTCGTCCGAGAAAGTGCATCTGCAACTTTCTGAAGGACAGGGTTCCGAGTAGGTAGTGAAATTCGACGCGCTTTGCATGCTGGAATTCTCTGTCTGATTGGAGGAGTTGGACATGTTTACTTTAAGACTTTTACCCGGTTTAAGGCCAAGTCTGGGTTCAAAAGTTTTGTGTTTTGGGAATGCTGTAGCATAGTGGAGTTAGCGGTAGCGATCGGGCTCCGTGTTGGTAGCCGCTTCTTCTGTCGTGCACCTCAAGGTTTGACCTGGAGTCAAACGGCGCTGACCGCCTACAAAATGTTGACTAATGCCTCGGTTTCCCGACAAGCAAGTTCTTCATTGAGTTTTAATTACTCCCACTGCACCACATGCGTAGCAAAAGACTCTCTGTGGATATTTCTTGGAACATTATTCTGAAAACCTTGCGGTGGAACTTCAATGACATCTATGTGATTAGACAAAGCGTGATCTAAATATGGCATGTCTGAGTGGATTTCATGCACTGCTCGCAGCAGTGCGACCGCCCGCGAAGCCCCTATGCCAGACCATAGTTTTTCAAATCGGTTGAATAGGTCTCTCAGATCTAGTACATTGTCAGTCTGATAGAGAAGTAAAGCTTCCTCATAGGCGGTTTTATGTTACGACGCCATATTTTCACCAGCTCTCCTTTCGGGATCGGCGTGCTTATCTTGGACAGCAACGCGTGAACTGCTAATCGAAAATCGCTGAATGATTAGTTAATTCCTTGCTTCCTTGCCTCAACTAACTTGCGAATTTCGTAGTCAGTTTCCTGACTGCGAAATTTCCGAAGGAGGGCGGAATGTAGGTCTTGCCAAGAGTGCGTACGGTGGATTCGTAAGTATAGCCAATACCAATTGGCGGCTTTCCCGGTAACGACTGTATGGAACCCGGCGCACAATTCGGAGGCGGATACTTGTTCTAGTATTGCCAAGGATTCTACCCGAAATACGACCACTGTCACATCCAAGCCGGATGTGCTATCAAAATTTAACTTCCAGCGGAGGACAGGACTGTGGAATACACTACTACGATCTGTCGCTGCTGCCTGTCGGGAATTGTTTGGGATGTTAAGAGGAAATATGAACGAACCAGGTAAGGCTGGTAGAATAGAATAGAATAGAATAGAATTATTTATTTAGGGCTATGTACTACAAGAATATAACTATCTTTTATTTAGTTCGAAAAGAAGGCGGAAATTAAAATTAAATCGGTAAGCGACTAATAATATAAATTTAAAAAAATAAGCAAATTAAAATTAAAAGTTAAATATGAAAAATTGGAGAATATTTAAAAAAGGAGCAAATAATACTTAAAACATAAAATAATAATTAAAATAAACAAATAAATAAAATAAACGAAATAAAAAATAGCAATATATAACAGCTTAAAACTATAAAACACAAAGTCAAGACCATCTAAAACAAAACAAAATGCCTATTCCAAAATGATGCTACAGCGCGCTATCTGCTCCATAAACCCAGAAGTCGAGCTCGTACGCTGAATACTAGATGGTAGGTTATTCCAAACTCGAACAGCACGAACAAAGTAAGAGTTTTCCATTACTGAATAATGAAAGTTTGGTATCAGCAAATCGAAACGCTTTGTGGAGCCCAAAAATTCTAATTTATTAAATAAATAACTAGGTTTTTTGGAATATATGAGGTTATGTAGAAATGCCCGAAGCCTACGTAGACGGTATTGCTTTAAGGAGCAACCAAGTAGATGGTTACGATGTTGCGAAACATGATCGAATCTCCTAAGGCAGAAAACAAATCTTGTGCAGTCATTGAAAGCCACATTTAGTTTGTCGGAACAGGAAGAACACAAGTGAGGAAAAAGGAGACAGCCATAGGAAAAGTACGGCAGAATCAAAGATTTAACCAGCATCCAAAGCATGTTCGTAGACAAAGTTCACGAAGACAACCACAGCCGACGAAGCACACCATAAATCCTACCTATCATGTCGTCAACATGGTCACAGCATAGCATTCTAGAATTGAGGTAGATTCCAAGATTTTTTACGCGATTGGAAAATTGGAGCACCTTGTTATTTAAAACTACAGGTGGAAGGTCAGATACCTCAATTGCTCTGCGATAGAAAACTATGCAATGCGACATTCCTGCATTAAGCAATAAAAGATTATGATTAGCCCAACGTGCAATATTGCGCAAGTCGGAATTCAGCCTATCGATACAATCCTCCACAAGTCCTATTGGTCGACTGAGATACACCTGCACATCATCGGCATTCAAGTGAACGTTGCGGTCTTCAACAACATTAGGAAGGTCATTAATATACAGGCTGAAGAGCAAGGGGCCAAGAATAGACCCTTGAGGGACACCGCAATTTAGAGGCAAAGCACCGGAAACACGATCCTGTACCTTAACCCGCTGGAATCTATTAGAGAGAAAGCTGCGGATTAAGGACACAGCAGAAGAGTGAAATTGGATGTCTGAGGCCAACTTTAGAAGCAAATAGGAATGATTGACCATGTCGAATGCTTTGGAGAAATCAAGTAGGGCAAGAACACACAGATGGTCCCTATCAAGTGAGCTGCGAATATCACTCGTGACATTCAGAAGGGCTGTCTCACAACTACGAGACCTCCGAAAACCGGACTGGAAAGGACTTAATAAGTCAAGGTTTTCTAAGTGTTCAGATATTTGTTGTGCCATCAACTTTTCCAGGACCTTAGCAAGAAATTCTAAAAGGCTAATATGTCGAAAATCACCGGGAACCACAGGTGTGTTCTTTATGGCCACAGGTACAACTGTAGCGACTTTCCAATCAGACGGAAATATCGACATGGTAAGACATGTACACGAGAATCAGTATTGCTATGTCTCAGCAGCGGAGGTACTCCAGTGACTGGACCCCTATTAAAATTTTCCAACCGATCGTTGATCGACGTGATACGGGACCTTCCCGAAAGTGGTTCAGCTGACGCGTGTGGTATGCCTGTGAGAGCTGCTTGGCCTCTCCGCTCCTCGAACATTGGTACCTCCACGTACGACTCGTCAGGACTGGAGCGGAAGTTCCTTACGCTGTTGTGGCCCAGCCTGCTGGTACACGGAAGCAAGAGCATGGCAGGTGTACCGGTAGTAAAGTAGCAAGCAATAGCGGAACACCTTACTTCGCACAGTAAGGTGTCCGCTTATTGCTAAATAATGTGATGATTGTTCACATTACAGCGGCAATGACTAAACATGCCACTTCGCATAGAGCACGGTCATTGCCCGTTTTGTTTACAACAGCACAGCTGCTTGCTATCAGTGACATTGGCCAGTAGTTTTTGTCATCGGTTGTAGAATATTACCGCATCATAATTAAATTATCTTGAGGGTCATGTTCTACTTGCGATTTCCGTATGCAAGTTTTCGAGGTGCGCAACTGCATTGGTGTGGTTAGTTCGGGTTACAATTAAACAGAGGTGGGTCGGCGCTAATAGTTAGATTAAGTTAAAGTTAAAGTTAAGTTAGTGATATCAGTGAATTAAATAAAAGTAGTGAATTTATTGAGAATGGAGTGTTGCATTACCTAGAGACACGACAAAGATAAGTTCTGGAATGCTCAGCGAGCCGCCTTCAGTTGTCGCAACTGTTTTCGGCTTGGCATCCGTCAGCGTATTCGACCCTTGACTGCCTGTGCTACTCACAGGCGCCGTCAGCGTTAACCCTCCTGCGTCTTCGGCAGATGACACTGGCATAAGCTAGGAAGAAGGATTGGATTCGACGCGACTCATGATATCCTCCAAGGTCTGGACATAACACTGCGCATCAGACTGAACCGAGGGAGACGTATTATACAGCCGATGTGCTCTATGAAGTTCATGGAGCACCTGACTGATATAACGTGTATGATCTTCTTTGGTTCGGATGGGGTCCTAGTTAAAGTCCTGGCTTAGGGCGTTCGCTGGACGGGTGATATAGTTCAATTCACGCGATGGGGTCTTATGACCGTGGGACCTAAAGGGTATTCTGCCGGGGTATGATTTCTCAGCTTCGTAAAGTTCCACGAGCTTGCGATGAGCGTTAGCGTCGTCAGATCTAAGGTTGCGAACAGCGAATTTAACCTCAAGCTCATCTGGCGACAAAAAGGAGAAATCCATTTTGACAGATGGTGTGCAATGACTACACAACAGAAAAACAAGGATGAGATTTGCCACGAAGGAATATATCGAATAAAATGGAGGAAAACCGAAGTCAATTCCAGTTCCCCGGAAGGCGTCTATGTAGAAATTATATATGTCTACAAAAAAGAACACGATGGAATGTGTATATGTTAAAAAAAAAGATTCAATGAACAATGGAGGGTGTCAGCATGACGGATCGACAGGGAAGACACACCCATTCCCACACACACCAAAAAACCATTTCTCCAGCACTGCTGGGCTTGAGAAAACAAAAAAAAAATCTTTTTCTCTCCCTCTCTCTCCTCGACGAGGGGTAATTTTCGTCTATGCACCTTCGGCCAGTCTATACTATGGACTAAAGCTTGTAGAATATACCAAAATTACGGACCCGGAGCCTGAATAGTTGCCGTCACATGTTAGGATGATCAAGACAAACGCTCTCTTACCAAGGACAAAAAATCAGAATAGGATGGACAGCGTCCATCAACTTGGCAGGGGAGTGAAGTTGTGAGCAAAGGCGGATGTGAGTTTTCAGTAGTGCAGTGCCTCCCAGTACTCAGAGGAGAAGCAGTAGCCGATTGTTTGTAGTAGTATCCCAAAATAATTATCAAGAAGAAAAAACATGTGAATACTTATATATGCCAATTGTGACAAGACTAACCTCAAAGCAGCTTTGCAAAACCCACTTACGAAATCAAAACCTAAGGATCTCAAAACTAAATTTTCTCAAAGCCCGAAACAACATAAAAATTTAATAATATACTGGCTTGTCCCTGGAACTAGCAGATGCAAACGGAACTAATTTCAAAAATGAATGCAACGCATACAACGCTGACGGACCACCGCAAACTGAACAACTCACACTTCCACTAGGGAACATCAGGAGGAATAATACAATTTTATAATAAGCGAAGAGGGGGTTTGATCAAAAAATATCTGGTGCTAGGTTGGACACTGGAACCGATAAGCTGACTCCAACGCCCAGACAAGGACAAGAAAGAATCTAAAGATGAACATCGTTCATCAACCTGCCAGGTTTGGGAAAGCTGAGTAGCTCGTTATTTAAATACACTGCCAAGTGGTTATCACCTCGGTGTCTACGAGCTGAAGCTTGGCTTCAAAGGTGGTACGCCTCGCGCACACAACTCGCTTGCAGCCGAGGAAATGAACACTTAGACAAAAGCAACTATTACACTCAGGGATGAAATTAATTTTGACTTTACCGAAGGCAATTTGCTATCAAACATGCCGCGTGGAATATGGCCGAGTGTCCCAGCCGTGATACAAGATCCGAGCCTAACGAGAGTCTAGAAGGGCTGTCATGAAAGTAACGCACTTTACAAATCAAGAAGGAACTCTACGTAGACCACTGTTGTAAACAAGAAAAATAGCCATGCTAAAAGATAATGACATTCTCAATTAAACCGCTTTGAATTAGACGAAATCGCTTTGAGTAAGCATCCGAAAAACTTTCATTTTAAAATAATGAGGCTTTACAGAACAAAAACAAATCTAATAATGATAATAATAATAAGAAATGATTCTTGTAATTGTACTTGCACTTCAGTCAAGTGAAGCTTGACTAAAGGTCAGAAAAAAAAATCCGAAGATTTTGCGCCATTTGTAGCACAAAAGGGCGACCAGAAATATAACAAAAAAAATAAAAAAAGATCTTAAAGCAAAAAAACCCTTGGGCGCCATTTGTAACAAAGCAAACAAATGAGCGACCAGAAATAATAATCGAATTTGTAATCGCGCTTTAGTTAAGAGAAGCTTGACTAAAGGTAAAAAAAAACCTTGTTTGGGCGCCATTTGTAACACAAATGGGCGACCAGAAATATAACAAAAAAATAAATAAAAAAGATCTTAAAGCAAAACAAAAACCGCTTGGGCGCCATTTGTAACGAAGAGTTTGTCAGGCGAGAGGTCTACCTATACCTACTCTTACCTGGATATAGATAGATACTGCATCCGCCACCTCTTTGCTGCAAAATTATCGCGGGATTAGCGTGGCTGGCTGCACAGCGAGTATGCCACTAGCCATCAGCCAGCTTGGGGTGGTGCTTGTCACATACATCCCTTGATGCTAGTTAACTGTGCACAAAATCAAACACGAATATTGACCAGACAGACGGACGGACAGTAAAGAAAAGAATTTGTATGTGTGACTGCAGACAGGCAGACAGACAAAAAGAAGGAGATCTATAGAGGCTTCCTCCTCCTGGTGGAACCTAAAAACCTAGAAGCAAGAAAATTTATTTAACTAAATACTGCAAAAAGACGGAAGACCTCAACAGCGCCGAGCACGTTTTAATGCACCCAGAGAGTTTTCGACGGTGGAAAGGCGAACGATCAAGAGACAGAGAACAGGGAGGGGTCTCAGATATTGTTGAGACCCCGGCCTTGGAATAAATTGGGACCAGACGCCCCCAACCGCCCTGGTTAAGCCCCCAAAGCCTTACCTTTACTTGCTTAGCCCCATCTACGCCGTATGTGTCACGAAATGATGTCTCCCAAACGATCCGACAGCTTCCACACCATCATATGCGGAATTAATCAAGCATCATGATGCTGGGTCTCATTGTGCATTACCGATAAGGAGAGAGAGAGGGAAAATAACAAAAGCAAATATGGAGAAGACAAAAAAAAACGATTCGTCTGCTCTCATTTTCGCTCTATTTTGATCCTGCATTCTTGCTTCAAAGCCAGCCGCCGTTCATCTTTACAGCCACATAATGATTTCGTGTTAACATTAACACAATAAAAGAAAATTTGTAGAAGCCCAACTAACCTACTACCTACTCTTAGAAATAAATTTTCTGAAGAGGCTTGACTTTATTAGAAAGCCGATAATGATTCGATTACCAGAAAAAAACTACGCCGCACAGGTTAGCACTATTATCATCTCTAATCAAACAGAAGTAAATATGTTCCTTTAAAACAAATTTGGTTTTCCTTCTAATTCTAGGAAAATCATCGCGGCATCATACACTGGCACAGGTAAGCACTATTATAATATAATCTTATCATTTAGAATTAAATATGTTCCTTTAAAACTAATTAGGTTTTCCTTCTGACTCCAGGAAAATCATCGCCGCACCATCCGCTGGCACAAGTGAGCACTATAAAATTATAATCTATGCAAATAGCATTAAATAGGTTACTTTAAAACAAATCTCGTTTTCATGCTAATTCTCAGGAAAACCACCGCCGTACCATACACTGACACAGGTGAGCACTATTATCATCTAATCTAATCAAATAAAAGTAAATATGTTCCTTTAAAACAAATGTGGTTTTGTTTATAATTCTAGGAAAATCATCGTGGGGCACAGGTAAGCACTATTATAATATAATCTTATCAATTAGAATTAAATATGTTCCTTTAAAACTAATTAGGTTTTCCTTCTGACTCCAGGAAAATCATCGCCGCACCATACGCTGGCACAGGTAAGCACTATTATAATATAATCTATGTTCCTTCAAAACTAATTAGGTTTTCCTTCTGATTCCAGAAAAAAAATCATCGCATCACCATACACTGACACAGGTAAGCACTACGGTATTATGATCTAATCAAGTAGCATTAACTCTGTTCCTTCAAAACAAATTTGGTTTTCCTTCTAATTCCAGCAAAATCGTCGCGGCACCATACATTGGCACAGATAAGCAAGCGCCAAAATCTCCATTTCTCCCAAAAGCATCGATTTTCTTCGCCAATTTCGCGGAGACAATTTCAGCGTACGCACCGCGCCGGTAAGTTCGGTTTTTCCACACAAAAAAAGATTTTCGATCCCGGTAAACTAATAATTTTAGATGAAGTCCCAATTTTCTTAACAGATTGAAAAAAAACATAACGTTTGCCCCATATAACTGGCTTGCCCAAACTCAACTCTCAGTCGGCGCAGTCTGCCTACATTGCCGCCGTTCCGTCTTCCAACCACCCGACAGACGAGAGCTTTCGTTCACCCAATGCACGCTTCGTCTACTGCTCGCGACTACTCGACTACGAATCTGTACGGGTGTCGTGCTTGTCATGTTCTTGTCATTGTTCCCATGGATCGTATACAGTCGAGCCATAATCTTTCTTGGAATTTCGGTCGGGCCTGCTATAATGCTGTTATGACTCAGGTACCTATCGCCCCGAATCACAACCATATAGTCAATATAGAAGAAGTTTAGTATTTGAAAAATTGAAAAAAGATGTTTAAGTTAAAAAAGTAGAAAAAAGAGGTTTTATTATTTAGAAAATAAAAGAATAACTTTTAGTTGAAATTTATAAAAGAAAGTCTAATTGGAATATAAATATAAAAGAACATTTTTCTAGAAAAAGGGAAATTATTTAGCTGAAACCTATGCCCAAAATACAACATATTGGTGGCAGCGGTGTTTCTACCCGTATACTAAAATCAGTGTCCAGATTTTTTTTTCCAATTGAAATAAAAATTAAGTAATTAAAAATCTAAAATTTAATTGAGAGCGAACTATATTTTAGTTAAAAGTGACATTCAACCTAAACTAAGTGTTTTGAAAAAAAGTAGATTAATAACTAGTTAAATAAATAAACGAAAACAAAAAAAAATAAATACGTATAAAAATAATAAGTGGAGTAAACTAAAAAGGAAAAATTGTATAAAAAAAAGAAAAAAAACTCCCGTGTACCCTTAATACAGGGTACTTAGAGGAAATTGAATAAGTTTAAGCGCCAGAGCGCTCAACGAGAGAATTTAGCGAGGCTTCATCCCTGCCTCAATAAGACGTTTGGTAACCCAGAAGGAAGACAACGGGAAATCGCCGCCCAGGACGCGTGACGTATAATCACCATCAGCATCATCATCATCATTATTCCCTAGCAACGACAACATCCACAACGGCTTGGACGTCAACAAAAATCGTAACTCTAATTAACAGCAACAACAACACCATCTCTAGCAGAAACTTTCTTGAAGCTAACATAATAGGAATTAAAACAAGTTAGAAAAATACAAGATTGCATCTATTCTTTTACATATATATACATTTATTCTTTTTCTCCAATTATATTCATACAAAACATAGTATAAAATTTTTTCCTAATTATTATAACAAAAAAAGAATATTCAAATTCAGCAATCAATGAAATATTATATACACACTTTTTCAAAAAAAAAAAAATCCGAGTCATTACAATCAGAAAATATTTATTAAAAGATATTTAAAATAAACTATAAGTGAAATATATATACATACCTACATATTATTAAAATTTTTGTAAACCATCATAACCAACAAATATCTGCTGAAAAGATATTCAAGAACAGTCAACAATAATTAACAACAATAGGCAAATAACTCTTCCTAGAAGCGACCACTGCGGTAAGACTTCGTGAGCTTGCCGGTCAGAGGACTTCAAACAAAATCAATAATCGACCCCAGCGACAGGACTTTGTGAGCCCATCGTTCAAAGGAAAGATATTGATTGGAAAAACAATCATTAAATAATTCTATTGATCTTTGCACACTTACCTTAACAACGAAAATTTTTTTTTCTCATTCGTACTTTCACGATTAATTTGACAAATCTTGTTGATGTTGTTTCGATTAATTAACTGAACATCTTAAAACTCTCCCAAAACGTATACATACCCACACCTTCAACTTTAATCACCTTTATTCTAATTTCAACATTATTTACCGACTTATACCAAATTAACCACACATGTCAGAAGAAAACAAATCTTTCGATGAGCTGTGCTTGTCACAAGTGCCAAAAATGGAAAATTCTGGCCGACTATCACAGAGCGAATAAAGCAAAAGGACTTCAGATTTTACTTCTGGAAAAGTTCAACAGTTGGAAGAATTGTGGGCTTCATTTGCTATTCAAGATAATGATGAATTCGATGAAACCCATGATTTTTCAAACAATCATGCTATGACAAAATAGAGGATTGGTATAATCTTACCAAGGTAACTCTATCTGATAGGCTGAAGTGCATATCAATCCACACAGAGCGCACAAATAACATCTTTTACATTCCACCCCAAGACTTCGCAGAAAACAACTGCAGCTGATACCCAAGACAATACAGACAAAGATCAATCAAATACAATACGGTTCAGGCTGCAGGATCACAGGCAAAAGTCTGTATCACGAATTATACAATCGATCAATTTTAATTCATTATCGACTACAACCCAGACATATGTGACACAAAAGATCAATTCATTGCACAAACACTGGGATGATTTTGAGGCAACGCATAGTGAAATAATTTCATATACCGACCTTAATAATTTGGAGGATGACTATTTCAAAAATGATGTTTACGCCGAGGTAGAAACATCATACACAGACACGATAATTGCGCTTCAAGAGCAATTGGACGCTCGAATCCAAAACGTATCGAATAATACACATAACTTCACAGACCATCATCATAATGTCTGCTTTAGAGACCAATCTACCCTCTTTCTATCAGAATCTAGATCGTTAATTCCTAGTTTTACTGGAAACCCTAAGGATCTCCACAAATTAATTTCAAGTTGGGATGATATATACGCGACGGCATCGACGGCGAATAAAAAGCACTCCCTCCTTAGCTTAATAATGAGTAAACTATCTACCGAAGCGTATGATGTATTCAGGTACAACCAAATATCAGATTGGTTTGAATTAAAATCTCTATTAACTCAAACCTTCGAAGTCAAAACCTCTAGATCTTCCTTGCAGTCCCAGTTAAGCAATTCAAGACAAAGAAAGGAGTACAAAAGATTTCCTCCAAAGATTAAATGTAACACTGTCGAAGCTAAATGAGGCTACATACTCATACACAACAGGCAAAATACTCGTAATATCTTTATTAAAAGATAATAAGAGTCACGCTGCAAGGACAATTGAAAATGGATTATCCAATCCACAACTCCAAACTTTAGCCAAAGTGCATTCGGATAAATCTTTTTCTGCATTAAAATCGCATATTTTGGAACATCCATCACGCTTAGATCAGAAACAACTCGGCTTAGAACCACATAACAAGGTAAATCAAATTCCATTTGCGCAAACAATAAATTCAAATTGTCGTTGCTTCAAGTGTAATATACCGGGGCATGCTGCATCAATTTGCGCAGTTATACAACGCTCCACGCAAAATTTCAACGCAGTTCCAAAACTAAACTCGCAATTACAACGCCCTCCCGATTCCAATAAGCTCACATCTCCGTCGCAGGTCCCATCTTGTCGATATTGTTATCGAATTGGGCACACCACAGAAGAATGCAGGACCAGGGCGGCAAATAATAATCGTTATAACAACAGCCCAGGAAACCAAAATGACTTTCGGGAAATAAATACAATTCCACTGGCGAACACGGCTAATAGACAACCACAAAACAGAAACTGGCATCAGCCGGTATTCCGAGAAAATCTAACTCCACCGAGATATACAAATGCAAATATCTCGGCAAGATCACCATCTCCAGTTAGGAAGAATAATCGAACTTTATCGGCATCCAGGCAGGGAAACTGGATACAGTGGGAGGTCAATTTCGGCAACTTCTCGCATATACAAACGACAGCGTAAGTTCATCGAAAGCCCGAGGCAATATCGACACAGGCAGCAATAAATTAAATCGTATCCCCGTCCAAATAAATAAAAATTCTTTAACTCTTTCCTTGCCTGTTGACATCTACCTCTTCTTCATCTGTTTCTTGCGATAACCTATCCATTTAGGAATTTTTATTTCTTGTAGCTTGTGTAGCTCTGTTTCAAGTTCTTCCCAGAGTTGGATTATTTCCATAGGTAGCTTGTTCTATCCGGCTCGAAGGATTATGTACAGATCTGCAATATAAAATGCTGGAATCAACCGTGTGTTAATTCCGCATTAGCAATTACCGATTGTATTGTGGAAGAGCCTCAGGTTTCAGTAAAATAAAACACTTGGAGGTACTTTCTTACTCTGAATAATTTAATTAATTTTGTTGCTATATATATACACATATGTCATATGTCAGCAATTGCTTTCTTCAGAGTGCATTGCCTCATGAGAACCGTAAAATTTGTTCGACAGCAAATTTGCTGACTTGGTTTATTAGTGACGAAATTACGAATGTTGTTTTGTGTCATGAGTCAATGCATTGAAAAAAAAATCGCACAGTCAGAACTGACTTTATATGCCGAGCAGAAATCATTAAAAGGAATATTGCTTGGTTAGATTTATATTAAAATTGTATCAATAGCATAACATTGTAATTCAGAAGATATTCATTATGTTCGTTATTTTATAGAATTTGAAATGTTTTAATGTAACTTAGTTTTGTATTCCACTAACCTAAAATAATTCTGATATATACTTGTCTCATTTACCAGCTGAAATTGCATCCAATTGTATTTATATAACAATAACATTGACAGTGGCATTAGAACAATGGAATCGCTCGTTGAAGCTAGAGTTAGGCATCTGGTGATTTTTGGATGAAGGGCAATTTTTCTTCTAGTTCAAGCGTTCATGAAGTGCAGTTGTTTAAAATAAAGTTGTTTGCTAATTTTATCGAAAATTTAATTTAATCAATCCCTAAGTGCTGGGAACAAACCTTTTAACTCGTAAGAGCTGGATAAACATACAGATCACATATTCGTGGAAATATTGTACGAATAAATAAACATCAAATTTGATTTAGTGCAAAATCAAGCAGAGTCTATTCATCAAGATAATCATCCATCATTAGTTTCTCGGAGCTGAAACTAATCAGAGGAGCTCAATTTCATTGTTAATAAAATAAAAAAATTCTTTATTGTTATAAAACTTTAAGGCTGGCTTCGGAGTAAACGAAAAGGCATCCACTGCTGAGTCCCGGAATAAACCCAACAGTTCCCTGTGCAAAGCCACGTGACTGACGAATACCTTCGCTCTCAGGTAGCCCAAGTTTACGAAGTGGAACCTGATCCCAATCAGGTTCATTTCCAAGATCGTATCATTAATTATTGGAGTGAGCAACTTTGAGTTGACTCCAAAAATAAAAATGGGCGGGCACATTTTAGGTACCTTATTCATATTTGCATTTACAATTAACTTATCGCTATTACTAGTTTAAATTACTTGAGTTTACTTTAACCCTAGCTTGATTGACCTCTATTGTACCTGTTTTGCTTAGGTCATGCATACTTTATTTCAGCAATCTTTAGGTAGCATTGCCAGGATTAATGACTTACTGCAGCATTTTATTTAATCTCTACGAATGTTATATTTTCTATATGAATGTTATTTAAGGTCACTACAACTTAGCAATTGTAATGTTTGTTAAGTATAACTCGTAATTTAACTTGATAGCTTATTAGTAATTTATGTACTTATTCTATATGGCGTTTTACTTTGACGCTGTCTGGTACGTGAGGGAAGTGTATGAAAAGCGCTATCTATGTACCTTGTTTATAGAGCACGCTTACATTTTACAATATGCGTTGATTTACACAACACTTATACAACAGCAATGAACTACTTGATACACGATAAATACAGAAGAAATGTTACCAAGCTCTAAACTAAAGGATTCCAATAATTTTATTTATGAAAATGAGAATGAATATTGCGCCAGCAAATTAAAACATTTCAACCAGTTTGGCCAATGTAGCAATGTAAAATTCTATAAATAATACAAAAGTAATTTTGACATTTAATGAATATTGTGATGAAATTTGTGATAGTTTTATTCTTTTTAACTTAAACCCGTTAACCTTATCATAGACGCCAAGTTTTGCTCCCACTAAAATTAAAAGAAAGCGTGAAAGGAAGGAGACTAAACTATGTAAATGGTGAATGAAAAGAAGCCTATCGAATTGGCGAGTTGTTACTCTGCCCACCCGACAATTAAACAAAGCCAGGAGAGAAGACCAAAAGGTAAACCAAAATCGTCGAAGGAACGCCCAAGCTCCGCTGTACAGGGCTCCATCACACTACACAGTTCGGCCGTCTGGTAATCTCTTAAAATTAGCTCAATTTCTTCTGGATTGGTCACCAGTTACGGTTGTTATTTCTTCAGTTCTTCTTCGGTGATTATATCAGTCCCCTCAATACTGTTACCTTCCTCTTTAGAATCTCGCAACGGTGTTTGTTTTGGTTGTTCTCTTTCTTTCTGTTCCCTAGCTTGAGCGTGAGTTATTGCAAGGCATGGGTACTCCTTGTTATGATATGACTCAGCTTCTTCAACGTGCCTTGGAATTCAGCTTAGCGCATTGGCATTACCATTTTTCTTTCCAGTTTTATATATAATCTCAAATTCATACTCCGATAGTTCTTGGTGAAATCTACGCATACGCGAAGTAGTGTCCATCACCATGAAAACTCCCCGTACCGATTGGTCATCCCTTACTATTTTGAAAGGTTTGCCAAGAGGGTAGCACCTATAGTTCCGTACTGCCCACACATTAGCTTCAACTATTACTGCTATTGGGGAAAACTGTGTGTTGAACCTCTTCCGGATCTTCAACGTAAATGCGAAGGCATGTATCGAAAGAGTTGCAGCAAAGTGGAGCAGCTTAATGAGAATGGTAACGAGAAATCACTGGTTATTGGTGATGTCCGAGAAGATCAAGCTGGAAGTAAACTTCACCAACTTCCATCGGTGAGCTGGAGCACACAAGGATGTTATTCATCGAAGAACATTATCACCTGCAAATCGGTGACCTACGAATACAAGCTGAAGATGCCGCACAGCGCAATATATATCTATGGCACCCCAGACGAATGGAGTTACCAGCCTGTAACAGCATCGCAACACAAACAGACAGGCAGAGAGAGGAGGTATTAGAAGTCAAAAAGGACGAAATACGGTTGCTGGCTAGTGTCAACTTTAATCAAGTATGGAGGGAGCAGGATGCCGCTATAAAGAGTGTAGAAGACAAAATCAGCCAGGAGGAGGCAAGCAGACGTGCCATTCCACATCCAGTTCATTTAGCAGCGACAACTACTACCGGATGTTTAGCCGTCATCAGCATAGTAGTCTTGATAGGAGTGTTATGCCATTTGCAGCGCTGGACCAAGCCGGCACTAACAAAGTGATTCTACTTATAGTTCATAAGTCAGAGCAGCAACCTAAGGCCCAAGATGCAAACATCACCATTGAGACGATCTTGCCACGACAGCGAACTTACCAACCACTAATCTGCCAACTATTGTCGGGAAACAATTTGTGCAGCTAGAGTAGCCGCCATAGGTTTAGTTAAGTATATATATATTATTTGCACTTGTTTAACGTAAAAGTAATTTAAGGGCAACCTATGGTTAGAGATTAACGTATAAATTTATATAGAAATAAAAGTATGTGTATATGTCTTATAATATTCAATCATGTTCAACGGAAAAGAATAGATTAATTTTTATAAGGTTCAAATGTAGGAAATTATTACTATGATAAGGTATTTAAGAAGAAAATCTATATTATATAGGAACTGAATAAATTATTGATGAGTATGGAACTGTAAAAATATGAAGTTATTAAGCGTTAGTTTGTATAAGTAGAGTTAAAGATAAAAGCTGGTAACCTTATATAAAGTTATATTTATGTAAGTTGAAAATGATGAAATGTACATTTATTAGCAAGAAACATACGTATATATTATATAATGTTATATATTATGGAGTAGTTTATATAGTAGGTAAGGATAATACCTTCTTTTTTTACTTTTAGATATAAATTTAAAAAAAAAACGTATAAAGGAAAGAATTTGTAAAATATTTGCAAATGTGCTTGTATAAATAATAGGATTGAACTATAAGAAGATAAACCTTTTGTTAAAGACCAAATTAAAGTTAGGAATTGAAGATAAAATGAAAGTTGTAAGTGTGAAAATAAAATGAGAATGGTAAGAATTAAAATAAATAGAATAGTGTAATATAATGTGAGCCTACGACTCTCTGTTGAATATGTAGCCGAATGCACGAGGTCTAGACCCTCGGAGGACTAGTTTTACACAGGGGGAGGGATGTTGTGGCCCGAACTGTTATGCTTAAGCGGAACTGCATGGACCCGTAACTGGCAGGTGCATGGTGTAAACTAGCAGTAGGTAATCGCAGAGCGTATTGTTTAATATAGCAAAATGCTGGGCTGTTGCGTGCTGTTTACCACTGACTACCTAATTACTTCATGGCACAGCTGTGTGCCTAGTTACTTCACTAGCACAGCTGTGTGATTGTATACAACCGAAGCAACAAACACCAAGCATGTTATTTCGCACAATAATCTGCTTGATGGTTGTCGCTTTGTTTACTTTATCCCAGCTGCTGACTAGAATGACAGTGACCGGCAGTTTCGTCAACGGCAATAGAATATTACCGCATCACAGGTATGTGAGGGTCATGTTCTACTTCCGAGCTCCGCATCTAAGTTAACGAAATGCGCGACTGACTGGAGGTAAGCAGTTGCGTTTTCAATCAAGTAATTGTCGGATGGAAATATCGCGTTACAAGTTAGATGCTAAGAACATATGACTGTTCACGGGTTTAAAATTTTAAAGCGGATAATAAAGAAATTAGTAAAGTAAAAGTCGATCGATATAATTGAAATCTCCCGAGTATAAGTTTTCAGGGAACACGACAACTGGTTGTCATCACAAATTTGTAAATATACAGAGGTAAATATACTGTGGTATATTTTATGAAATTGTGTTGTTTTATTAATGATTTTTTATATATATATATTTTATATAAATGGTAGAGGAGGGACAGTAGCTTTTTATTCAGTGAATAATAATCCCAGATGGGAATTTCACAAAAGAGCTGATGTGTTGACTTTTCATTAGGAACAGGATACTTTGTGTTCATATCTTTTAGATTAAGCGTGGCACTGTAAGTATATCGGGGGACTATTACTATGCTTGCTGCATTAAAACTGACAGCAGGAAATTCATAGTGGGATGTCAACATATTTATGTGAGGACTGAACAGATATACTATATTCTTAACAATATTTGATACAATCGAGACTCCGGAGTCTGCGGAAACAACCGGAGTTTGTGTCGAAGGAAAGGATTTTTCAAGCAAGTTTATTAGTTTTACTAATAAATTGTAACAGTCTACTAATGACAAATCTGCACGTCCGTCAACATGCTCCCATAAGTGCATTGTTGGACGTGATATTTGTAACAGCATAACCCTCGACAAACGTCAACTCCCGACGCACCTCCAAAACCGAGAGAACAACTTGATACTGGAAAGTATGTCAGATCAAGACCCAATACAATCCTAGAACTAAACGGCCCGCCATCCGAAATGCGCTCCACTAGAATACGACGACACCCAAGCATAAGTTTGAGACCACAGAAAGAAAAAAAAACAGACCTACAGATGTAAAGTGATTTACTTATTGTTCCTTCTTTAAGAAAATCACGCCAGCTATTATGCAATTAAGAAACCTTTCAACAAAAAAAAGACAATAAAAATTAATCGCGTGTAAGATATTCATGCCTAGATGAGGCTGATCTAACTATTTCGTAGTTGGGGTGGGTTAAAAACACGCTCAATAAATCAATTGACTATTACCTTCTGTATTTTTCACCGAATTAACGATTCGCATGCCATAATAATAGTAAGAATTGATTAATAATTGGGTACCTATAGTTCCCAACAATCGGACGGACGAGAGCAAAGAAAATAAAAAAAAACGAACTCAATCCACATTTTATACACTTCATGGGGAGGAAGGAAGGGAGCGAAGGACTCTCAGGCCACCTTCTTAGTTAATACATTTATTTTTAATTTCTGGTTATATTTCAATATAATTCTTAATTTTTGTCTTTCAATATAGATTTTAATTTGCCTTTTCAATATAATTTTTATTCTTCAATATAGATTTCAATTTTTTCTATCAATATAAATTTTAATTTTTGATTTTTTTCATATTAAGTTTGATTTTAGTTTTCGTTTTTTTTAATATAAATTTTACTTTCTATCTTTCAAAAATTTTAATTATTTCTCTATGCAAAACTTCCTTTTTAATTAAATAAAAATTTAATTTCAAACCAATCTTCCTGTTCCTGAGCACAAAGTACGCTCTCTTCCAAATATTTCTTTAATTTTCTTTTCTTTAAAACACCATTTCTTGATCTTCTGCCAATCAAATTAAACATAATAACTTTTTCTGGTTTCTTCCAAATGCCTATTTACAACTTTTTCTCTTCCATTACTGTGCGTAAAGTATGCTTTGGTCCATTTTGTTATTTTCACAATGATATAAGCATTCTGTACTTTTACATTTCATCACCTTTTCCTTTATTTAAATTTTTTCATTACATATTTATTTCCTTTTTTAAAGCAAACTAATCTTCCAATTTTTAACTATATCTGATTTTATTAGGAGCCACCAATTTTTTTTACCCCAATCCACCTCCATGTTCGTCCGAAGATCTTTTTTCGTGCTAATTTTTTCGTACCGTTCCATCATCTCTTAAAAACTCGATTACATCATCTTTCTCTTTTTGAAAAATTAACCGCACGACTGGAAACCTGACAACCGCCATCATTCAGACAGAGATGCGTGATCCTATCAAGCTTTCCAAAACTGCCTACTATACCGACAACTGCAATGTAATCAAATTGTGGCCAACTCTAATATACCGGACATGTTCAACAAATAGGCCTCGTTACAAAATTATAGTGTTTTCAGTAAAATATTCAATTATCTGAGCCATACAAGGGCAACGCCAAGAAATATTATCTGAAAATAAGTGGGCGCTAAAAATTTGTTTGCTATAGCAATTTTTCCCCTTTAAATTGTCACGATTTCACTACTGGCATGATGAAACGAATACAAACCCAGCACACTAATCCATTCCGCAGAGCGGCTTAGGTTTTCACTTGATATACCGTTTCCTTAATAGTTATTTTCTCGATGGTTTTAACTAGTTTATTTGCTATCATCGTATAATTTGCTATGCTTAATAAAAATAATCAAATCCATATCCATCACTTATCCACACAGAAATGTCAATTATGTTGGCGACTACTACCGATTTCCATTGATCACGTTTTCTAGCAGAAGTGTTACACTTTTCTTGTAGTGTTACACCAAAATTGTTCCATTGACCTGCACTGCTAGAAATGGTGCACGTCAAAACGCCTGTGGTGCTACACTCGAATAATCGGCGGTGTTACACCGGAATACGCACACATCTATCTGAGAAATGTCACAACTGAATGTCATTGAGCATCACATATAAATCTTCAACTACTGCTCTACCAAATTCATCCGCAATCACGCCAAAATCTTTTAAATTACATTTTTCATAATTTTTACGTTATTCGTGATATTATTGTTCCCAGAAAATTTCAATCTGACAAATTACATGGATAAGAGCTACTATTGCATTCTCATCGCGTCAAAAGTTGTTCCATTGAACTTGTTTTTCATTGATTGACGTGCACTTTTCTTAAAATATCAATGGAAATCGACATAATCCGATGGTTACGCGGCGTTTACACGAATCGATAGAGCTGACGGACAATCTAGATTTTAGCTGTCAATTTTACTGACAAAAACGAATTGCGTTCGATCAATTGACTAGTCAGTTCATAATAAAATGTCGTCAGGCGGGGCAGCCTGTCTTCTATTTACATATCCAACGATTTCTTCCTTAAACCGCGATTTTTCTCTACAAAATAAAGATTAAAATGGTTATTAAACTCTTTTCAGTCATTTCGCTCTCAAAAGAGAGAAGATTAGAAATATAAACACAAATTTCCAGCAACATCTACCTCTTATTTCCAATTTCCGCCATCTTAATTTTGCATTTGACAGTTTATTAGCTAGTCTGTACTGACTGGTCAGAAACCTTGTTAGTACAGATTAGTCAGTAAAAATGTTAGTCAATAGGGGCTTACACTAACTTTTGTAAGTGTCAAACGCTGGCAGTGTCAGTTCTACTGACTCGTGTAATTCCTGGGTAACACGAGATAGTACAGCTTCTGGCATGCAAGCCTCCCTCCAACGCGATTTGAAATTTGACAGCAGAAGACACTTGATGTCTTGTCATCTTGCACGGAAGTTCATTTAACAAAATTCATTGAGACTGGTATATGATGTAATGAAAATGATCCCAGAAAATTTCATTTTCCCGGTATAAATTTATAAATTTCCCTCAAGCCTTTCTTTTACGCCTTATTGAAAACTGTATATAAAGTCAAATTACTATCTTCTCAGTTGAAATGATTTTTCATCATGTAAGTTCGTTGAAAGCTGAGCTGCCCGCAGTAAGGATTACACTTGCTGCAAGTAGGGCAGTGCAAATTGCATGCAGGCTGTACTATCTCGTATAAGCCCCGGGCGCCCAGATAAGAAATTTTCCTAAACTGTCAAAAACTGTGACTTAATATACGAGTAAGGAACTAAAAGAGTGGCCCATACTATAAAAAATTCGCATTGTAGGCGGATGGAAAACAAATTTTATGCAAGGGATTTTGGCGCGCTTTTTGAAAGTTTGACGCAAAATTCTATATCAGCAGCAGCACAGTGAGAGCTAGTAATACAAAATATTCCTGGTTCCCCAGTAAGCTTATTTCCATCTTCGGTTGCCCAATAACTTGCCTTAAAATTTCATTTTTGATAAATCTATAATAAGAAAATATATTAAAATACTTTTACTTTTATCAAAATTACAAACATTTACCAATATTCTAATTCCCAGCTTATTATTAAAACATCAACAACTACAGTATATACTAATAAATTTCCACATAAAGAATGTAAATATTTTTCTATTTAGTACCCTTCCAATCTTAACCTTACCTACGGCTTTTGTTAGGGTAATTTCTTTACCGAACATAAACAAAAGTGACTCCTAGGGTACATGTAGACAGAGATACGACCATATGTTAGAAAATGAGAAAAAGCATCACGTTCGGCACGCAAAATGGCACATATGTACATACACGCAATGGACTCTCCTTTAAGGCACTTTCACATCAAAACCGAAAAACTCAATTTATTCCACTTTAAAACAAGATTTTTGCTTCAATCATTAATAAAATGATGGGAAATAGGATAAACTATTAATTTTACTAATAAAATAGTATATTTATCTCAGATTTTTAAGAAAAACATAACTTTTATCTTTTTTCGAAAAACGAAATTTCGGTTGCATTCTGTGTCAATTTCTTTTCGGTTTCCACATGTGGAACATTTCGGAGAGAAACATTTTTTCGGTCGTACTAAACCTCACTTTTGTGTTTACATTGAACAATATATTATTTTATTGTATTATTTATTATATTCTTATAATATGGATAGGGATTTCGAAGTAAAATTAAAATACGCTTTTCCGTATGAGCTCTCATCACAACTTTTATGATAATTAACTGTTATTTCTATTTAACCGAAAAAAAGTTTTCGGTTTTTGATGTGAAAGCAAAAGCGAATTTTCGGTGTAGAGCTTAGTTTCTTACTCGTAGGACTTAATTGAAAATGTACACAATTAGTTTCGGTAATCATATAAGGAACTACGCTGAGCAACATTTTTGTTCTGGCACGTCTTAGCCCAAGAGGAGGAAAAGTCTACCATGCCTAAAAGCCGTTCTTTAAAGCCGCCCACAGACGATACAACTGTTGGTCCAACTGTTGTACCAATCTGTGTTGGCATACAACCGTTGTAAGGTGTGTGGGCCAACTGTACGAAGCATCCAACGATCGCAAGCTCGGTTGGATGGTTGGATGTGCAAGCAGGTAAACCGCTGTTGTATATGCGACCATTGTATAGTGTATGCGCGTGTTGTTCAACCGTTGATGTGCTTTCATTATCTGTGAAACTTTTTATTGTAATTGCATTGTAAAAAATAGACCGAAATGGTGTCTATTAAGTATAACGACCTCTGGGTAGAGTTTATTGATATATTATTAATTTTCAAAGACATCATCACAGCTGAAAAACAAATGCACATTTTCTTTTTTTTTACAACTGATGACATTATTTCGTAATACTCAGTATAGAAAGGTTCACAAGACTGACAGCGGAAGAAATCGGTCCAACCGTTGTATCGTGTGTGGCCTACCATACAACTGTTGGTCCAACAGTTTTTCAAAAGCCGTTGGACCAACAGTTGTATCGTGTGTGGGCCGCATAAGCCTAATATCCCATTGAAATCACTGGTAAAATTTTGACGGATGTTACTTTGGAGAAAACAAAATTATTAATTTACATAACACAAACGAAACCCCCCAAACAATTAAAAAACAATATGCAAATTTTCATGGAAATTGGAATGCCAAAATTTTACCAATAATTTGTTATGGTCGTAGCGTATTGCATATAGCAATATGCTACATTGAGAAATACTAGCGTGTATGCCGGCTGCTGTCAAACAAAATACCGAACGCACCCAGACCGAGAGAAGTGCGTTTCTTCGAATGTGAGGTGGCATGCTGAGTGAAAGGAGAAGAAGAAGAGATTTTGAGAGCGAAGAAGGACAAGACGTTCTATAAAAAATATCGAGATATATCTGTGGGAAAAATTAAAAAGTGTATCCATCGAGGTTTATTTTTAATACGGAAAACCCGAAAAGTTTTATATATGTACATACATAAAAAATTTTGGGACATATTGACATTTTGAACTGCGTTCAAATTAAAACATCCTTCAACCCAACCTGTGGAGGAGTAACGTGCCCCATTGTACCAATCAAAGAAAGTCAACCAAGTACGGCCGTTGTGAATATAGAGAATCTCAAGACATCCGTCAACAGCATCTACAAATCCCAGTGCTGCTAATGCCAGAGTAGCTAATTAAACAAGCTCAATATTGTCCACCAGAAGTTCAAGAGGTATTTTCTAGAGTGGGGCTCGCTAAAATCGCTGAATTCTACACATGTTGTTGGTCGTGATATCAAACATATAGTTTGAACTAGTAATTTTTATATTTTCGTTTACAAAAAGGGTAGATAGAATCAATACGAAGGATATGTTCCTAGGTCAAAAGTTCAAATGAAATACTTATATATATATACTAATTTTTACTCAGAGCAGGAAAAGAATAGAGTAAAACCTGAACCATACAAATAGTTAACCATTGATTTCAGGACAGCAAACACCTAACTCCAGGGAACTCCTTTGACGGACCGGACTACGAGTGAGTCAAATTTTGGTATATTGTTCTTATATGTCAATTTGATTGAAACGAATTATTGGCGTTTAATTTTATTAACTAAGTTTAACGTACAGTGGTAAGAGAGATCGTAATTATCAAACCGCGGTGTACGATTACATGATGTACATAGTACATGGAAATCATTTTATAGCAAGGCTATCAGAAATATTATCTAGATTTTGGCCGCATTGTTATTCCAATAATTGGAATTCGTAAGAAAGACATAGTAATTATGGTATTAACCCTAGATATATATAAATATTGTTGCGAGCGTGGCCTTTGGATCGTTAATTAAAACACAATATTAAATAATTAATATATAAGTTCTTTATTTTGTAGCGTATACCCCTATACGCTACTTTTGTTTGGCTTCTGTACGACTGTAGAGAAACCCCCTTGATTTCCCAGAGGTACCTAGAAAGGGGATAAAACAGTCATTTTCGGGAAGTAGTCCTATGCTACTTCTCCATATTACAAATTCCTCAAAAAAAGAAAGAAAAATTTTATATATATTCTAGAAGTAGCCTAATGCTACTTCTCAACATTATTAATTCCTGGAAAGTTAAAATTTAGATATTTTTCGAGAAGTAGCTCTATACTACTTCTCCATATTACCAAATTCCTGAAAAAAGATAAAATTTATATATTTTCAAGAAGTAGCCCTATGCTACTTCTCCATAGTACAAGAATTCTTGGAAAAAACCATATCTATACATACCCGCATACAAGTCCAGGTCTAAAAGAAACGACAAAAACAGCAGAATATTTTCAGTCGAAAAATTCTAAAATGTGCAAAATTAGCACAAAATACAATTTTAAGTTTAAAACTTACCGCTAGTCAACCACCTCAAAGCGACGAAAACGGCGATTCGCCTAGCTGTAACAGATCGCGTGATGCCATCATGCAATGTGTTGCAGCAGGCTTGAAAAAAGAACAAAAAAATTCTGAGAAGAAAAGGGTGCTCACTTGCCGGTGGCTGAGTGAAGAACGTTGGCAATGTAGGGAGACTGCGTGTAGTCGATGAGTTGTTTTTTGGCTTTGAACGAGAACGGTGGCAGAAAAATTCAGTCGTGATTCATCTTTATTTAAAATCAGTCTTTAGAGTTTTTTTTGCTTTTGTGAACTGAAAGGAAAAGTTTAGTTGATTCATTCTGGTCGTGAATTTTATTAGTTGTATTACTTACCTGTGCGACCGTGATTTTTCCTAAAGATCTTTCTCATAGTGAACTGAAAGAAAAAATTTGATATTAATGTTGCACATTCATAAATTGTGTTAATTAGAATATTTACCTGTGCGATAGTGATTTTTCCTAAGATCTTTCTAATAGTGAACTGAAAGAAAATGTTGTTATTAATGCTGCGCATTCATAAGTTTTAGTATTGGAAATATTTACCTGTGCGACAGTGATTTTTCCTAAGATCTTTCTAATAGTGAACTGAAAGAAAAATTTTAGTATTAATGTTGCATATTCACAAATGGTATTAATTGGAATATTTACCTGTGCTACAGTGATTTTTCCTAAAGATCTTTCCAATAGTGAACTGAAAGAAAATGTTGTTATTAATGCTGCGCATTCATAAGTTTTAGTATTGGAAATATTTACCTGTGCGCCAGTGATTTTTCATAGAGGTCTTTCTATTAATGAACTGAAAGGAAATGTTGGCATTAATGTTGCGCATTCATAAATTTTATTAATTGGAATACTTACCTGTGCGACAGCGATTTTTATGTAGATCTTCCTAGTGGTGAACTGAAAGGAAAATTTTGGTTTATTCATGCTGTGCACTCATAATTTGTATTAACTGGAATATTTACCTGTGCGACAGTGATTTTTATGTAGATCTTCCTATTAGTGAACTGAAAAGAAAATTCTGATTGATTCATTCTGTGCAGTCGTAATTTGTATTAATTAGAATATTTAACTGCGACAGTGATTTTCATGTAGATCTTTCGATTGGTGAACTGAAAAGTAAATTTTGGTTTATTCATGCTGTGCACTCATAATTTATATAAACTGGAATATTTACCTGTGCGACAGTGATTTTTATGTAGATCTTCTTATTAGTGAACTGAAAAGAAAATTTTGGTTGATTCATTCTATGCAGTCGTAATTTGTATTAGTAGTGGCGAACCTGAGAGAAAATTTGGAGAAAAGTTTCCTTGCACGTAACAAAGATCCATTTTGAAAATTTTTCCTGCGTGACGGCAAGTTGGATTTATACCGGCGAGGAAGTATCCCTCTGGCAGAAGTTACGGCAAAACATTTCGCTCTTACATATCCGAAGGGGCAGGGAAGCGAGGAGGTGAACTCAGACTTCAACGTAGTCCTGAAGCAGCTAGCAGATAGTTGGAAAACCAGGGTCCAACCTTTTGGTAAAGGAGGAAACCCCGAATATGATTAAATCGGGTGTTATGTAAGTCCATAGCGGACCACAAGGTTAGCTCAAATTTTCTGTAAGTATTATTATTTGCTTTGTGTTTTTTTGGTTTCTAATTTCACAGTGTTAAAACCATTTAGTGTACATCTAAGGTCAGGCGTCGATCACAGGGTTCGATAAGTCACAGAACTCGAAAGCGCTTATTAGGGCTAGTTGTAAGGTTTTGATCTAGATTGATATTAACCGGAGACTTTGTTTCCTTTAGTTTTTATATATATATACCATGTTAATCTTTGTGTGATCGGGTTTCCTCCCTCGTAAGCGATGCATATGCCTAGACAACCGCAATAAATAAATTATTTTGATTTGGACTTGATGAAATTGTGAGTTCCTTGTTACGCCTTCCTTCTTCTTTTGGGTGATTTGGTTTGGTGACCTTTGGCCGCCCTTCTCCAAGTTGCTTTCTTCTTTTGTTTACAGGTTGGTAACGGATCCAGCGCGATGAAGTGAGTAGTTCCATAAAGGGGATGGTCGCGGACAGGAGGGAGGTCGTTTCCACACACGGCAATAGATGTAAAACACTTACAGATGGGGCTGAGCATTTCGATACGGCTTTGGAGGCGTAGCCAGAGTGGATGGGGGCGATTGGGCCCAACATTACCCAAAGCCGGGGTCTCAACAACATCAGAGACCCAGCTCTCACACACTCTCAATCGTCCATTTGCCAACGTTGTAAGATCTCCGGGTGAATTAGCACTTGTTCGGCGTTGCTGAGGTCTTCTATTCTCCTTCTTTTTGCAGCATATAAATAAAATCTATTTTCTTCTTTTTAGGCTTTCAGGTTCCACCATGAGAAGGAAGCCTGCATTAGATTTTTTTTTCTGTCCGTCCGTCTGTCTGATTAGTTTTCTGATTTGCACAGCTTAACAAGCATCAAGGGATGTGGGTGGCTAGAACCACCCCAAGCCGGCTGATTGCTAGCGGCATAATTGCTGTGCAGCCACCCACGCTAATCCCGCGATGATTTTGTAACAAAGAGGTGTCGGATGCAGTATGTGTTACAAATGTATCTACATTCAGATACAAGTGAATGTAGGTAGATCTGTCGCCTGACAAGCTCTTCGTTACAAATGGCGCCCATTTGTCGTTACAAATGGCGCCCAAATTTGGTTTTTCTTTCGGCCTTTAGTCAAGCTTCTCTTGACTAAAGTGCAATTACTTTTTTTTCAATGATTTTTGATTTTTTTCTGGTGGCCCATTTGTCGTTAAAAATGGCGCCCAAATTTGGTTTTTTTTCGGCCTTCAGTCAAGCTTCTGTTGACTAAAGTGCAATTACTATTTCAATGATTTTTTCTGGTCGCCCATTTGTCGTTAGAAATGCCGCCCAATCGGTTTTCTTTTACTGTAATATCAAGTTTTATTTTTGCTGTATCTCTGGTCGCCCATTTGTGTTACAAATGGCGCCCCAGACTTTGGTTTTTTCGGCCTTTAGTCAAGCTTCTCTTGACTAAAGTGCAATCACTATTTCAATGATTATTTCTCATTTTTTCTTGTGTTATTATCACGATTAGAACTTTTCTTTGTTTTGTAAGACCTCAGTATATTCTAAGCCGACGCATTTGGCTGTAAGGGCGATGGTAAATTGCATTCGGTTAAGTCCAAGTTATTTTCTACCCTAAATTTAACAGTTTCCTTTTGTATCAGTGCTCATCTCCTCGGCAACAACCGAGTCTTCTGCGCGAGGCGTACCACCTTTGAAGCCAAGCTTCGGCTCGTGGACGCCGAGTTGACGACCACTTGACAGCTTTACCTACATGTCGAGCTGGTTAGCTGACACAAACCTATCAAGTTGTTGAACGATGTTCTTCTTTAGATTCTCTCCTTGTCTGGGCATTGGTGTTAGCTTACCGGTTCTAGTGTGCAACCTCGAACCAATTTTTTTTTCTTATTCAAACCCTTCTTTCCTTATTATTAAATTCAGTAATCCCTCTGGAGGTTCCTTGATGGAAGTGTGAGTTGTTCAGTTTGCAGTGGTCAGTTAGCGTTGTATGCGATGCATACGCTTTTGAAATTAATTCCGCTTACATCTGCTGGTTCCAGGGAGAAACCAGTATATTATTAAATTTCTATGGTGTTTCGGGCTGTGAGCCATTTTAGTTTTGGGTTTTTTAAAAAAAAAAAAAAGCTGCTTTGAGGTTTGCATTGTCACCTGTGGCATATATAAGCACTCATGTTTTTTTTCTTCTGCCTGTTAATTATTTTGATGATACTAATATATACAATCAGCTACTGCTTCTTTCCTGAGTACTGGCAGCCACTGAGTTACTGACAACTCACATTCGCCTTTCATCTCAACTTCATTCCCCATTAACCTTCCCTAACTTCTAGTGATGGGAGGCCAAGTCGATTAGTGGTTGATGAACGTTGTATGCGATGCATACTGTTATGGATCTTATTTCCGTTCACTTCTGCTGGTTCCAAGAAGAAGGGGGTTGTCCCGTTCAGATATTTAGTTTTAGTTGGGTTGTCCCGCACAGATATTTAGTTTGGTTGGGTTGTCCCGTTCAGATTTATCTCCTTATATAAATCACCGCTACGCCTTCTTACTCAAGTACCAGCAGCCACTTGATCACCGACCTCTCACCTTTCCTTGATCTGTTGACTTCAGTCTCTTTCCGAGTTGATGAACGATGTTCATCCCTCCCGATTTTATCCTTGGTAAAATAGTGTTCGTCCTGATCATCCTAACATGGGACGGCAGCTCTGCAGGCTCCGGTTCCACAATTTTAGTTTTCTATAATTTCTAGTATGGACTGACTAAAGTGCATAGTTGAACAATGTTCGCGAGTGAGAGAGAGAGAGAGCTTTGATTTTTTTTGTCCAGCTGGGGTGGAAAATAGGATTTTTTTTCTGTTGTTGTGGTGTGGGAAGCTGTCCTTCCGCGTTGATCCGTCATACCGACACCCCCTTTCTTAAATGAAGAACGTTAGTAATACGCATAGTATAAATCGATTGCTCGTGTAAGACACGAAGAACATATAAATCGGAGTAGTGTTTCTTTTAATCGTATCGACACGGTTCCGTAGGAATTCTCATCGTCATTATTATAAACGTTTATATATATATATATATATATATATATATATATATATATATATATATATATATATATATATATACATATATATATATATATATCTAGCACGTTTTTTTTTCGGCTGAATTATCTTCAGCATTAGCATAAACATTTATACACTTTTTTTACACCCTTATTTGGCACAGTTTTCAGGTGAATATTCTCTTTCATTAGTATACACACGTTTTTTATTATAAGTTTTGTTTTGCACAATTTTCGTCTGAATTATCGCGACATTAGAACAAACGCATTTTTTTTTCTTTCCTTTTATTTATATATTTGGCACAATTTTTCTGGGCCTCATCTTTGGCCTTATGATAAAGGTATTGTGGTTTCTTATATTACATAGATATTTGGCACAATTCCCGGTCGCAGTATCATCGTTAGTCGTTAAACGCACTTTGGGTTTTTTTTGTTTACCATACTTTGCGGAATTTTCAGTTGAATTATCGTGAGTAGTCACATCATTGTTTCCCTGTTGTATTGGGTACAATCATTAGTTGAACTACTTTTGGCACTACTATAGACGCGTCCTTTTATTAAAATATTCAGTATAATTCTCGGGTGAATTGTCTGTTGGTATTAACACCAGAGCATTACCTCACGGGTATTTTTTTTTCTTCCTCGTGGTTTTATTTGTCGAGAGATTGAGACCAAGATGGACTTCTCCTTCTTATTATCGGATGAGCTTGAGGTCGAATTCGCTGTACGCAACCTTAGATCTACTGACGCTAACGCTCGCCGTAAGCTCATAGAAGTGTACGAGGCCGAGAAGTTGGTATCCGGCAGAGCACCCTTTAAGTCTCACGCTCATAAAAATCCAGCGCGCGAAATAGACTGTATTATCAGTCGAGTCGACGCTCGGAATCGTGACCTGAGTTCGGACCCCATCCGAACCGTCGAAGATCGTACGCGTTAAAGAAGTCAGGTGCTCCATGTACTCTATAGAGCCCAGCGGCTGGTAATACATCACCCTCTGTCCAGTCTGATGCGCAGGCTTATGTCCAGACCTTGGAGGATATCCTGAGCCGTGTCGAATCTTCCCAGCCTACGACAAAGTCCGCGGCTGAGGGCGCTGGAGGCGTCACGCTCACAGTTCCTGTGACTAGCACAGACAGTCAAGGGTCCAACCCGTTGACAGGTGCTAAGCCGAAAACAGTTTTGACCACGGAAGGCGTTGCGATGGACTTACGAGGACCTAACTTGGGGAATGTCCACACCAAGCCTGCCGAGTCGTACCTGGACTTTTCAATATTCGAAGAGCAGAGGGCTCAAGCAGCTCCCGCTGACATACTACACACTTTTGCTGGCCCAATTTCGGCAAGGTCACGTATTCCGTCGATCAACGATCGGTTGGAAAGTGTGAATAGAGGTCCAGTCACTGGAGTATCTCCGCTGCCGAGACAAAGTAATACGGGATCTCGAGTACCACCGTTATCGGGCTCAACTCATACTCGACAGCCAGCAGCGAGGGACCGTAACAGCGTATCTCACAGTCCTGTCTTCCGCTGGAAGTTAAATTTTGATGGCACATCCGGCTTGGATGTGACAGAGTTCATATTTCGGGTAGAATCTCTGGCAGTACTAGAACAAGTATCCGCCTCCGAATTGTGTGCTGGGTTTCATAGGCTCGTTACCGGGAAAGCTGCCAACTGGTATTGGCTATATCTGCGAAATCAGCGTACGCACTCGTGGCAAGAGTTACGTTCAACATTCCTACGCGAATTCCGCAGCCAGGAAACTGACTACGAAATTCGCAAGCTAGTTGAGTCAAGGAGGCAAGGAGTGAACGAGTCCTTCAGTGATTTTCGTTTAGCTGTTCATTCGTTAGTGTCCAAAATGAGCGAGCCGATTCCAGAAGCAGAGCTGGTGGAAATATTGCGACGTAACATGAAACCCGCCTTACAGGAGGCGTTACTCCTTTATCAGACTGATAACGTGCTAGATTTGAGGGACTTGTGTAACCGATTTGAATAATTATGGTCCGATATAGGCTCTCCACGTGCGGTCGCACCGCGACGAGCAGTGCATGAAATTTATTCAGATACGCCGTATTTTAATCACTCTGTCCAGTCAAATAGACGCCATTGAAGTTTCACCGCGAGGTGTTCAAAATAATGCTCCGAGAGACATCCACCGATCCGCTATATCTCGAGTGACATGTTGGAACTGTTCGGCTGAAGGTCACGTCTACATCAACTGTCTACTAGGCCCACAGAGCGTCTTCTGCTATGGATGCGGTGCAGTGGGGGTAATTAAAACGCGATGCAGAGCTTGCTTGTCGGGAAACTGAGGCAGGGGTCAAAATTTTATAAGTGGTCAGCGCCGTTTGACTCCAAGCCAAACCTTCAGGCGCTCGACAGAGGAAGTGGCTACCACCACCGAGCCCGACCGCTACCGTTAACTCCACGGCGTAGAGCTGTCAGCGATGCTGCAGCGCTCCCAAAACACTAAACTCGCGAACCCAGATTGAATTCTAAACATGTTAACAGTCTTAAAGTAAACATGTCTAACTCTTCCACTCACACAGAGAATCCCAGCACCCAAAGCACGCCAAATTTTACCACCTACTCGGAACCTTGTCCTTCAGAAAGATGTGGCTGCACCTTCTCGGATGAAAGCTCGTCAATCTCCACCTCGGATAAAGCGGATGCATCGTTTTGTGTCAGCGAATTCCCATCGGCTTCGGGGTCCATTTCCTCCAGGACTGTCCCACGCACACATAGGTACCTCAGCCTGCGTAGAGTCATAAAGCCTGCCATTGCCGAAACAGTAGTACCTGATTAAGAGAATCCTTGGGATCCGCATCCTTACGCCGATGTCTACATTCAGGGACGAAAGATACGAGGTTTATTGGATAGCGGTGCAAATATGAGCGTGCTCGGGGCTGGAGCAGAGAGTTTCCTGAGCGAGATGGGGATTTCGTTCCACTCGATGCCGTCTTCAGTTTCGACCGCTGATGGGCGGCAGCAAAAGGTCCTGGGACACATACGGGTCCTCGTAAAATATGGGGAAAAGAGGCGTATGACGAGACTGCACATAGTTCCCTCTCTTCAGCAACACCTGTACCTGGGAATCGATTTTTGGAAAGCATTCGGCTTAAGACCTGTCATGGTAGGTGAGCTTTACTCCTTGCCAAAAGCCTCACCTTCTTGTTCGCAACAGCACACGATCTTTCAGAATACGAGTCGCAACGTTTGCAGGAGGTGATCACCTCTTTCCATCATTCAGTCAGCAAGGCTTGGGTCTCACCACGTTGCTAGAGCATGAGATAGACATTGGTCTGGCGAAACCCATTAAACAGCGTTTCTATTCAGTGTCTCCGGCAGTGCAGAAATCCTTATACGATGAGCTCGACTGAATGCTGTCGCTAGGAGTCATTGAGGAGAGCCAAAGTTCATGGTCGTCACCAGTCACTTTAGTTAAGAAGGCTAACGGTAAAGTGCGCCTCTGTCTGGACACCCGAAAATTAAACTCCGTAACAGTCCCAGATGCCTTTCCGTTACCTCTTATAGATGGACTCCTCAGTAGACTCCAGGAGACAAAGTTCATCTCTGCCATAAATTTAAAGGATGCGTTCGGGCAGATCCCTCTCGCTGTGGGATCAAGAGACAAAACGGCTTTCGCAATGCCGGGAAGCCCCTATACCAGTTCAAGGTGCTTCCGTTTGGACTTTGCAATGCTCCGCAGACAATGTGCAAGCTGATGTGCAAGGTCATCCCCCACCAACTGCATGACCGAGTGTCTGTGTATCTTGACGACTTACTCATTACTTCCTCCACGTTTGACGAACACCTAAGGCTTCTGGCGGAAGTCGCATCGTTGCTTCGCACTGCCGGTCTGACGATTGACGTGGAGAAAGGTAAGTTTTGTATAAGAGAGGTCAGTTATCTTGGCTTTGTAGTTGGGGATGGGTGTTTGCGGGCTGATCCCGAAAAGGTCACTGCTTTTCAGAGCTTGCCAAGGCCAACAACTGTCAAGAAAATACGTAGCTTCCTCGGAGTATGCGGCTGGTATAGGAGGTTCATTCCACATTTCGTTACCATCGTTAGTCCTCTGACGGACCTTCTAAAGAAAAACATCAAGTTCGAGTGGAACGAAAAAGCTGAACTGGCATTCCAACATTTAAAACAGTGTCTGATGACCGCCCCAGTTCTCGGGAATCCTGACTTCTCCAAACCCTTTTTCATTCAGTGCGACGCTAGGGGTTGGAAGCGTATTGTTTCAGCGTTCTATGGAAGGGGATGAGCATCCCATCGCTTACATGTCACAGAAACTGAACGCTGCTCAACGCAACTACAGCATAACCAAATTAGAGTGTCTGGCCGCCGTATTGAGTATAAAGAGGTTCAGGCCGTATGTGGAAGGACTGGAGTTCACGGTCATTACTGACCACGCTAGCCTCAAATGACTCATGGACCAACGGGATCTATGTGGCAGGCTGGCTCGTTGGAGGCTCAAACTCCAGGCCTTCAAATTTCACATTGAATACCGTAAAGGTAAGGACATTGTGGTGGCTGATGCTCTTTCCAGGTCATTTGCTGACGAGGCAGCGGAACAACACACAGACGAGTTAGTTTATCCTGCGCAAGTCAGTTCGCTTGATTTGAAGTCTCCCGCATTCCATGAGTTTTCAGAACTTACGAATAAGCGGTGGTAAGGTATATATCTCATTTTCGTTTCCAAATAACAACGTCTCAGAGGATCGGGTTCAGTGGAAGCTATGTGTTCCTGATAGTCTCACTGGCGATTTGATAAAATCCGAGCATAGTCCTCCTATAGCAGCACATTTCGGTTTCGCAGAAAACTTAGAGAAACTACGTCGTCAGTATTAATGGCCGAGCATGGCTTCAGAATTACGACAGTTCATAAACGCCTCCGAAACGTGTAAACTGATTAAGCCGACCAATGTGTCTTCAAGACCCCCCCTGGGCACGATACGGAGTACCGAGCTGCCATTGCAACGCATCTTCTGTGATTTTTTAGGTCCATACCCGCGTAGTCGAGGTGGTAATAGGTATATCTTCATCGTACTGGACCACTTATCTAAGTTCGTGCTGTTGAAAGCAATGCCACAAGCCACAGCCTCGCGGGTCGTCAAATTTCTGGAGCAAGAAGTCTTCTTAATGTTTGGGGTTCCGGAAATGCTACATTCAGACAATGGTAGCCAGTTCATTGCAAAAATATTCGCTCAACTGGTAGACCGTTACGGGGTGAAACACATCTTCTCACCAGCCTACTCTCCTCAGTCAAACGCCTCAGAGCGTGTCAACCAGTCGGGCCTGGCAGCGATTCGCGCCTATATCGGGACGGAGCATCGGAATTGGGACGAAAATCTGAGCGAGATCGGCTTCGCCATCCGCAACGTCGTGTATGAGTCGTCGAAGTGCTCACCATATTTCCTGCTCTTCAGTCGGCATCCGGTAACAAGCGGGGCTCATATCAACTCCTTCGAAAATTAAGGGCCGACTCAGACGGGGCCGACTCAGACGGGGCCGTCTCGTGTGTGCCTGTCAACCAAAGTCGTCAGCTTCTGCGCGACGAAGTAAAGTTCCACCTCACAGAGGCGTATCGAAAGTACGCTGCTGGTTACAACCTGCGAACGCGGGAAAGAGCCTTTGTACCTGGAGAGACTGTGTATGTCCAAAATGTTGTGCAGAGTAGCGCAATCGATCGCTTTGCGGCCAATTTGCACCTAAGTTCATAAAAGCGACTGTTGTAGAACGAATCGGGCGTGTTTCGTACCGTTTGCAGAATGCTAAGGGTCTCTCAATCGGAATTTTCCATGCTCAGGATATTAAGTCATGATCAAAGTTGATTAGATCTCGGTAGCCCTAATAAGGCATCCGGCAAGCTTCACTTGTGAACTACAGGTTATCGTAAACCCTCCTACTACTTCCTCAGTGGTGGGTGATCAACCTCTTTTATTGTGTTACTAACCCCTCCTGGGTCAGCCTTCAGCTGAAGGATTTTACTTTCCTGTCTTTTCTTCATTCTTCTCCCTAGTGCGCTTTCCGAGCGGCGGCCTTTGTGGATGAAGTTTCAGCGGAGGGTAGTTGTTTTTTCCATAGGATATTATCTCTAAACTATCAAGTTTAGATGGTCTCAGCCTTTGTTACTAACCCCTTCTGGGTTAGCCTTCATCTGAACGATTTTACTTTCCTGTCCTCTCTTCAATTTTCGTAGAGCTTGAACCCGCTTGCCGCACCCCGCGGGATTTCCGTCGTCCTGAGTGAGTTTATAGAAGCGATTTCCTCTCTTGGGATTGGGGGATTTCCGAACCGAACATTCCCGTACCTAATGACTCAATCGCTGCACTTCTTCCTGGTCAGTTCATTGGGCGAGGCGAGTTGGTAGACGACGTCTATCGGTAGATCAGTCCTCGCTCGTTCAAGACGAATTGGGATCTTAGATCTCAACAACATAGGGTCTAGTGTATGTCCGGCTGGAGACTCTTGTGGGTCGTCCCCACATTGGGCGCGGCTGCAAAGATGTCATTCATAGTTCACCTCCCGAGTCAACCTTCCGGTGTTTTTGTTTTGTTTCTTCTCTTGCTCCTTCCCCCCCCCCCCCCTCCCTTCCTCGTTATGCCCGGCCTGAGACTCTATTCTCGGTGGGTCGTCCCCACGCTGTAGCGTATACTCCTATACGCTACTTTTGTTTGGCTTCTCTACGACTGTAGAGAAACCCCCTTGATTTCCCAGAGGTACCTAGAAAGGGGATAAAACAGTCATTTTCGAGAAGTATCCCTATGTTACTTCTCCATATTACAAATTCCTGAAAAAAAAGAAAGACAATTTTTTAATATCTTCTAGAAGTAGCCCTATGCTACTTCTCCACATTATAAATTCCTGGAAAGTTAAAATTTAGATATTTTTCGAGAAGTAGCTCTATGCTACTTCTCCATAGTACAAGAATTCCTGGGAAAAAAAACATATCTATACATACCCGCATACAAGTCCAGGTCTAAAAGAAACAACAGCAACAGCAGAATATTTTCAGTCGAAAAATTCTAAAATGTGCAAAATTAGCACAAAATACAATTTTTCGTTTAAAACTTACCGCTAGTCAACCAAATCAAAGCGACGAAAGCGGAAATTCGCCTAGCTGTAACAGATCGCGTGATGCCATTATGCAATGTGTTGCAGCAGGCTTGAAAAAAGAACAAAAAAAAATCTGAGATGAAAAAGGCGCTCGTTTGCCGGTGGCTGAGTGAAGAACGATGGAATGTAGGGAGACTGCTGGTAGTCTGGGAGTTGTTTTTTTGGCTTTGAACGAGAACGGTCGCAGAAAATTGGAGTCGTGATTCCTCTTTATTTAAAATCAGTCTTTAGAGTTTTTTTTTTTGCTTTTGTGAACTGAAAGGAAAAGTTTAGTTGATTCATTTTGGTCGTGAATTTTATTAGTTGGATTGCGTACCTGTGCGACTGTGATTTTTCCTAAAGATCTTTTTCATAGTGAACTGAAAGAAAAAAATTGTTATTAATGTTGCACATTCATAGATTGTGTTAATTAGAATATTTACCTGTGCGACAGTCATTTTTCCTAAGATCTTTCTAATAGTGAACTGAAAGAAAAATTTTAGTATTAATGTTACACATTCATAAATGGTATTAATTGGAATATTTACCTGTACTACAGTGATTTTTCCTAAAGATCTTTCCAATAGTGAACTGAAAGAAAATGTTGTTATTAATGCTGCGCATTCATAAGTTTTAGTATTGGAAATATTTACCTGTGCGCCAGTGATTTTCCATATAGATCTTTCTAATAATGAACTGGAAGGAAATTTTGGCATTAATGTTCCGCATTCATAAATTTTATTAATTGGAATACTTACCTGTGCGACAGCGATTTTTATGTAGTTCTTCCTAGTGGTGTACTGAAAGGAAAATTTTGGTTTATTCATGCTGTGCACTCATAATTTGTATTAACTGGAATATTTACCTGTGCGACAGTGATTTTTATGTAGATCTTCCTATTAGTGAACTGAAAGGAAAATTCTGATTGATTCATTCTGTGCAGTCGTAATTTGTTTTAATTAGAATATTTACCTGCGACAGTGATTTACATGTAGATCTTTCGATTGGTGAACTGAAAAGTAAATTTTTGTTTATTCATGCTGTGGACTCATAATTTGTATTAACTGGAATATTTACCTGTGCGACAGTGATTTTTATGTAGATCTTCTTATTAGTGAACTGAAAAGAAAATTTTGGTTGATTCATTCTATGCAGTCGTAATTTGTATTAATTGGTATATTTACCTGCCTGACAGTGATTCTCATATATCATCATATTGGTAAACTGTAGAGCAAATTTCGGTTTAACCATTCTGTGCATATATAATTTACCTTATTTGAAATACTTACCTGTGCATCGGTGAGTCTTATATACCATAGTAGTGGCGAACCTGAGAGAAAATTTGGGGAAAAGTTTCCTTGCACGTAACAAAATCATTTTGAAATTTTTTCCTGCGTGACGGCAAGTTGGATTTATACCGGCGGGGAAGTATCCCTCTGGCAGAAGTTACGGCAAAACATTTCGCTCTTACATATCCGAAGGAGCAGGAAAGCGAGGAGGTGAACTCAGACTTCAACGTAGTCATAACACCAGACTACGTTGAAGTCTGAGTTCTGAGTAAGTCCATAGCGGACCACAAGGTTAGTTCAAATTTTCTCTAAGTATTATTATTTGCGTTGTGTTCTTTTGGTTTCTAATTTTACAGTGTTAAAACCATTTAGTGTACATCTAAGGTTAGGCGTCGATCACAGGGTTCGATAAGTCACATAATAGGAAAGCGCTTATTAGGGCTAGTTGTAAGGTTTTGATCTAGATTGATATTAACCGGAGACTTTGTTTCCTTTACTTTTTATATATATATACCATGTTAATCTTTGTTTGTATGATCGGGTTTCCTCCCTCGTAAGGGATACATATGCCTAGACAACCGCAATAAATAAATTATTTTGATTTGGACTTGTTGAAATTGTGAGTTCCTTGTTACGCCCCTCCTTCTTTTGGGTGATTTGGTTTGGTCACCTTTGGCCGCCCTTCTCCAAGTTGCTTTCTTATTTTGTTTACAGGTTGGTAACGGATCCAGCGTGATGGAGTGAGTAGTTCCATAAAGGGGATGGTCGCGGACAGGAGGGAGGTCGTTTCCACACACACACGGCAATAGATGTAAAACACGTACAGATGGGGCTGAGCATTTCGATACGGCTTTGGAGGTTTAGCCAGGTTGGATGGGGGCGATTGGGCCCAACATTACCCAAAGCCGGGGTCTCAACAACATCAGAGACCCCCACCCCCTCAACTCTCTCAAACTCTCTCAATCGTCAATTTGCCAGCGTTGTAAGTTCTCCGGGTGAATTAGCACTTGTTCGGCGTTGCTGAGGTCTTCTATTCTCCTTCTTTTTGCAGCATATAAATAAAATCTATTTTCTTCTTTTTAGGCTTTCAGGTTCCACCATGAGAAGGAAACCTGCATTAGATCTTTTTTTTTCTGTCCGTCCGTCTGTCTGATCACTTATGTTGACAATTTTGCACAGCTTAACAAGCATCAAGGGATGTGGTTGGCAAGAACCACCCCAAGCCGGCTGATCGCTAGCAGCATATTTGCTGTGCAGCCACCCACGCTAATCCCGCGATGATTTTGTAACAAAGAGGTGTCGGATGCAGTATGTATCTACATTCAAGTACAAGTGAATGTAGGTAGATCTGTCGCCTGACAAGCTCTTCGTTACAATTTCAGTCTAATCATATAAAATTCACAATTCGTCAATTAATCAACTCAACTCTAATTATCGCTAACACTGTACTTTCAATTATCGCAAACTAATTACACACTTTCGCTTCTTTATTACTTTCACTTGTTAACACTGTAACGTCAAGGACAAGACTCTTTTCCTGGCGCTGACAACTGTTATATTTAGAAACTCTCCGGATTATTCTGGAGTGTGCTATTCCATAAGCTTCTTGACTGTTCTATTCATTCTTATTCCTGAACCTTCCTGTCCATTCTCCGAACCTGAAGTTGTTTACTCTTCATTGCCAGTAGGTGCCACCAGTTGTCTCTTTCTATTGCACGTAACAATATGAATACTTTTTCAAATTATAATAGACAGTATAAGGTTTTCATATATAAAACATATAGATAGAATTTTTTTTGTTTGCAATTGCCTCTACTTTAAATGCATATGAATTTGAATAAGTTTTTGAATTAGTTGAGTAAATGATAAGTTTGTTCTATATTCACGTGTAGTTGTAGATATACATATCGAGAGAGATACTGTAAATCTTTTGTGCATTCTAGCCTCACTTTGATCTGACATAATTTTATAGCATCTTATAACGTAACTATGCGCTGAGGTTTTCATTTCTTTCCCCTCACTATCCTGGAGCCCCGTCACATGAAGCTTGATTAGGTCCGCTCCTTCGATCTTTCAGAGCATCAACAAGGGACACTGAAACTAATTTGCTGCCCTCAGTGTCGTATGGGTTGTTGGGGTATGCAGTGAAGGCATATCATCTGCGCCTTCAATTTTGGATGTAGGTAAGTGACGTCAAGGTCCCTTCAGGACTGAATGTGTGCCGGTTTGTTTTTATTGATAGGCACGAGGTTTTTTTTGATTATGGCAGACGGCAGTGGGCAGGTTTTTCGTGGAACCTCCCCACACTCTCCGCCAGTGAGCCGAGGCGAGCTAGCGTGCCGCCCTGCAGTCAATGCTGTCCGTCGAGTGATCCGTCAGCTCATGCTGGCAGTCTGGACTTCACGTCCAAGCCAATCACTCTATGTACATAGTTGCATAACAAATTTAATACTTCGTGCATTAAAATACCTAGAAAAATGTGTGAAGAATTCATAGTGCCATCTATTTTATAAAGAAGAAAACTACAGGTTTACCAGAAAATCTTTTGCTCCCGACTTTACCAGCGGTGAAATTTGTATGGAAACACATTTTACTCGAACTCTAAAATATGATAGTGGAGACTCAGAGAAAAGATATAGTAAAAATAAGGAGAAGTAGTATTTTGCAATTATTTTACGGTACCTAGTTAAAATTATTTGGAAATATTAAAAATATAAAAATAATATGTATAATGTATACAATATTAAAAAAAAAAACAATGATATTGAAAATACAGCCACGAGAAGAAATCCAATTCACTTACATTAAAGCTTAGTATCGAGTTCGGGCAAAATAAGATTTTACGCGGTCTCTAAATTTTTCACATTAAAGTCGCTGGTAAAATGTTGACGTATATTAATTTCGAGAATACAAAGAGTTTATAAAGTTTAGATAAACGTTTTTAATACTCACAATTAAAAATGGACTTAATTAATCTGAAAATTGTTAAGAAATTTAATCCTTCAATAAACTAACAAAACAGTCTGAAATTTTTCAATTAAAATTAAATTCTTCAATAAATTCAAAACGCAATCTGAAAATTGTCATAGAAACAGAAAATGTCATCATTTTACCAGCACTTTAATGTTTCGCGCAATAATATGTTCAGTAAAATAAATGGAGACTTACAACGCGCTATATATCTTAAAATAGACAAATATTCACTTTTTACCAGTGAACCCCGTACTGCACTAGTAAAGACCTTACTAAAATTTTTGCTTGCAATTTTACCAGCGCTAAAATTTGTATGGAAATGTCTCATTTTACTCGAACTCGATACTAGGCTTTCCTACAAAAATCCAGTCAATAAATTTATCAAATCTCAGAACTCTTTTTTTTATGCACTTTAGTAAGGGGTATTTTTAATAATGGAAGTATTTTTTATTTTTACTACTTTGGAACAATTTCAAAAGATGGTCAGCAGTATTTTTGTTAAATCGTTGGTTGAAAACTAATCGTTCGTACTTTCGTTTTGTGCTTCTCAGTATTCTTATGTGCAAACAAGTCAGATTTACTTGATGAAGCATTCAATTCCACATTAAAAAACCTGCAAACAACTAACGGCCATTTCTGATTGTAAGTCTAGGAAAACACTTCGTCGAGTAATTTTTGTGAACCATCGTTTCAAATCAGGATCGTCTTCCAAAATTGAGAAAAACACCGGCGTTTTCTTGTAGTCTGGTATTATAAAAATATTTCACTAAATTATTATTTCAGTATTCTACCTCTAATTTTTTTTTTTAGATTCCGTCTAATTCTCAGAAGAAATGTCCATATGATTTTCAGAATTGCTCGACGTAGTATTCTTATTTTAAAACCATATTTTGAGAATATGAAAAGTTGTAGAAATTAAGAATTTACCTATTATTTTGAAACATTTTTTTTTGTATTCCCTTCGACATGGTGCTGGTATTGATATTTCTCATTAAATGGTAAAGTAAATCGTAATCATAAATGCTATGCAGATGCAGTTACAGTTGCTCGAAATTTTTTTTATTTAGGCATGTATTTCCAGGTCAAAAATTTTACATTTTGGCATGTACACGTACGGTACCTTCAGGTCAGGTTTCGGTATATACCTCAAAGTCAAAAATTTGTTCTGTACAAAAATGACCAAAGTTTACAATTGTGATAAAATCGTCATTTTGGGAAACAAAATCGGCATTAAAATTCTCGATGCAAAAATCGTCTAAATGACGATAAAATCGTCAATCTGGCAACGCTGGGTGCCATCTCTAATCAAACCCCAAAAGCGAAATTTAGGGCGTTGACCTTATGTCGTTTTCGTTTGAACATCCAAGTTCGCTCTGGAGGTAACCCCGATCAATCAAACGGTTTCAGAGTGCACCTGAAAAATTTTTGTTTGTATATGTATACAATCGTCAAAGTACGCTATGAATTTTGTGCGGAAAGTGATTGGTAATTTGTTCGCGGAATAATTTTGATGATAATATGATATAATAATAGTAGAGTGGTCTTAATAATAATTCTTGCCTTTAAAATAATGTCAAATGACATAAAACTAGACTTTGTTTGTGTGAGTGAACTCATAGTGTAAATTTTTAGATCGAACTTGATGATTTTTGGATTGCCATCAGAGACAACCCATGACGTCATTTTTGCTTCAAATGACCGCTTTGACAGCACTTAGGTTGCCTCTAGAGCGGATTGATGTTCAAACGAAAACGACATTAATACTGCTCTTGCTAAAATTCAGGATAAATTTTCGCCAATAACTTTTAGCGCGCTAAATTTTCATATAAAATTTAACGCGGACCTTAGTACTGCTTTAGACAGTGCAGTCTTTACCAGTGAAAGTAATAAACAGACGGAACTGTTAAAATTAGATGGCGATTATTGGAAATACAGTACAAGCGATAATTAAAGTTGAGTTGATTAATTAATTGTTTGAAAATTTAGGGCGAAAATTGGAAATACAGTACTAGCGATAATTAAAGTTGAGTTGATTAATTAATTGTTTGTAAATTTAGATCGAAAATAAAGAACTTGTGAATTAAATCTGTAATATTGTGTTTTAAGGAACGAACTAAAACCCACGCTCACAGCAAATAGTGTCACAAGTCGAGCACATTTGCGAAATAAAGTGGTGGCAATTGACTTAAAAATTCAATGTGTAATTAATTTTGCGAAATTGTATTAAATTTTGAAAGTTCTGGAAAATATTCCACAGTGAGTGGATTTACTAAAGTAATGGGGCGCAAACTGGAGGATCATCTAATACAGGATTTGAAAGTGGAGTTAGTGAACTGGTCATTACAAACGACAGGTGCAAATCATGTTCCAATCCAGCGACTTAGACAAGCTTTGATAAAGGAATGAAAGAATTCTGAGACATTTGTTTTCGAAGACAACTTGGAAGAACCTGAAGCTGAAGAAAAGCCTGTAATGAACATGGAATAAGTTTTCGGTACTTTTATGAGTAAACTGCAGTTTTCATTAGCTCTGCTGATGAAGAATGCTTTTGAGGAAACAAGCAATTAAATTGAAAAACAAAAGAGATTTCTGGAAACCCGTTTGGACGAACAAAACAATGCTTTTGAGGAAGAAAAGAATTCTTTCGAGGAACACAAGAAATCTATGGAAACCCAATTGAACGAGCAAAAGAATGCTTTTGATGAACAAAAAAAAAATTCTGGAAACCCGTTTGGACGTACAAAAGAGTTCTCTGGAGAATTGTTTAGAAACTCGTTTGGTGGAACAGAAGACTTTCATGAAAAGCTCGTTAGACGAATAAAATTTGAAAATTGAAGGAATCGAGCAGAAAGTGGCGGAAGTTCAACAAAAAGCCATCGAACAGTTTGACAACTTTAAAGCATATCTGACAAAAATAAAGCATCGTCAACCTCTAAACGTAGCAGCCGAAATATGCGGTGCAACAGGATTCAAAAGCATGGCAAATCAGTACGACAACTGCAGCCTGATGTGGAAAGTTTAGCGCATCTTTCATACTCCAGCGTACATGTGGATTTCCTTAATGAAGTGGCAATGATGGCAATCGTGAACGCTATTGCAGATCAAAATTTACAACAAGCATTAAGTTAGCAGGAAAGAAATCAACAGTAGAAGCACTAGCCTATGCATTAGCGTATGAATCCACCAGACAAGCTTCGTGTAGTGCAGTACGAGTGAGAGAAATTTCAGCGGAGGAATGCACTTGTAACAGAATTGTTGGAATTGTAAGAGCCCAGGGCAAAAGGACTGCAGAAAACGTCGACGAGTGGAATCACCAGAAGAGGGGGGGAGAGTAGAATGCTAAAGATGTCGAGCCAGGCAACAAGCTATTCGTAGAAAGGCTAGACATCATGCATCGACTAGTCGCATCACCTTTCTTATTGAGCAGTCGGAAAACATGTAAAAAGCAACTTTGTGGGGCAGAAGCTGGTTGGTGGAGTCGACAGCCCCGAAGTCATCATTCTAGTAGCCCAGTTGCAGAAAAGTACTAGCAGTGATAGAAGTGTAGGAAGAAATTACCGCGCAGTCACTATCGACACTGGAGCTTCAACATCAATTGTTAGAGCAGATCTTGTCAAGAACAAATGCCTTCACAACACCACCAAATATCTGCTAAGAACCGCAACTGGAGCAGCTGCATAGGTTATTAGAGAAATAACTTTAGATTTTCAACTGGGCGAACTACTATTTCCTCACTTTTTCCGGTTTTCAGACATAACGGATGTATTCTTGGAATAGACTTCATGACCGTATCCAAAATAAATCTGGGTGTCGGAGAACGGATTCTCAAATATGGAAACATAGAAATTCCTATGCGACTAGGAGTAAGAGCAGATTATCCTGCGACAGTAAGGACAATGGTCTGCGAAAATGTTACGCTCTCGGCATGCTCCGAGACGCTACTATGGACAAAATTTACTGATGGCATTGGGACCTGCAGATTCTTACTGGTGGAGCCTAGCCCTACAAAAGTTACATCGAGCATCATTACTGGCAAAACTTTAGTGAAAGCAGAAGGTGCAACATTAAGATACTACCTTAAGCGTTAATTAGATAAAATAAAAAATACTAAAATAAAAAGAAGAGAAGGAAAAACAAGTTCAAATGAAACAATGAGTAAAAAGTAAGAAATAAAAATTATACATTGGAAAATAAAAAAAATAGAAGAAAGAGATAAGAAGAATAAATTCTAAATAAAAATACTAAGTAATAATAATAATAATAGTTAGAACATTTATATTATAGGAGACCTAAAATACTAAAGTAATCAGAAACTAAATAAAAAAATAAAGACAAAAATTCAGAAACTAAGTTCGGAGATATTATTATAAGTACAAAATTCAAATAGCAAAAACAAACAAAGAATAAAAGATAAAAAATAAGGAAAAATGAAATATAAAGTAAAATAAGATGCAAAGCAAAAAACAAAAATAGTGAAGATAAAAATGGTGAAAAATTAAAGAAAAGGTTGAGAAAATTGGGCAAAGCAAAGCAAAAAACAAACGTAGAATCTACATTGGTTTCTTTGTTTTGAATATTATGAAATGATCATAAGATTAGGAATTAGGAGTACCTAATAGTAATGAAATGACAATGAGATTTCGTTATTACGAATAACTTTGTAAAAATTAATATATTATCACATTTTTTTCCTTTATAGGATATTGATCATATTACATGATTGACTGATTAATTTCACTAATATTTTTATTTGTTACAATGCATATTAAATCAAGAGTTTTGGAAGTTTGGCTTAACATTTCTATCGCAATTAATTTTAAACAAATACTTACTCTAGGAAAATATTGTGACCGAAAGTAATTGACTGTAAAAAGCTTCCTTTTTTCAAATTATTTAATTATCTCCGAAATAATAAATGAATGTCCCCTAGCGGAAATTATAAAAAGTTGTCTAGTAAATATACTTTGGCTTTATAGTGTAATAGGAAAAGAATTTAAATAAAAAAATTGTAGTTCTTTAATTGACTCAAATAATTGTTTTATTCCATCTAAAAGGAGATAGGATGAAATAATCCACAATCAATAATTTTTGAAAATTATATTAATATAACATTTGAAATACTATAAGAATTTTATTTTCAACATTAATCATTTTTCCAGTACTACTATCCAAAAGAAAAACACAGCATACACGATGCAGCAGACGCGGTTAACTATCTTTGAGATTTCCTTCCAGGGATGCTTTTGCGAGCTGAGATAATCTGCGGACTAAACATATTGTTTTATTTATTAATTTTCGGTAATAAAATTGTTTTTTTTTAATTTTAATAATATTATTTAAAAGAGAAAATGAGCAGAAAAGATTCTCATACATCGTCTTCAATGGTAATCAGAAAAAGTACAGCCTCTGTTGAACATTCTTTGACATTTTTAACTTAGTAAGTAGCTAAGTATTACAAAATTACTAAACAAGCTAAGGTATATATGTTAGCAGCAATTGTAGTCAAAACCAGCAATGTTTGATTTTATGTTATGAATGTGTTACAGCATTTCTCACTTTTGATGAACTCTAATGACAATCCCAAGTGTAACTTTAAAGTAAAACATAAAACCCAAGAAAAGTTTATAAAATCGCTGTACTAAATTTATTTTTTAATTGCTAAATCGCACTTAAGCTTGTGAAAAGGTTTCAAATGATATGAAGTCAGTTTTGGCGATATCATAGAGGCAACCTACTTCCTGTTTTTATACCCTAGATGAAATCTAAAGGGTGTAATAAGTTTGTCATTTCGTTTGTAACATCTAAAAATAATGATGGTAGAGCAAAATGAATTAGACACCCATTCATAAAATTAAAAGTTATTTTGATTTTTGCATGCCCGTCCGTCCGACTCTCCTCACCTTAACTCAAGAACGCGTATACTTAGAGAGCTGAAATGGGGCAAATCGGTTAACTCCTTCGTAGGGTTGCCATACAAAAATTTCATTTTTCACTATACATTTTGACACTACCTGAGAACGCGTGTACGTAGAGGTACATGGGGTTTTTATGAAAATAATAAATACAATTCCACAAGTGGGCTAAATCGGACAATCCCTTCTTCGTGTTGCTATATAAAAATTTAGGATTTTTGCGTATAGATACTGTGAAAACCATAAATCCTATACCATTTTAATGTACAGAAAAGTTCCTCAGAATATGAAATCCTATAGAATTGGTTATAATTATTTTTTCTGCCCGACAATCCGTTATAGAAATATATACGAAAAACCACTTCAAAAATCAAGCATGCACAGAAATGACATACGAGTATTCATCTAGGGTATCATAACAATTGGTGTTAGACCAATTCTAGCTTTTTACTTGTTATAAAAAAGCTGTGTACAAATTTCCAGCTCTTGGTGGCGATGAAATATAAATAAGGTTTGTTGAAAATACTTTATGGATTTTAGTTTTTAAATATTATACATCTTTCCATCTCCCTCTAAATGTTAGGGATGTAGAAGGTGTGGTGTGGCGGTTATAAATGATTCAGATTAGTATTAAGTAAAATTAAGAAAAACAAGTAAAAAAGATAGAATTGGTCTAAGACCAATTCTTATGATGCCCTAGATGAATGGTTGTAAGTAATTTCGTATGATAATCTCTCTGTGCAAGTTTGATTGTTGAAGTGGTTCTTCGCATATATTTTTCGAGAACGGTTCGCCGGACAGTAAAAATGATTATGACCGATTTCATAAGATTTCCTATTCTGAAGAGCTTTTTAGAATAATAACAATGTCTAGGACTCATCGTTTTCACCACACACATAATAAACCCAAATTTGTATACGACAACCCGTATATTTGCTTTTTCTATAAGAACACTACATAATTTCAACTTTCTACGTTAACGCGTTCTCAGACAGTGTCCAAATATATAGTGAAAAAAAAATTTTTTGTATGACAACCCTTCGAAGGAGTTATCTGATTTGACCCATTTTCGAATTTGACCGAACGGACCGAAGGACGGACGGACATGTAAAAATCAAAATAACATTGAATAATATGCGTAGGTGGTCAATCCATTTTGCTCTACCACCATTATATCTATGCGTTATAAACGAAATGACAAACTTGGCATATTCATCTAGGGTATAAGAATGAAGCAAAACGGAATAGAAATGGTCGAAATATGAAGGTAGAATCTCTGCAAAAATTAAGGAATATCCTCCATTTCCTTAAGCATCTAAACTGTATATACCGGTACATAGTGTAGCCTCTCCTATACTAAATACATGATTGTATTTTTATACTAAATAAATGATTTATTTTGTATCATAGAATAATTGAAATCGATTAAGAAATGACCGAGATATAAAGGAAAACGCATTACAACTTGTCGATCAAAATCGTATAGTAGCGAGTATTTCTAATTTCCGTTATAAATTCATGCCTGTATCGATTGAAAATATCGCCAGACGCCTTTGGGCTCGTAATTCGAATTTGAAAATAGGGTTAATGATGGTGAAAGTTGTACATGGTTATAACTTTAATTATACCGATTCGATTTTAAATAATAGCATTTTAATGAAAGCCCTATTTGATCATTAACTGTATTTGTGTTATCATTTTATGACATCGGTAGAGGAGGATACGGCTCCCCTTTTCTTTTGCATTAACTCGAGTAACTGAAATCTTTTTCATATAACTCCGCCATTTAAAGGCGTAGGAGGTTCTTTGAGGTGTTGTTGGAAAGCGTATTAGCGGGACTATCATCAGAAAAAATAGAAAAATAAAACAATTCTTTAAATCTCTGTAGATACCGTTGTTATTATTGGAGGCGGGTGAAACTGTACTTAGAAATTTTAATGAGTTTAGATTTGCTATAAGCTGGTGTAATGCTATTTCCGAATTTCTAATAGTTTCCCAAATGGATGATTTTCATAAAGAGTAAGGGTTATTGGTCCAGCCCATTTCATTTAGAATTCTAATATCAATAGTTCATGTAGAACTTCGTTGGAAAGAGAAAGGTTTGATATTTACGAATCTGAAACCCTCCTTCGGCCTGTTCTTGTTGGTGAGGGGCGAAATCAAATTGTGAACTTTAAAGGGGAGGAGCGGCATGCACTAAAAACATTTGCGTTATACCAAATAAAATATATCTTCGGGGAATATCGGTTGGTGCATTAATATATTTTCTGGGCGGTATCAAGTCGATTTGTTAGTGTGTTCAATTCACATCTAACCGCATCATGGTTAACACAAAATGTCTGTTATTGGAAACTTGTGAACCCAAAACATAAGTAGGTACCTATTAGTGTTTCAAAAGTATGAAACTTTTTAAAAACATATTTGAACATCACCGGAAAACAAATTGGTTTGATCAAATTTTTTTCGGCTGTGAGTTACTTAATAATAGTATTTCAAGTTCACACATCTGATTTAATTTTTTTCAATATTGACATCCCTCAAGCGTGGTGAGGGGAACTGGGATAAAAAAATCTGACTTTGAATTAGCCTTTGACGTAGGTGATTAATTATATAAAAAAAAAATTAGGGTGGGGTTGCTAACCCAAATCACTCAAACACTTAATATAATATGTGGGGTACTAAATCTCGCTCAGCTATAACAAACGGTGTTATTTGTTTTTCAATCCGTTATACTTCGTAGTATGGTTTTTCGCCCTCAGAAACTTCACTAGATTTTATCTGGAAACCACTTTTACACTATATCCTAGAGAAAAACATTTCGATTCAAATTAAAGGTAACATAATTATATATAATTAAAAATATATATAATATATTCGGAGCAAAAAGGGATATTCATCATAAATAGATTATTGATACCTTACACAGGATGTAAAGTAGTCAGCTCGTGTAATAATGTATGGGATTTATCTGAAAATGATTTATGATGATTAAATAAACGCATATATACAACTAAGAAAAACGTCGAAAGTCGTGCCATACAGAAAGTCTTTTCAAACAGTAACTCCAACCTTCAGATGAATGTGATGTGTTTTATCTTCAAGGCTCTTCGAACTCTTAACAGGTATCAAAACCTTCAAATGGTTTTTTTTAACCATGTAGATCCTACAGAAAACTCACATCATAATAACGACAGCTATGGAATTGGTGATTTTGTGATATTTATTTATGAAGGCGAATATTTTCTTGGATGCATATTGTTTACTAATGAAGACGGAGCCGCAATATCATCCATGCAAAAGTTTCTAAAAAACTAGAAGTGGGTTGATAAAACTGATTACGTGCTGTATCACTGGTCCGAAATTGTTCAGAAAATAAAACAACTTCAAAAAATTCGTTTTTTTTTATCGATTTTTTTTTATATATACATATGTTTATTGTTACGAGCGTGTCCTTAGTACGTTATTTAGAACACAATATTTCAAGTATAATTCACTAGTTCTTCTTTTATACAACTATAATATTTACTGTTACAAATTCACAAGCAATTATAAATAATTCTACTTTAATAATCTCTAGTACTGTAAGTACTGTTCTTCCAATTATCGAAATCCAAATAATCTACTACGTTCACTTCACTGTCGCCCATTGGCAGTTGTTACTTTAATTATCGCTAGTACTGTACTTCCAATTTTCACAATCGAAATAGTGCACTACGTTCACTTCACTCTCTGAGATAAGACTCGCTTCCTAGCGATAACGAGGGCCATGTTTATACTCTACAAATTGTCCTAGTACTTTCCCGAATATTCCATTCTCGGAACATCGATTCTGCGAACCGAAAGTTGTTTATGTCCGTACTTTATAAATGTTGCTAGCCCTTTTCTGTGATACGATGCTTGTCATGAGCCTACAGCAGGCTCATTGCCTACTAGTGCCAAGCAAAACCTTAAAGATCTGTCTATTCCAAGTATGTGGCGATAATTACATTAATTTTGGATTATTGGATGAAAATCTGACACAATTTTAGCCTTTTATTGTCGCTGAAAGAGAATTCATATGCTAAATGAATTTTCATATGCTGAAAGATATTTCAGATGGGCGTTGTGGTGTCGCAGCTCATAACCATTAATTTACAATGCACTAAAGATATTCAAGAGCATGAGAAATGAGTCCCGTAATATTATCCTACTTCTGTCGAACCAATATTTCTTTCAATAAATACTTGACCAGGCATACATTTTAAAATATATTTCCCAAAGGAAATTGCCCCAAGAAACCCATTATAAACTTTCTGGCAAATCAATCGAATCAACATACCACTAAATGATAACTTTTGTCTCGAACGCATTTCTCACGACGAAAACACAATTCTTCTTTGGCCTTCAACTCGCATTCAAGGGGATGAAACATGATCCACTTTCAAACCATGATCTACCCCAATAACTCCTCAGAACAAAGTACATTATATGTACCCATTCGCAAAAGTACACAATTGACCTGTCATATTTTCCCCTTTCGCCTAGACACAGACGGTCAACCATGTACAATATCTATGCTCATTCAGTACTTTATTAAATGAAATGTCACGTTTTTTTAAAATCACTTTCACATTGAAGAGCTTCAGCTAATTAGCTTTCGCTGACGATATAGGTACACAGTAGTTACGCTATGGGAGCTCTGGATCACTTTTTTAAGCTTCCAGGATTTCACCATAGATGGCGCCACCATCGCCAGGTGGTTTGAGCCAATGCTAAATGTAGGCTTGCGCCTTAGCTGTATTGGTTTGTATCTTGGGTACACCGTTGTGTACTGCGCCCTAGCGGGATTAACCGGCACTACCGTGATGTGTCATTTGGTCTTGACTGCACCCTAGCGGCATTAGCCGGTACTACCAGCATGCTCCCGTACTACGGTTTTCTTAGATAGATATGTGGTGCACCTAAATGTAAGCTTTTTTATTATGATTTTTCTTGAGCGCCCAAATGTAGGCTTTTGGTTTTGAACTAATAATTAAAGTTAATAGTAGGAAATTTTTGTGCATGCCAATGGATTCTAGATGGTGGGAATGAGGGGGGGGATAAAGATAGGGAGGGGGGGGGGGGGGTTATGACATTTTCATAAGAAATACGGGCTCTGGTTTTCGAGATATTAGCGTATTAACAATTGAAGTTATTTTTGCTAAATGGATTCTTGGTAGTGTGGGGTGGGAGGGGGGGGGGGGGAACAAAATTTTCATCAGAAATCCTCTAGTTTTCGAGATATTAGCAACATTTGTTCGGGCGCAAACGCCATTTCTTGAGTAAGGTTCCCTAGCGGCCTTAGCCGGAACTACCAGCATGCCTTGGTTTTGCTGTTTTCTTTCATTAGCGGGAGAGCTCTAGATATTGGCATGACGTCATCATGGTTTTGCTGCACCTAAATAAGTTTTCTTAGTAGGGAAGTTGTATATATCAGCATTATTCGAATTTCACAACATGACATCACCATGAACAGATTCTAGACGATGTCAGTGAGGGTTCTGGGGTATGTGTATTGAAAAGTCTTATATTTTATAAACACTTGTTTTTATTTCCAATAAAATTTCTTATTATAAAAATATATGTTATAGCACATTGTCCAATATGAACTTGGCAAGATGGCGCATTTGTGTTAATTTTTATTAGTTTTCCGCAGTTGTATTCATCTTCGACATTAATAATGATTTCACCCTCTCCAACTATCTTCTGCATCCAATGAACTTTTTCAGCTCCCTTTACATATATGGTTTTGCTTCGAAGCAGTGGTTCAACTATAGTGTACAGCTTGTGATACGATATGTAGCTATCTTCCCAGCGGAATCCATGAAAATTGTGTTGAAGCCATTTTACTTGTCTCTTTTTTGCTGAAGTCAAATATTTGTATCTGAACGGTGGTTGAAATATAAAGTGCTGCATCTGGTTTGCATTGTTTAAAATTGCCAGTTCTTCAGTGATAAAATCATTGAGGTTTGTTTTGAATCCTTGGATGTCTACGATGAAAGCCATCTCCTTAATTTAACTTTCTAACTTCACTGGTCAGCGGACTGTATTTCACTATTCGATCGTGTAGAAGCAGACAATATGCTGTTGTATTAGCCGGTATATTTTCAGATGTCTTGAATTCTAGCCATATGTCAACAGGCCCAGTTTTTATTGTTTCATATTGATGTGAGCAATCAATGACAGCAATCGGAGCATCAGTTTTGAACTTCTCCCATGTGAGGAACGGCTGATACTGATGACCATAGTATGATTGTGTAAACTTTATATACATCTCATACAGTAATCCGTATCTATTCAAATAAAATTTCAAATCCAAATCATCATAGGGATATGATTCTGAGTTCAAATGAACTGTAACATCGGTGAGTTTGCAGTGATCAAACTTGCTTGCATCCTTGGTTTTATCGTTCCTTTGATTCGTTTGTAATGCTAAGATGATAAATCGAGGTTTCTTCAATTGAGTGGAAGTCTGAACTGACCAGGTTTGATGCGTGGATTCCGGTAGTACTGGATACTCATATATGTCCCAGCTACGGAATGGTATTTGTATCGGGCGACCTCTCCCGATAATTTTAAATAGTTGCAGCTTTTCATCATCGGATACTGTAACATGCGGAATGCTCCATTGAAGTTTGGTAATTTCAATTTTCACCACATCAGTGGGTGATATAATGGCATTATCGTCTGTCCTGCTCCGGATCAATATAAGTTCATGTTTGGAATTTATAAGAATTTTCTTATAATCTTCAGCGAATCCCAATAAATATTTCAGAGGTACACAATAGTTAAACAGTCCATTGGTTGGTATAATGGATGAATCTGGTGACCAACTGCCGTTGAGTAGTATCCTGCTTACATTTGCATTTAGCGATACGTAGTTTTTTAATGTTGTCGCAATCCCAAGATTTCTTGTACGATCGATTTCCACTGCATTCAATTCATAGCGTATTTCCTCAAAAAGAAATGGTAGAGCGTTGTTAGCTAATTTTGCAGTTGCTGAAACGGTTCCATCCAGCTTTGTGAGCGACCCCTCAATGTAAAGAAAACTCCTGATGGGTAGAAGATTCAAGTCCTGATGTTGTACAGAGATACGGATTTCATCGCTGTTTTTAAATGATGTTAGAAATGGTGAATAGGAGTGATGTTCAAATTTGGTAACACTGTTATCAAAGTGAGCGTCTGGTGAAATATCTAGTATTCCTTTATTCATTGTTTCAGCGTTAAGCCTATTGATTGTAAATATGCTGTATTTGCAGGTGTTAATGTAGGTCTTGATCGCTTCAAGGTTGTCCGCTGACTAATGATCTTGTCTGCTCCGAACTCGTATTTATCATTATTGTATATCAACATGCTGTGGCTTCAAATCTTACCTGATGGTTATAGTCTCTCCTCTGAATTTGATTAAATCACCGTCTTGGTCAAGGAGCTTCAATGTTAGAGAACTTATACGTTTGGTGTTCTCAGGCAAATAGATTACACTTTTGGGTACCTCCACTATTTTATACCCAGGCCCAACGTTCGGGGAAAACTCGTGGAGAGTGTGTACTTGTGTGTTGTTGAAGAATGATCCTGATAGAATATTACATTCGATGCGTATAGTATTTACTTTAATGATGTTGACTGGCAACTCTGATGTATGCACTATATTAGCAGATAAGTTTCTTTTACTGAATCCTAGCAGAGGAGCTATGGATCTCTGTTTTTCAAAATGTATTTCTTCAGTTGCCTTAACTTCACTCTTCAATGTATTATTGTTAGCCTTTATTGTAACCTTTATCCTTCTCCCTTCTTTATCCAAGTATCCTTGTACATATTTTGCTATATCATCAATCTCATAGGATCCAACAGGTATCTCAACAACCTCATTCCCTACATGAACCAGATTATTGCTCACATTAATATTTGGTATAGAGTTGTATGTTTGAAAATCAATTAATCCACAAACATAATCCGTTGCTAGCTCCAGCGGAGGAAAGTACTCCGCAGTGAGTAGAGATGAATTTCCTGTGAGAGTAAGTGTTAGTGACAAGGTGGTTGATAATGAACTGTCACAATTTCAATATAGATACATTTATTTATAGATAATAATTAATGGCTATAACAATTATATAAAAACTATAAACATAAGTGGCCGCAAATTACTGCATCATAATTCTGATAAGAACTGTAGTTGTACGTAATATTACTACCCAAGTAGTTTATGAGCTCCCTTGGTGGTTGGAGATTGCCAAAGCTATCAAAGTATTCGATGTTATCACCTTTCTTGTAGTACGCTACCCAGTGTGTACCTGCTCCAGTTGAGATGTCCAAGTTAACAATACCGCTTTCTCGCTTCCATGGCTTTTTAGGTAGATTATCACACATAAATACTCCTTTGAAGTGCGGTAAGTGTGTGGTATATTTGTGACGATCAAACTCGTTTAGCGGTCTTTTGGGTAGCGTCTTTAATAGTTTTTTGCTTGAGGTTGCAGATAGAGTCCAAGTCCTTTACTGTACGGTTTCGAGAACAGCCCGTTTCCATCTTTACCAACCGCTATAGTTTCCATTGCTTGTTTATGACGTTTGCTTTCTTCCAATTTTGCCATTGCCGCACTGGTATCATTTACTCCTTTAGATATGCCTGCTGCACCTCCCAAAAGTGCTCCCAATGCTGAAAGCCCAGCAAACAACGGGATGAGGAACGGAAGTGCCACTCCAACCTTTGGTACAGGTATCACTCGTGGAGTTTTAATTGATTTCTTCTTTCTTTTCACAATATTTTTCGCCGCACTAAGAGCTATTTTTGTAGCTTCCATCAAGTCTTTTGGTTTTTTCATATTTTAAATCTTACGTGCATTCCGTACTGCTTCCCGGAATGTGGGTTGGCGTTTATTTTTAGCCTTAAGACCCATACCCAGCTTAATTTTAGCCTTCATTGCGTTTGTTATAAGCCAGCAGTTGGCTCACTTAAATTTGCATCCGTAGATTTTGCACGCTGCCAGGCTTTTTCAGCTAATATTTTATCAGCTATATGTCGATCACTTGTATCTTTATGTCGCGAGTATGCTATATCGTCATCTTTGCAGGCTGCGTCCAGTGGATTAATGCCTGGATCTCCTCTCGCCAATCTTTCTTGTAACTTTGTTCCTGGTCCACAGTACTGGTATCCCTGTAGATATAATTCTACAGATAATTTGTTGATGACTGAATTTAATAGTCCTCTGCCCCCTTTCAAAGATTTGCTGGAGCGTTTCGATTTGTGATCCGACATCTTATAAGGTTCCGATGATACTGTTGAAATGTAATATAAACAGGTGAACTTATAGGAATCCCGTTAGTCTTCAATATGCGGTTCATTAAACTACAACAAGCTTTTCTTGTTCGAAATGCTGATGTAGCTGTTATGAAGGTGAAGAAAAAGCATGGTCCCCTATTGCCTAATAGTATAAGGAGCATCATTGTTGGACCATCGAATTGTGGAAAAGCTAATGTTATGATAAGTTTGCTGGAGCATCCTAATGGTCTGAGATATGAAAATATTTACATATATTCAAAATCTTTACATCAACCAAAGTATGAATACTTGAAGCGAGTGATGACTCCCATATCAGAATTGGGGTATTATACATACTCAAATAACTGCGACGTTCTAGCACCAGAGGAAGCCAAATCACATTTAGTGTTTATTTTCGATGATGTAGCATGTGAAAGGCAAGATAATGTGCGATCCTATTTTTGCATGGGTCGCCAAGAAGATATAGACAGCTAATATCTCTGTCAAACATATACGCATATACCAAAGCACTTAATACGTGACAATGCTAATTTAATCATCTTATTCAAGCAGAATGACTTGAATTTGAAATATATATATAATGATCATGTGAATACAGACATGAAGTTAGATAAATTTCGGAGAGCCCGTGCTGAGTGTTGGAAGGATGAATATGGTATCTTGATGATTGATTAGGATAGATCATTAAACAAGGGGCGCTGCCGTAAAGGATTTGATACCTTCATTGTACTATAAAAGGATGAAACATGCGAAATATTCATAAGTCGAAGTTGTAACTCAAGCCGAAAGCACACCGAATCCTGTGGAACTGCTGAGTAAATTAAAGCTGTTCACCTGTTATCAGACCTGTTTAAAAGCTGTTAAGCTGTTATCAGACCTGTTTCAAAAGCTGTTAAGCTGTTATCAGAGCTGTTTGGAAATCTGTTAAGCTGTTATCAGAGCTGTTTTAAAAGCTGTTAAACTGTTTTAAAAGCTGTTAAGTTGTTACCAGAGCTGTTCGGAAAGCTGTTAAGCTGTTATAAGAGCTCTTTGGAAAGCTGTTTACCTGTTATCAGAGCTGTTTGAAAAGCCGTTATTCAGTTAATATCGAAGATGAATGAAAATCTGTTAAAAGAAATCATCAAGACAAGGAGTGCGGTGCGAAGGAAATTTAAAGCTCTAAAGACGAGAAGGATTGAAGCAGAAGCTCAACTTGAAGAAACTTTCAAGCCAATCACCAAACCCTTAAAAGAGTTTGTTACCAGAGTCAAAAACGGGCCACTAGTCAAATTGGAGCCGAAAGAAAAAGAAAAAGAAGACAACGAAATTGCGGAACCTTTTACTCCTCATTCCTCCAACATTCAAGAACATTGACAGGAAGGTCTCCTGTCACCTCCCCCGATACGTCTGGATACATAGTTTCAAACTATTTAAAGCTATTCACTGATAATTGCCGTAAAATTGATCCAACCTATGGAGTTTACTATGATGACAACGCGTGGAGAACCGGTAATTCAACGTTTGATGTTGACGATGTAGGAAATATTGTTAGAAGGGGAAGAGCTACAAAACAATTTTGGGGTTATGTGAGCTGCTATTTATGAAAGATCCTGTAAAAAGTCTATATACTAAAGATTTAACTAATTATATATATAAATAAAGGGTACTAGAGCGGCTAAGTTTAAAGCTATAATCAGTAAACTTATACAGCATAAAGGCAAGGGACTAATGCGTCTGCCTAAAGAAAACATTGATCACATTTACTGGAATGATCCAAATGAATTAGTGGATAACTGCGCCTTCTAATGGGATCAAAGCAGGCTGGAAACACCAGTCACAACAATGAAATTGTATCTATACTGGAGGAGTTGCAAGAAGCAAATATTATAGTTTAAATACGACTCCATTACCATATTTCTTGTCAATCTACAGATGAGCGTTGACAAGTTTGGACGTTTCTCTAAGCGAGGATATCTTGGGAAAACAGGTGAGCGTGGGCCAACAGGAGCTCAGGGACCAGCTGGTAAACAAGGAACTCAAGGACCAGATGGTAAACAAGGAGCTCAGGGTCCAGCTGGTGAACAAGGAGAGCGGGGTATTGGATTTAATTTAACGATAAACGGCGACTACGATCTAAACTCAAAGTGTTTAAAACGACTTGGTGAACCCCTTGAAAATGATGATGCTACTACCAAAGACTATGCTGACGAGAAAATTAAAAAAAGTGTTGAAGAAATAAAAAAAACTATTAATATAGAGGTGACAAATTTAACGCTATATATCAATGATGAAATCGCGAAGATCGAAAACCATCTGTTTACTTCAATAATAAATAAGAAAGATTTGACACCGAAAGATGGCGTATATGAGTAAAAACACTTGAGAAATTTGTTTCATTTATAATTACGATGAGTAAGCGGCAAGTGGTAAATGAGCTGCATAAACCAGCGAGCAAAAATTTTAAACGACGTCGTGTGATTATCAAAGGACTAGATGACATGTGGCAGGGATACTTGGTTGAAATGGATCCCTACAAGTATGTGAACAAGGGTTACTGCTATCTGCTGACAGTAATTGATACCTTCTCCAAATATGCATGGGCAATTCCAATTAAAAGAAAAACTGGTGTAGAAGTAAGGGATGCCATGCAGTCTATATTAAGCGAGGGACGAATACCTAAAAACCTGCAGACTGATGATGGAAAGGAATTCTACAACAGCCTCTATAAAAATCTAATGATTCAGCATGCAATTAATCATTACTCTAGGTACAGTTTCCTCAAAGCATCAATAGTGGAACGATTTAACCGAACTCTGAAAGATATGATGTGGAAGGAATTCAGCTTTAATGGAACTTATCAGTGGATTGGTATGGTAAAGAAACTGCTCACCGAATACAACTCAAGAATAAATCGAACTACAAAAATGAGACCACGTGATATCAACGCCTCCAATGAGAAACAACTGCTTTCAACCGTATACAGTCATATAAAAATTGTTGTTCCTGCAAAGTATAAAGTTGGAGATTTTGTACGCATCAGCAAATACAAGCATATATTTGAGAAAGGCTATACACCAAACTGGACAGCTGAGATTTTTAAAATTATTAAAGTTCAAAACACAAACCCCATCACATATCGGCTGGAAGATCATCATGGAAACCAATTACAGAAGGCTTTTATGAATTGGAGCTGCTGAAAGTTAAACACCCACACCTATATCTCGTAGAGAAAATCTTAAAGAAGAGTGGAGATAAAGCTTACGTTAAATGGCTCGGATTTTCATCAAAACACAATTCTTGGATTAATAACAAAGATGTTTTATAATATCTTGAACAAACATTTAACAATTTAAAATAAGTATAATACTTTATACATGTAGTTATAATGCAAATTACTTTAATAAGTAAAATTAAAACTATAATACATTTATTATTTACACTAGACTTAGATACTGTCTGCGGTTGCCACTTGTTGATCTGATGAAATGGAGTAATGCCCCCATGGTAGAGTATCCGTCATCCCGCTCATAATAAGTCGCTTAATATCATAAGGATTCAGTGTGATCTTCTTTTGACTGACAGTGTACACGCTATGGTTATGAGATCGTATGGAGCTCTGATTGGCAGTTAATATTCGCTCGTTATTCAAACATTCGACGTAGTCTTCGAAATTGATATGCTTCTGGACTACATTAGCCTTTACCCCTTTCGCTTTCTTTACAGTTTTATCGTCGTTTATTCGCAGACTGTACATTTTCGAGCGCAAGCCAACAAATTCGCTCATGATTTTCCCATTCAGCTCATCCTTCATTAGACCAGGAATCTTTTTATTCATGAGCGATAAATCGAACTGGTTATCTTCTGGGTAATCACTTCTATTAAAATTGGTTTATATTTTCAACCATGAACTCATATGCATTTTTCTCTTCTAGTTCATATATTAGAGAAACTGTATCTGTATACATGACTTTACATTTATCTCCAAATTCACGCTGCATAAAACTGTATTGGAAATCGTAGAGTCATATCTTTGAAATTTCCATAACTGCCATTCCAATATAGAGAGGCTTATTGAATAAGATTTTGAGTCGCCTTAATTCCACAGCAACTAAGTTCTCATCAAATATCGTTGCACTGTGGAAGTTGGGTGCCGCAATCCGAGCTTTTGCTCCATAGCGACCTTCCCACTTTACGCAAAGCTTGATATAGCTATATTTGCGTACATTTTCCATGATCTTAACAAAAGCTGCTATATTCATCTTCTTATAGCTGTCCTTCTCATGATCGCTTGTAGCCTGCATCCGTTTGGTAGTATTTAAGTCAATATATGGTTTGAGCCAAGCTGATTGGTCGAATTGAAGAACGGCGTGCACTTTTTTCAGGATGAGTCCATGTGATAAGCATTGCTTCAAATTTCGGTAGTGTATAACATATTTAATTTTTGGATGTAGCGTTGTCAGAAGCTTTTCTAATTTTGCTCCAGGTGGTGCTGCATGCTCAGAGCAAAACGGTAAGTCCCTATGCTTATCATGTAGATGTTAAGGATAATCCAAGTCGACTTCGAATATGTATCCAGTTGGAGAATCATCAGGAATCTCGGAAACGTCAGTATTGGGAACATCAACCCATTTGAATCCTCCGGTTAGTAAATGCTGTGACATGGCCCATCCACAAAGGTTATTCACATCATAATACACCAAGTATTTCTCTTTCTCCTCAGGCTTAAAATCATCCATATATTTATAATTGGCTTCACTATATCTGTTCGAACATTGACTTATACCACCTCGAGTGCCTCTCTCTATGAATAGCAGTATATCTACGTCAGTTATCAGCTCTAATTTCACATTAGTGGATTTCCCATTTTAGGCCTGGCATGGTGTAATAATGTGCTGGATCTAAATTGTATGTCTTCATGCACACTTCTCGAAAGTTCTCAAACACATCCGCCAATAGGAGAACATCATTCTTAAGGTATAGATCTGAATATTCACCAAGTGTTTGTATTTCAAATGTCTGCTAGACCTCTTCAACATGATTGTAGTCCTCAGGAGATATAGCACTGTCAGTCAGTTTATTGTAGAACGCTTCTTGTGTTGGCAAGTTCCGGAAATCCAATTTATCCCAGTCATCAATAAAATCATATGGGAAGACACCCTTGCGTGTAAAAAGTTTGAGAGTGTCATCATCCAATCCCTGCCATACTGATCTTGTAGTGTTTAATTTATCCATCAGCAGCAATGATGATAGCTTATCTAAAGATTCAGCCATAAAACGGAAGGAATCGATGAATCTGAATTTTATGTAGCTGCCGTCCACGTGCTTGGTGAACGAGATATATCTTTCCTTGTTTATCGGCAAGAGATCAACATTTCCTGGGAAAGATGTAGCTATATCCTTAATAATGAAGTGAGCATCATATGCGGATAAATTGTGAAAACTGACTGGAACCATGGAGCAATCTTGATACATCAGATTGCATGTATTGTGCGCTCGCCCTCGATATTTTCCTGTCAAGTGGCAATGGTCCCGGACTCGTTCTCATCGGCTACAAACGTTTTTTCACATATATGGCAGCAAGTATTTTCCATATGCGATCGCCGTTCCTCTTTAGTCAGGGGCTGCATTGGTCTGATGTTCAGCTTTTCCTGTACAGCTATGCATGCAATTTTTTGCAATTCTAATGCAAACCATTGTTGACAATTCTTGCCTCGATATGCTCTGTAATATGAGAGCTTAGTATCATGTTTGCAGTGGAAATAGAATCCTATGCTGTGAACTTCATGTTCCTTGATTCGCTGTGTATTTTGATCGTTTCCCTGAATCGGCTTCAATATTGATTCAAGATCAGCATACACACAAAACGGGACTGGACTCTTATGGTTATAATTCTTATATTCCAACCATTTCTTTTCCTCTGAGGGAAACATAATCCTACAATCGTTTCGTTTCTCGCATTCGGGGTGTGTGATGTTAATTTTTCTTCAGAGTAAAAGTAGAACAAACATCTGTCGCATATATACCGTCTACCATTACGCTTCGAAGTTTGTTTCCATACAAGGCGCGACAGATCTTTAATCCAGCAGAAATGATATCTGCTAGCATCATCATCATCATCATTATCCATATGATCTGCATCTTCATCATCATCCTGGTCATAGTCATCTTGTAGCATTAAGAGATTTACATCTCGCTCCATCCTGCGTTTCGTAAGTCTAACTGGAACTGTGGTGAAGAAACTCTCTTTCTTCTCTAGGATGAATATGTTTATTAATAAATCGTTCTGGTCCTCAAATTGTGTAATTTGCTTAAGCGTGATGGGAAATGTTATTCCAGTTAAATTTAGCACAGTAAAATAATGTGGATATGATGAGGTCCTATTGGTGTTAATATTTACAGGATATAGCGCTGATGTTATTGCCCACGCGAAGCATGCTTCGTCATTATTCTTCAAATTAAAGCAAGCTTTCTTTGATGCAATCTCCTTCGGTAGAGGTATATAAAATGATCCCCGAATCGGTTCAAACTTGTTGATATGCACCGCTAAATGTATTACAGAATGCAGTGTCTAACCACTATCTTTCTCTTGAAACTCTTCTAGTTAAGTGAGTATTGGGTCGTATATATTTAATTTATACCACTCATTCAAATTATCCTCCACACTGATTCGGGCAGTTCTTGCTTGGAAGTACTTAATGTCTTTAATAACTTCATTATCACCAGTTTCTTTAATAAACTCACCGTAAAACGTTGTAGCAACTTTAATATGATATTGTTGTTTTAATGTATTCTTAATGCGGCGAGCAAGTAATTTGGAGGCATCTTGCATAAATTACTTAGGATCTAGGTGGCTTATATTCACGATAACACCTGCCCTAATTCTACCTACGAATGCTGTTTTTATTTCTTCCCACTTAACAAAATCACTTCTTATTAATCGTTTATTAATTCCTCCACCTCGATGGGAGCTTTGATTAACACTCTCAACGATTTAATTTGAGCAATACAGCTGTCCAAATGTCGTTTTCTAGCACTCTTATTACACTTCCGAAATGCTGCTGGATATTTACGAATCTTTCTGTTGCACTCTTTAATAATATTGTTTTTATTCACAAAATTTGCATCACTTAAACACTTCAACACATCTTCTCGCAATTTCTTAATTAATGAAAAACTTTCATTTATTACTGTGATAGACATTTTTAATTTTTTTTTATTCAACACGAACACTTTGAATCACTTAGATTGACTGGTGCTCCCCAAGAGTTTGCTTGCGCTTTTATAGCAACGGTTTGTAAACATGAATGATCCTGCTGCTACAATAATCATTGCACAGGATGAATTCCAAGGATTTTGCTTACAGGCTGAGAAGATATCGAATTACACGATAAGAAAATCACTCAAATTAATTTGATTACTTTATTCTGCTGGTCGAATTTGCAAATAAGATTGTTTACATGAATGCATACATGAAAATGTGAAAATTTGTTTACATTCCAATGAAACGTTTCGATCGGTAAAATTCTTGGAACAATAAAATTTTTGGCTGCCTACAGGAAGTGTGGTATCAAATTATATGAAAAGAATAAACATGAATCATTTGCTGATATTGCTTAAATTTGTTTACAGCAGGATGTGAAAATTTGTTTACGAAGTACAATGAAACGTTTCGATCAGTAGAATAAACATGAATCATTTGCTGATATTGCTTAAATTTGTTTACAAAAGGATGTTTACGAATTCCAATGAAACGTTTCGATCAGTAAAATTCTTGGAATTGGGTTGCTTACAGGAAGTGTGGTATCAAATTACATATTCAGCTTAATGTGCTGATATTGCAAATTTGCTTTAAGCAGGATTAAACTTGTTTTGGAATCATGACTATAAATTGAGGAGCTGAATCAGATTTGCAATCAGTTTCATTTTGGAGTTCAAAGGATAAGCAACCAAGGACAAAGTAATCTGAAATGGCAAACGCAATGGAGGAACTGATTAAGCTGGAGCAGTACCCACCTTCTCTAAAGACATCTGAAATGGAATTTAATAACGAATACAACATTCTGGGTGCCAGAAGATGTAAGACTGCATTTGGATCTCGCATCATCCTGGACTTGGAGGACATTCAACTTTTCCTTCCTGCATGGTACAGCACAATTACTGACGATGCTATACTAGAGATAAATACTGCAGGAGATTTTTATCTTATAAATAGAGGTCCTATCGGCCGAATGTTTAAAATAGAGTTTATTCGCCATGATATTAATCTGTACCCAATTAATTATTATAATCGTTAAATAAAAAAATCAATAATGTGAAACTAGTTCTTTATTATTAATATTTCTAAATTATTAGTGACAATGAAAGTGCTCCACAAGTTTATATAATTGAATATGAGCCCAGAAAAGGACCTTGGGAGACATATGCTCTGGATCGCATTCGTTTCCAAGATAGGATTCATAGAACTTCACTTATATTGCTACCAATTTTGAATATAGAACATAAGGAAAAAGTATATAACTTAAGATTTAGAAATAAATAATTAATTTGATGTGAATAAATATTGAAATTTTATATGGTTTGACAACATTATTTTCAGCAAGAAAAATTGTATCAATACACCTCACAGCAACCATATTTTCACCTTTAAGGCTTGTTCACCAGCGCATGCGACAGAGCTGTGGCAGCAATATAGTTGTCGCTGAACATGCTTACTCTTTCTACGTTTCGTGCGATACACAAATTTATCGCAGCATTGCTCTTAGTTTGGTGCGATTTTCATCTTAACCTCATCATTTATGTTTGTTTACCCTTTTTATCGGATGCTAAAGCTCCGCAGTGATGTCAAAATTTATTATAATATGTAAATATATAAATATAGAAACATAAATAAATGTAAATTTCACACTAATATCTCCTTGCCACTATAAAACTAAATAAATTACGTTGTAGCCTCTGTTAACCTTGTGAACGTATCGCGCGATAAAAACCAGTCGCAAATAGAGATAGATCTATAGAAAGAGCAGGACGTCACCAATATATCGCACGTATCGTATCGTGAACAGGGGTTAAACTTGAAGTTAAATTTGTTTATTTTCTGAGAATTCCAGTAAAACGCATCACACCACATTACTAATTGCCAATTGGCTAATTACTAACCAAGCTGCTAATTGCCAATTAGTAATTATATAATTGCCAATTAGCTAATTGTTTGACCAAATGTCGCTAATATCTCGAAAACCAAGGCCCGTAGAGGATTGCTGATGAAAATTTCGTTCTCCCTCCGACCCTACATCACCTAGAATCCATTGGCATGAACAAGAATAACTTGAATTATTAATACGCAAATATCTCGATACTTCTGATGAAAATTTCATCATCCCCCTCCCTATCCTAGATTATAATACCCCCCACCCCCACTTTAATTATTACTAATATTAATTCAAAACCAAAGCCTACATTTAGGCGCAACACTTGAAAACAACAAAAGCCTACATTTAGGCGCACCACACATCCAAGAAAACCGTAGCATTTTGCTGCTATGTGTGGGCACAACTGAAGCAAAAATCTTCACACATCCAAAAAACCGTAGCATGCTGCTACGTTTGGTCACATAAAACCTTAGGATGCTGCCACGTGTGGGCAAAAGTGAAGAAAACAACTTCACACTTCCAAGAAAACCGTAGCATGCTGCCGTTATGGTGGTGTCAAAACCAAATAACACACACACACACACATCCAAGAAAACCGTATTACCGGAGCATGCTGGTAGTATCGGCTAATGCCACTAGGGCGCAGTCAAGACCAAATGACAAGGCATAAGCCAGTCAAAGCTCAATGGTGTATCCAAGACATAAGCCAGTCAGGACTCAATGGTTCATCCAAGACATAAACCATCCAAGGCCCAATGGTGCATCCAAGACATAACCCCCGCCAATACAGCCAAGGCACAAACCAATATTTAGTATGGACTCAAACCACCTCGCGACGGTGGCGACATCTGTGGCGAAATCCTGGAAGCTAAATCAGTGCGCCAGAACTGTCCTAGCGTAACTACATGACGTTGTTTCAGCTTTGGGGTCGCTGGAGATTTTAACTGAAGAAAATGAGCCAGCTGATGAGTCTTCTGGCTCATAGAGTGAACCAGCTTTCACAACGCACTCTTCAACTGCGAAAGTTCCATTTACAAATGGGGAATAACATTTTCAGGCGAAAGAGGGCAGTCGCTCAATTCATTCTTGGAGCGGGTAACCGAGTTGAGTGAAGCCATTGGGGTTTCGAAACAAATGCTTTTCAGGTCCGCTTTAGATTTGTTTCCTGATCTGGTATAGAGCTTATAAGCACCAATTCCAGTCCTGGAGGGACCTTGTCAAAGAACTACGTTTCGAATTTTTGCCACCTGACTACGACGATCGACTCATGGAGGAGATCAAGCGACGCACCCAAGGATATAATGAATCAATGGGAACCTATGTAGCGGCCATGTTCAGTTTATACTCTCGTCTCTCTCAACCTTTGGAAGAAGCTGAACAGCTACGCATACTAAAAAGAAATATGAACCCTTTCTACCAAAGTCAGCTCGGCTTAAGTGAAGTTGCTTCCATCAAAGATTTAATAGATAAAGGTAGGAAACTGGAAGCAATCAGAGCTTCTGTTGAGGCCTTTGTTCCCCCACCTTCTCGATGAAATGGTAGTTTGCTAGAACCAGATCTAGCAGATGAGGCTCAAGACGAAAATTTCCTCTCATTGGCGCAAAGCAGATATAGCCAGTCCTCGTTTCAGTGTTCTTATTGCAAAAAAAACGGTCATACCATGCAATTTTGCAGGCAAAGGAGGAAGTGTTACGGGTGCGGTGCCAAAGGAGTCATAAGACCAACGTGTATGCGTTGCAGAGATAGACCAGGGAATAGCAGGGCAAATGAAAAGGGTCCAAGTGGCGCACGAGGCTCTTTACAAGAGAGAGGTCCACGTCCTTTGACCTTGAGGAACGAAGCCAATATCGAGATTGTCAGAATTAAGAGTATGGGAAACGAGAGCAGAGTTTAGCCGTAAGCAGGAATTTGGGTTCTAGGGCAGTAATAGAAGCCGCAGACGTTAAAAATTTGAGGAACCACAAACAGGAGTATTATAATAGGGAAAGTGAAAATTTGACAGCTTCGCTGGATTATGTGCTCTCTCAAGCCACCAACGATTGCCAACCCTATTTCGAAATCTCAATTTTTAACACGCATCTTTTAGGCCTTCTTGATTCGGGGCTTCGCATACCATACTCCGTGGTCCGGGATGGAGTTTATTAGCAGGACTAGGTTTGACAATTAAAAAGACCGATACATCATCTGTGAGGCTTGCGGACGGAAAAGTGGTCGATGTCCTCGGTGGAATACAATTACCTATAAAATTACAGAAGCACGTAAAGATTTTTGATGTTTTGATAATTCCTGTGTTAGTTAGTTAAACTTAGAACCCTTACCGCTGGTGGGGGGAATTCTAAAAGAAAGTACCTGCTTGTTGACTGAATTCTAAGTAAGTTCTTTATTAATTTTTACTCTATTGTAGTATGCGTATATTGCAATGAATCGATTGATTGCAATAATTTAATATACAATTATTGCGGTCAATCGATTTACAACAATTTCGAAACCAATATATATTACAATGTATAAACAAGCAAAATAAAAAGAAATAAGATTTCGACACCAAGTACACCCGGAACTGTGTTAAACAAATCAATAACAAAGAAAACAAAAGAACACTCGACATGCATTTGCCGCGGCGATTAATGATTGCGTCATATTTATTATTATTTAAACTGTAAGCTTATCACATCGCGACCGTAACAGGACCGTGCATCTTCATTTTCCTTTGGCCAGGAAAATTTAAAATATTTGGACCGAGCATTTTTATCTTCGTTTGGACATGACGGTTTGAATCGTGAATGTTTCCTAAATCGACAGTGACATATCATACGACGGCCACCGTAAAGAAGTCTTCAGGAAGTCGGCACAAAAGACACCAATCAAAATTAAAACAGAAAAACATGAAGAGCGAAATCGACAAAATATTCGAAAGAATTTTCAGCAACCTGGAAAAAACATAACCACGGGAAAGCAACGTTGACAATTTAACGCACGAGGCTCCAGAATATAAGCCTAGTTCAAAGAAAATTACAGTACCGGAGAGGAATAGAGAGGGTTTAACACTGTACCCAGTGAACGAGAAGCCGACACCATACATCCCAAAAGCAAGGCTGAGCAACGAAAATCCTCCACCATACAAGGCGGGACCAAAAAAAAATTACCATCGAGGAGTGCAGAAGCAGAGGTACTGTCAAAACACCAGCTAAGCTACCAAAAAGAGGAGGCAAGAGGCATAAAATTGCGAAAGATTTAAAAAATTTCAAAGTGCTTTTCAAAATAGCAGCGACCGAAGAGGAACGGGAAAAGTACAGAAAATTGATAATGCTGACAAAAAAAAAAACAGCTAAATATCATCAAAAGGAAAAAATAACAGCTAAAATAATTTAAATGTGTAAAAGTAGAAGTAGCTCTAGTCTAAATACATTAAGATACTTAATATTGTCAAATAAAAAAAAAAAAATTTAAATTGCAATAAAACAAAAAAAAATATATAAAAAAAAATCCTTTTGTTTCATTCAAATAAATAACAGCGACAATACGTTGTAATATGTTCATTTGCCTTAAGTGCAACTTCATATCAGACTCAATAGAAGCTCTGAGTGAGCACATAGTAATAAACTACGAACAAAATGTACAACAAAATTCAATACCTACAAGCACAAGAAAAGTAGGCTTCAAAAGATTTACAGATAGATTAGTACATATATGTAGGGAATGTATGCATGTGTCTGATAATATAGACGACCTAATAGAACACGGTAAGATCAATCATAAGAATAGATTTAAAGTTTATAAGAAAAAAATATATATTAAAAACCAAAATAACAGAGTTTAAATGAACTATGGGTAGCACAAAATCAAAAAATGCCGAAAACAACGGCGAAATAGTTAATAATCTAATTATAGAGGATACAGTTTCTGTCGAAAATAATCAAATAGTTATAATTTTGTGCATATTAGTTGCAATTAAAATCGTTGAATTTATTTATACACTGTATAAAGATAGAAAAGGAACTTGATGCAATATTGACCAACTTTAATATATCATTAAACCGTCCGTATACCACGAAAACTCTGAAAGAGAAAGAGGAATTAACAAATCAACTCCTTGCCAAGGCAAAAGAAAACGCACTAATACAAGCGGATGTCGAAACAATTTTAAAAATAAAAGTCATCTACGAAACTATTAGAAAGATAGCAAACGAAATCTTGGAGATTATTAAAACTCAGAGAAAAACAACGTTGGCTTTTGACATAAAAACAGCTACATCGCTCATACAACCCTATGATGGAAAGCAGGATGAAACTGATGCTTTTATCGAGTCTATGGAATTACTAGACGAGCTAACAGCGAATGAGCATAAATCAATTGTGATCAAATTCATCAAGACACGTATAACGGGAAAAGCTAAGTGCGTAATATCAGAAGGCACAAATACATTATTAACGATCAAGGCCAAATTAGAAGAAAAAATTTCGGCAAAATTATCGTCAGATGGCACAACTACTATCATGCCAGCAAGGCAACAAAAAACTCACAGGTTTTTCCTACCAAATAGAAAATTTATTAGGCCAACTAACCAAAGCCTTTATAACAGCGAAAGTAACAACTGGAAAAGCAGCCGAAAAATTGGCTGACAAATTTTCAATACAGTCATTTACGAATAATGTTGCAAATGTGGAAACAGAGATTATATTTAAGGCCAGCAATCTTGCAACACTTTCAGAGGTAACTGCGAAGGCAATATCAGTAGATATACCACAGGTAAGTAATGTCCTACATTATAATACCAACCCATCAAGAAAGTTTCATTATAATAACAACCAAAGCTTTAACAACCAAAATAACTATATCAGGAACAGGGAGTGTTGGCCCAAACAACAATACGATAGAAACATGACAAATAATAATAGACATGCACAACCACGAAATCAATATAATCACCGTAATAAAAGATATATTGGTAGTGTTCCATCAAATAGTAATACACGTAACCAAAACAACACAAGAACACACAATACCTATAATCAAAGGAGAAATGTAAACTGCCCCAACCAGAGGAAGAAACAACATGGTTGGGGGCTGCGTCAAGTTCAAGCCAAGCATACATTGCCTAAACCTCTCCTTATCAAACTTTATTAAAGCGTATGTCGACATGTGCGGGTCAGCATTGTAGACACAGGGCAGATATATCCATATTCAAGAGGAGAAAAATTAGCAAAGAACAACCTTACTATCCTAAAAACACTTGCATTATTCAAGGGGTTACGGATACTAAGAGGCAATCAATTGGGGCAATATACACAAAATTACGTTTCAACGACCAATGCATGGTCGAACACTTATTTCAAATAGTGGAGGATGACTTTTCCCTCGGAGCTGACGCAATTCTAGGACTAGCTTTCCTAGCTAAGTTCAAGACCATTATCGACTATGATACGTGGACCCTTACAATACACACACACACACCTAACATCTCAGCAGAAATTCCAATTCTAAACGGTTCATCCGAAAACTCGATTATCATACCACCTCGATGTGAAATAATAAGAAAATTCAATGTCAACGATCAAGAAAGTGCCCGAGATATAGTGATCACTGGTCAAGAAATCCACCCAGGTATATTCATTGCAGGAGCAATAACTTCACAAAACTATCCACTAGTCAGGATCCTAAACACTACAAATAAAACAGCAACACTACAACATTTCGATATAAAAACACAACCACTCTCAAACTTTAACACTATTAATACAGACACAATAAAATCAAAAAGAACAGAACAAGTTATTTCCAAATTAAACCTAAACAGCATTCCAGACTACGCCAAAATTCAATTTGAAAAATTATGTCGAGAATTTGAAGACATATTTGCGTTAGAAAGCGAACCTCTAACAACCAATAACTTTTACAAACAAAATATAGAATTAACTGATATTAGAGCAGTGTACACAAAAAACTACCGAATTCCAGAAGCGCACAAAACCGAGATTAGCAGTCAGGTAGACAAAATGCTAGTAGACGGAATAACAGAGAATTCTGTTTCTCATTTTAATTCTCCAATAGCACCCAAAAAATCCAACAACCAAAGTAAAAAATGGCGTTTAGTAGTTGATTTCAGGAACCTTAAGAAAAAGATCTTGGCAGATAAATTTCCATTACCTCGTATAGAGGAGATACTCGAGCAAATAGGCCGAGCCAAATATTTCTCTACACTTGATCTTATGTCCGGATTCCACCAAATACCACTAGAAAAATCTTCTCGAAAACTCACACCTTTCTCAAATAATCAAGGTCACTACCAATACACCCGACTCCCTTTCGGACTTAACATAAGCCCAAACAGTCTCCAACGGATGATGACCATCGCTATGACTGGTTTGACACCGGAAATAGCTTCTTTATACATTGACGATATCATAGTAGTCGGATGTTCACAGTCACACCACATTAAAAATTTGCAAACAGTATTTAACAGATTACGAGAACGTAACTTAAAATTGAATCCTGAGAAATGCAAATTTTTCCAAACAGAAGTCACCTATCTTGGACACCGAATATCATCACAAGGCATAAGCCCAGACAGTGCAAAATACGAGGAAGTTAAAAATTACCCTATCCCAAAAAACGGCGACGAAGTCAGACGATTCGTGGCGTTTCGTAATTACTATCGCCGTTGCATCCCCAACTTCGCAGAAATAGCACTGCCAATTGCTTTAAATCAAGCTTAATATCCCCAATAATACTTCAGGACCCTGATTTCAAAATCCAATTCATTATTTCTACGGACGCTTCAAATGCCGCAGGTGGAGCAATCTTGTCACAAAATATCGACGGAACAGAACACCCAATCGCATACGCTAGCAAAACATTTACCGGCGGAGAAAAGAATACAATACAAATGCAATACATTTGGCAATTATCCATTTTAAGCGTTATGTTTATGGCAGAAAATTCACAATAAGAACAGATCATCGACCCTTAACATATCTCTTCGGAATGAAAAGTCCGTCAGCTAAACTCACACGAATGAGGTTAGATTTAGAAGAATTTGATTTCGAAGCCAAATACGTAAAAGGAAAAGAAAATAACGGACCCGACGCGTTATCAAGAATAGAACTTAACATTGACGATTTGAAGGAAATCAATGTCCGACGCGTCCAAACCCGAGCGATGACAAACCAAAAAAACCAAACATAATGTCCGAGGAAATGAAAAATACTCCTATAGCCCCGCAGCATGATCCACTGCTCGTTCATCCCCAACAAAGATAGTCAAATTGCCTGAAATAAAGGTAAAAATTACCAACTGTAGGAATAAAGAAACACAAATAGAAATTAATATAGTGCACAAGTATGAACAATTATATAAGCGGTATATAAATATAAAAAATATCCAACCAACAGAGCCAGCACTAGAGTCGGTACTCGAAATATTGGATAATGATATCTACAAGCGATTTAGGACCAAGACTCTGAAACTTTCTGCAGAAAGTGAAATATTTAAAACAATTAATTTAACCACATTTAAAATCCTAGGAAACAAGATATTAAAGAATTTAAACATTAAGATTTTCAAACCGCAACTGTTCATATCAGAAACAACGAAGATAAATAAAATCTTACACGATTATCACTCTACGCCTACAGGAGGTCATCTGGGTCAATCAAGGCTGTATAAAAACCTGAAGGAAATTTACAAATGAAAAAAAAATGAGGAAAACAATAGCAAAATATGTAAATAGATGCGAGCTCTGTAGGAAAAATAAGCACCAGAAACAGAATAAAGAGCATATGGAAATAACCACAACACCAACGAAAGCTTTCGACATTGTATCCATCGACACAGTCGGTCCATTTACAAAAACCAAGAACGATAACAGATACGCGGTAGCAATACAATGCTATCTAAGCAAATATATAGTAATAATACTCGCAAAAGACAAAGAAGCAAATTCAGTAGCAAAAGCAATAGTGAATGGGTTCATACTAACATATGGACCTATGAACAAAATTAAAACTGATCTCGGAACTGAATACAAAAACCAGGTCCTTGCAGAAGTATGTAACATACTAAAAATAAAACAACTATACGCAACCGCTGCACTTCCCGAACCCATAGGAGCACCGGAGAGAAACCACAAGTGCTTAAACGAATACCTTAGATGTTTTGAAAATGACGATAGAAATGATTGGGATACATGGATTCCATATTACGCATTCTGCTACAATAGCACACCAAACACAGTACACGGTTACATACCATTTGAACTCATATTTGCCAAAAGTATAAACCTACCATCAGAACTAACAATTAATAGGCCAGTAAGGAGATGAAATACAACTAAAACAAGCTATAAGCAAAGCAAAACAATACCTCCAGGCATCTAAAGTACTAAAGAAACAGGTAAATGATAGTAATTGCAAACCAATATCAATTAAAAGAGGCGACAAGGTACTAATGACAGTACAGAATAGACGAGGACTAGATCCTCTATACAGCGGACCATATATAGTTAAATCGGTAGATAACGTAAATTGCATTATCGAACATATAAATAAAAATAAGATCAAAATACATAAGAATAGACTAAGAAATATAGAAAATTAAAGGCAGAAATAAAAACATTATATTAATTTAGATTACACACCGGTGTTTTTTTTTTTTTTTTTTATATATATTATTTATATATTATTAAGCCAAGCTCAGGGGATACCCTATGATGCAAAGCACAGCGTGGCAGGAAGGAGATAGGGAAAGGATTAAGGGATATGAGGAGATCGGCGGAGGTGCCGAAGTATGTCGCCCTTAAACTTGCGTAGGTTGTATGCCGGAGGAAAGACAGAAGATGGTAGACTGTTCCACATTAGCACAGTTCGGGATAAGAAAGCATCACGGAATTTTAGTGTACGGCCGAAGGTAATTTGAAGGGTAAAAGGATGAGCGCGGGATGCAGCGCGAGTATTGCGTGCAGGAACTATTCTACAAGGGATCAGACTAGATATTTCATCAGAACATTGACCATGCATATAGCGATAAAGGAGCGAAAGGCATCCAACATTGCGACGGTGCTCGAGCGAGTCGATATGACGAGTAATTGCCACATCGCCAATGAGCTTGCAGGCTCTCTTTTGGACAATATCCAATGAAGCTAAGGCTGTGCGATAATTAAGTACAACTAATAGAAAAGCCACTGGAAAAAAAATCTATCGTAATAAATATATGTAAACCTAACAATAAACACAATTAGGAATAAGTAACCATTGTAATCAACTATATAAGCATATCGTAAAAAATAAATGAGTAAACATAAGCGATAAGAAGCCACAATGGCACCATTAATTAAGACCTAACATAACCAAACTGTAAATATAAAAAAAAAAAATTGTAAACACAAATTTTTTTCCTAAGGGGGAAAGGTGTAGTATGCATTTATTTCAATGAATCGATTGATTGCAATAATTTAATATACAATTATTGTGGTCAATCGATTTGCAACAATTTCGAAACCAATACGCATTACAATGCATAAACAAGCAAAATAAAAAGAAATAAGATTTCGACACCAAGTACACTCGGAACTGTGTCAAATAAATCAATAACAAAGAAAACAAAAGAACACTCGACATGCATTTGCCGCGGCGATTAATGATTGCGTCACTGACCAAGCATTTTTGTCGTTGCGATAAATGTATGCCATCATCAGTTCCAAGTGTATGCGGTTATTTTTTTTTCAATGTAAGCATATAGTATGGCAAGCATAGGTTAACGTAGGTTAAGAACAATATATAAATAACCCGGAAAATTTAATAAAGAACATAGTCAGTTGTACTAGCTATAACGATAATAGTCGCCGTAATTTATTTAATTTATAGTGAAAGCTTATAAGCTGCTCCGACGTCTATTACCCTACTTATCTCGGAGTTAGAACTTTGATAAGCTGCTCCAGTGGAGTGAAAGCCTCACGGCTGCTCCTAGGTTTTTTTTCTTCAGCAAGATCAATATCGCTACCTAGAGCTTTATTATTATTCAAACTGTAAGCTTATCACATTATATTTATACCAATTTTAACTTAAAGATAAGTTATGGGAACCAAGGTTATCTATCCAGAAATTGAACGTTTTCACATGAAATTTAAATGTATAAAACTTTTGTGGAATGAACGTTATCACGTGAAATTTAACTCTTTTTCACGGACGGTGAGAAAAATTAAGTGCAAGTATGCATTTTATTTTGTGTGAACGTTAAATTTGTGGGTAGAGAATTTGATGCAAAAAAATATTATTTTTAGAAATAATTGTTTGCATGATCGTGTTGATCATTCTGGGCCCAAAGAAGTTGAGAGAACTACAGTTCGTTTTGATGGTCTCGGGACAGGCGCCTCTACGTCAAAGCTGGTATCATCGGGGGTGGTGCTTGCTCGTGTTCTCCGTTTACATTATAGTGGAAGTTTATACCAGACTACTCCTATGATGATTCCGGCAATGATAAGGTGCGTGGTCGTATAATGGTGCACATGATGATTGTCGATCACGCGAATTTTGTCCTTGATTTGATTGAATTGGATGTCCGATAAAGGCTTGGTATTCAAGTTTATAAGTGGGATGGGCTTAGCATCTACCTTATCGTGTTGCTGCTTTTCTGTGAGAAGGGTCGATAGGTTTGTTAGCGGTAGGAAAGGTGACCTTTGGACATATGAGTATGTGTTTTGTGCGGTTATACTCTGTTGTTTTCTTTAGTACATTTATGGTCCCGTCAGCTATTGAGGTTTGATTTTTTGCTAGGGAAAGCAAGTAGTTTTCATTCTCTTTGAGCTTTTCCATTTCTTCCTCTATGTAATCCGCGTAATTTTTATCCAATACTCCGAATAAACTATGTTGAAGTGTTCCTATGATTTCTAAAGGTTCCCTTCTTTGTCGCTCTTTCATTAGATGATCTCCGGTTCGTTTATGAAGAATCATGTTGTTATGGTGCATTTCTTTTATTATTTGTTGTAGTTCCACTAAAATGGAGTTGCAATAGTATTTATAATTTATCGTTTTACTACACAGATCACTCAGTTTTTCTAAGCAGCTTTCGAATCCGTTTAGTTGTTGGTAATATGTACTTAAGTCATAATAAACGACTACGTTTCATATATTATTTACCATAATGTAAATGGGAGAGGTGTTCCATATATATGCCGGGATTATGGTCAATTGGTAGTATTTCCACTGGGATATTATTAGTGTTGGATGGTGACTGTGCAATTGCGCTTAAAACGAGGTTAAGTACCAGTAGCAAACTGGATGTCCTTATTCGCTTAGGCTGTCTCGTGGGTAGTGCGGTACGCTGAAGTTCTTCTATTGCTGGTCGAACTGGATTATTGGTTGGGTGAATTTTTATACTTCCTGTATGTTTTCTTTTAAATTCATGGCGTGTTGTTGTAGCTACCGTGAGACTTGCAGATTAATGATTATTAGTGTATGTGATTTTGTCTATTCTCGGTATATCATCTGTATTAAAAGGCAGCTTGCATATTTTGCTTATTGGCCTTTTTAGGGTGTTTTTTTACTATTTTAACGGTTACTACGCGTACCAGTCCATCTGAACCAGGGTGTGTGTCTTCAATTCTTCCTAACGCCCAACGACCAGGAGGTTGATTGTCGTCTTTTAGTATAACTATGTCTCCCACTTTGACGTTTGTTGTTTTGTAATGCCACTTGGCTCTTTGTTGTAATCTAGATAGGTATTCCGATGCCCAAATCTTCCAGAAAACATTTTTCAGTTTGGTAATTAATTTCCAAGGTTAAGCAATGCATTGGTTTTTCTAGTGGATTCGGTTCTGGTGGCGTTAATAAGGCGCCTCCTACCAAAAAATGTCCTGGTGTCAGTACTTCCAGATCATTAGGATCATTACTAAGCGGGCAGAGTGGTCGTGAGTTCAGGCACGCCTCTATTTGGGCTGGCAGAGTACTAAATTCCTCAAAGGTTCAATTAACTTCGCCAGCAATACGCTTTAGATGGAATTTCGTCGATTTAACTCCCACTTCCCAAAGGCCTCCGAAGTGGGGAGACGCTGGCGGGATGAAACTCCACTGAGTAACATTATTTGCAAAATACTGGGATGCCTCGTTATGAGAATTCTGTACTATGTTGGAAAATTGCCTGCCTAGCTCATTTTAAGTTCCGACAAACGTTGTACCACAATCACTATACATCTTTGTGCAGTGCCCTCTTCTGGCTGTAAAGCGTTTGTATGCTGCCAGGAAAGCAGCAGTAGTAAGATCGCTGAGGGCTTCTAAATGCAGCGCTTTTTTGGTGTGGCAGACGAACACGGCTATAGAGCATTTATATGACTTGGTACCTCTGCCTTTAGACACGCGGAGATAGAATGGACTAGCGTAGTCAATTCCGGTGTGTGTGAAGGGTTTTGATGGGACCACTCTTGGTGCGGGAAGGTTACCCATTAATTGCTTGGCGGATATACCTCGATATCGGCAGCATGTTGTGCATCGATGTATTATGGCCTTTACTGAGCTTTTTGCATCAATGATCCAGTATTTTCGGCGGAGGTGGGCTAAAGTGGCTTGATTTCCGCCATGAACTGTTTTTAAGTGAACATCTTGAATGATAAGCGAGGTAACTTGATGTCGATGCATTAGTATTATGGGATGCTTCTCATTGAGTGTCAATTAGAAGTGGTCTAGCCTTCCACCCAGACGTAACAGCTGATCATTATCGAAAAACGGAGTTAGAGAAAGTAGCTTAGTTGATCGTGGTAGGGGTTTTCTCGTGGATATTGCTGCAATTTCATTAGGAAAGCACTCTTGTTGTACAATTTTAATACATCGTATAGGTGTTTGATGTAGCTCTTCAGCTTTTATTTATCCGGCTTTACGTTCTGAATGGTGGATACCAGCATACTATATGAACCGGCGACAGTGGGTTAGGACCCGGAGCATCGTAGTCAAATTGCAAAATCTACTGAAGATGTCGTTAGGTATAGTCGCTATCATGGGAGAGGTGACGGCACATCCAGTTGTCACCGTTTCAAGACTGTCTCTTTAATAGATGGATCAGCAGGCCAGCTTTCCTTGGATAACATTAACTACTGTGGACCTGTCCACCATAGTGGGTGTGCTTTTAAATGTGTTGGCGATATGCCTCTGGAGGCGCAATCTGCAGGGTTGTTGTCAGACTTAATATACTGCCATGCTGAGGGCTTTACTGTCGCTCTGATTTCGGCGACTCTGTGAGCAACAAAACGTTCCCCTTTTTACTTTCGCCTTGAATCCATGCTAAAGTGATTTTTGAATCTATCCAAGCGTACACGTTAATATCCTTGAGGTCAAGAGCGTACTTAGTCCTCATCATTAGTTTTGCTAGCAGTAGTGCTGCACAAAGTTCCAGCCGGGGCAACGATGTTTGTTTCCTGCTAGGCGCCACTTTTGTTTTTGCCGTTATCATAGTGACTAAGGATTCTCCTTGTATAGTTTGTACCTTAATATATATAACGACGGCGTACGCCTTCTCAGACGCGTCACATGATCCATGAATTTCTATATTCTGGCAAGTGTTGGTGTACTCTATCCATCTTGGAATGATAATACTTTCAATAGCCGGAAGTTCTTCTTTGAATTGCCTCCATTTATTAGCTAGATGAGATGGTAATGGGCTGTCCCAGTCCAAGTCTGCGAACCACAAATCTTGCATTATAATTTTAGTTCGTATGATCTCAGGGGATAACCAGCCAACGGGATCGAATAGTTTCGCTATCTCTGAAAGAAGAGAGAGCTTCGTTATTGCATGAATTGGTTCCTGTCTTGAGGTTCTCCAAAGGACCTTCAGATATTTTTGGTAGTCGGGATGGACCTTTATCTGCCGGTACATTTTCTCAATGTCGGCAGTAAAGACATATCTGTGCTTCCTCCAGCGTATTATGATCTTGGTTAAATCCGTTTGGAGCTTTGGACCTGTATATAGAGTATCGTTGAGGCTTATGCCGGTAGTAGTGTTTGATGAGGCGTCAAAAAATTTGCGACAATGGGGCTTAGTTTAAAAGTAAAGATTTTCAGAATTTCTGCTGCTCATATGGGATAAATTTAATGTACACGGCGTTATACCACCCTCAAGCGAACCCGGCTGAACTTAAAAACCAGGTCGTCAAAACCATGCTAAGGGCATATGTTTCGGAGAACCACCGGGAGTGGGATAGTCATTTACATAAAGTAGCTTGCGCGATCCGAACGTCAACCCATAAAGCAACAATCTGACGCCTTATTTCATTAATTTCGGCCGAGAGATGATAGTACAGAGGAATAATATAAGAGCGACAGATATTAGTTCTTTTCCAGATAGTACCGAGCATAGTAAGGGATTAGAGCAAGTTAGAGCGGACGTTAAGGAACGATTAAATAAGGCACCAGAAATTAATAAAAAAGCATATAATCTTCGTAGGCGAGACGAGCAATTTCTCCCCAACGATTGGGTTTGGCGACGAAACTACGTTCTGTCTGATTCTAGCAAGTCCTTCAGTTTGAAATTAGCTCCAAAGTATGTCGGGCCTTTTAAGGTAAGTCGGAGAGTTTCCCCTTGGACATACGAGTTGGATGGTAAAGATAGGAAATTAAAAGGGAGAAAGATCTTCGTTCTTTAACGCCAGAACTCCCAACTGATTAGGTCCTTTATAGCCCAATATTTAAGTAATGAAGCTTTTACTATTTTGAGATCATTAAACCGACTATTTGGAAGTAAGACAGTTAGAATACGTTGTAAGCAAATTACGTGGACGTTTATACGGCCTTTCGCAAACCTATGAAATTTTTCTCAGTTGTACAGTTAAGTCCATACACATTTCCTATTTATTTCGTGGGAATTTAGCGTACAACACCCTTAGTATCGGATGTATGTACTAACAGTATTCATCGATCGATATTGTGCTTATAGATTTTTAGGTTTTATTTTAATTAAGTTTTGTCGATTTTCATAATTCAGTAGTGTTTCTGCACTGTATTCTTTATTCGATATTGTGTGATATTTTCTAATAGGACTACCTACTACTACACTTCGAATTTTTTTTCGGAAAATTGTTTACTTTTTGATAGGGTCCATTAGTATTAGGGAGAAGAATTAATCGTGAATAATACGTGGTTACGGCAATATTATCTTTTGAAATTTGCATCGTACGTTTATCATTTTTTTTTGTAAGAAAGAAAAAGTGACTGAAATCCTGCGCAGGTTGTAATTATGCTGTCCTCGTGGTGTTGGGAAAAGATTTTGGTGTGTATCACCAAAACCTTTTGAAAGACGGGGAGGAAATGTTATGTGTCGTTTGTTTTACTTTTTTGAATACCTTGATTCTGCCGAGATATTCTCTTAATTCTAGAATACTGAATAAGATGCGATTGATAATTATATATAGAGGGCATATACTGGATTCACAGGTTAACTAAACACACACAAGCTAAACAGTATAGTCCACACAGCTCAAACACATTTACACGTATCGCCTTAAACACGATGAGTCGGGATAATACAAACCCATACACACCAAGAGTCCAGTCAAACAAATAGCCAGATCGGAACAAACAGGAACAAACACACAAACCCCAACACGTACACATTCTCAACACGTAAGTGCAGCATAATCATACTCAACCGAATAGCAAGCTTGTTTTCTTTAAATATGTAATGCATGCTGTCTCCCGTTTATATTTTCTATATATATATTGTAGTAGCCTTCTGTTAGCCAGAAATAGAAATTTATATATTCCGTTTTGTTAATAATGAAAATATTTGTAGTTTTTCATATTTCAAATTTAAATTTAGAATCAATAATTTTTCGTCACTATCAACCGTGGCATTCCTCAATCAGCAGTGGTACAGTATTTGATTGGAACATGTATGGTATCTAAGTGGTCAGTCTGTGGGGAGAGCTAAAACGTGAGAATTCCAAATTTGCGAAGAACGAAAAATAATCAAAAAAATAAAAGAAAAAAAGGAAAAAAAATTTTTACAAAGGAATACAAAAAATAATTAAAGAAAAAAAAATTAAATAAACCAATTTACACAAATTCGTGGGATCTGGATTGAGTACTCGGCGTAGATAAGAAAAGTCTATCTTGAAAACGGAATTAATTAAGGCAGACCACGTGTTGATTGATGAGACAAGGATTTCTATCGTATATTTTGCAAATGTAAGTTTGTTCTATTATTTTTTTTCATACTTTAGTCATTTTAAATTGGAATGCGTATATAGGAAATTTAGAGAAAAAAAGCATGTTCGATTACGCTTTAAGATTACTTTTTACATTTGTTACATCCCAAGCTGATTAAATTAAATTGAACTAAGTACTTATATTCTGCTTGCGGATTAATTTATTGGTGTTTTGGTAAATTAAGGGAAAAAAGTGGGAAGTAGAAAAGGGAGTTTTCGTGGTTTACCCTAAAAAAAAAAAAGAAAAACTACGTGGCGCCCAACAATTATTTTGCTAGTTGCATATCCTCTTTTGTAATGTGAATAATGATATCTCTATCCACCGAACCCATGCCCAATCCTCCAGGAGCTAGCTGAGCTCGCGCAACACGCGCCTGCGTGACAAATTTATTAGGCTTAAATTTAATTCAATTAAACAATTTTAATAATATTTTTGGCAGAATTCTAGATTTGTTATCCCTGATTTAGTAGTAGACATTAGTGCGGTTAAAAGTCCGTTGACGCCAGTTGATTTTCATCATAATGCCATTAGCTTTAGTATTTCTCTTTATGATTTTGCTCCTTTACAGAATTTTATCGATAAAATTGAATTTAATTTTAACAAAGTTAATTATTTATATCTTAATAACTTTTTCTCTAACATAAATTGGTCCTTTTTGGAACATTGTGATCTGCTGAGAGCATACAACAAATTTCTTGACGTTGTCCATGAAGGCCTACTAAAATTTTTAAAAATTAAATTAAATTTAAAAAATTTAAATGTAGTAATAAACACCCAAAATGGTTTGTAAACGGTCTTTTAAGATTGAAAAATGCTAAGACAAAGGCACAGAAGCAATATAGGGCTACTGGCAGCAGCGCTGATGAGGCGTTGTTTCATAGACTTAGAAAGGAATACGAGGTCCTGCATAGGTATCTGTATGGTCAATACCTGTATTCAATTGGAAACAGCATTACTCTAATAGTAAGGCCTTTTGGTCATTTATTAAATCCAAGCGTACGACTTCTTTTTTTCCTAAGGTTTTAAATTGCAGTTCTAATAAGTCGTTCGGTTTGCACACCAGCTGCCATATTTTTGCCTATTACTTCAAATCTATTTATAGTAATGAATCTTTTAGTGAATTGGATCATGAATATCCGTTAACACAGATACATCTCCTTTGGATGTTGGTCATTTATCGATTAATGCTGATGATGTCTTGATGGGTCTCAATGATCTCGATTCCACCACAAGACCAGATTCAGATGGGTTAGGTCATTCGCTACTAAAAAATTGCGCTGTTTTGCTGGCCGATCCTTTATGCAAAATTTTTAACCTATCCTTAAGTACCGGTACTTTCCTTGATGATTAATGATTAATCACTCCTTTATTTAAAGTAGGTTCTAAAAGCACTATAGAGAATTACAGATCAGTCTCTGTTATGAAAGTCGTACTTAAATTACTAGATTATATAGTTAGCTTATATTTATAATTATATTATATATATATATAGTTTCTGAACAACATCGCTTTATTGTGTAACTAATCTTACATTATTTTCGAACTATGCTATAAGTGCTTTCGAAGATCGTGTTCAAGTGGATACTATTTATTTAGAATTTTCGAAGGCATTTGATAAGATCAGCATTCCTCTTCTCATTCATAAATTGAAAAATATAAGTAGTTACGCTATGCCGGTTCTGGCGCACTGTGTTAGCTTCCAGGATTTCGCCACAGATGGCACCACCATCTCTAGGTGGTTTGAGTCCATACTAAATGTTGGGTTGTGTCTTGACTGTATTGGTTTATATCTTGGATGCACCGTTTGGTCTTGGCTGGTTTATGTCTTGGATACACCATTGAGCCTTGACTGGCTTATGCCTGTGATACACCATTGAGCCTTGACTGGTTTATGCCTTGGATGTGTCATTTGATTTTGATTGCGCCCTAGCGACAATAGCCGGTACTACCAGCATGCTCCGGTACTACGGTTTTCTTGGATGTGTGTGGATGTGTCATTTGGTCTTGACTACACCCTAATGGCATTAGCCATTTCTTGGATGTGTGGTGCGCCTAAATGTGGGTTTTTTTCTTATGATTTTGTATCAGATATCCTCTACGGATACGCCATTTCTTGAGTAAGGTTACCTAGCGGCATTAGCCGGAGCTATCAGCATCCCTTGGTTTTGCTGTTTTCTTTTATTAGCGGAGAAGCTGTAGATATCAGCATGACGTCATCTTGGTTTTGCTGCACCTAAATAAGTTTTCTAAGCGGGGATACATCGATCGAATTTAACAACACCTTGGCTTGACGTTTTCTTAGCAAATTATTATTGAGTCTAGGGTATGTGTATTGAAAAGTCTTATGTTTTATATACACTTGTTTTATTTCCAATAAAATTTCTTATTACAAAAGTATTTCTTATAGCACATTGTCCAATATGAACTTTGTAAGATGGTGCATTTGTGGTAATCTCTATTAGTTTTCCACAATTATAGTCATCTTCGACGTTGATAATGATTTCACCCCCTCGAACTATCTTCTGCATGCAATAAACTTTTTCAGCTTCCTTTACATATATGGTTTTGTTTCGAAGCAGTGGTTCAACTATAGTGTACAGCTTGTGATACAGTATGTAGCCATCATCCCAGCGGTATCCATGAAAATTGGGTTCAAGCCATTTTACTTGCCTCTTTTTTGCTGAAGTCAAATCTTCGTATCTGAACGGTGCTTGAAATATAAAGTGCTGCATCTGGTTTTCATTCTTTAAAATTGCCAGTTCTTTAGTGATAAATTCATTGAGGTTTATTTTGAATCCTTGAACGTCTACGATGACAGCCATCTTCTTAATTTAACTTTCTAACTTCACTTGTCAGCGGACTGTATTCCAATATTCGATAGTGTAGAAGCGGGCAATATGCTGTAGTATTAGCCGGTATATTTTCAGATGTCTTGAATTCTAGCCTTATGTCAACAAGCCCAGTTTTTATTGTTTCATTTTGATATGAGCAATCAATGATAGCAGTCGGAGCATCAGTTTTGAACTTCTCCCATGTGAGGAATGGCTGATACTGATGACCATAGTGTGATTGTGTAAACTTTATATACATCTCATACAGCAATGCGTATCTATTCAAATCAAATTTCAAATTCAAATCAACATAGCGATATGATTCTGAGTTCAAATGAACTGTAACATCGGTAAGTCGGCAGTGATCAAACTTGCTTGCATCTTTGGTTTTATCGTTCCTTCGATTCGTTTGTAATGCTGAGATGATAAATCGAGGTTTCTCCAGTTGAGTGGAAGTCTTAACTGACCAGGTTTGATGCGTGGATTCCGGTAGTACTGGATACTCATATATGTCCCAGCTGCGGAATGGTATTTGTATCGGGCGACCTCTCCCGATAATTTTAAATAGTTGCAGCTTTTCATCATCGGATACTGTAACATGCGGAATGCTCCATTGAAGTTTGGTAATTTCAATTTTCACCACATCTGTGGGTGATATAATGGCATTAGCACCTGTCCTGTTCCGAATCAATATGAGTTCATGTTTGGAATTTATCAGAATTTTCTTGTAATCTTCAGCGAATCCCAATAAATATTTCAGAGGTACACAATAGTTAAACAGTCCATTGGTTGGTATACCGGATGAATCTGCTGACCAGCTGTCGTTTAGTAGTATCCAGCTTACATTTGCATTTAGCGATACGTAGTTTTTTAATGTTGTCGCAATCCCAAGATTTCTTGTACGATCGAGATCCACTGCATTCAATTCATAGCGTATTTCCTCAAAAAGAAATGGTAGAGCGTTGTTAGCTAATTTTGCAGTTGCTGAAACGGCTCCATCCAGCTTTGTTAGAGATCCCTCAATGTAAAGAAAACTCCTGCTGGGTAGAAGATTCAAGTCCTAATGTTGTACAGAGTTACGGATTTCATCGCTGTTTTAAATGATGTTAGAAATGGTGAATAAGAGTGATGTTCAAATTTGGTAACACTGTTATCAAAGCGAGCGTCTGGTGCAATATCTAATATTCCTTTATTCATTGTTTCAGCGTTAAGCCTATTGATTGTAAATATGCTGTATTTGCAGGTGTTAATGTAGGTCTTGACCGCTTCAAGGTTGTCCGCTGACTAATGATCTTGTCTGCTCGGAGCTCGTATTTATCATTATTGATTAAGTCACCATCTTGGTCAAGGAGCTTCAATGTTAGAGAACTTATACGTTTGGTGTTCACAAGCAAATAGATTACATTTTTGGTTATTTTGGTATTTGGTATTTTATACCCAGTTCCCACGTTCGGTGAAAACTCGTGGAGAATGTGTACTTGTGTGTTGTTAAAGAATGAGCCTGATATAATATTACATTCGATGCGTATAGTATTTACTTTAATGATGTTGACTGGCAACTCTGATGTATGCACTATATTAGCAGATAAGTTTCTCTTACTGAATCCTAGCAGAGAAGCTATGGATCTCTGTTTTTCAAAATGTGTTTCTTCAGTTGCCTTAACTTCACTCTTCAATGTATTATTGTTAGCCTTTATCGCAACCTTTATCCTTTTCCCTTGTTTATCCAAGTATTCTTGTACACATTTTGCTATATCATCAATCTCACAGGATGCAACAGGTATCTCAACAACCTCATTCCCTACATGAACCAGGTTATTACTCACATCAATATTTGGTATAGAGTTGTATGTTTGAAAATCAATTAAACCGCAAACATAATCAGTTGCTAGCTCCAGCGGAGGAAAGTACTCCGCAGTGAGTAGAGATGAATTTCCTGTGAGAGTAAGTGTTGGTGACAAGGTGGTTGATAATGAACTGTCACAATTTCAATATAGATACATTTATTTATAGATAATAATTAATGGCTATAACAATTATATAAAAACTATAAACATAAGTGGCCGCAAATTACTGCATCATAATTCTGATAAGAACTGTAGTTGTACGTAATATTACTACCCAAGTAGTTTATGAGCTCCCTTGGTGGTTGGAGATTGCCAAAGCTATCAAAGTATTCGATGTTATCACCTTTATTTTAGTACGCTACCCAGTGTGTACCTGCTCCAATTGATATGTCCAACTTAACAATACCGCTTTCTCGCTTCCATGGCTTTTTAGGTAGATTATCACGCATAAATACTCCTCTGAAGTGCGGCAAGTGTGTGGTAAACTTGTGAAGATCCAACTCGTTTAGCGGTCTTTTGGGTAGCGTCTTTAATAGTGTTTTGGTTGAGGTTGTAAATAGAGTGCAAGTCCTTTTCTGTACGGCTTCAAGAACAGCCCGTTTCCATCTTTACCAACCGCTATAGTTTCCATTGCTTGGTTACGACGTTTGCTTTCATCCAATTTTGCCTTTGCCGCACTGGTATCATATACTGCTTTAGCTATGCCTGCTGCACCTCCCGACAGTGCGCCCAATGCTGAAAGCCCAGCAAACAACGGGATGAGGAACGGAAGTGCCCCGCCAACCTTTGGTACAGGTATCACTCGTGGAGTTTTAATTGATTTCTTCTTTCTTTTCACAATATTTTTAGCTGCACTAAGGGCTTTTTTGTAGCTTCCATCAAGTCTTTTGGTTTTTTGATTTTTAAAATCTTACGTGCATTTCGTACTACTTCTCGGAATGTGGGTTGGCGTTTATTTTTAACCTTAAGACCCATACCTAGCTTTAGTTTAGCCTTCATTGCATTTGTTATAAGCCAGGCGTTGGCACGTTCACTCTAATTTGCATCCGTAGATTTTGCACGCAGCCAGGCTTTTTCAACTAATATTTAATCAGCTATATGTCGATCACTTGTATCTTTATGTCGCGAGTATGCTATATCGTCATCTTTGCAGGCTGCGTCCAGTGGATTAATGCCTGGATCTCCTCTCGCCAATCTTTCTTGTAACTTTGTTCCTGGTCCACAGTACTGGTATCCCTGTAGATATAATTCTACAGATAATTTGTTGATGACTGAATTTAATAGTCCTCTGCCCCCTTTCAAAGATTTGCTGGAGCGTTTCGATTTGTGATCCGACATCTTATAAGGTTCCGATGATACTGTTGAAATGTAATATAAACAGGTGAACTTATAGGAATCCCGTTAGTCTTCAATATGCGGTTCATTAAACAACAACAAGCTTTTCTTGTTCGAAATGCTGATGTAGCTGTTATGAAGGTGAAGAAAAAGCATGGTCCCCTATTGCCTAATAGTATAAGGAGCATCATTGTTGGACCATCGAATTGTGGAAAAGCTAATGTTATGATAAGTTTGCTGGAGCATCCTAATGGTCTGAGATATGAAAATATTTACATATATTCCAAATCTTTACATCAACCAAAGTATGAATACTTGAAGCGAGTGATGACTCCCATATCATGATTGGGAGTAGTTGTTCTATGCGGATCCTGGCCCACTTTTTCCATACAAAAAGTGTCCGGAAAATTCAAATTGTTTTAGTCTACGTCACAGGGCCTGCCTGCCTGAGGGAATTCCTTCTAACGTCATCTGGTTGGCTGATCCCCGTAAGCTGTTCAAGCTCTTGTCTTAGCTGATTTTTTAATAAAATAATGTTTGATTTTTGTTGGAATCTAACCGCGAACGCTTGGTTTTGTAAAATCCGATGCGCTCTACCATGAGACCATGGAGGTGTTGTGTGAATATTCTTTAAAGTTGCTATATATAGGTAGAGTTCTGGGCCAGAGTTTTTATCTAGAACTCTCACCCGCAGATGGCGCCAACTTCGCTAGGTGGTTTTGAGTGTTTGTGTTTTGGATGTACCTTTAAGTCTTGACGGGCTTATGTCTTCAATACACCATTGAGCCTTGACTTGCTTATGTCTTGAATGTATCATTTGGTCTTGAGTGCGCCCTAGCGGCATTAACCGGTACTACCAGCATGCTCCGGTACTACAGTTTTCTTGGATAGATATGTGGTGCGTCTAAATGTGGGCTTTTTTATTATGATTTTTCTTGAGCTCCTAAATGCAGGCTTTTGGTTTTGAACTAATATTAGTATTAATTAAAGTTAATAGTAGGAAATTTTTGTTCATGCCAATGGATTCTAGATGTTTGGGGTGGTAGTATTAGGGGGGATAAAATTTTCATCAGAAATCCTATACGGGCTATGGTTTTCGAGATATTAGCGATTTTACCTTTTCATATATAGTTAATATTATTAATAATTCAAGCTACCTAGGATAGTTTTGTTCATGCCAATAGATTCTAGATGGTGTTAGTGGGTTAGAGGTTAGGTTAGGTTAGGTTAGAGGGGGGATAAGATTTTTGTTAGAAATCCTCTACGGGCTATGGTTTTTGAGATATTAGCGATTTTCCCTTTTTAGATATAGTTAATATTAGTAATAATTCAAGTTTTTTTGCCCATGGGGTGCTGCGCCTAAATGTAGGCTTTTTATTATGATTTTTCTTGAGCTCCTAAATGTAGGCTTTTGGTTTTGAACTAATATTAGTAATAATTAAAGTTAATAGTAGGAAATTTTTGTTCATGACAATGGATTCTAGATGGTTGGGGTGGTAGTATTAGGGGGGATAACATTTTCATCAGAAATACTCTATGGGCTATGGTTTTCGAGATATTAGCGATTTTACCTTTTTAGATATAATTAATATTAGAAATAATTCAAGTTTTTTTGTTCATGGGAGTGCTGCGCCTAAATATAGGCTTTTCATGTTGGTTTTGAATTGTAATATTAGTAATAATTAAAGTTAATAGTAAGAAATTTTTGTTTATGCCAATGGATCCTAGATCGTTGGGGTGAGAGTATTAAGGGGATAACATTTTCATCAGAAATCCTCTACGGGCTCTGGTTTTCGAGACATTAGAGATTTTACCTTTTCAGATATCGTTAATATTATTAATAAGTCAAGTTAACCTGGGGAGTTGTAGATATCAGCATGATGTCACCTTGGATTTGCTATTTTCTTACTTGAATATTTGTTAGCGAGGAATTTGTAGATATCAGAAGTTCTGGATCACTTTCTATGGGGATGCTGGGTATCAAATATTAAATGTTTACCAAACATTAGGCATGCTTCCCCTGTTTATGATGCAATTTGATATCACCGCTATAAACAAATTCACATTTAAGCTGAATGGTTCATACACACCTGTGTAAGCTTCCTGTTTACAAATTCGCATTTTAGCTGAATGAGTCATGCACACCTGTGTAAACAAATTTAAGCAATATCAGCACATTTATTCTTTTCATGTAATTTGATACCACACTACCTGTAGGCACCCAAAAATTTTATTGTCCCAAGAATTTTTACCGATGGAAATGTTTCATTGGAATTCGCATAAAGTAAAAAAATTTTACATTTTCTTTTTATCTTGAAATGCATTCATGTAATAAATGTCATTTGATATTTGCAATTTCACCTAGCAGAATAATGTAATCAAATTAATTTGAATGATTTATGTTTTTTTTGTTAATCGTGTAATTCGATATCATCTCAGCCTGTAAGCAAATTCGTTCGACTTCATCCTGTGCAATGATTATTGTAGCAGCAGGATCATTCATGTTTACAAACCGTCCTATAAAAGCCCATGCAAAATCTTGGGGAGCATCAGTCAGTTTTAGTGAGTCTCCGTGATAGTACATAAAAAATAAAAATGTCTTCGGTGTTAGTAAATAAAAGTTTTTCAATAATTGAAAATTTCCGGAAGGTTGTGTTTAACAAATTCAGAGAATAAAGACTATATTGTTAAAAAGTGTAACAGAAACATACATAAATTTCAAGTTGCATTTCGGGAATGTAATAAGAGTGCAAGGAAACGACATTTCGGGAGCTGTCTCGAGCAAGTTAAAGCATTGAGAGCGCTATTGAGAACTCCCCGTCGAGGTGGAGGAATTACTCGCGTAAGAAGAAGTGATTTTGTAAAGTGGGAGGAAATAAAGACAGCGTTCGCAGACAGAATTCGGCAAGGTGTTATTGCAAATTTAAAACATATCGATCTGCAGCTATTTATGCAAGACGCTGCCAAATTATTTACGCGCCGTATTAAGAACACTCTAAAACGTTATTTTAATATTAAAGTTTCTACAACGTTTTGCGGCGCATTTGTTAAAGAAAGTGCTGACAATGAAAACATAAAAGACATTAAATATTTCCAAGCAAGAACTACTCCAATTAGTGCAGATGATAATTTGGAGGAGTGATTTAAATCAAACATTTTGGATCCAATACACACTCAGCTGGAAGAATTGCAGGAAAAAGACAGTGGCTGGGCACCGCACTCTATAATACACTTAGCGGTGCATATCAGCAAGTTTGAGTCGATTCGGGGATCATTTTATATACATCTGCCGATGGAGATTGCTTTAAAGAAAGCTTGCATTAATGTACAAAATAATGATGAAGCATGCTTCGCGTGTGCCGTAATCTCAGCGCTATACCCTACAAATGTTCATTCTGAAAGGATATCATCATATCCACATTATTCAACTGTACTTGATTTAAATGGGATAACATTTCCCATGACACTTAAGAAAATTGCACAATTTGAGGACCAGAGCGATTTATCAAGAACGTGTTCATCCTAGGGAAAGAGCGTTCTTTCACCACAGTTCCAGTTAGACTTTTACGAAACACAAGATGTATCGACATGTAAATCTCTTAATGCTACAAGATGACTATAATCAGGATGATGATGATGATGGCAGATATCATATCTGCTGGATTAAAGATCTTTCGCACCTCATATCGGGACAAACTTCAAAACATAAGTCTAGAGTTTACATATGCGACAGATGTTTGTTCTACGTTTACTCTGAAGAAAAAACTAACATCACACACTTGTTGTGTAGTTGAGCGATCTTACGAGTACCTCCATTGAGATCACCTGGTATTATATTTTCGTTCCTAACGGAGCAGCGGAGTGCAATTTCCGCTATAGTAGGCGAAGCCTTGTTGTTAAAGAAGTGGCGAAGCCAAATGAGGCTTTGCACCAATTTAATTAACGTTTAGCTTGTTGTTAAAGAAATGGCGAAGCCAAATAAGGCTTTGCACCTATTTAATTAACGTATAACTTGTTACTGAGAAATAGGCGAACCCAAATGGGGCTTTGCACTTATTTAATAAACGTACGCTTTGTTGAAGACTGAACTAACTCTCAACTTTATTCTTATTACTGCAGTATATTTATACAAAAATTGTCTTACTCTAAGACTACTAATACTATACAGAGTGTAAAATCTTCAACCATGAAATGCAAGTTGAGATAACAAAAAAAAAGGAAAAAAAGACACTCAATACTTCTTTTAAATTTTATTCTCGATAATTTAAAATAATCTTATCAAACAAATGCTTTTTCAAATCCGCACACTGAACCTTGCTAATCGCTCTTCCAGCCCGTCTCAATCTAATAATCTTTTTATTTCAAACGAAAAATTAACCGCTTTTTTCATTTCCCCAATCACTCTGTTGCACCAAGCCGCATGTCTTTTCAAATCATGCCCTAACTGACTGCTTGAACAGCTGAGCAAGAGCCAAGATGACGTCACACTTGATATCTACAACTTCCTCGCTAATAAAAGCAAACAGCAAAACGAAGGCAGTTGGTAGTACCGACTAATGCCACTAGATAACCTTACCCAAGAAATGGTGTTTGCACTCGAATCCTGTAAAAGCCTAGGCGCATGCTGATATCTACAACTTCTCCGCTAATAAAAGAAAAACAGCAAAAGCAAGGCATGCTGGTAGTACCGGCTAATGTCGCTAGGGAACTTTACTCTAGAAATGGCGTTTGTACTCGAATCCTGTAAAAGCTTTGTTACCAAGAAACCCCACTGACATCTTCTAGAATCTGTTCATGGTGATGTTATGTTGTGAAATTCGATTGATGCTGATATCTACAGCTTCCCTGTTAAGAAAACTTATTTAGGTGCAGCACTTGAAAACAGCAAAACCAAGATGACGTCATGCTGATATCTAACACTTCTCCACTCCAATAACCTTCATGTGGTCTATTTTTAGATATTGAATTTCATAACATGCTGCAATGATCACAATTTCCACTGCTCGTGCTCAAAACAAGTATTAACATGTTCTTGACATCGATTCAACATTTTTATGAATCTTGAATCTTGGAAAGGTAGTCGTGAAACTATTTTGCTTCAATCAAATAAGGACATATACCACCAATCTAGTGCATAACATACATCGATTCAATCCCCATATCACCCATGAAAGTTTTTCTTTTACACTACACAACATTACATTAATTCATCTCAGTGTTACATACATACATATCCACAGCTAGGAAGTATATGACCAAGTCCCGAGTGAGATGTTCACTAAAGCTTCCTAATGTGTTAGAGCAAGACAGATGATAAGAAATATCATGGGATTTTGCTGCCGAACTCTCATAGCCTAACACAGACATTTGCTCTGGATCGCTTTTTGGATGTGAAATACAGAGAAAAAAGTTTATAACTTAAGATATAAAAATAGATAATGAATTTGATGTGGATAAATATTGTGTGAAAAATTGATTTGGTATATATTATTTACAGTTGTTGTTGTTTTTCAGTAGAGAAATTGGAAATCTTATATTTTCAACTTTCACTAGTCATCTACAGCATATTCCACATATTATTCACAGCTCTCAAGTACTCATCTAAGGCAACATATTATACTATATTAATATAATAACTCAACCTTCTTTCATTAAAACTTTTAATTTAATCAACTCCTAACCTACTTTCATGGTAAGATTTAAAGATGAATAAATAATACTTCCATATCCTACTAGAATTATATCATTCCAAATACCCACTCTCAGCATCGAGGTCTTCACTATTGAACTTGAAACATTATCAACTTTTTTCCGACCTTCCTGATACTCGTACAACACCATTTCGAGGAGATAAAAACCAAATACCATACATCAAAACTTTTAACTTAATACATAACTTACAGTACCTACTCTAAGCCCCCCTACTACGATCTTCACTATGGACACTTTCAGGCTAGGCTAACAAGGTACTCTAGAAAGAAAAATTTGATGAGAAGTCTTTTACTGTACCCATACAACTTTCACTATTCATCTAAGCAAACATATCATACTATATTAGTATCACCTCACATTGATATCATAGGTCATCAAAGTTTTAAATTTAACCCACCCAAAAAGAAATTTTATTGAAAATAAAAAAACAATTTTTTCATAAAACCTAAGACCTTGCAATACACACATCCCTACATCGAAAATTTTCTGATAAGACTTTAATTTCCATTACATCATGTTTCTTAACATGCCAAGCAGCCGTGATCTATTTTTAGATATCGAATATCATAGCATGATCACTCTTGTTTATAAAAGATTTTTAATCCACAGCTTTTGTTATAGTTGTTGTTGTTGCTTTTTTTCAGCAAAAGAAATTTTTCAATTATAAGTTCCACTACTCATCTAAGACATCATATCCTACATATTAATATCAGTTATTGTTGTTGCTGTTTTCAGCTAAAGAAATTGGGAATCTTACATTAAAAAACATAAATCACTCAATTTGTTTACTTTACTCGGCTGCTGTGCGAATTTGTTTACATTATTCGACTGTGATCACAGCTCCCAAACAACTTCCATTACTCATCTAAGACAAGATATCATACTACATTGATATCCTAACACCACCTTCTTTCATCAAAACATTTAATTAAACCCACTCTCAACCTAATGGTAAAAAAATAATGTGATCACTTCAATAGTATGAAGATAAAATTATCATATTCTTATCAGCTTCATGTGAACTATGATATCTGGGTCAATCAAATCTCATAACAGCGTGACTGATTGAGAAATTTTATTGATAATAAAAAAAAATTCGTCATAAAATGTAAGACTTTTCAATACAAACTCCTAGATACAAAAAAGACATTAATCGCTCAATTTGTCTGCTTTACTCGGACGTATTTGTTTACGCAAGATATCAAATTACCAGCCGCCTGGCCACCTTTTGTAATGCTTTACTTTCCATTTCTTCTAATGATTTCATGTGTCGTACCATCCCAAGCAGCCGTCATTTATTTTTACACATCGAATATCATAACATGATCATATAAAAGACACCTACAGACCACAACTGACGTTATTGTTGTTGTTGTTGTTGTTTTTTTCAGCAAAAGAAATTTTCAATTATAAGTTCCACTACTCATCCAAGACATCATATCCTACAGATTAATATCAGTTGTTGTTTTCAGCTAAAGTAATTGGGAATCTTACATTAAAAAAAATAAATCGCTAATTTGTTTACTTTACTCGGCTGCTGTGCGAATTTGTTTACATTATTCGAGCGCGAATTTGTTTACTTTACTGGACTGGGCGAATTTGTTTATGCAAGGAATCAACTTAAAAGCATTCCACCTGAAGAGCAAAATTAGGCCTTTACTAATTTCCATTACTTATCTAAGTGAACATATCTACCAACATTCGCTCCAATCAGCTTTGGCTGAGCTATTTTTAGATATATCATCACATGGCGCAATGTTTATAAAAGACACATACAGATTAAGATCATCAAATCTTTAATCCACAACTTCGATTACAGTTGTTGTTGTTGTTTTTTGTTTTTTCAGCTACTAATATTAATTACACATGAGAAGGTAAGATCGCTCATATCTCGCGTAGAGGATTTCTAATGAAAATTTTACCCCTAGTACTAATACTATTGACATGAACAAAAATATGAATTAATATTAATACTTATTACACTAATTTTCTAAGGGAATTTCACATTTATTATCTGCATAAATACACAGCTGCACACATCCACCCGCGCCTTAGATAACGTTTCCTCAGCCACCAAGTAGCCCAGCCCAACATACCACAGGCACTCATACTAAAGTAAACAGCTAAAACCAAACTCAAGCTGACAAGTATACAGCCCCGATATAAATTCGGTTAGGGTATTTCACATCATTACTTAATACACATTCTACCCAAGCCTTGGTACAGGTAACATAGCTCAGTCCAAGACACCTCAGGCAGTCCTAGTCATAGTATTATATATTGCCACTAAAGCTCTCAACCAGCCCCCCCAGCACACAGACACAGGAGCGGGCACCTCAAGGTCAAATTGTAGCCTCCAAGACCAGATAAAACTTAACCAGCAACCTCCACCAATAAAGATTCCCACCACTTCACAAATATTTATAGCTACGATCTCTGAAATGAAAGATAAGCGAGCTCCAGAAACAAAATCAAAGACCTATGCTATTTTCCTATGCTGAAGAGTGCTAAGAGTGATCTCGTATCCCCAAATTGATCTCGTATCCCCAAAACTCGAGATCAAGAACTTAATGTCAACTTAGAGGCTACGAGTCCGAGATGAAAAATAAGCGAACTCCAGCAACAAGATCGAAATACTATGCTATTTCCCTATGCTGGAGAGTGCTGAAAGTGATCTCGTATCCCCAAAATGATCTCGTATCCCCAAAATTCGAGATGAAAAATAAGCCAACTCCAGCAACAAAATCGAAGTCCTATGCTATTTCCCTATGCTGGAAAGTGCTGAAAGTGATCTCGTATCCCCAAAGTGATCTCGTATCCCCAAAACTCGAGATGAAAAACTTAATGTCAACTTAGAGGCTACGAGTCCGAGATGAAAAATAAGCGAACTCCAGAAAAAAATTGAAAACCTATGCTATTTCCCTATACTGAAGAGTGCTGAAAGTGATCTCGTATCCCCAAAATGATCTCGTATCCCCAAAATTCGAGATGAAAAATAAGCGAACTCCAGCAACAAAATCGAAATCCTATGCTATTTCCCTATGCTGGAGAGTGCTGAAAGTGATCTCGTATCCCCAAAGTGATCTCGTATCCCCAACATCCAAGACTCAATGGTGCACCAAATACACAGTGGTGCATTCAAGGCACAATGGTGTATCCAAGCCACAAACCACACATCCCGGTAGTACCGATTAATCCCGCCAGGGCGCAGTCGAGACTCAATGGTGCACCCAAGACACAGTGGTGTATCCAAGGCACAAACCAATAGAGCCAAGACACAAACCTACATTTAGTATGGCTCAAACCGCCTAGCGACGGTGGCACCATCTGTGGCGAAATCCTGGAGGCTTAAAAAGTGAGCCAGAAACGCCAAAGAACAGCTACTGGTATAGACTAGTGGGGTGGGATCTGGAATGGTTAGATGGTTACAAATAGAAGCGTTACCTTATTAAAAAAATGATTACTGGCAAATCATAGTTATATAAAATTTGCAGGTGCTATCTTTTTCAAAACTTAATTTAAAAATGGTTTACTAATTCCCAATATGATATAGTGCAATAATTGTCTCTTGCAATTTTCAAATCAAATTAAAAAGGATTTATATCATGTACACGCCATTTTTTAGCTAGAACGTTGGGCAATATGAGACTAAAGAGCATATAATTATAGATTAACAAATCAGAAAAATTAACAATAAAGTCATTGCATATTTACTTCTGGTAATTTGCTATTCTCAGTAATATATGGACCACGGTAGTATTATTATTAGTAGTAGTGAAATTATAACTTTATCCTTTTTATCTCATTTCACTTTATATCTTTGATTAGTTGCATAGTCTAAGATTGCTCTTACCATTATCTTATTTCCTCTTTAGTACCGATATGTTTTCTAGTATTACTCTTGCGATTACTAGTGTCTGGTCTGGTTTCCAACCAGTCAAGATAATGAATATAATTACTTTATTGTTAATTTTTCTGATTTGTTAATCTATAATTATGCTCTTTAGTCTCATATTGCCCAACGTGATACGTATAGCTATAGCTAAAATATGGCTTGTACATGAAATAAATCCTTTTTAATTTGATTTGATTTTTTCATTTGAAAATTGCAAGAGACAATTATTGCACTATATCATATTGGGAATAAGTAAACCTTTTTTTAATTAAATTTAAAAAAAGAAAGCATCTGCAAATTTTATATAACTATGATTTGTCAGCAATAATTTTTTAAATAAAGTAACGCTTCCATTTTTAACTATCCCAGATCCCACCCATCTAGTCTATACCATTAATTTATTATATTCCATTCCTCCCGTGTAGCCTGCAATCCCATATCCTACCCTTTACAACAATTAAAAACAAAAAAGAAATGCACACAATCACATCACATTATTTTCTTCAAACGCTTATGCAATCGCAGTCACCTAAAACCCTAAAAGCCATCGAATGCGCTAAACTGCAGTCATATTGAACTAAAAGATAAATTCTAAGGCAAAAATCATCATATCTCGTCTTACTTCGCACAACCAGCCAAAATTCTAAGAAAAATTCAAAAATGTTCCAAGTACGTCACCACAGCAAAACATGAGCGCAAATGTTGCGCAACATATAGTCCGATAACTTTCTTCACTCCCCCTACGTTTTTCCAAACCATCCTCTTGAACGAAAATGTTGCAGAATTGAAGTAATCGGACACATGTTAGTGGATATTGCGATGTATCCACCCTTAGCTTCTTTTGGTTTTCCTGTCGCGCCCTCACGAGATAGGGGTTGGTCACCAGAGACTTTTTTTATTTAGGATCATATTCTGAATTATATAGCATTTTTAATTTTTTCAACAATTTTACCTCCTCCAAACCGCACGCACGGCAAGTAGATTGTCACGCGTTCGGGGGTGTTTTTATTGTCTTTCACCTTCTTCTTTCTTTAATTTCCTTGGTTTTTGTATTAAAACGTATATATGTATATGGTAATAAGTTTGATAAATTTGGATTTTTCCTCTTCTTCTTTTAAAAATTGATCAAGAAAAGATATGGGGAGTTAAATGTGAAGAGTTGCAATGCAATAAAGCTAAGAGGGTTAATCCTGGATTGAGTTTTCTTAAGTTTACTGAGATGGGAGTTGTAATATTTGATTAGTGGATAATTGCCTGCCGCTAAAATTTTCCACCTTCAGCAAAATGTGCGTATGTATTTTTTCGTCCTTTAATGAAGATGATCATGAAAAAAAAAACAAATGCAAAAAATATGACCGCTTCACGAAATTTGTCGTCTGATAAGTCAACTCACATAAACGAGCCTGTATGTCATATACCAGTTTTGTTTTCAGGAAAAAAGTATTCAAAGTCAGATCCAATGGAATTAAATTTTCGCGAACTTCCAGATATAGAGCCCATGGATAATGCGGGCTTCAAATCATAGTAAAAAGAGCAGATAGTCTATATTTAAATTCCGCTATAGTTACGAAAAATTGGAATAAACATTTATTGCAGTAAATCGTATAGCGAAAAGTTAACGTAGTAAAAAATAAAATTTTTAATTAAAAAAAACGGCATGTTAAAATTTTACATAACTTTGATTTGTCAATAACAAAATTGGCAAAAATGTAAATAAAATATATTTTATTTTCTTAATTATCTACGCCCTCCTATTTTGAATTAGTTTTTAAAAGTTGCAGTGAATTTTTACGTCAGCTACGTGGTGCCACCCTTAACTTCTCTTACTTTCCCTGTCGCGTCCATCTTATCACCTATCCTTCCTTTGCTCCATTTATTCCATTTAACCATCCAATCCATCTAGCCACTTCATACATCCAGTAATCCTTCAATTCATCTCATCCATCCATTTGTCCTAGCGGAAATTACATGCATCTATCTCATCTATCTACCCTAACCACTGCCTAACACCCCCTTCCACACTATGGATCCATTCATATCCGTCTAATCCATCCAATCCATCCCATCCCATCCCATCTACCTAGCCATCTTTTCCAGTCAATCCTACCCCCAGCAAGGCTTCGCTGGCATCCCATCTATCCAAGACCATTTATTCATTACATCCCATCAATCCATTCTTCGTGTCTAGCCGGCCATCCTATAACTGACCCCTTAAATCCATCCATAGATTTTGTCCATAAAATTTATTCTAAAATAAAGGTATCGCAGGTTATCTGCAATAGTATCCGGATATCTTCAGTAGTCGGACACATTTCATTTTCTTTAACAAAAATAAGCATTAGCCTTAGCACTCCGTTAGAATTTTGTTTATTTGATCTTTTTAGATGCACATCCAAAATTTGGGTAACTCACATGTCGTTTTTGAGAAAATACTTATCAGTCTGTATATGTACTTCACGTCAGTAAGTTCAACACATGTTTTATGTAAAGTGAAATTAGTGCACTGGACATCAGCAAAAGTGAGATAAAATTATTAAGTATTGCTTTATTTAGTTTAACTGTCTTTGTATTTGTAGAATATTGCATTTTATTAGTATTAAATCAAAAATATGAAATATTTTTCATTAAATTCATAAAAATTTTTGATGTCTGGTAACTAAAAGCAGAAAAAAACAATTTTGTTCAGTTTCCGGATAGGCTGTCAGTATGCTTCAAAAGAGATTGTTTCATGCTTACTCTCTAATACAATTATAAAATATGTTTTTTATAGGACAGAAAAAATTCAACATTTTTTGTTATTAAACTTTTAGTATTCGGACCCATTTTAGAAATTCCATTTCTGCTGTCCGACTACTTAATTGGCAATTTCAGTGTCCGGACAAAACATTTAATACGTAATCGATTAATTAAAAATTCCTGGGTAGTAAGTAATCATAACAGTTTTCAAAATAATGGATGACAGTACTTATGCATACAAACCGAAAAAAGGTATGAAACGATCCGCTAATGACGCAAAGATGACTTAAGCTATACTACAGCGAAAATAAATTGAGCATTATGAAAAATAATTATGGAATGTTGTTGGCTAGTGTGGATGAAATATGACAACATTAAAAAAAAAAGAAGTGCGCAGAATCGCAATTGCTTACTTTTTCCCACGCTTACGCAATCGCATTCACCTAAATACCATAAAACCACGTCAAATGTGCAAAACTGCAATCATAACAAACTAAAAACAAAAATTTCTGATGACAAATTTTCTTTCCCTTTGCCAGGCGGTAGGCAGACAGACCAACCAATCCAGCTTAGAAGAATAATGTCTCAAATGAATGCAGAACATTACCAAGCCCTTTCTGCTCCTCTTTAAGTTCCAAAGTAACAGAACACATCATCACGAGTTCGTTTCAAGCTTTCGGGTTTTCAACTTTGATAACCCACAGCTATATAGTCTGTGCCACAGCTTTACTATTTTTCAACAGAAATGGTTGCACATTTTGTGTTCTGGGGCCGGATTCTGCAGCACGGAGAATTTGGGAATTTGGGAGATGAGAATTTCATTTTCTTAGAATTCTTAATTACCTAATTCTCCATTCCCAATTCACTAACATGGTTGGAGAATTAGGGAAAACGTAAGAAATGTGAAAAGTGCGAATCGCCTGGGACGATTAAGGGTATCACTTTTTGTTGTAGAGGGTTGAACTTTTTTTCATATGTGAGGTACATCTGCCTATTACCTTCCACTGTCAAAATAAATTTAAATTTCTTTTTTGTTGGGGTAGTTTTTGAGGGATGTAGGAGGGTAGGTTCTCTCGAGTTTTTCCGGGATAACGAGAGAATGGAGAGAAGAAGGAGAATGTATGTGGTATCAAAAAAAAATGGGAGCTTAGGGCGAACAAGATAGGTGTAGGAAAAGTGGTGGGAAGGGTGTGGGGTAGAAATGGGGGCTGATTAACGGAAATTTAAAAAAAAATAAAGACAATATCAGGAGCTGTAATAATTCGCTGGGGTAAGCTCAGGATCTGTAAGCCCAATAAAAAAAAATAAGAATTCACTTTGGTAACTAGGTATGCATGGGTATTATAGGCTATATTTTATTTCAATTAACGGTAATTTGCAGATTTGAGCGGCCTCGGCGGTAAATTTTGCTATCACAATATTCACGGGCGCCTAACTCTGTGTGGGAGGGCTGTAGAGTATTGGAGTATTTTTTTTGTAGATTAAGGCTTGAGAGTGCAAAAATATAGGTGAACAATTTTCGGGGCAGGGCCTTTTGGGGGTTGGGGGTCGTACCACCCCTCATAGGGGGTTGTCCAAACCACGTCATGTTTGGTACCAAATTAAAGAGGGAGTAGAGGGTAATCGGGTGGTGTAGTTTGTATTTGATCATTTTAACGTAATAGCTGAATTTTGATCGCCGAAACACGATGTTTTTACACTAGGGTCATATACACCCAGTTCCTATATTTTACATATATTTCTTCCGTTCTTTGTTTTACATCCATTAGTACTCCGTTGTGAACATTTTTGTCATGGGAAGTAAATTTCCACAACTTACTAGTTCTTCGCAATGATGAGTTGAAAATATGTCAATTTTTGTACCAAAAACGGCCATTTTTTCACCTTAAAATGGACTGATACACTTCTTTTACAGTTATCTCCAAAATCGTATATCAGATTCAAAAATTAATTACATATTTAATTAGGGGACAAAATATAGATGCGATTTCATGGTACACACAAGCTTTACCGTGTATAATTAAAAATTTTACAGCATCTCTTCTGTACTGGACGACGACCAAATTGATCATTTTCGCGTGATTTATAATTTTTAGTGGTTACCTTGAGACACAAAATCCATGTTCCTCTGTAAGTATTGCATGGAATTCCTTAATTTGTTTTTTACAATATAGCCAGGATATGCAGTGAATACATAACTCAATTTGAAAATCCTAGATACCTAGATACCTTCATAAAACGCAACAAAAGCAGAAAAAACAATTTTCCCACTTACTTTTCCACTAGCAAGACACCGGAGAATTAACAAATGGAATGGAGAATTTGGGAATTCCGTACACACTTCTCAAATCCTCTCAGTTGATAATTTTTCGTCTTACTTTTCCACAAGCAAACACCGGATAATTTGAGAAGTGAAAGTAGGACGAAAAATTCGCGAATTCTGTACTCACTTCTCAAATCCTCTCAGTTGAGAATTTGTCGTCTTACTTTTCCACAAGCAAACACCGGAGAATTAACAAGTGGAATGGAGAATTTGGGAATTCCGTACTCACTTCTCAAATCCTCTCAGTTGAGAATTTGTCGTCTTACTTTTCCACAAGCAAACACCGGATAATTTGAGAAGTGAAAGCAAGACGAAAAATTCGCGAAATCTGTACTCACTTCTCAAAGCCTCTCAGTGGAGAATTTTTCGTCTTACTTTTCCACAAGCAAAACACCGGAGAATTAACAAGTGGAATGGAGAATTTGGGAATTCCGTACTCACTTCTCAAATCCTCTCAGTTGATAATTTTTCGTCTTACTTTATCCACAAGCAAACACCGGAGAATTTGAGAAGTGAAAGTAAGACGAAAAATTCTGAACTAAGAGAGAATTTGAGAGGTGAGTACGGAATTCCCGAATTCTCCATTCCACTTGTTAATTCTCCGGTGTTTTGCTTGTGGAAAAGTAAGACGAAAAATTCTCCACTGAGAGGCTTTGAGAAGTGAGTACAGATTTCGCGAATTTTTCGTCTTGCTTTCACTTCTCAAATTATCCGGTGTTTGCTTGTGGAAAAGTAAGACGACAAATTCTCAACTGAGAGGATTTGAGAAGTGAGTACGGAATTCCCAAATTCTCCATTCCACTTGTTAATTCTCCGGTGTTTGCTTGTGGAAAAGTAAGACGACAAATTCTCAACTGAGAGGATTTGAGAAGTGAGTACAGAATTCGCGAATTTTTCGTCCTACTTTCACTTCTCAAATTATCCGGTGTTTGCTTGTGGAAAAGTAAGACGAAAAATTATCAACTGAGAGGATTTGAGAAGTGAGTACGGAATTCCCAAATTCTCCATTCCACTTGTTAATTCTCCGGTGTCTTGCTAGTGGAAAAGTAAGTGGAAAAATTGTTTTTTCTGCTTTTGTTGCGTTTTTGAAGGTATCTAGGTATCTAGGACTTTCAAATTGAGTTATGTATTCACTGCATATCCTGGCTATATTGTAAAAAACAAATTAAGGAATTCCATGCAATACTTACAGAGGAACATGGATTTTGTGTCTCAAGGTAACCACTAAAAATTATAAATCACGCGAAAATGATCAATTTGGTCGTCGTCCAGTACAGAAGAGATGCTGTAATTTTTTTAATTATACACGGTAAAGCTTGTGTGTACCATGACATCGCATCTATATTTTGTCCCCTAATTAAATATGTAATTAATTTTTGAATCCGATATACGATTTTGGAGATAACTGTAAAAGAAGTGTATCAGTCCATTTTAAGGTGAAAAAATGGCCGTTTTTGGTACAAAAATTGACATATTTTCAACTCATCATTGCGAAGAACTAGTAAGTTGTGGAAATTTACTTCCCATGACAAAAATGTTCACAACGGAGTACTAATGGATGTAAAACAAAGAACGGAAGAAATATATGCAAAATATAGGAACTGGGTGTATATGACCCTAGTGTAAAAACATCGTGATTCGGCGATCAAAATTCAGCTATTACGTTAAAATGATCAAATACAAACTACACCACCCGATTACCCTCTACTCCCTCTTTAATTTGGTACCAAACATGACATAGTTTGGACCACCCCCTATGAGGGGTGGTACGACCCCCAACCCCCAAAAGACCCTGCCCCGAAAATTGTTCACCTATATTTTTGCACTCTAAAGACTTAATCTACCAAAAAAATTCCAATACTCTACAGCCCTCCCACACAGAGTTAGGCGCCCGTGAATATTGTGATAGCAAAATTTCCCGCCGAGGCCGCTCAAATCTGCAAATTACCGTTAATTGAAATAAAATATAGCCTATAATACCCATGCATACCTAGTTACCAAAGTGAATTCTTATTTTTTTTATTGGGCTTACAGATCCTGAGCTTACCCCAGCGAATTATTACAGCTCCTGATATTGTCTTTATTTTTTTTTAAATTTCCGTTAATCAGCCCCCATTTCTACCCCGCACTCTTCCCACCACTTTTCCTACACCTATCTTGTTCGCCCTAAGCTCCCATTTTTTTTGATACCACATAAATTCTCCTTCTTCTCTCCATTCTCTCGTTATCCCGGAAAAACTCGAGAGAACCTACCCTCCTACATCCCTCAAAAACTACCCCAACAAAAAAGAAATTTAAATTTATTTTGACAGTGGAAGATAATAGGCAGATGTACCTCACATATGAAAAAAAGTCCAACCCTCTACAACAAAAAGTGATACCCTTAATCGTCCCAGGCGATTCGCACTTTTCACATTTCTTACGTTTTCCCTAATTCTCCAACCATGTTAATGAATTGGGAATGGAGAATTAGGGAATTAAGAATTCTAAGAAAATGAAATTCTCATCTCCCAAATTCCCAAATTCTCCGTGCTGCAGAATCCGGCCCCTGGTCGCTTCTTGTAATTTTATTATTATAAGGTAATATCATAGCATAAAGTAATAAAGGCTTAAGAGATGACAAGATTAACTTGGCTTTGAGAACCAATATTTGAAAGCTCAATCTGAAAGTTTGGATGCAATCGTCAAAGCTTTTCTTGCAGAGCTCGCATCTTCTGTAACCAGCCCGCATGAGTATCAAATGAACTAAGTTCCTAGGCACACTCTAACAAGTTTTACACATTGCACAGCCAGGCCAGCCCTCCTCCAGGCTCCCTACGACACGACACGGGCCCACATCGAGCACTCGCAGCATGACTGTGCTGTGCGTGCTTGTATTAGTTTTTAGTAGGAAAATTCTCTTTCATGAATTGGAAATATTTCCCGGTGGATATATGTAAATATAGGCATATTATATTTTTTTAGAGTAGGTGGGGTTGTAGTATGAGATGATGAGTGTTCCTCTTCTAATTCTTTCATTAGTAATTTTGGTTGCAACATATTTAGGCATTTGCTGTGCAATTGATTATTGAATTTAGATAAAAGTAGATATACATATATATAGTTAGATTTAGTAGGCATTTGGTTTTGCTTTGGCGCAAGATTTGATGCACTGATTTTGATTATTGGATTTGAGTTTTTGATATTCTTATAATTCGTACTCTACATAAACGCTCTTTCTTAGTGGTTTTGCGATTTGTTTAACGGATTTTGCTGGTTAGTTTTTGGTTTTATGTAGAAAAGTTATTGACAACCAGGCTTTTTTTGCGGCTTTTCGATTCGATTTTACGGAATTGTTTTATATCTATTAACTATATTTATATATATTCCATTTAAAGAATGGAAAAGTATAAAATTCGGGGAGTGAGATGCGAGGTGCCAACTTGCCGTGCAAGTAAAAGGGACTCGCCATACTTGCGTTTTTTTAAGTTCCCTGCACAGGGAACACTTTTATTTGTAAAGTGGGTGAGCGTTTGTGGGTTGGAAGCTCCTCCAACATCTAAAAATGCTTATATTTGCTCTAAGCATTTCACACAAAGTTCCTTTGGGAAAAAAAAGTTGAAACTGAATTCCGTGCCATCTCTTAATTTAACTCCAGTGATTGAGGACGCTCATATTCAAACCATAGACGAAATCCGTACTTCAAGCGAAAGCTGTAATGAAACAATACCGGTTTTATTTTCTGGAAAAACTTATGGAATTTCTCAACAAAAGGAACTAACATTTGAGGACTTGGCTGAGGTGGTACCCTACAGTGCCATGGACAGTCCTAAAGTGGGAGAAGAACTTGTTCCTACATGTCAACGATGTTTGAAATCGGAAAGAAATTTGTGTTATTATCGTACGAAATATCTACATTTATTAAAGAAATTAGAAAATCGCAAGAAAAATTAAAGACAAGATCCGTTGCATGTAAAAGACGGACATTTGCCTTAAGGAACAAGGACATTGAATTTAAAAAGTTGAGAACAAAACGCAAATATCTTTAAAAAATGTAATTGATTCCTTGCCTAACATTAATAAGGAAGGGAAAACATTCGCAAAAATGGTGACATGTTCGAAATCAAAATCGCAAAAGTGGTTTGAGGATGCGAAAACCCTTGCGCAAGATCTTCATTACAAGTCTCTTGCTGGCTACAGATATATGCAAGAAAGTTTAAAAATTGGTCTTCCTTCCGTCCGATCGATGTGCCGTTGGTTGCCTATTAAAGATGTCCATCCTGGCTTTAATTCTGACCTCACTTGGAATTTGAAAGATTTGATATCATCCTGGAATAGGGAATCTCGGCAGGCAGTGCTGGTATTTGATGAAATAGATATTCGAAGGACTTTGACATATGATAATTCCAGTGACGAAATAGTTGGATATGTACATAAAGATGATAAAAAAATTTCTGAGATAGCGAAGCATATCTGTTTATTTATGATACGTGGCATATTTTCTAATTGGAATATAGTTATAAGCTATTTTGCCACTAAAAATGTTATTGGCGCAGAGTGTTTGAAAGAAAAAATAAAAGAAAATATTATCTATTGTACTGAGATTGGTGTTGACGTAAAAGGTATAATTTGCAATCAAGGCTCTAATAATCGAAGTTGCCTAAAAAGTTTTGGAGTTGCCTCAGAAAGCAGTAAATCATATTGGGAATTAGTAAAACTTTTTTTGTTGTTATTTTTAAAAAAGAATGCATCTGCAAACTTTTCATTACTACTTTGATTTGTCAGTAATAAGTTTTTAAATAATGTAACGCTTCTATTTTTAACCATCTAAACATCCCAGATCCCACCCATCTAGTCTATACCATTAATATATTACATCCCATTCTTCCCGTGTAACCTGCAATCCCATATCCTACCCCTTTCGTCAAGAAACATTACAAAAATTAAAAACAAACAAGAAATGCACACAATCCTATCTGCTTATTTTTTCCCACGCTTACGCAATCGCAGTTATCTAAAACCCTAAAAAACATCGAGTGTGTAGATGTGTGCAGACATAATGAACTAAAAAGTAAGATTCTAAGGCACAAGTCATCATATCTCGTCTCGCTTTGCACAACCAACCAAAATTTCTAAGAAAAAATCACAAATGTTCCAAACACGTCACGACAGAAAAACATGAACGCAAATATTGTGCAACATATAATCCGATAACATTCTTCACTCCACCCCGTTTTCCTGCTGCGTCAACGAAACATTCACGCTTCTCTTGGTTGCTAGCTCCTGAACCAAAATGTTGCAGAATTGAAATAACCGGACACATGTTAGTGGTTATAGCGATGTGTCCACCCTTAGCTTCTTTCGCTGTTCCTGTCGCGCCCTTACGAGATAGGGGTTGGTCACCATGTACTTTTTCATTTAGAATCATATTTTGAATAAAATGGCATTTTCAAATTTTTTAAAAATTAAAATAAAATAGATTATCACGCGTTCGGGGGTGTTTTTATTATCTCTCACCCCTTTGTTTTGGCCCTGGGACGCCGCATTTTTGTGACAATACTCCCAGGACCACCCTACACCAACCCTCCAAATTGCAGCCTGAAAGGAATTAAATACGATCTTTTGCATTTTTTCGGCTTATTTGACTGGACTATTAGGCTTGAAACACAATTTGAGCTTTTCAGCCAGCTTTATGCCCATCTTTCTGCTAAAGCTGACTGAAAAAGCCGAATTGAACACGGCGTTTTTGCCATTTGCAACTTTAACTTGTTTATGTTGAGAACTTTTATTAAGGAACGACAGTTAATGCATCCGATTTGCCAAAATTACGATAAATTCATGCTTTTTTGGATAGTTTCGAGATGTACCAATTATATGTAAAAATAATACTGAGGTTTTTTTTATGTCCCACAGGAATTGCTTATTTTTTACTCACTATATAAGTTTTCTTCCATTTTAATATTTTTGCAATTCTCATCTGATATTCGACATTCGCATAGTTGGCAACATTATAAATTCCCTCAAGTTGGCAGTCATTGGGCTTGAAATTTGCAATTTGATCAAATCTCAAGCCACCTTGAAGCTGGGAAAAACGTTAAAGTTCCAACTGTGTTCTTCTACATTGATTTACATTGTCAACAAATCTCAAGCTGGCTGAAAAGCTCCAATTGTGTTTCAGGCCTTATATTCCGATAAATTCATGCTTTTTTGGATAGTTTCGAGATGTACCAATTATATGTAAAAATAATACTGAGGTTTTTTTTATGTCCCACAGGAATTGCTTATTTTTTACTCACTATATAAATTTTTTTCCATTTTAATATTTTTGCAATTCTCATCTGATATTCGACATTCGCATAGTTGGCAACATTATAAATTCCCTCAAGTTGGCAGTCATTGGGCTTGGAATTTGCAATTTGATCAAATCTCAAGCCACCTTGAAGCTGGCAAAAACGTTAAAGTTCCAATTGTGTTCTTCTACATTGATTTACATTGTCAACAAATCTC